>CM032469.1:27473913-28195183 GCA_019059595.1 Marasmia exigua
CTTAGTCGACGAAATTTGTAAGTGCTTGATTCGACATGAGCTGTCGATAGTCTCATCAATATTGTAGGTATATTTACAATATCCAGTGGAAATATTATTACAAATATTTTGACCACCAGTTAAGATGAGACTGCTAAATCAATAGTTGATATTTTATAGCAATCTTATGCAATTTATTCTTAAGTAAATAACACACTTTTAATTTTATAAGTTTATAAGTATGTGTTTTTTAGCCATGGCAGAGCCACGTTACGGCATGAATTGCCACTCCACTTGAGCTGGCTCAAGTGGAGTCAAATGACGGCCTCACAGAAAATTGGCATTAAGCATCGCCTGCGCTGTTTTTCGCCGAGTGAGTGAGGTCACCGGAGGGCTAATTTGGAGGAACTAGAAAAAGTTGTCAACATTCTGAACTTGTAACTTCACTGGTGTTATTAGGTGGTCTGATGTCTGCTCGTTTTGCCATCTATGACATAAAAAAAATGTGAGACGACAACGGTCTTCTGAGGACACTTAAGGCGACGGGACATCATTCGTTTTTAATTGTTAGCTACTAAACCGGATCTATTTTAAACAATTTTGGGGTTACAACCTCTCAGCAAACACTTAAACTATTTATTAAATAACCATGCACAAATGTTGGGTCCGTTTTTGTACGCGAAAAATTGATTACCGCCAAAAGCGGCCACTTTAGCGTGAATCAATTTTTCGCGTACAAATGTTGGGTCCGCATTTGTGCATGGTTATTTAATAAAAAGTATAAGTGTTTGCCGAGGGGTTGTAACCCCGAAAGTGTTTAAAATAGATCCGGTTTAGTAGCTAACAATTTAAATCGATTGGTGTCACTAGTTAGGGCTACCCGTCGCCTTAACACTGTGCCTCTCGGCAAAGGCCTCCTCCAACGCTTTCCATTACACTCTGACGTGTGCAACTCTTCTCCAATTTGGACCAGCTGCGAGCTTCAGGTCATTCTCATTGTATGGGTACTAAACCTATTTCTCATTTATTTATTTATTCAGTCTTGCATCATAAAAACACCGTATTTTTTTATAGTTTACATTCCGAAAATTTTATAATACGTATCGTATTAATGTTCATTTAGCATGTCAGATCACCAAAATAAGCGAAAAACAAATCAGCTGTTCCATACATATTCTATTTTTATATGGAACGGCGGATATTTTTTTTCGCTTATTTTGTTGATCTAATATGCTAAATGGACTTTGTATTTGTAACCGTGGGAGAGCCACGCTTCGGCATGAATGGGCCGGCTCGACCGGAGTTATACCACGGACTCCGGCGTTACCACGAGTTACGGCGGAAAACCGGCGTAAAGCAGCACTGTGCTGTGTTTCTCTGCGTGAGTGAGGGTACCGGAGGCCCAATCAGGGTAAAAGGTTGGCAGCGCATTTGTGACTTCACTGGTGTCACTGGTGTTCATGGGCGACGGCAATTGCTTACCATTAGGTGATGCGTCTGCTCGTCTGCCACCTATCACATAAAAAAATGAATATTCATGATACCTATAATGAGGTTTTCGGGATATAAATGCAAAAAAATTGTGTGGTGTTAATATTTAGCAAAAAAAGTTATACATTTAGCTGACAACGTACTTCAATCTCAATTTGCGTGTAGATAAGCTGTCGGAACCGGCAATTAACGCAACTTGGCCACAAATTAATTCATAACTCACAAGTTGGCGTAACTTGGCAACTATTCGGACTAGTTGGCGGACTTTAACTAGTTCAGCCCGAGTGCGCTGCGACTACTTGCACTGGTTGACACTGCGCAACTAAATTAGCGTTGTATCTGGCCCTGATTAAAATTTAAATTAAATACTGATACCAAAATATTGATGAAAATTTTTAGCTCTCCACTCTTAGAACTGTATAATGAAGTGTCGCCTGCACCAAGTGCGAGTCGGACTCCATAGCGTCTCTTGTGCAAAGTATTAAGTTTAGAAAATAAATATATTAGAAACCTCAACATCATGTTTAAAGACCTATCCATAGATACCCCACACGTCATCTTCATCGTCAGCCCATTTAAGTCCCCACTGCTGGGGCACGGGCCTCCCTCAATCACTTAAGGGGTAATTGCCATACTCACCACGCTTGGCAAACGGGTTGGCGATGGTTTTGATATAAATGCAGAGTTTTCCTTCTCTGGGTGCTGATGATCATGCCAGCAGCTTTACCTTAATAAAATTAAAAATTTAGGGGTGGACTACCCCTAACATTTAGGGGGATGAAAATAGATGTTGGCCGATTCTCATAGATACCGGATAAGCACAAAAAATTTCATCAAAATCGGTCAAGCCGTTTCGGAGGAGTATGGCAACGAAAACTGTGACACGAGAATTTTATATATTAGATATTAATGCGGTTAACAAATTAGTTCCAAGTTCTTATACTTTCGGAAAAAAGCGGCTGTGACATACGGACGAACGGATAGACTGACAGACATGACGAATCTATAAGGGTTCCGTATTTTGCTATTTGGCTACGGAACCCTAAAGTAGATAGAGTCCGCGCCACGAAAGTAGCCCCGCGGGAAAACACGGAACTAAAATTTGAGATTCCTTGTGGATATAAGTATAAAGCTCAAATTTGAATGTTGATGGCGACGCAAGCGCACTTTTCACGAGATTAAGGTGGTGCGGAGTTTATACTGCTTTGCTTATCAAGTGATCCCGTCAACTCGTCTGCCGCCTATAACATAAAAAAATATCTGTGATATAAAGAAATGATTCTTTTTTTATAATATAGGGGGCAGACGAGCAGACGTATCACCTGATCACCGCCGCCCATGGACACCTGCCATGTCAAAGGAGTCACAGGTGCGCTGCTGGCCTTTTTAAAAGAGAGAGCGCTCTTTTCTTGTTAAGGTTCCTTTTCTATTATTAAAAAAACTTATTAAATTAGGTTGGCGCAGGATACCCATAACCTTTCCCCAATTGGGGGATGAGGGAACGCCGCTGTGTTTTTTAGTCGGTATGTCTCTGGGCGCATACCTAGAGAAGAGCCCGACATAACCCCTGTATGCATAAGGCCAGCATTTTTAACAGCGACAAAAAAAAAAAGGAATTATAATAACAGCCTCCATCTCGGTCAGTCTTGCGCCGCTACCTGCCAGTCATCCACCAAGAGTCCTTATCGACCTCATCTTTCCAGCGGTATCGTGGACGGCCGACTGTCTTTCTTTTATTAATATTGTTTTAATTAATGGCTGTTAATTGATTGATTAAAGTTAACGAATTTCTGCTATTATAGTTGTTGACATTGTACTATTATTGTATTACAGATAAGATTTAATTAAGAGAACATTGTTCAAAGTAAAATATTTATACCTACTAAAATAATGTTTGTTATGGCTGCACGATAAAGTAGAATGAAAAGATAATTATATATAACAAAGATAATACAATTTCCTTTTGAGTCAAAAGTACTATATGTGATTTTTAGAATAATTTTATACTCCTCTAAGGCTTTCATGCATAGATATTTTTTTGTATGTTAAGGCAAACAAGCGAGCAGGTTGCATTATGGTAAAATCGCTACGAATGGACGAGTCGTCCAAAGTTATTCGTATAAAGATGATAAGGAAAAAAAATCTTCAAAATTATTATTTATCTCGTATAACTGAGTAGGTAATAATACTTACTCAGCATTAGTGCATAGCCTCGCCATTGTATGAAATTTCATACAATTAACAAATAAGTACCTAATACTTTTTGTTGCTAAATAATGTTGTTTTGTTTTTGTATGGACGTTATCTTCTCCCACGGATGAGGTTCATGTTAATGATGATAAAAAATAAAACATAGCAAAACATGTTTTGACGTAA
Source organism: Marasmia exigua (assembly GCA_019059595.1). NCBI lineage: Eukaryota > Metazoa > Arthropoda > Insecta > Lepidoptera > Crambidae > Marasmia > Marasmia exigua. The sequence continues at coordinate 27,477,760 of CM032469.1, forward strand.
TCTGTTTGTATACGTTAACATATCATACAATGTTTCAGTAAACAATGATGAGTGAATTATTTTGTCGACTAATTATTTTGTGCGCTTTCAGAACAATAGTGTTAATGCCCAGTGTCAAAAGCTGTTATTTTTTTTATTATGTCTCTACCGTAAGATATTTTGCCAATGTCAAATGAACTCATTGATATAGTAAGTGGGTAGTCAACTGTCAACCATTGACTCCAGCGGGTGTTCATGGGCGGCGGCATCGATAACCATCAGGTGATCCGTCTGCTCATCTGCCACCTATCACATAAATATATAATTAGGAGACTTGTTATTGACATTGTTGTACTCCCATTGTATCTTCGAGGCGGGTCATTAGGTGGAGACCGTAGGAGCACACCAGACCGCGAGGCCCCCCACTCAAGAGATATACTGACGACATCAAGGAACACGCGGACGTAAAATGGATGACCAAGGCGTCTAACCGCTACGCATGGAACAAGATGGGAGAGGAATATATCTAAAAATGGATCAGTAATAGCTGCAGATGATGATGATGATGATGTTTACTGTAATATTTAGCTGTTAGTCTCCCAAAAATAAATAAATGAATAAATATATGCGGGATATAGCCTCCCTTAGCATTCTATACCGCATCTATCATGGGGAGTGCTCTGAGGAACTGTTTGATCTATTCCCTGCAGCTAAATTCTTACATCGAACCACACGCAAGCGATTGTCATTCCATTCTCATCATCTCGATGGATGGCGGTCGAATACTGTGCGTTTTTCGCGGAACTTTCTACCACGTACCTCAGTTTTGTGGAACAGTTTACCTATGGGAGTATTTCCCGACGGCTACGACTTAGGGACCTTCAAGAGAAGAGTGTACTACTTTTTAAAAAGGGCGGCAACGCATTAGCGATCTCTCTGATTTCGCGGATGTTATCAGGTGCCATCAGGTGACTCGCTTGCTCGTTTGTCGCCTCTAGCATAAAAAAAAAATAAATAATAAAAAATCTAACTACTGACTGATACAACCTGTATAGGTTCCATATTTAGCTACTATCACTATACTACACCTTGCGACCTTGCATTCATGCCATGTGTGCAAACACTATTATTATCAGCTAATAAATCAGATACTTTACTATCAGATACGCATTATCTGCACTAATCGAGTAAGTAACAATCAGACGGAACCGAATGATAAATGATGGTAGGTATTTTTCATAAGTACTCTTGATTGATGTAAACAGGCACTTTGACGCTAGACTAGAGCTAGTCATGGTCTATACAAAGTATCTAAATTCCTAGTTTTTGTTTATATTTTTTATACACCGTTATTTTTTTAACGTTTATATCCCGAAAACCCCATGATAGGTATCATGAATGGAGTGCATTTAGCATGTTAGATCAACAAAATAAGCGAAAAAAATCAGGTCTATTTTTCCGGACCACTACAATTTGGACATCTTTTAAGGCATGAGTGAACATGCATCTTCTAGGCGAATGCGTTACATCCTAGACCTCATCGTCACTTGACTTGACTAACCAGATGGCGCAATTGGTAGTGACCCTGCCTCTTACGCCAAAGGCCGTGGGTTCGATCCCCACCCTAGACAAACATTCGTGCGATTAACACTTGTGTTTGTTCAGTGTCTGGGTGTAATATATGTATTTAAGTATATATTTGTGTTCCTCTGTTGTCTGATATCTGTAACACAAGTGCTTACGCTACTTAGTACGGAATGAGATGTTGTGAGAATTATTATTAATTATATTATTATTACTTTCCACCAAGATTGTAGATGCGTTAGCTTATAGTTCTTAATCCACCCGCCATATACATACATAACGTACATAAGTATGGAACAGCTGATTTTTTTGTTCGCTTAGTTTGTTGATCTAACATGCTAAATGGACTTTATTCACGATACCTATTATGAGGTTTTCGGAATGTAAACAATAAAAAAATAACGATGTATAGAGGTAAATTCTATAGATAGCGGCACCGCTTATAAGTAATCCCAAAATCATATCAGAGCAGAGAGTGAAATATTGTGAAAAAATTGCCTAACCCATAAAAAGACACCAATCAGCTGATCACTTTTGTATGATAATGCCATGGTCTCATTTGGCATATTTGCGTCTATACTCGCACTCGTGGGGTGCGAGTATAGACGCAAATAGTGTGCGAGCGAGAAGTGAATAGATGCGCCGCCATTTCTGATCCCATTCTTTATCCGCACAGGTTGTAGAGTCTTAAGGTGACGCATCACAATGTTCCTGGTTTCTATAGTACTAGAGTCTATTTTTGTAACCTTTAAACCCCCCCTTTTCCCCAGATTGGGCCTCCGGTACCCTCACTCACGCAGCGAAACACAGCACAGTGCTGCTTTACGCCGGTTTTCTGTGAGGCCGTGGTATAACTGCGGTCGAGCCGACTCATTCACGCCGAAGCGTGACTCTCCTAAAGTTACAAATACAGATACAAAGTCTATTTAGCATGTTAGATCAACAAAATAAGCGGGAAAAAAAATCCGCCGTTCCATATAAAAATAGAATACTCGGCAAAGGGGATTGGGCCCTCCAGTACCCTCACTCACGCAGCAAAACAGCACAGTGCTGCTTCACGGCGGTTTTTCTGTGAGGTCACGGTCGGAGTGATACCAGGTCGGATAGGTCGACCCGGCCCATTCTTTCCGAAGCGTGGCTCTCCCACGGTCAAAAAATCCAGAGGTGCCTTCTCGGAAGCGAACCCTGTCCCCCCGTATGGAAGGCGCATTTTGAACCTCTGAGCTACCTTCGCCATCTCTAAATTATCACGAGGACTAAGAAACCTGCATAATGATGTATCTAAAGATTATTCCTCCTATCATTGTCCCGCATTGTGCCATTTCTAGTCGTCCAAATCCGTCACTTTTAAGCCCGGACAAGTTTGAACCTTGACCCGGGATTAGTAAGTCAGTAATTACTTAAACAGATAGATCGCTTTATAACTGGTCAACATTTATTTTATTTAATACTAGAGGCTACAAAGGCTTGAACACCGACGCAAGGTAGCAAGCTTATCGATCTTCTATCGGATACATTTTGGAGAGTGCGCCACGGAACTCTACAATGCCATTGGAACATTTCCGTTCTTCCACTACTCCACCAGGAAGACCCTCAATCGACACCGCTACATGGTAGAAATACCAAAAGTCCGGACAAAGAGGTTTGAATCCTGTTTCCTTATTCGTACTGCGAAACAGTGGAATCAGCTGCCTGAGGAGGTTTCCCTAGAGGCTACAATTTGGGGGTTTTCAAAGCGCGAGTGAATAGGTATCTTCTAGGTAATCGTGCTACGTCTTAGACCATACTTAGCATCAGGTGAAATATGGTCAAACGCTTACCTATCTACAGTTAAAAAAAAACCTTCATTGCGAATGCATTATACCCAATAGGCGAAAATATGCACTACATTTATTGGTTTATGTAAATATTATTAATTTATTATTACTCTGAATTCAAATTAAATATAATATTAAAAAGTAAAAGGATTGCAAGTTGTGGGAGATGTTCAGGCATGGGACGAGAGCTTTTTTTATTACCTTGAACTATCTGCTATATTCTGTTCTATTAAGTTGTATCAAAATATGCATTGTAACAAAATAATGTATACATTTGGATAAGTTCTAAATTTGTGAAATAGTAATTAAGTAGATTGTGTAAGTGTACTTTATGTGAGAAGAAATAAACAGAGAAATTAGGTGAAACAAAACAAACAGGAGAGTGACGATAAAGTCTAAAATATTACGCGTTTGTCTCGAAACTACATGTTCACTATTGCCGTAAGGATGTGACTGCCTCGTTGGTGCAGAGGGTATTAGTGCGTTGAAATTGGGAGAATTCATTGCGTCTCTCAGTATATTTACGATAATTTATTTAGGCAACTGCCATACAAAATTATTTCACCAATTCAGTAACTTTATCCTCCCGAAATCCAATATGACAAGGAAAAAACAACTTTTAACTAATGTTTACAAACAAATACTCACTCAGACAGGTTTATACACTGACACAAATACAACTTGTCACGATTTTCGACCTTAACACACAGAGTTAGAACTCAATTGTCCAATCGTATAATATGACCCTCAAGTATTACGAGTATGTACGTAATACGTAAACTGGTTTGCTCACGTCCTCCCACTCTCGCGTCTCGACACGGTATGCGTGTGCGCATGACAGGTCCTGGATAAATAAATTTTATTTATACTTTGAAAGCGGTGATAAGATTTGCACTGTAAACGATAATTGCCGATTCGAGTAGGATGCCGGGTTCGATAATGTTTTCGCATTATATGCCTTACGATATATGGTGACATCGTGTGAAAGTTTGACTACCCGTTTGGATCTGTGGTAGTAAAATAAATTAAAATAAAAAATAAAATTGTTTATTTCAGACCATAGTTTTTGATCCATACATTGTTAGTAACAAAAAGACTTAAAAGTAGTGAACGCTGCCTCTGGTGCAAGGGTTGCGGGTTCGGTCCCCGCACAGTACAAACCGTGGGAGAGCGACGTTTCGGCATGAATGGGCCGGCTCGCCGGAGTGATAGCCAGCCTTACAGAAAACCGGCGTAAAGCAGCACTGTGCTGTGTTTCGTGTTATTATATTAGTGTTATATATATTGTGCTAAGTCAACGCTGAGGAAGAAAGGAGAGAGGTTAAAGAGAAAGGTTAGGGAAGATTTTCACTATTATATAAGTATGTATTTACAAAAGAGAAGTATTATGTGTTTATATTTGTATGTCCGCTGTTGGTTCTGATATCCGTAACACAGGTGCTTGAGCTACCTATTTCGGAGTGATATCAAGTTGAGTCATCATCACCACACTCGTCCTCTGCTGGACATATGTCTCCCCTAATGCACGCCACTGCTCCCGATTTTCGGCCACTCTCATCCAGCCCACACCAGCCAGCCTTCGAATGTCATCATCGTCCTACACTACGCTTACCGAGTCGCGGTCTCCACTCAAGGACTTTACGTAAATAGATAATATATAAAAGTGGCCATTTATAGCAATTATGGTGATTATTGTTACTTTTAGGAAGAAATTATTACAAAGGTAGGTAGCAAAAATTAATTAATGTTCAGCAGGTTGACACAACGCCCTGTTGGTCTAGTGGTTTAAGTACCGGGCCGTGATCTCCGGGTCCTGGGTTCGATTCCCGGGTCGAGCGAAAAGTATGTTTCGAATTTTTCGAACATAGCTCGGGTTTGTGATCACGAAACCGCATTTGGCAAGCGTGGTGATTAAGCCTAACCCCATCAAAGTAGCGATAACTTGATTTCTATGATGGAAGCATTTGCCCTGCAGTGGGACAGTTTATAGGCTGATACTTTAGGTAGCAAAGTGTTAATCATTCCCTTAAAGTATTTGTTGCTCACTTTTTAAAAAGATATCTCCCATTCTTCACAATCAATATAACTCACTTGGCGGCGCTAGTATCCTTAAGAAACTACCCGATCTCACCACAAAATTTCCCTTACACCGTCGGGCTTGGCATCATCATCATCTTAGCGTTTTGTCCCAGCTGCGTCCGAAGCCGTCGCATCGGAGCCCGGGATCCGGGGACCGTCGGGCTAGTAGTGGTATAAATGCTGTACAAATGTTCAAGACAATAATTCTGTGCGTCCTGTGAGAAGTGGTAGAAGTCGACTTATATCAAATTTGATTTTCTTCTTGCTACTTCATCACAAAAAAAATCTCTATTATTCTGTCTGATCAGACGGAAAAATGGAGGATTTTTTTTTGCATGTCTGATCAGGCAGAAAAAGTAGAAGATTGTTGTGTGATGAAGTAGCAAGTAGAAAATCAAATTCGATATAATTCGACTTGTACCACTTTTCACAAGTCGACTTGACTTGTACCACTTTTCATAGGACGCACAGAATTAAGCTTATTTGACCCTCTTAATGTCTGAAGGTGTTTGACCTCGATTCTCGAATCGCAAGTCAGTTTTAATAACGTTGAAGTCTTTGTCATCTGGCCTTTGTTCCATTAATAAGGGAACTAAGTACTCAGGTACTTCTTGCTAGACGTCAAACAGAATTTACATTAAAGTCACAATTATGTATCTGTAAACGTTGAGATTTGAACATCGTTACCGTGTGGATTAAATCAAAAGTTTTTTTTTATGCTAGAGGCGACAAACGAGCAAGCGAGTCCCCTGGTGGAAAGTAATCAACGCCGCCCATCATCACGAGTCAAAGTAAAAAAACAGTTTTGCATAGGCTTGTACAGAACATTACATATCGGCAAAAAATTTAAATCAATTTATTTATAAGTCTATTGTAGATTATGCCGAAACATAAAATATATTAAATTAGCTTTTGCCCGCGGCGTTGCAGTATTTTTTTCTGTTTATGCCAAAGGAACCTGATCTTTTTTAGGGATAAAAGTATTCTTTGTCCTTTCTGTGTTAGGCTAGCTAATCGGTATTTAAAAAATGGGTACCGCCAGTTCTTGAGTAATAAAGAGTGGAACTAACAAGACTTTGTTTTATAAATACAAAAGATAGAAAGATATTACATGGACATAATGCATAGAATCGCATTACGTCCATGTAATATCTGGCTCGGAAAGTTATTTTTTTATGATTGTGATTTTTTTTTCAGGAAATAGGGAGCAGACAAACAGGCGTATCATTAACCATACCATACCGCAGCCCTAAGGGCACCTACAACATCAAAGGAGTCACAAGAGCACGACCTTTTAAAAACTCTTAATCCAACAAAAATGGAAACGGTTTGATAAATATTTTTTTGATTATTGAAAGATACAAATTTCAAATGATAACTCAATGCGATATTACAGTTTATCGTTTTCATTTATATGTATATGATAATAAAAAAATCGGCCAAGTGCGAGTCGGACTCGCCCATGAAGGGTTCCGTAGCAGCAAGTAAGATATATGGAAGGTAAATTGCGGTATACGGTTTATAAAATATTAAAAAAAAACTACTTGCTATATCTAGTTCAAACCAATTTTCGTTGTTAGTTTTCATGATTATGTACATCATAAATATTTTTTTTAGTTTTATAATTCAATCTCGGAGAGAGACGCCGAGCATTGCTCGTTCCATAGCCCGCATTATGCCCGAATTAGCAAGCTTAAGTGGCAGTGGGCTGGCCATATTAGCCGCAGAACCGACAACCGATGGGGTAAGCGAGTTCTAGAGTGAAGACCGCGTCTTGGCAAACGTAATTCAATTCAAATTCAAATAATGTAGGGCGCCCTCTGGCTAGGTGGGGGGACGATCTGCGCAGGATGGCTGGCAAGAGCTGGATACGAGAAGCCATGGATAGATCACGGTGGCGAACAATTGGAGAGGACTGCGATGATCATGATTATAATTCATTTATTATAGAAGTTAGAGGGGGTGGGGGGGACACAATTTACCACTTTGGGAGCGTCTCTGGCGCAAAGTATTGTGTTTAGAAATAATATGTTTAAAACCTCAACCAAATTTTAAAGACCTATTCATAGATATCCCACACGTATAGGTTTGATGAAAAAAACATTTTGAGTTTCAGTTTCAAGTATGGAGACCCCCCATTTTTTTAATTTTTTCCAATTTTTATGTAAAAATCGTAATGTGGTTAACAAAATACATATATTTACCAAGTTTCAATAGTAGTTCTTATAGTTTCGGAGAAAAGTGGCTGTGACATACGGACGGACGGACAGACGGAGAGACATGACGAATCTATAAGGGTTCCGTTTTTTGCCATTTGGCTACGGAACTCTAGAAAGATCGGCTATATTTTGAAACATTCGAATATTTTGAAAATTGTGACGACGAAGGTAATATGGTGCAATAATAATAGTTTCAGTTAAATATTATGAAGGAAAAATCGGCCTTTGATAACTACCATAGACAAAATATACAATAACAATGTTACTTTTTTAACCGACATCAATATTTTTCTTATGAGATAGGTGGCAGACGAGCAGCTGGACCACTTCATGGTAAGTGATTGCTGTCTATGCATACCCGACACTACCAGATATGCAACACCAGAGGAGTCCGAAATGCCCCTCCGCCCGCCCCCCTCCCAAACACCATCAGTGTAATAACAACAGACAATGGTTACTACTTTTTTTCAGTTAGGTAAACATGGAAGTGAATAAAAACTTGAAACAATAATCATAGTAATTCATTTATTTCATTCAACGATAGATTTAAAAAATATTGTAATGGCCCTTCCAATTAATACATTGCTGTAATACATTACAAATAAATTAACACATTGACTATTAATTAATATTTCACAACATCACGTACATTGATCTAACTCCGAAGAAGGTAGCTCAAGCACCTGTGTTTCGGATATCAGAATCAACAGCGGAATTACAAACATAATAAATAAAATTCAAAATTTCAAATTTAAATAAAACCAATGTCTTTATGATAAAAAATACGTATAACGTAACTGTTTACGCCTGCAACTAACTTAAACTTGTGACGAATGATGGAATTTAATAGCACGTTCAAGAGAGACATATTGAGGAAAATGGCAAGAAACCTGTATACTGGAATTCTTTGTGTAATTTTGTAAACATATTATTCAATTTCTTTAATAAAATTTGAAAAAAGAAAAGTACGAATTACGAGATTAAAGTTTTTTTTTTAGTAATTTGTGAAATTAAAATAAAATATCGAGTTACATCTTGTTGCATAACTTGTACATACATTGCCAGATGATGCAACTTTTAGTTACATGTATGATTGTGATGTTGCATGTTGACTTAACGCATTTGTGTTATAAATGGTTCATTACCTCACATTCCGTGGGAGAGCAACCCTTCGGCATGAATGGGCCGGCTCGGCCTGAGTGATAACACACGGAAAACAGGCGTAAAGCAGAGCGTTTGTGCTGTGTTTCGATGTCTCATTTCGTTCGTTATCTCATGAAAAATCTTCTAATTGTTACGAATTTTTTAAGTAGGTACTTTTAAAATAAACCGTTTTTAACCGAGTTCAAAAAATATTTAACAATTTTTTTTCACAACTTCACATATATTAATCTAATCCGTGTTGAATAATTGAATGTTGTATTAAATTAGAAGATAGTATTGGTCGCCGACTTCAGTAACACCTTTTCTCGAGTGTACTGTTATAAAATGTTATTTGAAGTATGTATATAAAGTGCTAAAATATTATATTACACTTTTTAGTTCGTGGTTTTTGAAGGCGGTTTTTTTCGCAGAAACTATTTTTAAAATAAATTTGTGCTACAAATATTTTGCTACCGTTGCATAAAAAAAATCATTTTTATGTATTTTATGTATTTCTTTACTATAACTATGTCCAATCTGTCTTCGCTCGATTGATATTGAATCAAATGTGTTTGACAATAATATGAAGAAATTAGTGGCTGTCCGTCCATCCTAAGAATAAAAAAGTTTCTCTCTTATAGAATTAAATGCAAATAATGTTTATAATATTAAAATAGCAACCTATTAATTTAGGTATAAACAAAAAGCAATAATATCCTCAATCTTCTCATACTCAACATTTTTAAAACTAGAGTGAATAATATGCTGCTTCTGAGTAAGTTCGCTCCATCGTAGGCTTCTTCTCAACTCTAGGGTTCAGTACGCCCATCATTAATAAAAACATGAAAACCAGCTTCAGCTGCTTCAGTTGCTGCAGCAAATGCTGAGGTTGGGCCTTGTTGGCTACAGAATTTTCTATTTGTGTATCTATGTCATTTGTGTTTAAAGAACAATGTGTTCGCGGCTTCTTCGCGCGTAATATGCGGACTAAGTGTTGAGCGGACTTTTGGGGTTTCACAAGGGACACCACACGGTCAAAAGAAACCTGCTTCTTGAAACTCTGTTTAAAGTACTACCTATTTGTAGATATTGGACATAAAAATACTGTAAATATTTAGTTTTTTTTTCAATTACATATTACTTGCTCAGACATATCCTCAAAAATTTCAAACTGAAATATCTTTATTTCCAGACTTACGAAAATCGTGTACCTAAAGTCAATTTGTTGAGGAACTCAAGCTGTATATTATACATATTTTTCATACCAAGACGCAAAAAAAAACTAACAAAAATAACATGGAGGTTCGCCTTTCTGTGGCCAATAAAGAAATCTTTATCTTTATTTCCTCAGCTTAAGTCTCAGCCAATGGCCCCCATGCATGCGTAAGTTGAAGTTGTCCGTGGACAGCCGGGCTGGGATCATGGTCTTCTCGTTGGGTACCACCTCCATATGCTGGAGTAGCTGATACAGCATTACCTTCACTTCGCACAGGGCGAAACGGGAACCTGAAATGAGGAGGTGAGGTTTTGAACTATGTTGCTCGGAAAAGACTTAACTTGGAAACTAAGTATGGTTTGATCATGAGCCAGGATTTGGAAACTTGGTTCACGTAACAAGAAAGCAACTGGATCCTCAGTAACATATCATTGTCTCTTCAATTGCGGGTGGTAATATCAAAGTTTCATAAACTGGGAGATCCACGCTTCGGCATGAAAGAGCCGACTCGACAAGCATGAAACAGCGCCTGCGGTGTGTTTCGCCGAGTGAGTGAACGAGGGAGGCCCGATTCACTGGAAGAGGAGACTAAAGCTTAAAAGTGTATTTGTGACTCCACTAGTAGGTCCATAGGCGGCGACAATGCTCGTCTACCACCTATCACTTAAAAAAACGATATTCTTTAAATATCCTGCATACTATTTTATTATTTATTTATTTCTTTATTTCTTTATTAAAGAACACAGACAGTTTACAATCATTATAGATAATAACTTAGTATTGTTTATTGAATTAACTTAAGTCTAGATCGTAATCCAATAAAAGTGTTCCTAGCGTGTTTAAAATTAGTATTTTTTTATCAAATATAAAACAATTGGTGCATTACAAAACAAGGATAATACCCAAAAAAACATATAATTGGTGAACATTGAAAATACATTGAAAATACATTAAAATGAAGATAATAATAATAATAATAAAAAAATAAACTACAATGTTATTATTATTAAAATTGGAATTGAGAATTTAAAAAAAATAAAATAATAAAATAAGACAACATATTATTATAATTATAAAATTAACAGTACTAAGTATTAAAGAGGGTTTTGAGACTCCTCCTGAAAACATTTGGATTGGCAGCAAAGATATCGATATCATGTTTCAGATCGTTGTATTCGCGACACATGCGGACTATGGGGTTGAAGAAAGAAGTATTGTTTTTATAAACTCTTAAAGAAAATAGTTTAGGGTTACGGGTCCGATAAACAGTGTTGAAATTAATTGATGACAGAAGTGGTGGCGAATCCAAAATAGAATGCAATATCTTATGCAAAAATATGAGATCAAATTGCTTTCGTCTTGTCTCAAGAGTGATCATATTAAATCTAGCGAGTCTGTCGCTATAAGTTTTTATTTTCCTTAGAAGACCTTGTCTGAACGAAAGAATTTTTAGAAACTTTTTTTGAAGTGATTCTATACGGTCAGAGTGAACTGCATAGAATGGTGACCAAACAGTTGCACCATATTCCAAATTACTTCTTAAGAGAGACTGATACAGGTAAACAACAGTACGAGGATTCTTAAATTCCTTTGTGTTCCGCATTATAAAGCCCAACATTCTTGACCCCCTGTTAAAAACGTGTTCGTAATGCTCCCTGAAAGATAACTTTTCATCGAAAACTATACCTAAATCTTTGGTTAAGTTTTGTCGACTCAAGATTTCACCATTTAATGAGTAATCAACGATTATCTTATTGATCTTTCGCGTAAAAGTCAAGACAAAACATTTGGTGATATTTAAAACCATCCGATTTTCTTGGCACCATAAGGATAAAGCATCAAGGTCATGTTGAAGAGTTTCAGCATCGTCACTACTACTTATAGAAGAATAAATTTTGAGATCGTCGGCATATAATAGACATGGACTCTTGATACTATCAATCAGGTCATTGATAAACACATTAAAGAACAAGGGCCCTAAATGGGAACCCTGTGGCACGCCGGAGGTAACGTATGCTGGTTCCGAGATTTCTCCTCTCAGGGCAACAAGCTGGCTTCTACGAGACAGATATGATTCGATCCAACGGAGCAGTGTACCATGTATACCAAAGGACTCCAGTTTTAGGCATAGTAGGTCATGATTAACTTTGTCGAAAGCTTTTGAGAAGTCCGTGTATATGGAGTCCACCTGAGTATTTCTAGCAAAAGCCTCGCACAAGTAGTTTTTGTACTCTAACAGATTAGTTATGGTAGATTTTTTTCTAACAAATCCATGTTGGCTTTCAGACAGTGATGGTCGAATGTGGGGGTAAATACTATCGTATACTATGGATTCGAAGACTTTAGGACAGCAAGACAAGATGCTGATGGGTCTGTAATTTTTACATAGTGACTTATCACCGTTTTTAAATATGGGAACTATATGGGCAACCTTCCAGCAGTCCGGAAAGATCCCGGAACCTAATGATTGGTTAAACAGTGTAGACAATGGAACAGACAATTCATCAGCACAAACTTTAAGAACGAGTGGAGGGATGCCGTCAGGGCCTGCACCCTTGTTTGTGTCCAGATTTTTCAACTTTTTGCCTATTTCTTCCTTTGTTATCACAATATGAGAAAGACTATTACCAGAGGCCCAATTGCATGCTGAAGACGGCTTGTTAGAAATTACAGGATCCCCAAAGACAGAGAAAAAGCACTTAGAGAACAACTCGCACACGCCCTTAAGGTCCGATGCCTCGTTGCTGCCGTATTTCATGACTACAGGAATTGTGTTCCTTGACGTCCGTTTACTATTAACGTATGTCCAGAAATATTTTATGTTTGTTTTTGTTCCATCCTCAACAGAACTCAAGTAATTTTTATAGCACAGGTCGATCAATTTTTTACAGCGAACACGAATCATAGATATTCGCCCCAAAGGCGTCCTTGATTGAAGGCGACGTACAGGAAGTCGTAGCCGTGGCAGGCCCCCCACAAGATAGACCATCTGGTGAAGGTCGCGGAAATTTCTTGGATGTGGGCAGCATAGGATAGAGAAAATTGGAGATCCAGCAGTGGGCGACTATTGGCTGAAATGATGATGATGATTTTTTAATGTAAACTTACCAATACAGTTTCGCGGGCCAAATCCAAAGGGCATGTATGATAACGGATGGATCTTGTGTTTGTTCTCGTCTGAGAACCGTTCTGGATCGAATTTCGTAGGGTTTGGGTAGAATTGGGGGTCGCGATGGATTGCCCATACTGGGATCATTATGACTTCGCCTTTGCGGATCTGTGGGTGACAGAGACAACAGTTCATTTACTCACTTTGATATAAAAGTCTCTCCGGCTTAATCGGCTACGGCTACCGACCTATACCGAATAATTTAGTCACACAAAGTAACCTATATTACACAAGAATTTGAGAATGCCGTAGCAGCAAATGCTGATGTCGGGACCTGATTGACCATACACAACCACACCATATCTTCTTGTATCGCCTCTCCTCTTTGTATCTTTGTCGTGTCGTGTTATCACCTTTCCTGTGTTGTGATGGTCAATAAATGTTTTTTCTTTCTTTTTTCTTCTAAAAACAACTCACACTCTATATTTCCTTACCCCTGGAGTCCGATGGGGTACCCAGGTAGCACGACCGGAGGAATATTAAGAACAACGATTTTCGAGGCGTAAAAATCCACCAATTTCCAAACTCCAAGCTGATTCTGGGTTTTATTGAAAAAAATCCCTTACAAATTTTACCCTGACACGGAAATCAATTTTTGAACATTAACCGCTGCTGTGCTTTAAAATTCGCCTAGCTAGTGTGCCACCGGGGCAGTCAAGATTTTTGAGTTATCAAATCCATGTAGTAAAATGTTATTTTCCAAACTTACGTAAAAATCTTCAGCAGAATTGCTGTTAGCTTTGCCCAGGTTGTAGTCTTTGTTGCAAGTTCTGTCAAGTGCAATAGCTGCAGGCCATAATCGTAGTACCTCTGCAAATTTAGTTAAACCAATAAGGATTTGAGAAATATTCCAATTGAGAAAAAAATGCCAAACGTATTACTTTTAAAACATTGTTTTGACAATTCATTTTAGATGATCCGATTTTAAGACCTCATGGTCCAAATGATGTCTAAAATCCTATTTGTACATGTATCTACCACACTAGCAACTAAATAAAACTGTACAATTTCATTCTTTTATGTGAATGGTGACAGACGAGCAGATGGTACACCTCTTGGTAAGCAATTGCTGCTGCCCATGGACACCTGCGACACCGGTGGAGTCACAAATGATCTCATTCGATTCTCAGCTTAAGGTCAAAATTGACAGATACATGACATTTGACCGGTAGTAGTAACCTGATGTGTGGCTGCTTATTTAAACGAGGAAATAAATTAATGTTTAGCAGGTTGACACAACGCCCTGTTCGTCTAGTGGTTTAAGTACCGGGCCGTGATCTCAAGGTCCTGGTTTCGATTCCCGGGTCGAGCAAAAAGTATATTTCGAATTTTTCGAATATTGCTCGGTTTTGTGATCACCAATCCGCATTTGCCAAGCGTGGTGATTAAGCCTAATTCTATCATAGTATCAAGATCAAAAAAAAATACTACTAAATACTTTTTTTTTAGTTTGACATGCTAATAATTAATCAATTGGTTATGTTACATTGCCAGATGCTAACATCTGATGACAAACTACATGCTAGTCGTAAAATTGAAGAAGACATTTACACTATCGTTATAGATAACGTTAAGATCAAATTTCCTCAACTGTACATTTGTAAGCAACCAACCGCACCAACCAACAACCAAAGCGCACCGTCTTCGCTAGCTTGGCCATCTTGAGAGGTTAGACGAAGATCGTCTCTTGAAAAAAGCATACCAGGGCCAACCCGTGGGCCGACGCCCAGTTAGCCGACCTAGATGTAGATGGAAGGACGTCGTGTAGACTGATCTGCGCGAGCTCCAGGTCAATAACTGGCAAGAAGTGGCGCAGGATCGACCGAAGTGGCGATCTCTTGTTTAAGAGGCCAAGACTCTATTTGGGTCGCTGAGCCAGCGGCAGTAAGTAAGTACATTTGTAAGGTGGACCTACGACCTGGTGAAGATTTCAGGAATCCATTGTATGCGGGTGGCATAGGACCCGTCTGTGTGGAGAATATTGGGGGAGATCTATGTCCAGCAGATGTACATATTTTGTAACTTTTTATGATGACTACTCACCAGAAACCACCATATCCAAATACTTCATATTCTGAATGGAAGTATAGTCGAACTTGCCGCCATTATTTTCGTCATTCTCTCTGATCTCCTGCACTAACTTATCCTGGACGTCAGGGTCCATGGCTAATTCGTGGAGGGTGAAACACATGGCAGCAGATATGCCTTCGAAACCAGCGATGAAGAACAAGATAGCTTGAGCGATAAGGTCTTCATCCGACCATACTGCAAAAGTAAACCATTTTTTGAGACACTAGTGGCCCGCCCTCACATCGTTTCGGGACTCAACCAATAGATGGCACTGAGAGTCAATTGCATCGCGCATGAGTTTCGTTTTTTCGGTTTGCATATAAGCATTGATGTTCACTATGCCATTAACCTCTTTGTGAAATAGTATGGATCAAAGGATAAAGGTATACGTAAATTACATATTATGTATACTTTTTCTATAGAATAGATGGTAATATGTCGCAGTTACAATTTTATTAAAATTCTTATAAAATTCAATAAGAATATCAGCTAAATAAGATGACAAAATAAGTTGAGGTTGAGACTTTGTTGACTACAACAGTTTAATCTTTTCTTACTGTTCTTTCTACATTTTCATGTTATTGTTCTGTTTGTTCTTGTGTAGGTACGTAAATGTCACACTTACTTACTTGATTAGGTGTATTAAAAGCTATTTTAGTAACATTCATAACAAATAATTTCAAAAGATCTGTAACCTTTTGATTGCATACCTACATACCTCTGTCAATTTTCTTTTTCCCAATCACAGATTCTTCAACAGTTGCAAAACCAGCGTCAATATCTTTAGTATTTTTTTCGTCATGGAGAAGCCTTCCTGTAAGTTTACAATCATTGATGACACATTTATATATCGTCGATCTAATTCTTATAGGACGTATCTCATTTTTTAACATTGGGCTTCTGAAGCCCAATTCTCGGAATTTTCGATATGAAAATCATAGTGGTTGTCACATGAAATCTATACAAAAATTTTATGTTTTAGTGATACATATTCGTGTGTAGATTCATTAAATACAATGTAAAGTCTCTTTTTATGACTGATCAAAAGGACCAGTAATTTGGTGCTTCAAGTATCTGTCAAACAAAAAATATCTGTCTTCCCAAGTCTTACATCTAAGTTATTTTATGAAACGTAACATGTTTACTGTAAATTTGATGTAAAATAAAAAAGTTTTGATGTTGTTTTATTGGGAAGTATTTATAGATAAAGTTACTTGACGCTTCCAAGTTCCAACATTGGTGACATATTCCTCCTTATTACAAATCGCGAACTAAGGTTAGTTCCGGGACATAATTCGTGACAGCCCTTTTTAACATTGCGTCTTGGAACGGGATGACATAATCTTCAGTACAGTAATAACTTTAGATGACGATTTATAATAAAGTGGCATGTGTATTAATTTTATCAAACGACTAAAACAAACGTATCGTACTATGCATACAAATAATAAACCTTTCTTAGCCTCCATCAGTAGATGAATCATGTCTGGTCTGATGATGTTATGGACCTCTCGATCCTTCATTGTCCTTTCCACCAAACTTTTGAAAAAGATTTTGACTTCTTTTGTGAACATCTCTATCTTCAGTTTCTGTAAAAAATACTTAATCAGTTTTTGGTACACCATCCCTTATCGTTTCAAGAGTTGTTAATCGTTACTTTACTTTTTCTTTTATACAAATGTAATTTAATATTAACTGCAATTATCAATATCCTATGACCTCTATTCCCCATTATGTTTTAGAAACCAGATAAATAGTCACATAATACAACAAGATTTATCTCTACATCAGTAATTTTCCTCACAAAACTGGAAATCATACAATCTTTTCAATGGGACATAACCATTAATGTTAAAGTCAGATGCATACTGCAAACGTACACCCATATATACGTCATATCTGCCTATTTTTGTCATACGATTCTCACCCTAATGATATTTGACATTAGACGATTATTATAGTCCGTAAAAAGGAGCTTGATTAGAATGACATTAATGGGTGTAACAGCAAAACAATCTTTAAGTCTATTGTAATAAAAATCTATGGAATGCAAGTTGGTTAAAATTATAAACCTTATGCCTATTGAAATAAATGTTGAATGACAGCTGTCATTGTAATCAATCTATATTTACGATCTATAACAAGTGGTAGTCTATATCTATGTAGCCTAAACAAATATAAACAGTTTCGCCTTGGCAATGTCAATGAAATGGTATAATAGGCTCTGCTATGAAATTTAATAGGACCGATTACGCTTATAAGAGAGAGCCACAGTAGGATTGGCAATTTTTTCTGATTTTTTTTCTACATTATAGAGGACACAACACAAATAACAATATGTATTATTGTGCAATATCTATTTAATGTTATCTGTGTCCTGTTCCTGTAAATTGTCGTATGGCGACAAATAAAAGAAGAAATCTAACTACAAAATGATAAGGGGAGAAATACAAAGAAAATAATTATTTATTTACATAAAGAGAACCTAACACATTGAACACAGAACAATAAACGGTAGACACTGGCAGAAAAACTTACACGTCAATTATGTAAATAAATTAAAATATCAGAAAAATGTGGAAATAAACAGATAGGTATACAGAACGATATGCGATGAAACAGATGCTTTATTTGCAGGTGAAAATGCGGCATGATAAAATGATGATGTGTTTATGGTGATGATGCCTAGGAACTTACTTATACATGAGCAAATGCCACAACTAATGGGAAATGCAGATGTCTGGTGTGCTTCAAGCGCAAAGGTTATTATAGTAATGGTATATAATTTCATGGTCATATATTACAATAATATGTATTTTTTTCTTTAAAAAGACTGTTATTAAATAAATTGAGACAACATCACACAAATTGCCCTCGTTCCAAACCAAGGTTTCCCCTTTAAATATGGAACAACGAAGATACCACAAACACCCCGACCTAAAACAAATCTGTTTCATCAACAAACTTTTGTGTTGGTGCGGGAATTGAACCCACGACCCTCTTAACCGGAGCTCAAATCACTGCGCTAAACAGGTCGTGTAAGTAGACACATAGTTTCTTTGAAATTTTATGGTGGGTGTATGTGTTTACAAAACTTTATTTGGAACCAAGCCAGTGTGTATGATGGATGATTTTGGATGTATTAAAAAAATACTACCATGCTATCAATCATAAAACAGTGAATGAACATTTTCGTCACGACAAACATTCTGTCATTTAGCTGATTGGAGCGGGGTTCACGGCCCCAATCAGCTCGACTTCAAATATTAGTGGAGCGACGAGGCAGGAGGATAGTGTCGAGAAAATGGAAATTGAGCCGAAAACGAAAAGATATTTCGGCTTCAGTTTCATTTTCAAAATCAAAATGTATAATATTCAAAATTTCATAGTTTCATATTCAAAATTAAAATGTATAATATACATTCAACAAAAGTTCAGTCAATTTATTTTAAGACATTTATACTAATGAAGATTAGTACAAAAACACAATAATACTCAAATTAAAACACCAATCGGGGCCCAATAAAACGGGGTTGAAAGATTGGCAGGCACTTGTGCCCTGGTGTTGCGTTTGGTGATCCGTTTGCGCGTCTGCCACCTATCATATAAAAAAAAACACGACAAATCCATTCCAAAACTTCGGCTGGTTTGTGGCCGAAAACGAAAATGTGGACGAATATTTTGGCCTAAAACCAGAACGAATACTCAGTCACAAACCGGAACAGACCCAATTGCGGCGCAGGAGCACTCACGTAATCGGCACCACTTGTCGGCAAAGTTTGCCCGAGTTGATAGTGTTCGGGGCTTGTTTTGAATAATGTTACATATTGGGTTTCTGGTTTATTGTTAGATAAAACGATCCCTTGTTGGAGACTAAAGCTAAATCCCAAATGTTATATAGTTGGATAACTAATATACGAAACATGCGGCAGAGAGACTGAAAGGTGCAAAGTATAGGTATCTTTGTAACCTATCCTAACCTGGTAACCTATCTTACTTTCGAAACTAATATTCCAATTTCAAAACTTCGAAAACGGTATATCGAAGTTTTGATCCGAAGATATATTTATTGACATAACATTGTATGCGATAAATTTATTTTACTTAAGTTTCATTTTCCAGAAAAACTAATAGCCGATTTTAAAAACCTCTTTTTTCATTTTACAGTTGTGTTAATTACAATATTTTTTTTATTTTAGACATATTAAATATTGAAGTAACCTTTCTCCTATTATTGCAAACGAACTTATTTATTTGTAAAAATTATTCATTAAAGGAAAATAACAAGTGTAAAAAAGACATCTACATATTATTTAGGTTTAAGACATTGGTTTATTTAGTGCTTAATTTTGCTCTACAAAATGTATTGACAGAAGCGAATCGCTTCAAAAACGACTCCACGTAGTCTTGTCTGCCCTACCCTTAGAGTGTAATTCAAACCCGCGTCGCCGCTTCGCCGGCCAGCCTCAGCCGCGGTGTCGAGTGAGAATCATCTGCGACGATATTAAGCTCGCGTGGGACCGCCGAAGCCTTGCAGCGCCGGAGCCGTGACAGAAACAATGCATGCTGCATACTTGAATCCCTACTTGTATCCATGCCCGGTTGCATGCCTGCATGCATGCTCGGTTGCATGCATACAGCATGCCTGCTTGAATGCTGCATGTATGCACAATAAGTAATTGTAATATAAACTTGTTTGTCTATTAATAACATAGAAAACGATTTTCTGGACAATAATTTCAATTAAGTTTCTGTAATGCCTCTATCTATCTATCTATTTGTCTAAAATCTGTTTATCTATCAAAGGTTTAGTGATATTTAAAAACGTATAGATTTAAAAAATGTATTATTTGAAAGTCGGAATATCAGCTATATGTCAATCGTTTTTTCGGTCAAATGAAAATGTGGAATACAAAAATTTGGTAAAGCGTTTTCGCAATAATGAAATTCGTACTAAAAATATTCGAATTTAAGATAGGTAACCGTGGTAC
This sequence comes from Marasmia exigua, assembly GCA_019059595.1. NCBI lineage: Eukaryota > Metazoa > Arthropoda > Insecta > Lepidoptera > Crambidae > Marasmia > Marasmia exigua. The sequence goes on from CM032469.1 coordinate 27,498,027, forward strand.
CTACCACTTTGTAGCTTTCGGTATGTGTGTGTTAGCGTTTAGTCGAAGTCACGGGAGAGCCAAAGGCTGGCAGCTACGTCGCCCAGCGAATTGGACTTTGTTGTGATTTGGCATGATATTTTATGACTTTCATTTAATAGATGATGTTTGGACATGATATTGTCCTTTATTCACACCAGATTGTAAAAAAAATTTGGCGAGTATTGGAAAGTTGGAAGTTACTTACTTATTGTAATATCCTTAAATGCACACACATCATATTTTATTTAAAACATTCAGTCCCTTCATGGAATGTACAAAAAACTACATAATTTACATTGTATCTCTGTATACCTAGCTTTTCAGTTTTTATGTTCTAAAATAAAGATTATCTATCGATTTATAATTTCTCTAGGTAAAATTCTTTCTTCAAAGAGCCCTACGATTCAAGCAAAATCAAGATTGCCCTGTAGGTTGTTTTATCATTCATCGTAAGCTTCATCAGTTGTTAATTTAAATAAGGAACACTTTATGATTCATTTCAAGATCATTTTAGACTTCTTAACCAGTTAAACGTGAAACTCTTTATTTTTTTAACTTTTAACAGGTTACGGAGTCTAAAATGACCCTAAAACATTTCTCATCATGTCTCATGAGTCGTTACTACTGGTTCGCAGGAGACTATTTCACTCCGCTTTCCAAATCGGAACTAACTCGACACTACTAGTTCGCAGGAGACTATTTCATTTCGCTTTCCAAATCTGAACTAACTCGTTACTACTGCTCCACAGACTGTTTAAACGTCAAAATGAGTTTGTTATTAAATTTTTTTTTTACGGCTCACCTGGCAGTGACAACTTTTGTATGGCATCTGAAATACATGCATTTATTATTTTAGTCCCACATTATTATAGGTGTTTACTCATGAAATTGCCCTTTTGTAATGGCAATTTTCTTAGAAGTTTTAATTTCCATACTAACTTTCTATTTTATTTGTAAAGTAACAATTCTGTGCGTCCAGTGAAAAGTGGTACAAGTCGACTTATATCTAATTTGATTTTCTTCTTGATACTTCATCACGAAAAAATCTTCTATTACTCTGTCTGAGCAGACGGAAAAATGGAGGATTTTTTTGCATGTCTGATCAGACAGAAAAATAGAGGTATTTTTTGTGATAAAGTAGCAAGGAGAAAATCAAATTCGATATAAGTCGACCTGTACCACTTTTCACAGGACGCACAGAATTAATGCTACTACTCCATAATTAAGTGTACTTTAATGGGCACCGTTTAGAAAGTGGAGGATAGATTTTCAGAAAACAAAATTAAAAAGTTATCATTGATAAAAACGTCAATTCTGGCAAGCAAAAAAGGGTAATTATCAAGTTTTTTTTTTGCATCACAATTACAATAATATCTGATCTTTATTTAATATAAACCTTAAAATATAGTCTTACATCAAAATAAAATTATAAGTGTGGTGACTATTTGCTTTTTTGCTGACTTCAAAAAAGGAGGAGGTTCATTTCATAGGTAAGGACCTATTATATACTTTACGGACTAACAACACGTGCGTTTATCAGATCCGATACCATTTAAGAGTTAAGAAAGTGTATACTTACACTTGCAATTTTTGGGAAGTTAGCCAGCACAAAAAACTTAATCATTTGACTGAAGTCGAAAGAAGAAACTGTCTCTTTTCCCATCATGAAGAATTCATTGTCGACTTCGATGTGAGAGTTCACCTTAATTCCAAAAGCGCAAGAAGCAATGACATCATTGGCATATCGACAGGTTAAGTCTTTACAATCGACGTCCAAATGATCCACTGAAAATATGTTTTTTATTTTAAAATATTAAACAAAACTCAGATATCTTGAGACAAATTTACTCTTCAATAAAAAAAATAATTAATCCATCACATGACCAACTGTGATAATAAAGGCCTAGAGGGTCGTAGCAACATGATAAAATAAATGTATTTAGAGGAAAATATGTTATTTGTTGATATATACAGTACTAAGGATAAACATTTTTTTATAGAAATAAAACAGAACGCGGCATACAAATAAAAAAGTGGCATACTGGAATGCCAGGCTCTAAGCCTGGTTTACATGGTTGAGATAAATCAATTAAAGCATAATCTACAACACCAACAGAGCATGACTTCACAAACCAATTGACTAAATTCATTATTTATAAACATATCATCAAGATATTTAAAATCAAATTTATAATTGAAGTTAGTAAGATTTTTAAATTAACATTTTTTAATTATATGTGTGTCTAACCTTTTCCATCGTGCATCTGCCTTTTAAGTTCTTCGATCAACTGTTTTCCCGCTTCCATCATAAACGGAACCATAACCCTTATCTTTGAGCTGGTAAAAGCAGGGCTCAAGGTCGAGCGCATGTCTTTCCATTCTTGTCCTTAAAAATGAAAAATTAAATAATTTTATTCAATATATACAAGTCCAAATAGAACACTTAGAATGTCAAATAAGTAATCCATCTCTGACCTGATACCTAGCATGAAATTCTGAGTTATTCTTTTGAAATGTTATTTATTGCAAGCTTCATTTCTGGTGACACTATTATATTAATTTAAATTACATTCAATTAAAATTAACTATATATTTCACTTAAAGTGAATCAACCAATTTAACTTTAGCAAATAAAATGATCATCTTTCATTTGGTACAAACAATGATGTACGCGTATCAAATAACATCTGATCATCACATCATCATACATCATGAAAGTATTTATACTTAGAAACTCACTTTGGCTTCTTTACTTACTTATGGATTATTATGTCTAGATACCTACTAGTTGATGATAATACCACAATATAACTATTAAATTGTCTATCACAATCAAAATATGTTTGTGTTTACTCTTATCCTATACGGAAACAAAAAAAAAACTCAATCAAGGCGTTGACCGTGAATTGTTTTGTTTCCACGTTGACCTTGATGTGTTAACATTAATTTTAATGTAAGATACTCACCTTTCAAAGAAAATAGATTTCTTCCGAAGAAAGGATCACTTTGTTCGTTCACAATCGTTCTATGGTCCAGGAAATACTCAAAATCTTTGATAGTTATCCTTTTTACTATTTCTATATCTCTGACTACCACCATTGGACTTAAAAACTCGAATCTGCCCACGAACCTTAAGATAATGTATGTTTAAAATTAAATGACAATATTATTACATATATTTAGGGAGGAGTCCCTAAATATTGTATGTAATAATATAATATAGCCAACTAATAAGCAGACAGCACATCTGATGGTAGGTAAGCACCGTCGCCTTAGGCGTCACATAGGCGTTGCCAGCTGCTTAGGATAAGCTATTTTTTTAATTGATATTAGGTTATAAATTCTTATATCTTTATTATGAATTCAGAAGGATATCAAGTAAATTGGATAGCATACACCGAGAAATATAATATAAATATAGGGTTATTTGAAAAAATTAAAATCCTCTAAGATATGGAATGGGATTGGAATGCTTAAATGTAACAACTTTTATATGGAAACCATATTGAAATTTCAATGGGAGTGTTAAAAGTTTGTTTGTGTGAGTGTGTACGATCTCGAAGGGTACATGGTAAGAAAGGCCATAGTCTATTTTTTGGAACTTTAACACGTTGAAAAAAAACTTACACTATAATTTAATTCTAAGTTAGCTAAAATCTGAATTCAAGTTATTCAATTTTAAAACTCATACTCTCTCATACCCATATAATAGTATAAAAATACTTGAATAATGACTTTGAAAATAAACATTAACAGTTTTCTCAAAAATCTTAGTGACAATGATCTTTCCTCCCCTGTTCCCATGTGTGTTTGTGTGTTGATCACAACATTCGAGAAATTGCTTTATTATTTTTGAATTGTCCTTACCTTTCATCAGGAAAACTATTATAAAGATCCTGGAGGTGATCAGCCAAGTGTTCCATCCGCAATAAAACTCGAGACATGTTTCCCAGCAGTGGGACTGGTGTCATCTGCTTCACACCGTATCTGGTGAACCTCGAGTATACATCTTTGAAGTACAGCCATAAGGCTGCGATGACTGTGACAAGCCATATGTAGAAAAACATGTCCTGAGGATAATTTAATTGATTAGAAACTGCTTCGATAACAAAGATGATCGGTAATGTATACAAGATCAATTTGTCACACTCTCGCATTAGGCAGCCAAGGAATGGAACTCCTTGCCAAGGTCTATTTACAATCTGGACATCTTTAAGGCAAGAGTGTACAGGCATTTTCTAGGCAAACGCGTTACATCCTAGATCTCAGCGTCACTTTCCATCAGGTAAGATTGTGGTCAGCGTTAGTGACAGATTTTTTTTATGTGATAGGCTGCAGACGGGCAGACGAATCGCCTGATGGTAAGCGATTGCTGCCGCCCGACACCCGCGACACATGTGGAGTCACAAATGCGCTGCCAACTTTTCCCCGGACTCGGACTCCCGTACCCTCACTCACGCAAGGAAACAGCACACTGCTGCTTCACGCCAATTTTCTGTGAGGCCGTCGTATCATTCCGGTCGAGCCGGCCCTTTCATGCCGAAGCGTGGCTCTCCCACAGTAAAAAAAATTGTAAATAGATAAAAAATAATAAGAACGTGTGCCTTCCGAACGGGAGGTAGTAGCCTCGAATCCAAACACGCACCCTGCGTATTTCTACCATTCGCTCAATGGTGAGGACAAACATCGTGAGGAAACCAGCACGTTTCGGATAGTTTCTCAATTATTTAGAAAATTCTCATGTCCCTAATCATATTGCAGTTGATCTGGTTCTCCAGTTTAAAGGTTGCGAAGTCGCTTCATTAGTCGGATCAAGTATAATGTATGAGATATTATTGGCATACATTAGAAAAATGTCTAAGACTAAAATAGAAAAAATAATTCATTTGTAATGTCGTATGAAGATAAAGTTTATATTGAAGTGATTCTGTTGTTTTTCAATTACCCACTTGTATTTATTTAGTTTTGCTTTAGGTTTCAGTTATTGTTTCAATTTTCTTAAGTGTTTCCTCTTTTGTTGAATAAATACATCCCCATTTGTAAAAATTATCTCAGGAAGCGTTCCAATAGCTGAAGAAAATACCAATCCTTAATTCTAATTGTTTTCGTTCAATATTCTATTTGGCTTAATTTATGTTCAATATTCCTTTCTATATACGATTTGAGCACCCTTTGGACTAGACATTAGAACCATTTGAAGAAGTTTCTACCTGATCACCGATAATTATCTCCTCGTCATTTAGATATTTTTTTTATGCCAGAGGCGACAAACGAGCCAGCAGGTCACCTGATAGAGAGTAATCAACGCATCCGTGAATCAGAGAGATCGCTAATGTATTGCCGGCCTTTTTCAAAAAGAGTACGCTCTTCTCAAGAAGTTTCCTAAGCATTTCCCGACGTTATTAACCGTCGGGAAATACTCCTGCAGCCAAACCGTTCCACAGAACTAAGGTACATGGTAGAAAATTGTAGACACATTTTCATCAATTTTTTTTCAGAACCAATTGTCCCGAATATCAATCATCCTGAAGCTGATTCGAATTTGAATAATCATCTCTTTAGTTTAGATATTAGAAAGGGTCTGTCACTGTGAATTCCGTCAACGTCATCAATCATGAGAACAAAGATCGAGGATGAGGGTAGAGAACCATTCAATTTATGTAAATAATAGTACCGGTAAATGATTTTACTACTTGATTAATTGTCAGAAGGACATTTATTGACCGTCACGAGCTAAGATGACTGTTGTAACACATTTATTGGACTACACTACCATGGACCACTACAACAGGAATTACCGTGGGAGAGCTACGGTTGGGCATGATAGAGCTGGCTCGACCGGAGTAATACCACGGCCTCACAGGAAACCGGTGTGAATCAGCACTGTGCTGTGTTTCACTGAGTGAAGTACCGGAGGAGCCAACCTTCAAACCCTCCTTGTTTGAAGGTTGGCAGCGCACTTGTGACTCCACCGGTATCGCGGGTGTCTATGGATGGCAGCAATCGCTTACTATCAGGCGATCCGTATGCTCGTTAATGTCCAGATAATGTGTTTTAATTAATGTTTTTCTTGTTTTTTTAGTGTGTATTGTTGTTGTGTTGGAGTGTTTTTTAATTTTTATTTTATATTTTACATTAAAAAAGGCACCCGCGGAAGATCAGCGCTGAGGTTGTCGGCCACAGCACATGCTGAGCGGGGACCTATTTTTTTGTACTCTGTAAATGTGCAAAAATAAACGATTTTTCTTTCTTTCTTTTCTTTCTTTCTCGTCTGCTACCTATCATATAAAAAAGTAGTATTTATAGTAAACATAATTTATGAAAGAATACTTTCAAAAATAGATATGTACTCTATACTGATCCCCTTTTATTGAGATGGCTAAGCTACAAATTTTGTCTAAAAGACTTATTTTGTTCCTAAAAAGGTAACATGCAGTCCATCTGATGGTAAATGGTAACTGTTCATTGACATGAACAATTCCGGGGAATAGTTTGTGGCCTACGGTAGAAGAACTCATTTCAAACCATGTTGTATTTTTTTTTATGACATAGATGGCAGACGAGCAGACAGATCACCTGATGGTAAGCGATTGCCGCCGCCCATGGACATTTGATCGAGATTGTGAAGTTAGGTCTAAAAACGCTAGGCTGTACATGAAATCTAATACATTTTAACAGTTTGTCTCGTCTTTACAACATTTTAGGTGCATGAGAATGTTTTCGGTGCTGGAGGCAGTGAAAGAAATACGCAAATAGTTTTGTAAATCCAGAGGAGCGTACTGTGCTCGTAGACGACATTACTACCTCTCGTTCAAAAGACACACATTTGTATCCACTGATCTACTAACTCATTTCTCTGTAAGGACCAATTGATCGATAATCCATTGAAGAATGATCTGGGGAACTATTCTCGAGGACTCAATATTGAAATCGAATTTGTGTGAGAATTCCCCCCCTTGGAGTGAAATTCTCGGGACATGACATAGATATCGAAAACACCATTTATATGGACTACTCAGAGACTGGCCGTGTGGCCCCCGGCAGAGTAGAATAGGTCACTCTTACCGAGGTGTCGAAAAAGGCGACTAAGGTAAAGCTGCTGGCATGATCATCAGCACCCAGAGAAGGAAAACTCTGCATTTATATCAAAACCCTCGCCAACCCGTCTGCCAAGCGTGGTGAGCATGGCAATTACCCCTCATGTGATTGAGGGAGGCCCGTGCCCCAGCAGTGGGGACTTAAATGGGCTGATGATGATGATGACTCAGAGACATCAAATTAATTTTAATGAATACTTAAGAAAAAATATTGAAACTTATTTCAATACGCTTGAAGACTGTCTATATTAAAGTAAACGAACATTTAGCTTAATTGTTAACAACTCTGTGTGCTGTAGTTAAATAATTAAAATTTTTGGTCCAAATATGAAAAAGCCGCCCAAATAAAATTTTACTGTATTCTGTTAGGGGGCCAGTCCTAATTGGTGTTCAAATGTCAAGATTTGGCTTAACAAAAAAAAACAATGTTTTTGTAATTGTTAATTCAGTGAAAATTTATGATGATGTTGATTTTTTAATCAAGGATAATGACCTTACAATTTTGGTCCCGTAGTAATAAAAACAAGTTCTACAGAATACAGCAAAAATGTTTCTGGCTAGCTTATGTAACAAAAAAAAAGGATGTCTCTTTAGAAGTACTTACCAATTTATACTCGTAACAATTGAAGACAAAAATACTAACTCAGACGTCCTTCTAAACGCACGACGAAAACAACTGTGCGCTTGCGATCCGTATTGTTTTAAATTAAACTTCATATCAGCACACTATGATTCAAGAAGGAATATCATTCTCATTTGCTCTTGATAGTAAACGTAGACGCGCCACGAAAGAAGTGTCGCGGCGAAACACGCAACTAACATTTTAGATTTCTTGTATATGTCGCAGGGACATGATAAAAACGGGGATTTATTATATATTATTATAAAATTTAACCCTCTTTTTAAGGGGAGGGGGAGATTTTTAAAAAAATTAGCAAGTCGAAAAAATTGTCTTCATCTTTATTAAGCCTTATACCTTACAAACTTCCACCCCTTATTTTAGGGAAGTGAGGAATGAAAAGAAGGAGTAGTCTTTATCACCCTTCAACTATTTCCACTTAAAAAAGTCAACTCTTCGCTCGGTATTGTCGTAAAAGCGGAAAACAGTTTAAAGGTTGGCAGCGAACAGGTTGACTCTACTGGTGTCGCAGCTGTCCAAGGTAGGTGGCAATCGACCTACCTGATGGTAAGCCATCAGGTGATCCGTCTGCTCGTCTGCCACCTATGACATAAAAAAGTGAAATGGTAATTTCTTCATTGTTCATTTGTTTTTGTCGCCTACAAAAATAGCATTATAAATGATGTAGTTTATATTGACAGGATATTAAAACAGAATTTTCATTGCAATTATATGATTTATTTTTTAAAATCTTTGGGTAGATAAGATACATAAATGTAATTTTACTTAATTAAATAAAAAATAGAGCTTCCTTAAACATCAACAACTTTTTAAATTGGCAGATTTTTGAGTGACTTTTGACCTCAATCTTGAATAGAATCTCAGTAGCATAATTTGGAGATAATAAAATAGATGAGGGTGTGTCTTGAACATATGCTAAGTAAAGAATTTCCAAATCTTTAAGTGTTCAGCTCCTGATCTTCAGTCGGAGCCAGTGGCCACCTTTGACGGCGAAGTTGAAGGCCTTGGGGTCCAGTTGTGTGGGGATGCACGTCTTCTCGTTAGGAACCACTTCCATCTGCAGGAGCAGCTGGTATACCATCACCTTCACCTCACAGAGAGCAAATCTTGAACCTGGAAAGATGGTGTTGAAAATAAATAAGTTTTGTGTGTCTTCCTATAGAGTGACTGTCTTGGCAGCGCAGTTCCTAGTTGATCGCTGTGATTATTATCAGGCTATTGCATTCTACTGTTATACAAAGGTTCTCCACTTTTAGCAATTTTAAGCTCTATTCCTTCAAGGGAAGCGTGCTCCTTTTTGAAAAGATCGTCAGCGACCTTTTGCATCCTTTGATCTTGCAGTGGGCGACAGTAATCATACAGGGTGTATCTATGAACATTTACATCCCTTTAACCACTTATTCTACCAACCATTCTGAACAACCTTTTTTATAAGACTTTTTGACATTCGTCTGAATTTTTTTCGACTCCCCATACAAAATTACCAAGTCACGTGACCGACTTTGTATGAAAAGTTTAAATTTTTTAATGCAAACATCCAAAAGTCATAAAACAAATGATGTTCAGAATGGTTGGTAGAAACGTGGTTGGATAGATGTAAATGTTTACAGATATACCCTGTATACGATGGTATCATAGATGATGGTATACCATCATATGTGATTACTGCCGCCCACGGATACACAGGTGATACGGCTGCTCGTTTACTCCCTATTCCCCCCTATTTTATTAAAATGAAATCATATACGATTACGGTCAACCGTCAACCTAAAGTCTAACAAGACTTTAACCTAAAGTCTTGTTAGGTTAACAGTTGACCACAATTCGTCTCATCGTCCTTCAACCAATTTGGTGTAAGCCTCCTTCAATCTTCTTCATTCTATTCTATTTTGGGCAGTTGAAGTCTAGTTGCGCCCGCCAATCTTGGCTATGTCGTCTCTCCATCTCATTTGTAGTCTTCCGATAGGTCTTTTTTGGATCCCATGGCATCCGCTGCAGCATTTCCCACACCATGCAGCATTGACCACAATCATACAATATAATTATGAAAGTTAGGTTTATTATTTTAAAATGGTTTACCTATGCAATTTCTAGGCCCTACCCCGAAGGGCAAGTAGCTAAAGGGCTTGATGTTGTGTTTGTTCTCCTCGGAGAACCGCTCAGGGTCAAACTTCTGGGGGTCCGGGTAGAACTCAGGGTCTCGGTGAATGCTGTACACAGGGATGAAGACACTTTCTCCAGCGAGCATCTGTGAAAAAAAATGATAAAATTAAGTTTGGGAAATAGGCAATCAGACGCGAATCTTGAATTGAAGACCGCGGCTAGGCAAGAGTATAGCTAGCACCAAATAAATAGACACAGAAGATCGGATCAAATAATGGGATGTCAATGAGGTCAATTCAATTAGGTCGTTGACCTTCGCGCTAGGCAGTAAATGATATAGTAGTTTCTCTATCGCACACGTTCCGTAAAGTCAATAATCTGTCTGACCCTGAGACTACTGTGCGCGCGCATATCCTAATCCGAGGGAATGGGGAGTTTAAAGGTGGGCAGCGCACTTGTGACCCCACTGGTGTCGCGGGTATCCATAGGTGGCAGCAATCGCTTACCATCAGGTGATCTGTCTGCTCGTCTGCCATCTATCAGATAAAAAAATGTATGTGTACATATTCTATTTAGCAGGCGACCTAGCGGGGCGACGTTCTGAGTCAGCGATTTTTGTTGTATTGAGCTATATGAGGACTGGATCGAGATAGCCATAGGATATACATAAATCCGTAGTTCCACATGAAGGAAAAGTTCGTTCGTGGGAATAGGTTTAGATAAATAGTTCTATTTTAAGTGCAACTTCATCACTTGTTTTTTATTATTTAAGAATAACAATAATTTAGTCTATCTCTATTTTTAGCCTTATCTTTAATGAGTTTTTATCTTTTTTCTTGTCTGGCTGCAAAAGGTTCTCGCCTCTGATATCTATAATCTGTATGTTTTTTTGCATTTATTGTTATTTTGTCTGATTGTTTTACTATCAACTCGATAATTATAATCCATCGACATTCGAAAACATTTTTCAAGAGCTTTCGGTCATCTTTATTTTCACACGTTATTATCGGTTGTACTGATGCTCGCCTAATTATAGAATTAGACCACCATACATACAACCATAGCCCATAGACTTCGGATGCCCACCCTGTTGTGCCCTATGCCAAAGTGTCTGTATCGATACTCGTAGATGTAATGGTGTTTTTTTTTCCCAGGGGAAACCATCATGGACGTCACCTTGCTACATGTGAGCAAGCCACTCCCCAGTAGTAGATACGCTCACGTACTCCGAAAGCCCATTTAGTCGCCTCTTACGACAGGCCGGGAAAACCTTGGCAGTATTTTTAACCGCCCCTAGCCACAGGGCGTAGATGTAAAGGAGGTATGCCAACCGTTCGCCGGGAGATAGTTGCTGGTGGCTGTCATAGAGTACGTGTTAAAGATAAATGCCTGTGGAGATAATTCTACAATGCGTGCGGAGCCATCGGTCCGGAATCAATCAGCCATATTATGTTTGATGACATGCAAAATTTTACATCACAACTTCCTCATGGCAAATTATGAGGAAACCTGCACGTCTCAGATAGTTTCTCAAACTTGTGGTAACCTACAATATTTCAGATAATGATTCTGAACGTGTAACCGTGATTCAGTAGAACTGGTTCCTCCAGTCTATGGATTGCATAGGTCAGACGGCAGTCGCTTCATTGTAGTTACCAGATTTCCGGAATCTTTGATAATAGTCCAAGCGCCTGAGTATGCTTGGCAGAAGTGACAGCTTTGTATGCAACTGGGAATCGCATACAATGATGAGCAGTGGTGCAACAAAGTTGGAAGCCCAGCGATATAACTTACGATATAATCTTTGCACGCGGGGTCGTCACTCGCTTTGCCCAAGTTGTAATCTTTGACGCACAAGCGCTCCAGCTGTACAGCAGGCGGCCACAGCCTAAGGACTTCTGAAAAAGTAGCAACACATTGTTCCTTTGTAATGCACAGCTCTTGCAATAAAAGAAGTGATTAAACAGGGTTATATTTAAAACATTAATACCTGGCTATATTATATAGATAAAAGGGTCAAGATAACATCATTCAATAGGTAACATAGAGACAAGCGAATAGAGTAACATCATCATTTTAGCCAATAGACGTCCACTGCTGGACATAGGTCCATAGTATAGTTCTGTATTTACCTGAGATTACCATATCCATGTACGTCATGCTTTGTATTGAATTGTAGTCAAACTTGCCGTCATTCTTGGCATCTGTCTCCCTAATCTCCTGAAATAGCTTGTCCTGTACATCAGGGTTGACGGCCAGCTCTTGAAGAACAAAGGACATGGCTGTGGAGACGGTTTCAAAACCGGCAAAGAAGAAGATGAAGGCTTGAGCAATTAGGTCGTTTTCGGACCACTCTGAAAGACAAGATATTATGTAGCTATAGAAGTTAACCTCTACAAGAAATGAATGAAGAACTGATAGGTACCAGGCAATTAGGCGGATTGCCTAATGGTAACCAAACCATTGCCGCTGCCGGTTCGACATCGAAAAAAACATAATGTTAACGTATTTTGGCTGTCGGAAGTCCTGGTTCAGTTACATTTATAGTAGACCTTGCAAATATGTATCTTTCAAAAGATTGGAACATTTGCATCTGAATCAGTGGAGAGATGCCGAACTGATGCAAATGTTCCAATATTTTGAAAGATACGTTTTTGATCATGAGATGCTTCATTTGGAACATAGACTCTCAGATAGATCCGTGATTAATTCCGCTCATTCGGATCATTCGGCTCACTCGAATCATTCCGCACATTTGAATCATCGGATCATTCAGCTGATTCGGTTCACTCGGACTCGATATCCATTTGAGAGTCGAATGATACATTCGAAGCGAAGATTAGAGATTCGGAACAGTGTATCATTTGGCTGAATCAGATCACTGAGTCGTTTCAGTAAAGAGTTACACACGTGTAATTTATAGGATTTTACCTCTATTAACATTCTTCTTTCCAACAATCGACTCTTCTACAGTTGCGAATCCTGCATCAGCATCTTTGCCTTTGTCTTCGTGAAGTAGTTTTCCTGAAATATCAGAATATGTATTTGAATTACCATTTTCATATAACAGGTGATAGATGAGTACCAACTATTTTACGGTTCAATGGATGGTCCTTAACGCGGATGCCTTCCTTGTGATTTAACCTTTTTTTGCTTCCATCAGCAAATGAATCATATCGGGCCTTATGATGTTCCGCTCCTCTCTATCTTTCATGGTTTCAATCACCATGTTGCGAAAGAATCTTCGTAAGTCCTCTGGAAAAAGGGTTATTTTGAGTTTCTGTAACACAAAACATACATTATCACATTACACAAAAACTAACTTTATCTAAAGATCGATATTGACCATAATGTATTAAGTTCTGTGACCTTTAGCGCAATAAGTAGATACCCTTAAAGTATTTGTAGTAATTAAAAAGTAAGGGTGTGTATACGCTTATTTTAGTAGTTACCACTTAAGCAGGATAAAAATCCGTTTTGTCTTTTTAATTCATACGTCTTTACCTATTTACCCATCACGTACAATGGACCGAAAGAGAGTCTAAGTTCAGAAAAGGGAGTCCACATTACATTACCTATGGAATTTAATGTCACACTGTCGTTTAACTCCTTTAATTAGCAAAAACTCACCATACTTTTATTTAATTTTGATTTAAGACCATATTTTATGGTTAAAATTAAATAAAGATCGGATATTATTGTATTGGTAATTCGAAAAAAATCTTGAAAAAGTCCTTTTTGTCGAAATTGATTTACCAATAATTACTTTAAAAAAAAATCTAAATGCTGTCCATTAAAGGACCATTAATTAGGGAGTAGTAGCTTTAGTAGGTAGTTACTTAACAAATTAAAAAAGGTTAGTATGGAAAATACAACTTGTAAGAAAATCGCCAAACAAAACGGCAATTTCATAGGTAAAAATCTAATATTTATGTATATAGTACCTTCAACTTATCAGTCTATTAAAATGATCACTTCCAAACATTTCAAAATAGTGTCATGGTACTTACCGTCATCAATTTTGGCATTATGACGAAAAGAAGAAACTTTATTAAGGTCAATATGCCGGTCATGTTAGCAGCTTTCTTCCCCATCATATAGAACTGGTTGTTTTCTTCTGCATGCGAGTTAACATTCAAGCCAAATGCGCAGGAGGCGATGACGTCATTCGCGTACCGAGTGGTTAGGTCTTTGGCATCTATGTCAATGTAGTCGTCTATAGAGAGAATAAAAGAATTGTCGCAATAATTTTCAGTCCCACGAGTAAAAATTATTTATAAACTGTGTGTTAATTTTGTTATGCATGCTACGAAAGTATAAATTATATGATGATCTTTAAGACAAATTGACATTACCATTATATCATAAATGTAGACAAAATTCATTTGCAGTAATCCTGAAAAGAGTAGAAAAAATTATCATACTTTTGCTTTCCTTTATCTTCATTTTTAGGGTTTCAATCATTTGTTTGCCTGCTTCCGCCATGAAGGGAAGCATCAGACGTATTTTTGAGCTGGTGAAAGCTGGGCTTAAGGTTGAGCGCATGTCTTTCCATTCTTGACCTTAGTAATAAAAAATAAATTTCATTATTCCATGCACAATGAAAAAAACAGTTGAATGCAGTTTTTTTTTTAATATAAAGGAACATTTTTTTAGGTAAAACGTGTCAACTTAAGGAGTTAACGGGCCAGAGAGTGAATTATGTTTGGCTAGTGTATAAATCGAATCACTGTTTTCCTAAAAATGTATAGTTAATTCTATTTCTAAGTCATGAACTTGTTGTGAACACCGACAAATCTTCTTTACCTCTTAAAGATACCAGGCTACGTCCAATGAGTGGGTCATGTTCTTCGGTAATTATTGATTTGTGATCTATGAAGTGTTCAAAGTCTTTAACTGTGATTTTCTTCATCAATTCTATGTCTTTCAGCAGTACTACGGAAAGTGAGAACTGAGATCTTCCTATAAACCTAAAAACCGATAAAATTACATTCCTCATTGTTTTAAATATAACATGTAACTTGCAAAAAAAATTGAATCTTCACCATAATAATTTATATTCTTTTTGTTTTATTTTTATTCAAATTAAAAAAAAAAGATATTAACTGTAATCATTTTTGGAGCAAAATATAATCAAAATTGGTTCATCAAAATAATGGTAATATAAAGATTGGCAGTGTACTTGAAACTCCACAGGTGTTGCGGGTGTTTTTGAGCGGTGGCATACGCTTAGCATCAGATGATCAGTCTGTTCGGCTGGCAAGATTCAGGAATAAAGACTAGCCTTATTAAAATAGACGTATTAAATTTTAAACGTGGATCGTTTGGTGAAGGTCGTGGTGAATGTCGCGGACCGTAGACGGTCTGGTGAAGGTCGCGAGAATCATTTTGTTACTGGCATCCAAGGGATGGCACAGGACCAATCTGTGTGGAGATCATTCGGTGAGGCTAATGTATGTCCAGTTGTCCAGCAAAATATTGGCTGAAATAAGGATTTAACTTTGGCGGGAGTTGAAAAAAGGTTGAACAAAATACCTTTGTCCTGGAAACTTCTTATAAGTTCTGTCTTGCTCGTCAGCGAAATGTTCCCGTCCCATCATGACCCAGAGGGTATTCCCAATATTCTCCATTGATGAAGAGTTTTTAACGCCATGCTGGTTATATCTTGACGGTTTTTGATTGAAGAACAGCCATAAGGCTGCCATGGCCACAGCTAGCCATATGTAGACCAACATGACCTAAAAATAAAGCAAATAATTAATATGTTGTACAAGACATACACTATAAATACACAACATGTTGAAATACTTAAATAAAATAATAAAGCCTATAACAAACTTGACTTAATTAATGTGAAATGGAGAGTATATTTTTTCCTCAAGTAAAAGATTTTTTTATATTTATATAAAACTGTATTGCACGAAACGGTACAATATGCGAACATAATGCCCAAAGGAATTCTCTACCAGTCAACCATTGGGTGAGGCAGAAAGGACGACGGTGCGGCGAAAGGATTATAATAGGTGGCAGACGAGCAAACGGATCAGCTGTGTCTGCCTGAAACCTGCAAACGTGTGGATTCACAAGTGCGTTGTCAACCTTTAAATCGCCAATTCTCCCTCTCACCCGGCGAAATACAGCCCAGAGGCCATGGTACTTGTATTACTCCGGGGAAGCCGGCCCATTTATGCTCAAGTGTGGCCTACGGTAAAGCATTACATATTAGGTTACAACAGGCAAAATTGTTTCAGAATTTAATGATTCATGTTTTTGTCATAGGGATAAAATTACACAATAACTAACTTTATTGTGTAATGATTTATACTGACATATAGAATAGAATCAAAATAAAAAAACAATAAAACAATATGCTCGTAGAAAATTAGAAAACTATAGGTCTGCAATATATCGACGATAAATTATCTTTAAGTGCTAAACCACATATTTACATCAGTACTTACTGTACTAAGGTCTTTCACCTATACGAGAAATAGTATTTCACTATTATAAATTGGTATGTAGTAGATACTAGAACGTTTAGCTGTGCAATTAACCACTGTTTTCAGTTTTAAATCTTATATCGTGAGGATAATGTTCACATTAAAATGCAGCTGATTAATGAAATGTATAAAGGAGAAAATATGGTGAAATAATCACAAGTTTTGTTGATAAACAAAATGACTCACCTCAACCAACTATTGACCACTAGTGTATTTTGTGTCTTGATGTAATATTTATGTTGACTGTATACGATTGCGCCGGTGTCAAAATACACATCGAGCGTCAACACAGATGTTAAAACGAACGTAAGTAGTTTACGACGCGTCCTATCGGGCGATGACGCTTATTCGCTCTGGCCGTAAAATTACCGCCATGTTTATCTATGACTCAGAATGGCAATCGTAATCTTATTGAAACAAATATTTTACCTTTTTTATTCATTTTTGTCTGTGACGGTCAATACACGTGTAAAAAATTACATATGACCTTGAATCTGTTCACATTTAAGGTCATATGTAATTTCCGTTATGTTAGTTGTACCATTGAATAGTACCATTAATGGTATAAGTAACACAATATGGTACCAATAGTGTCATCAATGGTACTAGTGACACTTATTAAGAATTAGTAGTACTATTAAGAAATTTTCTATGAATATTGCAACAGACGGGATTGTACGGATCACGAGTTAAATCGTTTGCCAACTTCCATATACTTTCTACTTTCCTGGTACTTTTCAATAATTCCATTGAAATTCCAAGAAAGTTTTAGTCGCGAAGGCCAACGTATCTTTTTTTTGGTTTCCCAGAAGGTAATACGTCCGCCTTCTTTAATCTATGTTGCCATGGTACTTCAATTACATTCCAAGAGCAAATTCTAGAAAGTTCTAACGTGTCACAGTATGGTGTGACTGTTGGAAAAGAAATCGTTCCCTTGATTTACCATCAATGACAGGTCAATGGTACGGTCAGCGGTCAAAAGTAGCTTAACACTTTAGTACTTTGTCAAAGTAACTGTTTTGCTTTTTATCGGCAGTTTCCAATGCTTTCGTAAAAAATGTTACTTCGACATGGTACTAAAGTGTTAAGCTACTTTTGATGCTGACCGTACAACTGGGTAATTTTTCTTTTTGTAATAAGTGACAGATGAACAGGTAGCACAACTATGGTAAGCGGATGCCAATGGACTCCCGCAACACCAGTGGTAACAAGTGCTTTTAACTCCCCCTTGTATGGGCCTCCGGTACCCTCAGACGCCGAGTTACTGTGAAGGTGTTGTATCACTCCTTCTCCCACCTCATTTTGAGGTTTTTTTAATGTGATAGGTGGCAGACGAGCAGACGGACCACCTGATGGTAAGCGATTGTCGACGGTGACCGACCAGTGGAGACACATGTACGCTGCCAACTTTTACGTACGGTTTTCTGTGAGACCGTGGTATTCCTCCGGTCGAACCTGCCCATTAATGCCGAAGCGTGGCTCTCCCATGGTCAATTGTCGATGCAAACTGCTCCGGTGCTGTGTAAGAGAGCGGTCACGGTCAGCCATGGACGGTGATAGGCTGACCAAAAATTAGATAAAGTAACTAACAGGATATGAAAAATCTCTTGTAATGCAGTTGCATTTATTGAAATAAAATTTACTTTAATATTGATGATTACTCATCGTAACTAATCATCAAAAAAGATGACAGACAGCAGACACAAAAAGGCCAGTTTTGACTTCCAACACTGTTTTTACCCGACTACGGCGAAGCAAAAAGGAGGGTAATGATTTTGACCTGTATGTATGTATGGTTGTTCATCTGTTCCTTCATAACTAGTTATCATATTTGAACAAATGAGGTGTCGTTAGAAGCGTCTTGATTGTCTTCTGGTTATAGGCGACATGATAAATTCTTACGCGGAAAAGTAGATGCTCAAGATTTGAGTGATGTGCTGTGTCGTCTGTATGTCCCTAACAACTATCGACACTTCGAAAGCACAAGCTGTTTGCAGTGCCGAGGTGTCGCACAGTAGCGCGAGTACGCTCACCTGTCCCGCGTGTCCTTACCGCACTCAACGCACTCCTAGTAGCCAATCCAGGACTTGATTTGTTTTCGGATGATTGGAGATCTATATTGGTGGAATGCCTGAGGTTTTGTGAGCTAAATGTATGATTCATATTTTATACTTAGGTTTTGTTTTTTTTTTGTGAATGTCTGTATATTATATTGTTTAATTAATGTAATTGGTAAGCAAACTACCGTGTCAATTAAAGTAATAAATAAAATAAATGACGTCACGTTAAATTGACTAAAGTGCCCTCTAGGGGACTTAGAGTAAGGAACTAAAACAAAAAAATATTTGAAGGTATCGTGTGGGGTGTTTTAAATTAAAGAGCTTTTTAGCACATTTCAAATATGTTATTTTATTTACATAACTAAAATATGTTAAATAAAAATAAAGTTTTAAAACTAAAACTCAAAATGGCGATCCGCCGGGGCGATGACGCGGTTAGGGACAAGCTTGCAAATAAAAGATAAATTACTAACACACCCCTGAACCCCCCTCTGAGGTCCTTAACTACATAAAATCACCATACCCCCTACTTCAAAAAATAATAATAATAATGACAGTACATTTTATTAACATTAACCATGCATGACTGCCTAAACTTAAGATTGTTATTGTAATTTAATTTTATTGCGGAGCAAATTTCAAAAATAATTTGTACCACTTTAAAAACAAGCACAATAAAGGCACGGAACCAGTGTCCGTGGAATTTCATTAGAATTAAAAATAAAAAAAAAAACTAAAACCCGACTACCAAAACAAATGCTGAGCTGAAATGATATGCCGTATTGCCGTGGTCGTATGCCACCTACTGTAGCAAAACAGGTTCATTATAATAATAAAATATATGTGACATACCACCACGGCAATACGGCATAATAATTTCAGAGACAATTTTCTTGTTTCATACTTTTTAGAGCGCGCTGTTTTGATAGTCGGATGTTAGTTTTTAAACTTGATTTTTTATATTAATTTATTTATAACGAGTTACATAAGACAAATAGTTCAATGACGGTTCAACAAAAACCATCGTTGGTTTTACCGTGAACTGCAGCTTCGACATTCATTCGCGAACATAATATAAATAATTTAAATAGAAAAAAATATTGAAGTGAAAGTTTCTCAATGAGGATTATCGCGTGTGAAAAAACCGCTAGATGGCGTACCTACATATAGACGATGCGTGTTATAGACCATCCTTCTAGTAAGTGATAATGTCAATTCCACTACTGAAACAACCAAATATGCTATTGAATTTGGACTTCGGTCCTGACTGCGCTATGTATTCAGATTTTCCACTCGCGAAAGCCCAATTGTGGATCATGCTTGCCCGTGAAAAGCCTATTCACTCTTGTTTTAAAGAAACCCAGGTTATATTGTTTAGGAAATACATCGGCAGGCAACGAGTTTCACTTCCTGGCTGTTCGCATCAGAAAGGACTTTGCGTGGCGCTTAGTACGGATGGCTGGAAGTTCAAGCATATAGGGGTGGTAGCCCAGTCTTCGCCTAGTATCCCGATAGTTGATAAATGTTCTTCATTTAGCTTCTCAACTTAAGCCGGAGCCAGTGGCCGCCTTTGATGGTGAAGAACAAACTCTTAGGGTCCAGTTGGGCGGGGATGCACGTCTTCTCATTCGGGACCACCTCCATCTGCAGGAGTAGCTGGTATACCATCACCTTCACCTCGCAGAGAGCGAATCTTGAACCTAAACAGTGAAAAATTTGAAAAGTTTTGTTGTCATTTTAGGTTTCTTGAATCGACTTCATAAAAAGAAGGAAGTTCCCAATACGTCGATATTTTTTTTATGAAACTTTTTTTTGTTAAGACATAATCTCTGATTTTACCTATGCAATTCCTAGGCCCTACCCCGAAGGGCATGTAGCTGGAGGGTAGGATGTTGTGTTTGTTCTCCTCAGAGA
Organism: Marasmia exigua; assembly: GCA_019059595.1. Lineage (NCBI taxonomy): Eukaryota > Metazoa > Arthropoda > Insecta > Lepidoptera > Crambidae > Marasmia > Marasmia exigua. The sequence goes on from CM032469.1 coordinate 27,518,362, forward strand.
ACCGCTCAGGATCAAACTTCAGGGGGTTCGGGTAGAACTTTGAGTCTCGGTGAATACTGTACACAGGGATGTGAACATTTTCACCAGCGCGCATCTGTAAGGAAATAAATTAATCTTTATTTTAAATAAAAAACAGGTTTACACAAAAACTAGATGCGACAGTAGACAGCGACTTTGTTGCGGTAGATTCGTGTGTGTGTGTGTGTGTGTGTGTGCGCATGTTTGCTTGTGCGTGTCCGCGTGTGGTCATATGCGTGTGCGCGTGTGTCAATGTGTGTGCGCGAGTGTTAATGTGTGTGTGTGTGTGTGTGTGTGTGTATGTGTATATTTTTTTTATTTTTCCCGATTTGCTTCCTGTGCAATAAACGCACAATAAAAAACTTTGAATAGTGGATGTTTTATTTTATTTTTATTTTTTTGTATTTTATTCATGTCATGTTGTATACACTAAAACGAATGCAAAAGAAAGAAACATTATAGCTAAAGACACAATTATACAGGTAAATTACTGTTTTTAAAACGAAACATTTTTTGTTTTAAACTTGAGAAAAGAACACTAATATAATTTTACACAAGATATGCCTATGTTTTGCAAATGAGTCGGCGTGAATGTCAATCAAGTCACTTTAACTATTAAGTAGTTTGCTAAGCCTAGGGACAGGTGAATTGGCAACTAACACTATTCTACGAAGGGGAGGATAAAGTGGAGTTACGGGTTTGCGGGGAATTCTACGGGCAATTAATTTTATTGTAAAAAATTTTGGAAAGGAAAGAAATATTTAATAGAATTCTACGATTTTCGAGTGAACGTATATTAAAGAAGCTAAGACGTTTGACGACGAATTTTACTGCTGATTCCAGTACTGTATGCAAGACTACAAACTTTCTTTGCAGTCTTTCGAATCTTAACGAGTGTGTTGCAAAATGGGACCTCCATACTACACTAGAATATTCGGTTATGCTTCGGACTAGTCTTTTTATACAGCATGATTCTAACTTTAAAGCCCTTGAAAATCCACGCACAGTAAAATTGCGATCTGGTGACCTTCAAGAAAAGGGTTTATTCCTTTCTTAAGAGCCGGCAACGCATATGTGATACCTCAAGTGTTGCAGATGTCCATGGGCGGCGGTGATCACTTTCTATCAGGTGTGCCGTCTGCTCGTTTGTTGAAAATTGAATTACGAAACCTAACATTCACATTTTTGTGTTATTCTCCATATGAGGGACAAAGGTTAGTTTTTTGTCGAACACCACTAGATCTCTAAATTCCTTCGTTTTTCAATTGGGGACCAATTTATATTATATGTAGAGCTCGTAGTGTAGTTTTTTCTACTAAATTTAATGTGGAAGCATTTTTGTGTGTTTAGCTCCAAACGATTCCTACGGCTCCATTGTGTTTATTTTGTTTTCCTTGGTAACAGTCACATCGTCTTATCACTAGTACAATAGTGATGTGCCTCAGAATGTATTGTTAACTTCGAAAACCACACGGCAAATTGTAGATGGCTCTTTCTACAACTACGAGTAATAATAAAGCCACATTAGATAACAAAGTTGAAAGCTCGACGATTTAAACTTACGGTGTAATCCTTGCACGTGGGGTCGTCACTCGCTCTGCCCAAGTTGTAATCTTTGACGCACAGGCGATCCAGCTGTACCGCAGGCGGCCACAGCCTGAGGACTTCTGAAAATTTGGTAGCGACGCAATCTTTAACTGTACTGAACTTTTAGACAGCTGCCTACATGTTAATAACAAGGCTTAGGCATAGGAGGAGACTACGGTGCGGCGACCTACTCATGCGGCCCCTCGTTAGTATTATTGCTCTGTTCGGAGCTGCTACCGGGGGGGTCAGAGTGTCCCTGGGCAACGGCGGGTAGTAATTTGGCAACCGCTTTATTGATACCCGAAGGCTGAAATCTGTACAGGTTGTGCGGGGATTGTTATGGTCGTTCTGACGACTCAGCGAATGTGGTGTGACCGTGGACCCAGTCGCAACTTGACGTGTGCCCCTACAACTGGCAGCCTCTCTTCTTTAGAGAGGCTCTTGAGAAGTGGGGACGTTTTAAATACAAATCATTTATTCATGAAGAACCAGTTATAAAATGGTGTTACAGTTTAAATATGACAATATTGTATCACTGCCTTCAGCCTTGCAGGCATATGAATTCCCAAATAAAAAAAAAACATATTCAAAATATAAAAATACCAAATATTGTGCAAATATAATATCAAAGAAAAATCGAACTATCATAAAATATCAATTAGAAATTATGAAATTATTAACAAAATTATTTAATTAACATAGGTATGCTATTTTCACAAAAAGTCAGTCATACATTATTAACAATATTGTAGACAATGGACTGTATATAAACTTCAAGCGCTGGTTAAAGGATGCTAATAAAAGTCGCTGATATTAGCAAAGCAATGTATTTTCGTTCAACCGACAAGACATCAAACCACAATAATCAAAAGAATAATAAATCAAAATTAGTAAAAAAAGTATAAAAACATAAACAATACAAAAGAGGCTGGTCTAGCCGTCGATCCTCAACAAATATTATTTAATAAGCACAAGTAAATTCATTATGCGATAATTTCGGGGCTTTTGTAACCGTCGAGATAGGAAAGAAGGAAAGGGTTGTTGTCACTTGTATGTCCCGCCTTCCTATTATCGGCGGCCGCCCGGAGGACACATCGGCGTTGTGTCAACGCGCGGGTCAAGTCGTGTCCCACAAGTCAGTGGGATGTGGTGACGACCTGCAACTCTTACTTTTCCCGTTCCGTCGGCTGCCTCCGCAATACAGCGGAACTGGCCACACGGGCCGATTTCTGGGGCAATTTCCGGAAGCCTGTGGGTTTCCCTATCCTTACCCTGCAACCAGAACCCTCTGGTTGCAGGGTAAGGAGAGAAAACCCACAGGCTGCACACACGTGCAGGGGGGTCCTACAAGAACCTTTTCCGCCGCCGTTTTAAGCCTCGTACGACTGGACGAGGCTGCGCTGGCGGGCCTACTGCTCGTGGGTGGCGCGGAGTACTAGTCGTCGAGCTACGAGCCTATGCCAAGGGAGAGCCAAACACTACGTGTCGGTCTCCCAACCAGTGGGTGTGCATACGGCACCGCTTTTAAGGCAGTGACGTTGGCCCATTGCACTCCGGGCCAGCGGCATTTCACCTGGGTGAAATAAAAGGCACAGACAAAGGATAAGTCCTATGTTTGTAACTTAAAATAAACACAAAGCTGCAAGTGATGAAAGCTAAGTTACAAGCCTGGCGTCGTGGTTCCAATTCGAGCAAGCTCCTCTGGATTTTTAAAATCTAGGTGTGTACATTTTGAAAGCAAAATTTCCGTTATCGCAATAAAAGAAGATCGTCGGTCCACCACGATCGCAGGCACCTTGGGGGGCCTGCTACGGCTGCGACATCCTGTACGCGGCATCCACTCGAGGTCCTTTCCGCCCCAATGGCCGTCTGTTCTCCTCGCTATGTGCCCTGCCCATTGCCAAATCGCAGGAATCCATTAGATGCGGGTGGCGCAGGACCGATCTGTGTGCAGATCATTGGGGGAGACCTATGTCCAGCAGTGGACGTCTATTGGCTGAAATGATGATGATGATGATGAATAAAAGAAGTGATTATTATATATTACCTGACACTACCATATCCATGTAGGTCATGTTCTGTATAGAGCTGTAGTCAAACTTCCCGCCGTTCTTGGCGTCTGTCTCCCTGATCTCTTTCAAGAGCTTTTCCTGCACGTCAGGGTTGACAGCCAGCTCGTAGAGAACAAAGGACATGGTTGTAGAGACGGTTTCAAAACCAGCGAAGAAGAAGATGAAGGCTTGAGCGATTAGGTCGGTGTCAGACCACTCTGAAAGGCAAAATAGTATGTAAGTTCACACGGCCACGGCCTCGTAGAAAAGTGGCGTGAAGCAGCACTGTGCTGTGTTACGCTGCTTGAGTGAGGGTCCCGGAGGCCCAATCCGGGGGAAGGGGTAAGTAAAGGTTGGCAGCGCACTTGTGACTCCAATTGTGTCGCGGGTGTCCTTGGGCAGCGGCAATCGCTTACCATCAGGCGATGCGTCTACTCGTCTGCCACCTATCACATAAAAAAAATGCTGGCTTTCTTCTGAACTTCGTCCTCCCTCAAAAAACGCATCCAACTCAGCATTACAGAATCCATAAATCCTGTTACAGTTACATAATTACGGGAAATTTACCTCTGTTAATATTTTTCTTTCCGACATTAGACTCTTCTACAGTTGCAAACCCTGCATCAACATCCTTGCCTTTGTCTTCGTGTACCAGTTTTCCTGAAAAATCAGAATATTTGTTTGTATTTTTTCATGCGATAGGTGGCAAACGAGAAGACTCAGTATTTCAAAAGACACAAGAAAAAAATGTAGATTGTTATTCATCATCATCCTCATCATCATCAGCCCATTTAAGTCCCCACTGCTGGGGCACGGGCCTCCCTCAATCACATGAGGGGTGATTGCCATACTCACCACGCTTGGCAGACTGGTTGGTGAGGGTTTTGATATAAATGCAGAGTTTTCCTTCTCTGGGTGCTGTCTTCAACGGATTGTTATTAATATTTCATATAAACTTAAAAAGAGCAAAACAATTTCTTTTTTGATTTGCTCACATTTTGAAAATGTCATATTTCTGGAGTAAAGTAATAATATATTTACAATATCCAGTGGAAATATTATTACAAATATTGGACAACCAGTTAAAATGAGACTGCAAAATCAATAGTTGATATTTTTATAGCAATCTTTTAGATTTTTTTAAGTGTGTATTTACTTAAGAATAAATTGCAAAGGATTGCTATAAAAATATCAACTATTGCTACCGTATTTGAACTTTTAGGGTGCGTCCACATTTCACGAATGCACCGCGAATGTGCAACACTCGCGCGCCACATTCGGGCGGGGGGGCGGCACATTCGCGGCTCTTTCGTCTGATCTGGACACACCGACGCACCCTTACATTAGTTTTAAAGAAGTGACGATCGGGGGTTGTTTGAAAAAAAAATATTTAACCTTGTTTAGCTTCCATAAGCAAATGAATCATATCAGGTCTGATAACGTTCCGTGCCTCTCGATCTTTCATAGTATCTATCACTACTCTGCTAAAGAATCTTCTTACGTCCTCAGAAAAAAGGGTTATTTTGAGTGTCTGCAACACACAATATACATTGCCTTATCACTTACAAAAATAGTAACATTATCTAGAAACCGCTATTACATACTATTCAAAAGTGAGCTGATACCACTTAAGTTTGATAGAATATTAGTATGTTCAATTGTATTTATTTATTAAGACACAAAACAGGTAACTGTTAAAAGGAACATTCATAATATTTACTTAATCAAAGAGACAAAACTGTAACCTAAATACATGTATGTACAGCTTATCAATAAACAAGTACAATTATGACTGAGTGATTTCCATATATTGTCCTGGTACTTGCCGTCATCAATTTTGGCACAATGAAGAAAAAGATGAACTTTAAAGTCGTAAAGATGCCGCTCAAGTCAGCAGCTTTCTTCCCCATCATATAGAACTGGTTGTTCTTTTCTGAATGCGAGTTGACGTTCAGGCCAAACGCGCAGGAGGCGATGACGTCATTGGCGTATCGAGTGGTCAGGTCTTTAGCATCTATGTCAATGTAGTCGTCTATAGAGAGGAATATAATCACAATTAACACACAAATATTTATTTTCAGTTTCGAGAGTAAGAATTATCTAAAATGATGAATTTGAGAATTCATCATAAAATAAATTAAACATCATGTTCTTTAATATGTCAATGTTACTTATGTTTTCTAATAAGTGTTCTTTGTTAAATTATTTATTTTGATGGTCAATAAAATATTTATTTCTTTCTTTCCTTCTTTCTTTCTTTCTTTCTTTCTTTAAAAAAGGATTGTTAAGGTTTTTGATGCGTCGGCAGTGCGTATGTAGGTTCTAGAGTTGCAGACGTCCATAGGCTGCGGTAATCGCTTACCATGAGGCGAGCCACGGTTTTTCCACCGACATAGCATAAAAAAAGGTCTGCTGTGAAAAATTAATTTTTAATTTAAATTAGCTGCTGGCCTTTAAAACAAATAAAAATTTATATTGTAATTAAATTATCGTTAATGTTACATAATATGTAATGTGCAGTTCTCTTAAAAGTGAGAAGAAAAAATATAAAAATAGACCTACTTTTGGTTTTCTTAATCTCCGTTTTGAGGGTTTCCATCATTTGTTCACCTACTTCCACCATGAAGGGCACCATCAGACGTATTTTTGAGCTGGTAAAAGCCGGGCTTAACGCCGAGCGCATGTTTTTCCATTCTTGACCTTAGTTATGAAAAATATTTTTTACTGTCAATACTTTTAGGCTGCGTTTCCACTGAAGCGGAGCGGAGCGATGCATGAATTGACCAATCACTACGCTCGAAATATCCGCTCCGCTTCAATGGAAACAGGACGAGTGGAGCGGAGCGGAGCAAAGCTGAACGGATTTCCATAGAAAACAGCGAGCCGATGCCGACGGAGGCCGGCGGAGAGCAGTGGAGCGGTGGAGAGCGGAGAACAGCGGAGCGGCGCAGAGTGGTGCCGAGTGGAGGACAGGGGAGAAACAGGGTGGTGCGGCGTGGAAAATTGTGTATAGTCACTGATACATTGCACATAGATTAAAATCTCACATCACCTAAATTCCCATTATACCTTATTTTTATATTTTTCCCGGAATCAGCAGATATTTCTCGAGTTTTCGAAGTTTGTGCAACGTCCTAGTCAGTTAATGGACACAGTTTTTTAAATTTTCCAGTTGCATTATAATAATTAATCAAGACAGGAATTAACACGATATTTATTATATGATACAACATTGTGTACTCACATATTTTACTCGACGTTTCGGCTACGTTACAGCAGCCGTGGTCACCAGCGGACTGCTACTGGACTGCGTCGAGTAAAATATGTGAGTACACAATGTTGTATCACATAATAAATATCGTTCCTGTCATGATTAATTATAGTTAATGTACATGTCCTTTGTTATAGTGAATCATGCACAATTTACCTTTTAAAGATATCAGATTACGTCCAAAAAGTGGGTCTTGTTCTTCTGTTATGATCGAGTTGTGGTCTACGAAGTGCTCAAAGTCTTTAACAGTGATTTTCTTCACCAAGTCTATGTCTTTCACTAGTATTGCCGAAAGTGTTAGTTGAGATCTTCCGATAAACCTAAAAAATATATAAAGTTGCAGTTATCATTAAATGTATTAACATTTTCTCTGATTGTTGAGATTGGCCGCAGTAGCCGTAATCGGTTGGAAGATATTGTTATTAAAAAAATTTAAGGTAAAATGAAATAAACCGCTGATAAAAAAATGTATAAGTCCTAAAATGTATTAATTAATTAATTAATTTTTATTTTACTTAGGTACTAAATATCAGTTCCCGGTATTATAATTTATTATGTCGGCATTATATGGGGACGGCCATGTTGGATTTGACCATTTTCATAGTGTTTTGTATTCTACTACTCAAACCCTTTTATTTGATACCTATATCGGGGGGTTGTCATACAATATGTTAATCCGCCATTTTGTGGCTGCGGCCATCGTGGATAAATTTTCACTTAACATTATAGCTAAGATCACTTTCAATCAATTCACCTTTCAAACAACAAAAAACAAAATAAAAATCCACGGTTGCCACGGACAGACACCCACGCACACACACACATACAGACACATCAAACTTATAACACCTCGTCTATTTTTCGTCGTGGATCAAAAATATTTATTTGAATATTCATGTATGATACCCAAACCATGACATGGCTGCAATGATCTTTGTAACAAAATCATAGTTCATTTTTTAATCCTTTTAAATTCCAATATGTGTACAACTTATAACGCCTCTTTGTACTTGAGTACAGACAAAAAGGCAAGGATATTATAATTTTAGCATTTTATGTGTGAATGTCGTCGATAAACATGTTTCTTAGTGCAAAGCTGCTAGAGTTGCATAGTAATAGTGACATGTAATTTTATAAAAAATAAACTTATTAAAGTTTAAATATTTGTCGAGAGTTAAAAAGGTTTAATAATACCTTTCCCCTGGGAATTTCTTATAAGCTCTGTTTATCTCATCAGCTAAATGTTCCCATCTGAATATTACGGAGATGGTATTTCCTATATTCTCTAACGTAGAAGAGCTTTTAACGCCATGCTCGATATATTTTGAATGTTTTTGTCTGAAGTACAGCCATAAAACCGCCAAGGCTACAGCTAGCCATATGAAGACCAACATGACCTGAAAATTATAAATAAATAATGCCATACAACATTTCTTTAACAAATTTTGATATATCAGAACGATTGCAACACCTTCCCCTCTTCTATCTGATGTCCTTTACCTGGTTGCCCGGTAAAAATCACTCCCAGTAGTAAAGTATCAGTCTATAAACTGTTCCACTGCAGGGCAAAGGCCTCCATCAAAGAAATCAAGTCATCGCTACTATGATGGGATTAGGCTTAATCACCACTTGCCTAATGCGGATTGGTGATCACAAACCCGAGCTTTGTTCGAAAAATTCGAAACATACTTTTTCGTTTAACCCGGGAATTGAACCCAGGGCCCCGAGATCACAGCCCGGTACTTAAACGACTAGACCAACAGGGCGTCAAAGTAGCATAATTTGCATCAAATGCGATACTCAGACTTGAAATAAGAGCCTCGTGTTAGATAAACACCACAGTTAATGCCGCCTAAATTGTACATTGTGTCTCTGTATACCTAGCTCTTAAGTTTGTTAGGAAATAAAGGGTTTTTTTTTTACACCGGACGTAACACAACAGCCAGCTGTTATTTCACGCCGATATTCTGTGAGATGGCCGTGTGGTCCCCGGCAGAGTAGAATAGGCCACCCTCACTCTTACCAAGGTGTCGTAAAAGGCGACTAAGGTAAAGCTGCTGGCATGATCATCAGCACCCAGAAAAGGAAAACTCTGCATTTATATCAAAACCCTCGTCAACCCGTCTGCCAAGCGTGGTGAGTATGGAAATTACCCCTCATGTGATTGAGGAAGGCCCGTGCCCCAGCAGTGGGGTCATAAATGGGCTGATGATGATTCTGTGAGAGGGTGGTACTTCGCCGGACGAGCCGACCCATTCATACTGCCGCCAGAGATTGACGACAGCGTGGCTCTACAACACATATAAGTGTCTATCTATATATAGTAAGAGTATCTATATATTTCTTTGCGATTCGTGCAAAGTAGCGTAAGAACTTGTGTTACGGATATAAGACAACAAAGGAATTACACATATATCACATAAATACATATTACACTAAGCCATTGATTTTACACGTGTTTACATTGTGTTTACAAGCGTCCATTACACGAATGCTATGTTATCCAGGATGGGGATCGAATCCACGACCTTTGCCGTATAAGGCAGGAATACCAAGACTACCAAATACGCTATCGGTCCAGTCAACCGAGAAATCGATCTGGTATTATCATCATCATTGGCCTTTTTCATCTTAGCAGAATATGTTTTAAGCAGCATCATGCGGCGTGGTGACATTACAGCTACGCTCGTGGATGTATAGTCCTATGCGGGAGTGGCAGCCTTGGCGGGAAGACTTAGTTTCGCCGCGTATGCGGTTAAGAAGATTAGACATCTGACCGATGTTGAAACCACGAGATTAGTTTATTTTAGTTATTTTCATAGTGTAATGTCTTATGGTCTCTTGTTGTGGGGGTCTGCTTCTGATATACAGACTTTATTTGTATTGCAGAAGAGGGCCATCAGCTCCATATACAACCTTAGACCTCGCGATTCGCTAAAAGAATTATTTAAGAGCATTAACATCTTAACCTTAGCTTCTCAATACATTTTAGACTGTATTTTGTACGTGCGAAAGAACATGGATATTTTTTCGAAAAAATCTGAATATCATGGTTTTAACACTAGAAATAAACACAAGCTTGCGATTCCAAATCTGAAACTTCAAAAAATTAATAATTCATTTGTTGGTCTAAGTATTATAATGTACATTAAGTTGCCACAAAATGTTATTGAGTTACCAACGCGTAAATTTAAATCTCACGTGAAAGCCTGTTTAATGAGTAAAGGATACTATACAATTGAAGACTACCTAAACGATAAGGATTCATGGACATAATGACCTCCATGCCTGCACACTTGTAGCATTTTCATATATATTTACGGAAATCATTAATATTATATAATTACTCAATTTTAATAAATTAGGCTTAGCAGCATTTATTACTGTATAAAATTGATTATTCAATAATTGACAAGATGCTAACCACCTACTATTGTACACCTCGTCCTGCAGTTTATTAGTATTGGATTAAGTAACTACTACTCCTTGTGACCTATGAGGAGAACCTAAGTAGTAATTTGATTGATCAAATGTCTCTGAGGTGGTGGCGCTATGTGGCGGGTCATTACATTCCCTCTAATATGTAGAGTGAAATGATGGCTAACACATACGTCATACTTGTGAACAGGTGCCACCTTAGGGGGCGAGTCTGCTTCGGTTTACCTCATAATATTTATTTTATTATTATTTCCTGTATTTTATTTTGTGTAACAATTAAACTGTGTGGCTTGTATTGAAGATGAAACAACATTGTATGAAAGTTTGGCGATTAAAAAGAGTAACTGGCGAGTTTCTTGCCGGATCTTCTCGACCAGAAACAACTTTCCGAGCCGGCGGTAGAATCGCATTATTTTTATTTATTTCTTTAGTATATTTTATGTATCAACATATATTATTATATATTGACATGTAAATTATACATAAGTACTTATAAATAGTTTTAAGTCATTCAAATGTATGACGATTTGTAAGTGATGTGTACAAGCCTATGCAAATAAAGAATTATTTGACTTTGACTTTGACGTGAGTTGAGCGCTGCTACGATTAAGGTTGCAGGCATGGCGTAATGACGTACTTGGTAATATATAATTCGACGACCCGTTTGGAACAGTGGTAGTGAAGGCGGTCTTTGGTCCAAGGGTTGCGGGTTCGATCCCCGCACAGTAAAAACATTTGTGTGCATGAACATGTCTATACAAACAGACATGTTCTGGTCTGGGTGTTTCTATGTATTATAAGTATGTATTTACAAAAAGTATTATATGTATATATTTGTAATCCCACTGTTGATTCTGATATCCGTAACACAAGTGCTTGAGCTACCTATCTCGGATTCAGGTCAATGTATGTGATGTTGTGAAATATTTATTTATTTATTATACAAAGAATAAAAACAGCCAAGTGCGAATCGGACTTGCGCATGAAGGATTCCGTTCTAATTAGGCACAAAATGTCATTTTTGTATGGGATTTTTTCCCACAAATATCTGTTTGATTCCAATTTTATTACATCTTATTAAAGTAAAATTATAACTGAGTATTTTGCACATATTTCAAATGCCTGTAGGCTTAGGTTTATTTGTTGCTTTCATTGACATTATTGATATCGAGCATAGGGTTTGTTATATGAAAGCTTCCTTTAATATTTATTTTATTTGTTGTTATAGTGGCAACAGAAAACAACTGTCTAGCTATCGCGATTCTTGAGAGTTATAGTAATAGGGCCCCGTTTTTACCTTTTGAATAAGGAACCATAAAAAATACCCGGATTATTTTTTTTCTTTTTATGTGATAGGTGGCGAGCAGATAGACCGCCGCCCATAGACATCCGCGCCATCAGTGGAGTCACAAATGCGCTTCTTCCTTCTTAGTCGTTCACTCTTGAAAGAGTGGCGTAGTTGACGTTGTAGCATTTTCGTGTGCTGATGCGGCTCGCGCGATGTGTCTCCACTTGTTGCGGTCCACAGCGTCTCGGGAGTTTTGGACAATGGATTTGTATTACAGCCCTAATGAGATCTGTCCAACGCGTTAGTGTGAGCCCGCGCGACCGCTTGCCTTCCCTTCCACCTGTCCCTGGACAATGAGTCGCTCCATGGAGTGTTCGTTGCGAACAACGTGGCCAAAATCTTTGAGGATTCGTGATTGAGGTATTCGGGTAATTGAAAAACAAAATGATCATAATAAATAATCATGAATTCGTATCAAGAGCGTAGTCCTTTTTAAAAGGCCGACAGCGCACTTGTGACTCCTCTGGTTTTGCAGGTGTCCGTCTGGTCGTCTGTCCCCTATCTAATAAAAATAACTTACCCCAATTATTTCTGGTTTACGCCTCTGTTAATCACCAAAGAATTTAGAGCGAGAGTAGTTAACAGTGCGTCCTACCGAGGGATGACGCTTATTTGTTTTGGCCTTCCATCCTATTACCCACTTACTGCCAATCTAATCTATGACACTTCATATAAATAGTACTTCATTTATAATTGTAATCGGTTTTATGCAAATATTCGATATAGCTTTTATACTCAGTTTTATTTGTGACGATCAATGCAAGTTTTGACCGTGGCAGAGTCACGCTTCGGCATGAATGGACTGGCTCGACCAGAGTTATACTACGGCCTCTCGGAAAACTGGCGTGAAGCAGCACTATGCGAAAGCACAGTGCTGCTTCAAGTCCCTCATTTTTTGCTGCGTGAGTGAGGGTACCGGAGGCGCAATCCGGTGGAAAGCAGTTTCAAAGGTTGGTAGCCCTCTTGTGTCTCTATTATGAACGGCGGTAACTGTTTACTATCAGGGGATCCGCCTGCTCGTCAGCCACCTATAATATAAAAAAATGCAGTACCCTCTCTGACTCGGCGGGACACAGCGCAGGCTCTGTTTTATGCCGGTTTGCCAGCCCATTAGGGAATTCATACAAGATCTCATTAATTGACCTAATTCCGTACTAAGTAGTTTTAGCACTTGTGTTACGGAATATCAGACAACAAAGGAATTTCAAATATAATACTCAAACACATACATAGCACGCACTGAACAAGCAAGTTTATCCAGAGTGGGAATTGAACCTACTACCAAATGCACCATCAGACATGAAATGAGTATGAAAATAGCAAGAAATGTAAAGTCTCTTATAAAATATTATATTTCATTAAATCTTTGGTTACAATAAAATAAAATTTAATTCAACAAACAAAATGTTGGCACAACGACCCACAAAATTCAGTTTCGTCTTCCAAGACTTCGATTGTTGATGAATGTACTTCAAGAGATCAGCTTCTCATCTTCAGCCGGAGCCAGTGGCCGCCCTTAATGGCGAAATTGAAAGACTGGGGATTCAATTGGGCTGGGATGCACGTCTTCTCGTTAGGTACCACTTCCATCTGCAGTAGCAACTGGTATACCATCACTTTCACCTCGCAGAGAGCGAATCTTGAACCTGGAAAATAAACATTTTTAACCCCCGTCGCAAGAACGACGGGGTGTTATAAGTTTGACGTGTCTGTGTGTGTGTGTGTGCATGTGTGTGTGTGTGTGTGCTCTTACAAATTTTGTCAGCTTAATAACGCGTTTAGTGGCCTAATTAGTAGAACATTCACCCGGATTGTAGAAAGCGTGGGTTCGATTCCCGCCTGAACACGAGACAAAATTTTTAAGTGTGTTATTTACTTAAGAAAAAATTGCAAAAGATTGCTATAAAAATATCAACTATTGATTTAGCAGTCTCATCTTAACTGGTGGTCAAATATTTGTAATAATATTTCCACTGGATATTGTAAATATACCTACAATATTGATGAGACTATCGACAGCTCATGTCGAATCAAGCACTTACAAATTTCGTCGGCTTAATAACGCGTTCAGTGGTCTAGTTGGTAGAACATTCACCCGGATTGTGGAAGGTGGGTTCGAGTTCCGCCTGAACACGAGATGAAATTTTTAAGTGTGTTATTTACATTACATACAGTCTGGATTTTTTTACCTATGCAATTCCTAGGCCCTACCCCGAAGGGCAGGTAGCTGAAGGGCTGGATGTTATGTTTGTTCTCCTCAGAGAACCTCTCAGGATCAAACTTCAGGGGGTCCGGGTAGAACGCAGGGTCTCGGTGCATGGAGTACACTGGGATGACCACACCTTCTCCAGCGCGGATCTGTGTCAAATGAAAAGTGTTTTTTATTATATAAATCATTCATTTTCAATAATCAAGAAAATACCAGACTTTTTAAATCCTTGATCGTGGTCCCCGTTTACCTCGGGCCCTGAACTTAACGGCTTTGGACACTACTGCAATGCAATATAGCAATGAACGCTGGCATGATGATGTTTTTTTTTTATGAGTTAGGTGGCAGGCGAGCAGACAGTTCATCTGATGGGAAGCTATTGCTGCCGCACATGGACACCCGCAACAACAGTTGAGACAAAAGTGCGCTGACAACCTTTAAACCCCCCTTGCCCTGGATTGGGCCTCAGGTACCCTCACTCACGCAGCGAAACACAGCAGAGTGCTGTTTCACACCGGTTTTCTATGAGGCCGTAATGCGTCATTCCGTTACATTTAAGAATCGAAAAAAATAACATTAATTATTATTATTGTCAGGTAAGACAACTCATCCTTAATTATTATCCATAATAATACTCAAAGACAAATCGCAGCCCAAGTCCTACAGACCGATAAGTCTCACCTCATTCCTATTAAAAACGATGGAAAAGGTGTTGAACAGTCACATCAGGGCAACATACCTCGTTGAAAAACCCCTGAGTGCAAGACAACATGCCTACCAAACAGGCAAGTCCACGGAAACGGCACTTATTGACCTGGTGGACAGAATTGAGAAAGCCATAGAAGACAAAGAAATTGCACTCTGTGCCTTTCTCGATATCGAAGGGGCGTTTGACAACACCAACTTCGATGTTATAACACGTAGCATGGTGAATCGTGGAATAGACGACACCACCACCAGATGGATGGGATCCATGCTACAAAATCGGACTGCAACAACAACGTTGATGAACAAAACCCTTCATTATAGAGTGACCAGAGGATGTCCACAGGGCGGAGTCCTATCACCCCTTCAATGGTCATTGGTTGTTGACAGTCTCATCTGCGAGCTCAATGAAGCCAGATTTCTGACTCAGGGTTACGCAGATGACATAGTAATAATGGTCATAGGAAAATGCCCTAGCACCATTTCCAATCTTATGCAAAGGGCCCTACGAATAGTAGAAAACTGGTGCACGAGACACGTGCTAACAGTCAATGCACGTAAGACGGTCTTAATCCCGTTTACCAAAAGTAGGAAACTAGAAGCGCTCCACGCCCCAACACTTCTTGGTACGAAGCTATGCTTGTCCAACGAGGTCAAATATCTCGGAGTCTTTTTAGACCAAAAACTAACATGGAACAAGCATCTCGACTACATCACTAGAAAGGCAAAAATTGCGATGGGGGCAAGCAGTAGGTTGGTGGGGCTAAAATGGGGGCTACGGCCCATGGCCGCACTCTGGATTTATAAAACCATAGTGAGGCCGATCGTCACTTATGGCTGCTGTGTGTGGTATAAGAAGACGCACCAACTTAACTGCGTAGAGAACCTCAGCAAAGTTCAAAGAACAGCCTGCCTTATAGCCACCGGCGCGCTTTCGTCCTCTCCCTCTGCAGCACTGGATGCCCTCCTGAACATTCCACCTCTGCACATTCACGTGCAGATGGAAGCGAGGATGGCTATCACGAGAGCGAAAATCAGAGGGAGGACGAGATGGCAATCTAGGGTCATGAGAAACCTCTACAACGAACTAATGAAAAGTCCGGTCATGGATATGCCCTCTGACTCCATGGTCCGTGAACACCGCTTCGATAAGCGGTTTACAGTCTTGTTACCAAGTAGACAAGACTGGGAGGCTGGAACTCCCGGAAATGTTAAGCAGAATGACATCGTTTGGTATACGGATGGCTCCAGGAAGCAGGGCATATCCGGGGCGGGATTTTGTAATGATCGCTGCGGAATACGCAAATTCGCCAACCTGGGTCGCTATACCACGGTGTACCAAGCGGAAGTCTTCGCAATAATTGGCTGTGTCCAAGAGAGTCTACAAATGAATCTCCAGAATAAGAAGATATTCATCTTCTCAGATAGTCAAGCTGCCCTCAAGGCGTTAACATCCTGTGAACTTGACTCCAAACTCACTAGCGAGTGTGTCCTGCTCCTAAACCAGCTTGGCAATGCCAACATCGTAAATCTGATTTGGGTACCGGGACACTGTAATATCAGAGGCAACGAGGTCGCTGACGTGCTAGCAAAGGCCGGGGCAGAGAGCCCACTACTCGGACCGGAACCAATAAGTGGCGTTCCAGCCTGCATGGTCAGGTTCGAGTTAAAAGAGTGGGAGCATAAGCAAAGCACTGAATATTGGAAAAGACTACCTCGACTAGAACAGTCTAAGGCGTTGATACAGGCGTTCGATCAGAGACGAGCTGTAGAGATAACAAAACTGAGTAGAGGACATGTTAGGGCACTCACTCGGACCCTCACAGGGCACTGCAAATTAAACAAGCACCTGCACAACATGGGCCTTACAGATACCAAAATCTGCAGGTTCTGTCGCGAGGACGAGGAAACGATTATCCACGTCCTCGGCGAGTGCATGGCGCTGCACCGCTGCAGAAGCCGGCACCTGGGAGCACACATGATCTCGGCTGACGAGATCAAGAGCTCCCCCATCAGCTCCATTCTCGGGTTTATCCTGGAACTGGGGCTGCATGAGGTGCTGTAATAGGTTACGGGGCTGCCACAATAGATCATCTATTGGTCGCAGTGGCTATGAGACGCAGGGCTCACCCCATTTCTATCAAATAATAATAAATAATAATACTCAAATTATAAATGTAAAAGTGTGTGTGTCTGTCTGTCTCTTTGTCCATCTTTCACGGTAAAACAAAGCGACGAATTGACATGATTTTCGTAGTAGAGTTAGTTGAAGGGATGGAGAGTAACATTGGCTACTTTTTTACTCTTTCTGACTCGAGCGAGGCCGCGGGCAAAAGCTAGTTATTCATCATTATGAAATGTTTATATATAGATATATAAAACATCTAAAGTAATATTTAAGTATCGTTCCTTTGTTACAACTAAAAATACACTTATAGAATTAAATCAAGTATTAACTGTGGCGTTTATCTAACACGAGGCTCTTACCACAAGTCTAAGTATCACGTTTGATGTAAGTCATGCTACTTTAACGCCCTGTTGGTCTAGTGGTTTAAGTACCGGGTCGTGATCTCCGGGTCCTGGGTTCGAATACTTGGTCAAACGAAAAGTATGTTTCGAATTTTTCGAACATAGCTCGGGTTTTTGATCACCAATCCGCATTAGACAAGCGTGGTGATTAAGCCTAATCCTATTTAAGTAATACGACTTAGTCCTTCAACGTATAAGACTAAAACGACTTATAAGTCTTTGATGCCTTTAACGCCTTAAACGACTAAAAGGACTTAACAGACTAGAGACTTTTACAAGAAAGAGCCGCGCGGCATTTGAGTTAAACGTTTAGGTTGCAATGAGATAATAGTAGCGATGACTTGATTTCTATGATGGAGGCCTAACTAACTTTTCTGCAGTGGGACTAACTAACTTTTATGCTACTTTAGATAAGTTTAAACTTACAGTGTAATCTGTGCACGCGGGGTCGTCACTCGCTTTGCCCAAGTTGTAATCTTTGACGCATAGGCGATCCAGCTGTACCGCAGGCGGCCACAGTCTTAGGACTTCTGAAATAATGGTTATAATTTTATTATTATTGTTAGCCTGTGTCCCACTGCAGATCAAAGACCTCCCTACCCTCCTTCCAACGTTTTCGGTCACGAGCCACAGTCGTCCAATCCTTTAGGTGGGCATCGAGTTCGTCCTTCCATCGTTTTCTCGACCTGTCGCGTGGTCTCTTCTTATTTTCGGGCATACATTCTGTGGTGACTTTACCCGAAAATTATCCGGTATGCTGCAGACGTGACCAACCCAATCCCATTTTAGCTGAGCTGCTTTTCGTGAGACGTCAGTTATTCGAGTTCTGGAGCGCAGAATAGTGTTGCGTATGCGGTCTGTTAACTTCACTCCGAGCAGACTACGCTCCATCGCACGTTAACAAGCTTCGAGGGTAGATATCTGCTGATTGGTCTGAGACCAAGTTTGAGCACCATATGTGAGGACGGGAAGGATGCACATATCCATGACTTTTCTTTTCAGTGAAATCGGGATATCGCCTTTCATTAGGTATTTAAGAGACCAAAGGTTATACAAGCTTTAATTGACTGCCTCGGTGGCCCAGTGGTTAGTAGCTATTGGTCCTGCTCCCGATCCCTCTCCGGTCGTGTCACAGTAGTGTGCCATCGGAATATGAAGGTAAGGGAATAGAGGGTGCACTTGTGTTTGTGCACACACTTGAGCACTATAATATATTCTGCGTACGTGGCTGATCGTTGAGATTGACCGCCGTAGCCGTAATCTTTTGGAGAATAATTCATAACAATTATCATACATGGACCTGCTTCCGAAACATAATGAATGACTGTGTTTCGTTGCGTGAGTGAGGGCATCAGAGGCCAAATCCGGGGTAAAGAGGGGTTTGAAGGTTGGCAGAACACTTGTGACTCCAATGGTGTCATGAGTGCCCATGGGCGGCAACAATCGCTTACCATCAGGTACCATCTGTCTACTCGTCTGCCACCTATGACATAAAAAAATAATGAGCCTTTATGTTTGAAAAAAACCGGCCAAGTGCGAGTCGGACTCGCGCACCGAGGGTTCCGTACAAACCTGCAAGGTTTACAAAGTTCGTTCATTACGACAATCGAGTCATAACTATGGTATTTTTATTGCAAAATGAAATTCATAACATTACAATGGGGAAAGATGAAGGAGCATAAATTTAAGACAAAGATCTCTTTATCGTTTAAGTAATCCTTTATTTTATATTAACATATATCATTTCGATAAAAGAACGTCGAAATATAAAGAAGAAGGCTATTTCGTCTTCTATAAATGTTGCCCTCCCCATACATAGTATAATAACTCGCGGTCATTGTTGTAACTACAATTATGTTTACAATCACAATTTTTTTGGTGGTATAACTACTTAAAATTTTAAGCTTTTCGGAATTTTTCTGTTACCTGTGCTGTAAGCTATTGCTTCTTACCAAATTTCGAGATTCTATGTCAACGGGAAGTGGTCTTTAGGTTAGGTTAATTCCCTTGTGTGTAGTTGCGAGTTTCAAAATATGCGGTATCAATGGTTGTACTTTTGCGTTTTTGCGTTGATTTAGAAATTTTTTTTCACGGGTTAAAGGCATATAGATCTAAGTATTTGATATGAATTTCAACTTGATAGCTCTACGCGTTCATGAGGAAAAAAGTAATAAGTTTATATTTATTAAAAAATATATATTTTGTAATATAACTAAAAATTTAAGGTTTTCGGAATTTTTCCGTTATGTGTGCTATAAAACGTTGCTTCATGCCAAATTTCAAGATTCTAGGTCGACTGGAAGTACCCTTTAGGTTTTGATTCCCTTGCGAGTACTTGCGAGTTTCAAAATATGCAGCTTATATTGCTGTTTCTTTTGATTGCGTTGACATAGAAGTTTGATTTTGTTACAGCTTAAAGGTATTATAGACTTGAGTATTTGGTATGAATTTCAATTTAATACCTCTACGCGTTTATGAGGAAATGGGTAGTAAGTTTAAAATTATTTAAAAAATATATATTATGTGATGTAACTAAAAATTTATGGTTTTCGTAATTTTTCCTTTATCTATGCTATAAGACGTTGCTTCGTACCAAATTTCAAGATTCTGAGTTCACGGGAAGCACCCTGTAGGTTTTGATTCCCTTGCAAGTGTCGAAAATTTGCGGCATAAACGGCTGTATCTTTTGATTGCGTTGGCTTAGAAGTTTGATTTTTTCACAGCTTCAAGGGACAGTAGACCCGAGTAATTGATATAAATTTCAGCTTCATACCTCCACGCGTTCCTGAGAAAGAGGGTCTTGACAGACGGACGGACGGACGGACAACAAAGTGATCCTATAAGGGTTCCGTTTTTTCCTTTTGAGGTACGGAACCCTAAAAAGAAGGCATTTTTGATTTACCTGAGACTACCATGTCCATATACGTCATGTTCTGTATAGAGTTGTAGTCAAACTTCCCCCCTGTCTTAGCGTCTGTCTCCCTGATCTCCTGTAACAGCTTCTCCTGCACATCAGGGTTGACAGCCAGCTCGTGGAGAACGAAGGACATGGTGGCAGCGACCGTCTCGAAGCCCGCGATGAAGAAGAGGATAGCTTGCGCGATGAGGTCGTTGTCAGACCAGTCTGAACAACATAGATACATATAGAAGCATGATACAACAACAACAGACAGTACAATAAGGCGGTCTTATCGCTTGTAGCGATTTCTTCCAGACAACCTTTGGATAGAAGAAAGAAATATCGTATTCGTAATAGGGGAAGGCAGTGCAAAGTAGTTTAACAAATGAAATTGAGAATGGCAGAAATATACATATTTTATATATTAATAATATTACATAACATAAATAATAATAAACAATACATACATCATCATCATCATGATTTCCAATAGACGTCCACTGCTGGACATAGGCCTCCCCCAATGTTCTCCACACAGATCGGCACAGGAGTGCCGCCCGCATCCAATGGATTCCCGCGAACTTCACCAGATCGTCGGTCCATCTTGTGGGGGCGACTTCCTGTACGTGGCTTCCACTCGAGGACCTTTCCGCCCCAACGGCCGTCTGTTCTACTCGCTATGTGCCCTGCCCATTGCTACTTGAGGCATGCAATCCTTACATACCTAATACATACATACCTAATAATATATACATAGATATTTAATAACCAAAATTCAGTAAAAATATTTCTTATAGATAGGTATAAATGACCAGAGAGCAGACCACATTAAATAGGAAGAAAAGACAAGGAAAAACAGTATGATGCCGTTGTTTATCTGAATTTATTATATGCCTAAAATGGTAAATTGTATGAGACGCAAATGCCTTGTAACACCAACATCATGTAAACTAAACTACATTTGAGATAATAAAGAATATTATGATTAGGGCCCAAGGGTTGTGGATATCCCAATTCACAAGAGTGGGAGTATTTTGGCTGAACCTGCATCAGACGCGGCTAAACTAGTGTGTGAGATGATTCTTCATCGATGATTGAACTATGTACGTATATAGTGTCTATTTAATATAAATATATCATGTATTGTAGTTAACTATATCTTTTAAATTGTAATAATAATGTGTAGGTTACGATGGGACTGACATAACACAAGGTTAAAGTCCCTAAACTAAAAATAGAATTTAAAAAATAAAAAGATTTGGAGCATGGAGGATGTCAACGAATAAACCAATCTTTGTTTTATAAGATTTTAAACATTCGCGTTGAATTATACAAATAATTAATGTACACGGGGCAAAACATGTAACATGCGAGTGTAGTTTGTCGGAGTGACCTCACTGACATTATAATTAGTGACAGTGTAAATAACGAAAATGAGAGGGTATGAAGACCCGTTCGGAACAGTGGTAGTGAACGCTGCCTTTGGCCCAAGGGTTGCGGGTTCAATCCCCGCACAGTACAAACATTTGTGTGCATGAACATATCTGTTTGTATTGGTCTGGGTGTTTTCTATGTATTATAAGTATGTATTTACAAAAGAAAAGTATTATAATATGTATATTTGTAATCCCACTGTTGATTCTGATATCCGTAACACAGGTGCTTGAGCTACCTATCTCGGAGTCAGATCAATGTATGTGATGTTGTGAAATATTTATTTATTTATGGATAGTAATGTCTGATGTCTGATCCGAAGACTCACAAGCCGGGCGTAGCAGACAGAGCCGTGCACCTCCAGTCCGCTTGTGACCTCGACGCGGTCGAAACGTCAAGCTGTGAGTATATGCTGCTACGAGAATGTACTTACATATAAAAATAATCGCGTTTTGTCCCGTGTACATCAATCACTGTATTGCCTTCTTTGTTCGAAACACTGGCAAAACTCATTAACAATAGATTTTCATTAAGAATGAAGTTACCTCTATTGATATTTTTCTTTCCAACAACAGATTCTTCTACTGTAGCAAATCCTGCATCAGCATCATTGCTTTTATCTTCATGCACAAGTTTTCCTGGAGAAACAAGTTATTAAAATTATTTACAAGCGTCAACAATCATTGCGGGCTTCGACCGTGGGAGAGCCACGCTTCGGCATGAATGGACCGGCTCACCGGAGTGATACCAGGGCCTCATAGGAAACCGGCGTGAAGCAGCACTGTGCTGCGTTTGAGTGAAAGGGGAGTTTAAGGTTGGTAGCTCACTTGTGACTCCACTGGTATCGCAAGTGTCCATGGGCGGCGGCAATCGCTTACCATCAGGTGATCCGTCTGCTCGTCTGCCATTTATAACATAAAGAAAATCAAGTGTACTATCGCCAACGCTAATCTATATTTACTATTTATAAAGAGGTAAATTCTAGAGACAACAAAAGGCTTCTATGGAACCGAAAAGCAAATATATACACGATGTAATCAACGCCCAGCACTAGGTCGAATATGGATATATAATTTTTTTCGCTAGATGTCACATCGCACTAGCAAAACGTGCTACCAAAATAAAGACCTCGAGCCGCCACCCTAGCTTCATTAATTTAAAATGGGATACTAAAGCAATGCGCAAATAAATAGGAAGTAAATCAGACGGAACAGGTAGTTTCATTGTCCGTCTCACTGCCTGCACCTCGACGGTGCCTTATAGAGCCTGCGCCACCAAAGAAGTCCACAGTCAAATTTGAGTTTTATATCCATAGACACAAGGAATCTAATATTTTAATTTCGTGTTTCGTTACGCGGAGTCTACAGTGGAACTAATGTCACGAAACGAAGTGTGGTCGGGCTACTTTTTTTGCATATATATTTTTTTTAATATTCGTTTTTCAAATGAACAAAAATACAAGAAAATTAAGACAGTAACTAAGAAATAAAATCAAACTAAAAGTAAATAAAAAGGAAAGTTAAAGTTCGGGCTACTAGTATTTCACATTTGTATAATATACAGTCAGTTTTTTTTATCACCTTTCTTGGCTTCCATTAGCAAATGAATCATGTCGGGTCTAATGATATTCCTCGCCTCCCTGTCTTTCATGGTATCCATTACCATGTTAGAGAAGAAGCTTTTCGTTTCCTTTGAAAAAAGATTTACTTTGAGTTTCTGAAACATAAAACAAGAACCGTAAGCTTTTTACGCTGTGTGCACATGCACATGCCGTGACCATGACATGGCCGTTTGGTCCCGGCAGAGTAGAATAGGCCACCCTCACTATTACCGAGTTGTCGTAAAAGGCGACTAAGGTAAAGCTGCTGGCATGATCATCAGCACCCAGAGAAGGAAAACTCTGCATTTACATCTAAACCCTCGCCAACCCGTCTGCCAAGCGTGGTGAGTATGGCAATTACCCCTCATGTGATTGAGGGAGGCCCGTGCCCCAGCAGTGGGGACTTAAATGGGCTGACGATGATGACGATGAAAAGTTGTTATTATAAATATTCAATATACTCGTCACGGGGGCGCGTTTCCCGGCTATGGTCTTGCAAGGCTCAATGTGGAAGGTTCGTACAACGTATACACATAGATATCTGATAGAGTGCTAATATTATTGATGCTTCTAATTCGAAAATTTGCGACGTTATTCTGAGATTTACATTTTTTTAAAACTTAGAATAATGTCCTCCAAACCGATATTTCGGTCCTGGCGGCCAATCTTAGCGATCAGCCATCGACGCAGGACATATTATAGTGCACATGTATTTGCGCAGACACAAGTGCACTCTCTATTCCCGTACCCTCTTTTTTCTATGGGACACTAGTGTGACACGACCGAAGAGGGATTAGGCGCAGGACCAACGGCTTAACGTGCTTTCCGAGGCACGGGGGTACAAGACCGCCAACTTCCAGACCCCGGGCTGCCACTAAGAATTTCTTACCGAAAACTTAGGTACACATTTTTGGCCGGTCCCGGGGATCGAACCCGGAACCACTTACGCTGCCGTCGCTTTAAAGTGCGACCCACTAACCATTGCGCCACCGAGGCAGTCGAGGTAAAACTTAGAATAACATGGTCATCGTTGTTGTATTTACAACCCTCCAACGAGTACAATTTTTTGGAGCCGTAAAGTCCTTGAGTGGAGACCGCGACTCGGTAAGCGCCCTGCGACAAGATGGGATGATGACATTCGAAGGCTGGCTGGTGTGGGCTGGATGAGAGTGGCCGAAAATCGGGAGCAGTGGCGTGCATTAGGGGAGACCTATGTCCAGCAATGGACGAGTGTGGGTTGCTGATGATGATGATGATGAACGAGTACAATGACGTCATAAACTTCCGATACCGAACTTAGCTTTATAGTAATAACCAGATTTCCCATATCCTGGATCATGGTCCAAGAGCACGTAACCTTGGTTTTGAAGGAAACGAAAAATGACACGCGAGATGATGTGATGATCTTTAATTGGGCTAAATACTAAAACTAAAGTGATGACGTCACTTAGCGTGTGTGCAACTAGCTTAAGATCACACCGCGACGATACTAGCGCTACTAATTGATTTATATTGATTGTGGCGAATATAAGACATTTAAACAAAAATTAAATTGAATATTTAAAAAAAACCCGATGGCGGCTATATTGGATGTAAAATTTAACACAATAAATATATTCTGCAACTCAAGCCCTTTTATATGATACCCATATTGTGGGAGTTGTGTTAAAACATACAATCCATATCTTTGTGACAGCAGCCATCTTGAATCGATTTTTATTCTACACGGCTAAGAGCACCTTATTCATATTTTAAACAAAAAAAAAAAAAAATCAAAATCGGTTCATTTGTTCGGGAGCTTCGATGCCATAGACAGACACACACACACAGACACGTCAATCTTACGACTATAACACGCCGTCGTTTTTGCGTCGGGGGTTAAAAAGTACCTACTCTTTGGACGCCCCGCATTGGTCTAATAATCTCAGGGTCCTGGGTTCAATTCCCGGGTCGAGCAAAGGCATGTTTCGAATTTTACGAACATAATTGGGGTTTGTGATCACCAGTCCGCATTTGGCAAGCGTGGTGATTAAGCCTTATCCCATCGTAGTAGCGTTGACTTGATTTTTATGATGGAGGCCTTTGCCCTGCAGTGGGACAGTATGTTGCCTCATTGATACTACTATTACTACAACCTTTTCTAGAGAATGATGAAAGGAAAGTATTCACAATGTTCTGAGACACTCATAATATGTTATGATTTATTTCCACAAGCATAGACAAGTAAAAATAATTTTTAGAGTGACCACATTTAGCAAATATGAATATAATTGTTACATGCTAGAAGACATTATACGTATACATAATCTCAAAAAAAAACTTTGCAGTCCTTTGACGACTCATTGAAGTACTTATCGAAAAAATGTCTTAGGTATAATCGCAACAATCAATATAAATCAGTTTGCGGCGCTAGTGTCGTCGCGGTGTCGCCTTAGAGAAGTCTATTTTGGGCTGGAGTCTCAATTGAGTTTAATGGCAAGTGCGTAGAAGGTCAGTGGTAATGGATTTTATCATTATTTAACAGCATAGAGGGACTACAACGAAACCCTCCCGTTAGGATGTGAATAAAAAAAACGGAAATACGGTCGTGAATTTCATTCCGTTTTAGGCGCTCTACAAATGGTCAGTTAAATATTTAATTTATTAAAAGCACAAAACCTCAGGTACCCTCACTCACTCAGCAAAATACAGCGCAGGCGCTATGTTTCACGCCAGTTTTCTGTTAGGCCGCGGAACGCACGACCGGAGTCATAATTCCGGTCTAGCTAGCCTATTCATACCGAAACGTGGTTCTCCTACGGCCAAAATGTTAGCTGTCGCTTAGGTACTAAAATTAGGTATAAAAATATTGAGTGCCCAGATGTATTACTTACATACATTTGACTCTATACTACTTACCGCCATTACTTTTGGTAACATTAGGAAGAAAACAAACTTGCAAAAAGACAAGAAACCGGTAAAATTGACAGCAGCCTTCCCCATTAAGTAGAATTGGTTATTTCCTTCTAAATGCGAGTTGACATTCAGGCCAAATGCGCAGGAGGCGATGACATCATTGGCATAACGAGTGGTTAGGTCTTTGGCATCTATGTCAATGTAGTTTTCTATGGAACGAATAAAATTAACATTGGGAGCGTAGATCATCGGTCTTTAAAAGCACTGTACAATATTATAATGTCATTAACAAAGACAAAAATATATATATTCCATAAAGTGTGTTTTAAATAAATAGGAAAAGTTAAGTATAGGTATCTAAATTGTATACCGTTAGATTCCTTAATCTTCATTTTCAGAGACTCTATCATTTGTTTTCCTACTTCCACCATGAAAGGAAGCATGAGACGCATCTTCGAGCTGGTGAAAGCCGGGCTTAAGGTCGATCGCATATCTTTCCATTCTTGGCCTAAGAAATAATAATATACGATTGTATTAAAATTAAAGGAATTAAAATGAGAATATATTTCATAATAATAGTATTTCGTAATAAATTATGCAGATTACTTTTTTGCCCATACAGGGTTTATGTGCATATCTGTGATTTAATAAAAAGGACCTAAAAACTATATATAGGATAGAGAAAAAAGTGGAAAAAAAATGAGGAAATGTTTCTATTAGTTACACAATACAATTCAAATAAATACAATTAAATAGAATGTACAATTGAGAATAGTCATGGATTGGAATGGAGAACACTACCGACAAAGAGAGATAGTAAATTATATACCTTTCAAAGAAAACAGGTTCCGTCCAAAAAGTGGGTCTTGCTCTTCATTGATAAAAGTTCTATGATCAATAAAGTGCTCGAAGTCTTTTACTGTAATCTTCTTCATCAACTCAATATCTTGCAATAACACTACGGGAAGAGAGAATTCATATCTTCCTATGAACCTAAAAAAATATTTATCATGTTTTATTTACAATCTTATTCTTCCATTGATTCCTGTAAAACAAGTCAATAAAACTAATGATGTTATTGCTGTCGCTTTAAAGTGAATGCGACGAACCCTCGCATGGGAGGCGCGTTCTATCCACTAAGCTAGCATCGCTCTAATAAGTATTACTACACCAATCTTTAAAAATATTCAACAGTATGTGCCAGCTTTCTGCAAAAACCAGACAGCTACGACATGACATGACACAAAATGTCAACCATCGGGCCCCGACAGAAGGGATAAACCTAAAAAGGTTTGGCTTGACGTCGTAAGGGATGACATGCGAACCAATAATTTTACTACATTGGATGCATAAAATCGTGCGAAGAGGAGGAGTAGAAGCAGGAAAGTGGACCCCGGGTTCCGGAGCGACAACTTGGGACGCAACCGGGACAAAACGCTAAGATGATAATGAGTATGCGCCTGCTTACCTTTGCCCTGTAAATTCCTTCCAATCTTTAAAAATATTCAACATTATGTGCCTGCTTACCTTTGCCCTGGAAATTCCTTACAGGCCCTGTCGATGGTATCAGCAAAATGCTCTCGTCTCAAGAAGATGGAAAGCGTATTTCCTATTATATGAATCGGAGAAGGGCTTTTGATGCCATGCCTGGCGAATCTTGTGTGTAGTTTTCTGACGAACAGCCATAAAGCCGCCACGGCAACAGCCGCCCATAATAAAATGTAGGCGAACATTTGCTGGAAAAAGGGTAAACATTTATGGACTTCGCTAGTGATCCAATCAAGCTGGCTTAATTTGAAGCCGTCCCGTAACGCACGGGAACATACTTGTCGCATCCAAACAAATTAGACACACAGCGCGTGTGAAAGAGAGGGAAACTCCGATTTGGTCGTAACGTCTGCTTTAAATTAGGCTCTCAGTATCCTAAAGTGTAAAATCACATACGAGTATAGAGAGATATACGACTAATCATTGAGTGTTATCAAATAATACAGATACGATGAGCGTTTCAAACTTATTGTCGTTGATCATAAGGTTGGAAATCAATTATTACAGCTTTTTGATTAACTGCATGCAGCAAAAAATGTTCTAAAACCACAAGTACACTTTATTCATACTTTTTTTATACAGTTTATTTATTTGTTCTAATTTTATGAAAAAGAGTATGGCTTACCTCCTTCCTAGCCGATGATATTATTGTTCTATGGCTGGTAATGAGCGGATGAGATAAAATTCAAAGGTTTATTGCAATCATGTTGTACATCACAGGTTTTGATTTATATATTTATTATCTGAGAGAGCATTGCAATGTTGGCATACAATAAGTAAATTGGATTAGATTGGTAGATGACACAAAGAACAAGATAGACATATCATATTATGATCCATAAGATAACTGCCCTCAGAAATAATAATAATAATTCTCACATCTCATACATTGACCTGATTCCGTACTAAGTAGCGTAAGCACTTGTGTTACAGATATCAAACAACAGAGGAACACAAATATATACTTAAATACATATATTACACCCAGACACCGAACAAACACTAGTGTTCATCGCACGAATGTTTGTCCAGGGTGGGGATCGAACCCACGACCTTTGGCGTAAGAGGCAGGGTCACTACCAATTTTGCCATCCGGTCAGTCTAAGATTAGATAGAATAGAATAAGAAATGAATAGAATAATATGCCTAAGATGATGACAACTTACCTCTAATAAATAAATAATATTTTGTTGTTACAATGCACATTCACACACTGAATTCGAAACCACAATAATGTTTAGTCCATAGCGTGTCCTATCAGGCGCGCACTCGCGGTTGCTCTGTACGGGACAATTGCCGTCAATCTAATCTAGCTCTCTGTAAAAAATACGGAATTTTAAGCTTTTATATTCATATTTAGCGGCGACAGTCGCAGATTACACGTTTGCGATTAAATTTACACGTATTCTGGGATATTTTTCTTCAGATATAACTGTGGGACGTGATTAAGAGGCCGGATTGCATCAAATATATATTTATTTCCCAAACCTAGCCAAAACAGGCAGAGAGATAAAACAAGTAATCCTTGCAAGACAAAAGAAAATTGTCTCTGTCTATCTCTTTCACACCTCACCTTTCTCTGACTTTCATCTCATTCATTCTATCGTCTCCTTCGTTCATCTTCAATTCGTTCTTTATCATTCACTGCGTTCATTCAATAGTTAATTAATAATATTTCACTACGCATCGTTCAGCAAAAGTTTACTCTTAGATAAATAACAAAACTAAATGTCATCATTGACTGGTATTAATTTAAAATGTTCAACGAGAGTTTATGATGGTTCATGCTCAATCAGCGAGGTTAAAATGTTTCAGCGTGCTTGTGTGTGAGTGCCTGTGGACGGCGGCAATCGCTTACCATCAAGGTAATGCGTATGCTCGTCTGCCACCTATCACCAAATTTTCTCTTTCGTAACTCTTAACATGGGAACCACCACGTGGTGTTCCTAAACAGGTCTGGACCTGGTGACCTTCAAGAAAAGGGCTTATTCCTTCCTTAAGAGCCAGCAATACATATGGTGATGACTTGGGTGTTGCAGATGTCCAGTGGCGGCGGTGATCACTCACCATCAGGTGTACCATCTGCTCGTTTGTATGCTTTAATGTAAAAAAAAGACCTGCTCGATCATGGTTACACTTATATAATCACTATCTTAATGATTGTGCGTAACCGTCTGTCTCTAGTGTATTAACAACAATCCGTTTGATAAACATCTCCATTTATAAGGCAATTAATACATTTACGACACTTGTTTTCAAGAGTTCGCGCACCTTATCTCTAGCAAGACAGACTCCAGACCGATATCGTTCTGATAAATTTATTAAAATTGTAAACACTTTGATTCCCACATATTATACACGAACTGAGTAGGAAAACAGTAATCATTTATGTATGTGTTTGTAATTTGCCGGTCAACAAACCGTGAAGCTAATAAAAGGCAGGGCATTTGAATGACAAATCAATTATATGGCAAAAAATATGATGACTTTGAAAAATTGTACAACACAAACACATTGGCCGTGTGGTCCCCGGCAGAGTAGAATAGGCCACCCTCACTCTTACCGAGGTGTCGTAAAAGGCGACTAAGGTAAAGCTGCTGGCATGATCATCAGCACCCAGAGAAGGAAAACTCTACATTTATATCAAAACCCTCGCCAACCCGTCTGCCAAGCGTGGTGAGTTTGGCAATTACCCCTCATGTAATTGAGGGAGGCCCGTACCCCAGCAGTGGGGACTTAAATAGGCTGACGATGAAACACATGATTTTCATTTATAAAACTAAGGTCACAGACATAGCCTAAAGGATTGCATGCTTCAAGTGGCAATGGGAAGGGCACATAGCCAGGTGAACAGATGGCCGTTGGGGCGAAAGGTCCTCGATTGGAGGCCACGTACAGGATTGGAGGCCACGTCGCAGCCGTTTCAGGCTCCCCACAAGGTGGACCGACGATCTGGTGAAGGTCGCGGGGATCCATTGGATGAGGGCAGCACAGGACCGACTTGTGTGGAGAACATTGGGGGAGGCCTATGTCCAGCAGTGGACGTCTATTCGCTGAAATGATGATAATGATGATTCTTTTTTCGAAAATTTAGTACATTTTTTTTTCTAACGTCAAAACTGCTCTATAACACCGTTTTAGCTAACAAAAGTGTAACAAACATGTATGAATAAGACCCGAAGATTCTAATTATAATAATAATGACAATATTTATAACCAGTGACCAGATGACAGGCCTCTGGAAAAAGTCATGTAGGTATTTTTCTTAATACTTGCCCGTGGGATCCACGCTTCGGCATGAATTGGCCGGCTCGACCGGAGTGATACCACGGCCTCACGGAAAACCGGCGTGAAGCAGCATTGTGCTGTGTATCGCTGCGTGAGTGAGGGTATAAAGGAGGGTTTAAAGGTTGGCAGCGCACCTGTGACTCCACTAGTGTTGAGGGCGGCAATCGCTTACCATCAGGGGATCCGTCTGCTCGTCTGCCCTATCACAAAAACATAAGGTTTGGCATTCTTATAGAATTATTTAAAACCAGTTTACTGGCCACTTTGTAAACAATATGGGCCGTCCGTTAAAGGGCCATTCACTGACTTCTATAAAAATAAAAACAAAAGATATCTCCTTCCACATTTTATTTTTTACTAGCTCCACCACGGTGATATAACGCCTTCATGGCAACGTGTTTTGTTTACTGTCAGAAATGAATTCCTACAATTTCATCATCAACCTGTTGCTGGCCACTGCTGGACATAGGCCCCTCCTAATGATCTTCACTCCGATCAATCTTTGGCCACTCAGATCGTCACTACATCTGGCCTGAGGGTACTACGTTTACACAAAATTACGTACTATTTAAGGTGACGGGTAGGGCACACTAGCGCCCTACCTGTCACCTTTAATAGTACAAAAGTGGCCGCTTTTAGCGGTAATCCATTTTTCGCGTACAAAAACGGACCCAACATTTGTGCATGGTTATTTAATAAACAGTATAAGTGTTTGCCGAGAGGTTGTAATCCCGAAATTGTTTAAAATAGATCCGGTTTAGAAGCTAAAAATTATCGATTGGCGTCGCTAGTGTGCCCTACACCATCATCACCTTAAGTACAATTTATTGAATACATAAAACCACCTGGTTGGTTTTTTTTTATGTGAAAGGGAGGCAAACGATCAAGCGAGTTACCTGATGGTAAGTGATCACAACACCATCCCTGTCCCTGCCCTGTTGGTCTAGTGGTTTAACCCACCCACGGCTCGGGCACTCTCACTGCTCAACGACTTGCTAATGCATTTTCCTGACATAGATGTCCATAATGACAATTTAGGATTATTTCTAGAACGTGTTGTAACTTTCTTAAGTAAAAAAATATAGTAATTTTAAGTTTTCTTTCTTAAGTACTGGGCCGTGTCTTGGGGTCCTGGGTTCGATTCCCGGGTAAAGCAAAAAGTATGTTTCGAATTTTTCGAACATTGCCCGGGTTTGTGATCACCAATCCGCATAAGGCAAGCGTGGTGATTATGCCTATTCCCATCATAATAGCGATAACTTTATTTCTATGATGGAAGAGTTTGCCCAGCAGTGGGACAATATATAGGCTGATGCTTACATAAAACAAGAAAAATCTCATTTGGTGCAGTCGTTCGAAAGTTATGGGCGAACGTACATTCCTTTTTTTATGAAATAGGGGACAGAAAAGCAAACGTATCACTTAATGATCAGCGCCGCCTATGGAAAATAAATTTGGAAGATCCATTTTTATTTAACAGATTATTGCGATCATAAGGTGTTATTCCGATTCATAAGATCAATTAAACTGCAAATGATTTGTAAATAAATAACTCTTGGATTCCAAGCATGTATGCACCTGGGTGCAGTCACGTGCACTCATAACAACTTCATTCAAATATGAATCTTATTTGCTTTAGAATCAAGGTGTATCTATTGTGCAGGTGATGCCATATAGCTATAAATTAGATTACTACAGTTCGTCATAATTATTCATTCGATTCTCAGCTTTATAATGAACACCACTAAGGCAGACGATTATAGGAAGGATATTCTATAGATTGTTGTCAAAGATCCAATCCAATTATTCCGATACACTTCCCATCAGGTGGGTAATGATAAGCTATTAAAAATAATAATAATGTTAGTTAATTAAACCAAGATATCCTAGCTTAGTGGATAAGTGAACACTTATTCCTGTTCGATTCTCGCGGAACTTTCTACCACGTATCTCAGTATTGTGGAACGGTTTGGCTGCGGGAGTATTTCCCGACGGCTACGACTTAGGGACTCTCAAGAGAAGTGCGCACTCATTTTTAAAAATGCCGGCGACACAATACATTTGCGATCTATTTGATTCATTCATCTCTGAATCTCGCGGATATTCATGGGCGGCGTTGAGTGGTTTCCATCAGGTGACTCGCTTGCTCGTTTGTCGCTCTAGCTTAAAAAAAGTGCAGGTTTCCTCACGATGTTTTCCCTTACCGTCAAGCTAATGATAAAAATACTGCACATAGATGGTGTCTGAGTCTAACACGAGTAAATCTGAGTTTGTAGAAGAAATTCATTTGTTTCTTATATGAGTGAATTAAAAAATATATACTTACTTACTCCACTGGCCCAGCGACCCGAAGCGAGTCTTGGCCTCCGAAACAAGAGAACGCCATTTTGATCGATCGTGCACTACTTGTCGCCAGTCACCGGCCTGAAGTTCTCGTAGATCATTCTCGACGACGTCCTTCCAGCGGTACCTAGGCCGGCCTACCGGGCGTCGGCCCATCGGTCGGCTCTGGTATGCTTTCTTCACGAGACGATGCTCGTCCAGTCTCTCGAGGTGACCAAGCCAGCGAAGACGATGCGCCTTGGTCTCGCCGATGATGTTAGGCGTGTCTACAATCTTCTCTATTTCGACATTTGTGCGTATCCTCCAGCCATCTTCCTCCTAAAAAATGTGTTAAACCTTCTTGGGTTTCCATAGACAAAGTCTACACTCTGGATTTAAGAAGACATCCTGTATGTCAGTCTGTTCGGTGTTCAATTGTCTGCTTACCCAAATTTATGTCGTATCATCATCGTCATCGTCTGCTGCCGACAAACTACATTTAGTAGTATGGCAGAATGATTGTAGCATAAGTAACATTATTTTTTGGAAATGAAAAAAAAAAAGATTTGCAGAGGTGCATGCTCAGATTTTAAACCCGACCACTTTTATGGAAGGCGCGTTTTTATCCACTGAGATACCATCGCTAAACGATCGACAAATATTATATTTTACTTTACATTTGTTTCTATCTGTTTATCTTATTACCATAAATCACACGTTTACGAGCCTGTTTAAAAATTTGTTAGTATTCATCATTACGAATATCATTGTCAGTATCAGTTGAGGCACTGGTGGAGTTAAACGTGCGTTGATTTGATATTGGGTGAATAAGTGTTTGTTTTGTTGTGATACATTTAAAATTTTACGTGAGTACAATTTTATTTAAGCTATTGGCTACGGTCCCTATGAGCGATGGTAGCTCAGTGGATATGAACGTTCGCTTTTTCGGATATTTGAAATGTTTATGCGGATTTTTACTACTTATTCGGCGTTGATACCCTGCGCGTTCAGGATAGTCTATCATTGTGATGATAATTATTCTGAACAATTAAACATTGTCCTGTTGGTTTGGTAAGCGCTACAGCGCTTTTTTTCAGTGATGTAAGTGAGTGACGCAAAATAACAAAAAGTGATAGGTCATTTTTCTCTATAAGAAATCCAAAATTCATTCCTTTTAATGAAAAATAAAATATTGTGAGATTAGCAACGCCAATGAATTAAAATTATTAGCTCATAATATTATAATCGGCGATACTAAAGCACATCGACTTCGCCGGCTCGGCCACCTCGAGAGAATAGCAGAGGATCGTGCAGTAAAAAGAACGTAGCTAGGACGGCCAAATGGTCGAAGGCCAATTGGCCCTCCTTATAAGGCCAAGGCTAACTTTGGGTCGCTGCGTTAACATAGTTAGTTACTTATTTATGACGGAATTCGGCCAACCGGTATACTTTTTATTGTACACTACTTTGTGGTCTGCTTTTGCACTCGATATTAAAATGGATTCGGTTAAGTAGCTAATATTTTCTCAGATTGCTAGCGCGCCTTACCTTTTGCATTTAAGTTAAGTTCACTGATTAATTCAGGCTAGGTTCAGTTTTACATTTTTAGTTGTAATTTATTTTTTTCATAATTACATCATAACATTTCTAAACATATATTAAAGATTATATATTTCACACTAGGTACACAAGACACACAAGGCTGACGTTTGTAGCACTCACTCAGCTGGCCCTACTGAAAATCAGCGTCATGATGACCTTCTTCAGGGCCATGATATAGGCTGAGTGAGGGCCATTTATGTTGGAGGTCACAACACAATATAAATGTGCTGCCTGGTTATTTGTACCCTTATTATTTTGTTTTTACTTTGCTTTGTTTTTTTCAGTATTTATCATATAACTCACATGCGATATTGAACCCTCAAGTTTTACGAGAGATTTTGCCTCCCTATGTGTGTTCTACCGCTTGTACAATGGTTTGTGCTCCGAGAAACTATTTGACTTAATGCCAACCGCCGCATTTTACCACCACACCGCCCGCCGTCGTCAGAGCGTCCACCCTCACACATCACACACATTGGAACCCAAATGGTCTCGCACAGTACGGTTCCAGAGGAATTTCCTCCCGCGAACGCTCCGGCTGTAGAATGAGCTGCAATCAGAGGTTTTCCCGGGGGAATACAGCATGAGGTTCTTCAAAAAAGGAGTGTTGAGGTTTTTAAGGGGTCGGCAGCACGTTTGCAGGTCCACTGGAGTTCCAAACGTCTATAGGCTGCGGTAATCGCTTACCATTAGACGATCCGCACGCTTGTTTGCCACCGACGTAGTATTTTTTTTTTGTTGTAAACTGATGTAGTGCTTGAGATTTGTAGATTTTGAGATTGTGTAGACAAGTTTATCGACCTATCCTAATCGTAATCTATGAGCCATGGATCAAAACACCATTTATTGTTGGTCGGTCACTGGTGTTCCTCATGACGCTCAAAACCTTAACTGAAAATATTGAACCGACCTGGAGGTCAGACCCCATGAGTAGTAATGCCAAATAATCGACAATCGATTAGTTAATTTTTTTCACCCTTAATAATATAATAATCGATTGTACTATCGATAGTATCGATAGAATCGATTTTCATTCTTGGTCGATTATAATCGTTTAAATTGATCATACTATTGATTATAATCGATTAATCTGCAATTATTTATAGATATTTACGTCATTTATATTATGCCATCTTCTATATTAATGTCGATTATATCTAGAAATAATTGCAGATTAATGGATTATAATCCATCGACAGGCTTGATTCCAGTATCACTTTAAGCGATAGTATCTATTTTATCGATAATACAATCTATTATTTGGGCCCCATTTGCATAATCGATTAATAATCGATGTACAAGCGATTATCCGGTAACACTACCATGAAGCGCAGCCGTCGCTTTTAAATTCGACGGACAGTGTGCGTCAGTGCTCTAGCGGGGCAGTCAAAATATTATGCATGGATCAAAAGCGATCTTTTTTTTATAGTGACACAGTATAATTTGGCTCTCCTCAGACTGATGGTAAGCAAGCAATTACAACGGAAGCGATGTCAGGCATCACTTCCGTTGGGACCGCCATACTGGTCCGCGAGATACTTCTTCACGCTTCGTTTGTAAGGAATCCATATTGTAGGAAAGAGGAAATACATGCTCCGGCAACGAGTTCCATTTCTTGATGGTGCGGCAGAAATAATTTTTAATTGTTTTATGTTTTGTTTTCTGTTTGTGCCAAATTGTGTTCTGTTTACAATTGCTATACCTATGTTCTGTGTAATAATAAATATTTTCTTTCTTTCTTTCAAATAGAAAATGCAAATTTTTTTGATCCGTGATGGTTTGATTGGAATGTTTTCCACTGTGAAGCGGTGATGGCGTTGCCGGCACGTGTAGTTCTGTGTCGGAAAAGGGATGGTGGGATGAGGGAGAGAGTTCTTCAGAGCATTCACCTAATATATTTATATTTGCCATTTCTAGGCCATGTATCTGCTGGTGGCGTGGTTTATCGTCCTGTTGGTGGCGTTGGTACTGTACTACCGTCAACTCTACTCCAGGTATACTCCTTTCTTAAAGTCAAATAATGAATACTTACGTGCCGTGATGGAATGCTTTTTTTGGCAATGTGACATATGGCTTACGAGCAAACAGATCTCTGAAGTACCTACTGTTAGTCACCAACTGGGATCGTCGATGGACACCCCAACACCTGTGGAGTCACAAGTGATTTCTGCCTTTAAAACCTGGACGTTTCGTATAGTTACTCAAAAACTGTAGATACATAATAATGCACGTGTAATTATGATCCAATTTATCTGGTTTCCCTTTCGAAGGTTTGCAAAGATCAGACAACATCCCGAAATCAGGATCATGATCCAAGCGCACCTTGGGCTCTGAAAAGCTGGAATTATTATGATGATAAATTCTTATTAAACTCAAACTCAAATAATTCTTTATTTGCATAGGCTTGTACATAGCACTTACAAATCGTCATACATTTGAATGACTTAAACCTATTTATAAGTACTTATGTATAAATTACATGTTAATACATATATATGTTAATGCATAAAATACACTAAAGAAATAAATAAACATAATGCGATTCAACCATCGGCTCGGAAAGTTGGATTATTATTAGTCACTAACAGGATAGAGAGTGCACTTGTGTTGGCGCATACACTTGAGCACTATAAGATAGTGCATCCTATGTGGCTGATCGATTAAATCGGCCACAGTAACCGAATCGGCTGGAGGGTATAATTATTACTCACTAAGCAAGCATGGAGAAGCATAAAATGGGGAAATGGAGCAGAGAGGAGACGCATTGGTACGAGACGGTAAGAGGAACCGAAGTAGACAGCACTACAGGATGAAAGAATGACCTGAAGCTCGCAGCTGGTCCAAATTGGAGAAGAGTTGCACACGTCAGAGTGTAATAGAAAGCGTTGGAGGAGGCCTTTGCCGAGAGGCACACAGTGTTACGGTGACAAGTAGGGATGCGAATTGAGTTAAATTGTTAGCAATGAAACCGGATATGTTTTTAACAATTTCGAGCTGCAGCCTCTCGGAAAACACTTATACTATTTGTTAAATACTTATACTTAACTTTTGGGTCTGCTTTGGTACTCGTAATTTGGATTACCGCCAAAAACGGCCACTAATGGCGTTAATCCAAATTTCGAAACAGATCAAAAAGTAGTGCATAATTATTATAAATAGTAGAATGTTTGCTTAGAGACTCTCGCTCCGAAATTGTTTAAAAAAGATAAGGTTTAGTATCTAACAATGAGGGCTTTCGCCTGTGAAAAATCCGCTAGAAGGCGTACTGGACTGAGGTTCGACATCAACCGCATTGATTTTTTAGTTTGTCAAATCGTTAGTTAGGGTTACCCGTCGCCTTAAGAGACATAATATAAATAATGTAAATTCCTATGTAACTTTATACTTTCACTGAATAAAGAATAGAATAGAATAGAATAGAATAGAATATCTTTATTGTAATAACTGTGTAAAAAAGATGGTACAATATTTTTTCGAACAGACAGTTTATCCATTTCGGACGTACAATAATAAAATTGAATGTTAGTTGTTAGGATTAATCGTCATTGTAATTGAAATATTCATTTAAATCATAGAAACATTTACACAATAGCCATTTCTTTAAATTCCTTTTAAATTTAATTCCCTCTAATTGTTTAATAGTATAAGGAAAGTGATTAAATATTTTTATTCCTTCAATATACGTACTTTTCCCACATATGTAACTCGATGACGAAACTAAACAAATATTATGCTTGTATTTTGATCTTAACTGATTCTTTACTGTAACTTTTTTACAAAAATGTTCCTTTGGCTCGTTTACAAAAACACATAGTTCTAGTATATATATACTCGTCAGTGTTAGTATGCTATAGTTAGTAAAAATGGACCTCAGTGACTCAGTGTAGTGCATTTTAAATATATTTCGGAGACATCTTTTTTGCAACAAAAATACACTTTGAACATTTACTGAATTTCCCCAGAAAATAATACCATATGTCAGCAATGGATATACATAACCATAGTATGCATTAATGGCCACGTCTATTGATGTAATATTTGACAAAATTGATAATGCGTAACATTTACTTGCTAATTTAAAGGGCTTATATTATATTAAGCAAGCATACGGAGTGATTCCATGGTCGGGCCTTACAGGCATGGTTTGCGCTGTGTGAATGGGTACCGGAGGCATAATCGGGGGGAGAAGAGTTAAAGTACTTGTGAGTCTACAGGTGTTCATACCATCAGGCGATCCGCCTACTCGTCATTTACAAAAACAAAATATTTTTTATAGATTCCGTGGAACTGGTGTGAATTATCTTACCCCACTGCCGCTGCTGGGCAACGCGGCCGGAATGACACTCCGCACTGAGCATTTGTCAGCGTTTTTGAAGAAACTCTACGATGCTTTTCCAGAAGACAGGTGACTCACTTCATAAGTTTTCTTCCAATTTATTTGAGAGTATAATGTAAACGAC
Organism: Marasmia exigua; assembly: GCA_019059595.1. NCBI lineage: Eukaryota > Metazoa > Arthropoda > Insecta > Lepidoptera > Crambidae > Marasmia > Marasmia exigua. The sequence continues at coordinate 27,557,566 of CM032469.1, forward strand.
TATGCGTATAGGTTCACGATAGGTATTGGTTGTTTTGATTAAAACCTTAAAGCTCTTATTTACACTTTCATGGTCACTAACATTAGAATAGTTACTTACGGGATTTCTACCATGTACCTTACTCCGTGACCATGGCGCTTGCAACGATGCCGTTCAACTCTCACAAATTCACAAAACTCAAAAATAAGGTACATGGTAGAAGTCCCGTAAATAACTATTCTTATCTTATAGAGAGGTTTTTAATAATAAAAAAACAGATTTCTCAAATCCATCTGCCTTATTGTACTGTCTGTTGTTGTTGTATCATACTTGTATTTTGTTTTTTTTTTTTTTTTTTTTTTATTATGAACTGTAGGCTAACGCTTGACCACAATCTCACCTGATGGATTTTGAGCAGTAAATAAAATCTATCTATCTATCTATACATTAAAATGTTAATAAGACTCTTTTATTTTGTTAGGTTACATACCTGTGCCCGGTTCTACCAATCTTTGTCCAGTAACTAAATCTATGGTTTATATATATACCACAGCGTTATCGCTGTCCTACCATACAATGCGTAGCATAATACCAGTAATACCATAGATTATACTCGGGTAAAGATTGGTCGAATCAGGCCTTAGTTTAAATTTGAGTTAAGTGGAAAACGGGCTTAACGTTCAACCAGGCAATTAATCATACGGGACCATCAGATTTTGAACTTTGTTCAGTTGAGATAAGGTTGAAAACCAATGAAATGGTTGAATGTTTAAGGGTATCTTTTTTTACCTTAGACTATCCTTAAATTATTGTTCTCAGAATGTTGTGATCGTCGTAACTGGTCAAGTCTGATTATTAGTATTGTCATTATTATTATAATTAGAATCTTAGGGTCTTATTCATACATGTTTATTAAACCTTTGTTAGCTAAATCGGTGTTACGAAGCAGTTTTGATATTTGAAACAAAAAAATCATACATAATTTTCGCAAAAAAAATTACAACTGCTCTATGGCAACGTTTGAGTTAACACAGGTTTAATGAACAAATAATAATGAACAAACTTAGGGCTTTATTCATAAACGGTCAATAAACCTTTGTTAGCTAAAAATGGTGCTATATAGTAGTTATATTTATTATTTATTTATTTATTTTAGGGATATCAAACAAATGTATTACATGAGAAACTTAAGGATAAGCTTATTATACACTTAATAGTAACACATCCAACAATGTAATCCACGTCTAGGCATGGGATTAAAGTAGGGTAGGGTAGTTTTGACGTTTAAATAAAAAAAAACTCATACGAAATTTTCAAAAAAATAATGAAAACTGCTTTTTAACACCATTTTAGTTAGCAAAGGTTTAACACACATTTTTGATTAAGATCTTGAGAGTAAAATCTTTTTTTGAAATTACAGGTTTGTGGGCAACTTTGAGTTCACAAATCCATACATCGTGGTGCGAGACATCGAACTGGCCAAGAAGGTTACCATCAAAGACTTCGAGTACTTCATCGACCACAGGACCTTCGTAGACGACAGCATCGACCCTTTCTGGGGGAGGAATTTATTTTCTTTGAAAGGTAAGTACTAAAGTACATGCACCAAATACGTGATGTATTTTTATGTGATACGTGGCAGACGAGCAGACAGATCACCTGGTATGGTAAGTGACTTCCGGTAACCTCACTCACGCAGCGAGGATGATGTGGTAGCAAATGAGCACACGGATCACCTGATGGTAAGCGATTGCCAACGTCCGTGGACACCTGCATCATCAGTGCAGTCACAAGTGCGTTTGGTAACACTTCTTAAATCCCCTTCTCCCCAGAAAAGGCTTCTGACACCCTCAACAACTAGGCTTTGATTGATACTGAGCTAATAAAGTATGAGTTTTATGTCTTATCAGGTGAAGAATGGAAACACATGCGCTCGACACTGAGTCCAGCCTTCACCAGCTCCAAGATCCGCCTAATGATACCCTTCATGGTGGAAGTCGCCGACCAGACGATCAAGAGCTTGGAAAAACAAATTAAGGAATCTGGAAGTAAGTACCAACTATTTATTGGAAAGTAATATCAATTCTATTAAACTTATGATGGAGAAAGTAGCTGGTAAGAGGCGTGAGGAAAAATCATGGCTGCGTAACATCCGGGAGAGGACGGGGTATCGCGAGCGCCGCCGAGCTGTTTCGCCTCGCTAGAGACCAAGAGGAATATGCTACAATGACAGCCAACCTTCGCTAGTCGGAGAGGTATTTTAATAAAAAGAAGATCAATTCCATTGTACCTATATAATCTTCCGCTGGTTCGAAATGTAAATTTCTACCGAGAAAATCTAGGAAGAAAAGATACAATTAAGTTTTTTTTATATTAAATTGCCTGGAGCCGTCATGGAGCTGCAACTGACTGGGCTGGCAACAGACTACCTGAAACCATACACCTAATAAAACTGTACGAGGCGCCTCTTGTTAGCGTATGCCAATTCAAGAACCTAGGTCATATTGTCACTGAAGACCAAATGGACGATGTTGACATTGAGAGAGAGCGCAGGGCGTTATCGATCAAGGCGAATATACAGGCTCGCAGGTTTGCTCGTTGCTCGTCACTAGTCAAGATCCGCCGTGTGGTCCCCGGCAGAGTAGAATAGGCCACCCTCACTCTTACCGAGGTGTCGTAAAAGGCGACTAAGGTAAAGCTGCTGGCATGATCATCAGCACCCAGAGAAGGAAAACTCTGCATTTATATTAAAACCCTCGCCAACCCGTCTGCCAAGCGTGGTGAGTATGGCAATTACCCCTCATGTGATTGAGGGAGGCCCGTGCCCCAGCAGTGGGGACTTTAATGGGCTGATGATGATGGAGTCAAGATCACGCTTTTATGATAAAGCTTATTGCAGTTATTTCTACACGAGCAGCCTGTGGGTCAACTATACTCAAAAGTCCTATAACACCCTGCGTATTCAATACAATAATGCCTTCAGGTCATTGCTGGGGCTGCCGCGCTACTGCAGCGCCTCTAGCATGTTCGCGCACGCAGGGGTCGACAGTTTCCCGGCCATACTAATTAAGAAAGCCGGCTCATTTTTAAGGCGAGTGCGCGGCAGCCGTTACAGTGTCCTGAAGGCCATCGCCGATGGTGGGGACTGTCCACTACTCGAGCACTTATGACAAATTACTCGATGGCTCGTAGTTATTAAGTACTAACACTAATTATTAAATATTTAAGTTTTGCTCGTTTTGCTTTAACAGTGGGAGAGCCACGCTTCGGCATGAATGGGCCGGCTCGACCGGAGTAATACCACGTCCTCACAGAAAACCGGCGTGAAGCAGTGCATGCGCTGTGTTTCGCTGCGTGAGTGAGGGTACCGGAGGCCCAATCCAGGGGAAGGGGGGTTAAAAGGTAAGCAGCGCACTTGTGACACCACTGGTGTTGCAGGCGTCCATGGGCGGCGGTAATCGCTTACCATCAGGTGATCCGTCTGCTCGTCTGCCACCTATATAATAAAAAAAAATGTTACTAACACTTATGTTGTCCGATAAATAAACATTTTTATTATTTATTTTGGTAGGTGCAACCTTAGCCAGAAGTAAATAAAATATAAAAAACTGATACCGTAACAGTTCTATGACTTACATCATCAACATTTTTCTATTTTGTTTTTCTATTCCTCTTTTTATTGATTTTTTTATTGCAGATAATTACGCAGATTTGGAAGTCAAGGACCTTATCTCCCGGTACGCCAATGACGTCATCGCATCCTGCGCTTTCGGCATGAAGTTGGACTCTCAGGCGGAGCTGGACAACCAGTTCTACGTGATGGGCAAGGAAGCAGCCACCTTCAAGTTCAAGCAGTTCTTCATTTTCTTTGCTTATAGCTGCTTCCCACGTCTAGTTAAGGTAAGATAACTCTTCGTATTTTTTTTTATGTGGCAGACGAGCGACTGCCGCCCCCCATGGACACCCAGGACACCCACGACACCAGTGGAGTCACAAGTGCGCTACCAACCTTTACTTTACTTATACACGTTATTTTACCTATGATAAGTTTATTTTTTTAAAAATAACGGTGTTTACGAGTGTTTTTTTTTGCAGGCTCTAAAATGGTCCGTCTTCAGCGAAAGGACTCAAAAGTTCTTCAGAAACTTGATGTCAAAGACGATGAGAGACCGTGAGGCGCAAAACATCATCAGACCAGACATGATCCACCTTCTTCTTCAAGCTAAGAAAGGTAATATTCTTTACCCCCGCAGTAAGCCTCTCACCGTCCATTGTTTAATTGAATGATTGATTAATAGACGCGGAGATGGTTTATTTGATTTATTGTATGTACAATCCTCGAATTATGGCGAAAGATTTATTTATTTCTTTCTTTACATACTTTACTGATGGCTTACAGCTTTCATCAAGCCAAGTACCCTACAGTAATAATTGGATTAATACACTATTATTAACAGAAACTCAGCCTGTAATATGTCTTGAAAAAATTGAACATCTTAACATGTATAAAGAGGTAAATCCTACAGACAGCGGCAACGCTTATAGGCCATGTGAAAGCACGAAAAGCTTGCTCAACGTAATCGACACCTAGCTCCATCTATTGGTGTTAAAAGGAACTAATGTCCTAAAATAAAGTGAAGGCGGGTCACTAGTACTTCATAAACTAGAAACATCAACCTCCACTATCACGATGGAACACCAAAAACTATTCTTTCCACTGCCCATGGACTGCACCAGTGAAGTCACAAGTTCAGGCTGCTTCACGCCGGTTTGTCTGTAAGACTGTTGCCAACTCTACCTACTTTCCTCTACCTACCTACCTACCAGTGTCATAAAACTACCTACTTTCCGAAATGTTTGTGACAACACAAATATTTTATATGTAGATCTGAATTTGATGGTGCGCAAAATTATCGGATGATAGCAATATGGCGTTAGCCCGCTTAAGTAGTCAACTAAATGAAGATTTAGTTCTTCATAATCTATATTATGATGACATATGATGATGTCCTTATGTTTTAAGTCCATGGTTTAAGACACAAACATAAAGAGAGGAGAGGGGGGGGTGTATTTTTCAAATCCAATTTAAGGTAAGTAGGTAGATCTACCTAGTTTTGGCACTTCATCTACCGCTTTTCTGATTTAAGGGTTGAGAACACTGCTCTAGTATCACTTCAGTAGAGCCGGCCCGTTCCCGTCGAAGCGTGGCTCACCCAGTGTATCTTTTAGTTAGTCAAACTATTTATATTTTACTGTCACAGGTCAGCTATCCCATGATGATAAAGTCAAGAACACTGATGCTGGTTTTGCTACGGCCGAGGAATCGGCCATAGGAAAGGAGAAAAACAAGATAGGTAAAGCTATGGTTTTGATTTTGATACCTTATGTGTATGAGGCGAGTGACCTCATACTAATTTGAACCACTACAATCTGCAATGTAAAAAATAAAGACCGAAAGTTATCCTACTACCTATATAAAACTAGTGAACAAACAGACTGATCAAAATTTTAATAATCATTGAGTAATGTTCTGTTAATGTTGCTTAATCGATTTGAATAATTTATTCAAATTCAAACACAGAATCTTTAGTTTTATTACAATGTTTACTATGAATTTCCATATAAATAGGTTATAACACTATAACCAGGGCCTCTTTAGGTAATAGAAGGGTGACTAGGCTTTTCGCGAAGAATCGTGGCCCACCTTGACCTCATCTTCTCTTAAAATCATTTATTTTTATTTGTTTTATTTGGTACACAAATCAGAACATTATTCTTACAAACTCTAAATTAAATAGTGACAAATCTTATGAGCTATATGATTTTTTTTAGTGACACAGTATATTGACTCTCCTCAGCCTGTATATTTCACACAAGACACACAAGGCTGATGTCCGTGGCACTCACTCAGCTGGTCCTACTGAAAATCAGCGTCATGACCTTTTTCAGGGACATGACATAGGCTGAGTGGGGGCATTTATGTTGGAGGTCACAACACACAATATATATGCACTGCCTGGTTATTTGTACCCTTATTATTTCGTTTTTCCTTTGCTTTGTTTTTTTTTCTGTATCAATTTTTTTTTGTTTGTTTGTTCTTTTGTAACTGATGTGTACTCGTATATAGTATTGTGATGGCCAAAATAATAAATTCTTCTTTCTAAATGCCTGTCTGTCGAATCTTAAAAAAACCTAGAGCTTTTGTCATTGAACTTTATCACCCACAGAGTGGTCAGAAAATGACCTCATCGCTCAAGCCCTGATCTTCCTCCTGGGAGGCTTCGAGACCGTATCCTCAGCCATGGCGATGGCACTCGCGGAGCTGGCCGTCAACTCCGACGTCCAGGAGCGGTTGGTTGAGGAAATCCGAGAGTATGATAGGACATGTGGGGGTAAATTAGATTATACTGATCTGCAGAAGATGGAATATATGGATATGGTTGTTTCAGGTATTGAAATTTTAATTCTGACTAGCCCTATGCTTTTCGCATGCGACCTCGTATCACACCTGAAGGATTTTTTTAAGTTCCCTTTTTCAGCTTTTTAAATTAATGCAGTTAAAAATGTACTTTTATGAAAAATAAAAATAGATTTTTGTGAAAATAGTACTGTAATAGTGATTTAATGACGATTCTTCGATATTTTAGAGGTGCTGAGGATGTGGACTCCAGGATTTCTGATCGATAGGATCTGCCGTAAGGACTACAACCTAGGAAAACCTAATAAAAATGCTACCCAAGATTATATTGTAAGTACAAATTAAAAAGTTATCTACATTTCCAAGTTATGTTATGTTAAATTTCTTGAATCGATACGTTTGGTTCAATATCTATGAAGGGAATTTGACAGATTGTAGTAACCTGATATAAGGCCGCCCGCATCCAATGGCTTCCCGCGATCTTTACCAGATCGTCGGTCCACCTTGTGGGGGGCGCCACGGCTGCGACTTCCTGTACGTGGCCTCCACTCGAGGACCTTTCCGCCCCATCGGCTGTCTGTTCTCCTCGCTATGTGCCCTACCCATTGCCACTTGAGGCATGCAATCCTTTGGGCTATGTCTGTGATCTTAGTTCTCCTGCGATCAGACAGGACCGATCTGTGTGGAGAACATTGCGGGAGGCCTATGTTCAGCAGTGGACGTCTATTGGCTGAAATTATGATATAAGGCTGTATGTAAAAATTCAGAAAAAAGCCACCATCTTGACATGCGCCCGCAACGTTGCCCGCGTAGAATTAGTTTCTGTTTATACGACAGGAATCTGACCTTTTCTGGATCAATATATTCTATGTCTGTCTTCTAGTTCTAAGCTACCTGTAGCGATTGGACTGTATATAAAAAGCTGGTAATGGGATGCCTGGAATAAAGCACTGGTATCAACAAATACTATTTATATTGGTGTATTTTCCAGAGGTTCACAGACACACTAAACGATCAGTCAGAATAATAAATATAAATATTTCACAACATTACATACATTGATCTGACTCCGAGATATGTAGCTAGCACCTGTGTTACGGATATCAGAATCAACAGTGGGATCACAAATATATACATATAATACTTTTCTTTTGTAAATACATACTTATAATACGAAACACCCAGAAATACAAACAGACATTATGTCATAAAACAAAACAACAATTTATAAAAACCAGTTAAAATGTATCCGTCGATCATCAACACTATTTTTCGCTCAAGTTTAAACCGAATCGATCCACGTCCACGATTGGGCGAAATTGGCAAAGAAACAAATAAAATAGTGAACTTTAACGTCGGAAACCAAGATAGGTACATTTTGGATTGCTGAGCCAGCCTAGTAGGTAAGTGACATCAAGAATTGAACTTACAAAATGACTTCTCTTCCAGATACGCAAAGGCGAAGGCCTGGTGGTCCCAGTGTGGGCGTTCCACCGCAGTCCTGAGTTCTTCCCTGACCCTGACAAGTTTGACCCCGAGCGCTTCTCCGCGGAGAACAAGCACAAAATCTACTCGTCTTCATATATGCCCTTCGGGACTGGACCTAGGAATTGCATAGGTAAAGCATGATCATATCAGCCCACATTCATCTGCTGAGCGTAGGTCAAAACTAATATCTGCATGTGGCATGCGATTTGAACTATTGAATACTGACTAAGGATTCCGTGCAGTTTGACGCACAGACGTATGCATTAGGCACCTTCCTGTGGGACTCCCAGAGGTTTACCCACTAAAAACCCTCCGACGCTCGCTGTTGATTTATAGGCGAGGCCTACGGTGACTCAACAGTCCGTTTGACCTCGCCAACGGCCAACGTCTGCCAGACCAAATAGGCAGGTCGCCTTAGGGGGGTTCTATAATAGGACCCACTCCTTAACTTTAAAAATTCGCGCCCGCGTGCAGCGCGTCATTCTCTCCATGTGGTGTCTCATTATGGGACAGCCGGTGCCCCCGCACCTACCACCCGAGACGGATTCACTTTATCCTGGATCAAGTTCCAAGGCTACCTCAGGCTCAATAGAGCCTAATGCGAGGACTTTGTCAGGAGTAACTCGCTGAAATGATGAAGTTCTTTCGAGGCACCGTCTAAATGTTTCGTTTGGTTTATGGGAGCGCCGGAGTCGTAACCAAGCAAATATGTCAGCAGTTTTGCCAAGTTACTTTTCATTCAGGTGACTCGCTTGCTCGTTTGTCACGTCTAGCATAAAAAACACCCTTTGCAAACAGTAAAGTGACACGAGAGAACGGCCTTTTCGATTTGTTTTTCTTATGTCATAGGTGACAGACGAGCAGACAGATCACCTGATGGTAAGTGATTGCTGCTGCCGATGGATAAACGTCATACCAGTGGAGTCACAAGTACAATGTCAACCCTTACATCATCGTCATCGTCAGCCCATTTAAGTCCCCACTGCGGGGGCACGGGCCTCCCTCAATCACATGAAGGGTAATTGCCATACTCACCACGCTTGGCAGACGGGTTGGCGAGGGTTTTGACATAAATGCAGAGTTTTCCTTCTCTGGGTGCTGATGATCATGCCAGCAGCTTTACCTTAGTCGCCTTTTACGACACCTCGGTAAGAGTACAATGTCAACCCTTAAACTTCCCTTATTCCCAAATTGGGCCTCCGGAACTCTCATTCTCTTGGCAAAAACCAGCGCAAGTGCTACTTCACGCCGGTTTATAGTGAGGGATACCACTTCTCAGTCGAAGCCGATTCATGACGAAGCGTGGCTCGCCCTTTGTCAAAACTTTACAAGAGAAAACATCTTTCTTGTTTTTTTGGACCGCTGCTGATTTGTGATTTGTTCTTGTCGTTTAAATACCGGGCCGTGATATCGAGGTTCGTTTCTCAGGTCGAGCAAAAATCATTTTTGGAATTTTTCGAACATAGCTCTGGTTTGTGATCACCAATCCGCATTTAGCAAGCGTAGTGATTAAGCCTAATCCCATCATAGTTAGCGCTGACTTGATTTCTATGATGGAGCCCTTTGCCCTGACAGTGGGATAGTATATAGGCTGATACTTTACTTTTACAGTTTTTTTTCTTACAGGCTCCAGATTTGCTCTTTGCGAGATCAAGGCGATGTTGTACCAGATCCTGTTGAAGTTCGAGATCTCCCCCTGCGAGAGGTCTACCATTCCTCTGGAGCTCTGCAACAGCACCGTTAACATTCGCATCAAGGGGGGGCACTGGTTCCGTTTCAAGCCGAGGACTTAAAAATTGTTAATACTCTATATTGTTTTCAACTTTCATGGTCACTAACATTAGAATAGTTATTTACGGGATTTCTACCAAGTAACTTATTTTTGAGTTTCCGATATTATCCTCTTCCTCCTCCTACGAAAGAGGGTAGGCCGATTTGTCTGCCAGTAACAACTTACCCGCAAAAACTTCAGTTACTCCGTGACCATGGCGCTTGCAACAGTGCCGAAATATCGGAAACTCAATAATAAGGTATATAATAAAAATCCTGTAAATAACTATTATATTGTTAATATAATGTTTACATAAGTCACTTGTCTGAACTACTGTATAATTTCAATTGCCGTCTTAGTATTTAATATGAAATAAAAAACTTATAAATTGTATCGTGTCACTTGTTAACAACCTTTTTGTAAAAAAAACATAATAACGAAACAAAAAAATATATTTTACAACAAAACTACTGTGGAATCAGCAACCAACGATGGTGATTCCAAACAGTTACAACCTGATAATCTTCAAGAAAAGAGCTTATTCTATCTTTAAGAGCCGGCAACGCATCTGTTATGCCTCATGTTACCAAGCTCAAGTCCGAACTTACATGGAGTATTGCTGTCACCTTTGGGATAGATCTGCTAAATACCAACTGGCTGCATTGGAATCGAAAACCGAGCTAGGAGGATTGTTGGCGACGCTGAACTTTTTGACCGCAACTTGTTAGGCCTTGAACACAGGCGTAAGGTAGCGTGTCTTTCGGTCTTTTACAGGTTGCATTTTGGAGAGTGTGCAAAGAAATTACATCTTATTCCACCGGCCCCCTTTCATCATCGGGACACAAGACGGAGAAGGGGTTGCCACCCTTATGTCGTAGAAATACCGGCAATACGTACCAAACTGTTCAAAAGTACATTCATGTTGCGTACGGCTAAGGAATGGAACTCTCTGCCGAAAGATGTGTTCCCTGAACGATATGATCTGGACATATTCAAGAAAAGAGTGAATAGGCTGTTACTAGACAGACATGAGGCCATAGGTGAGATTGTGGCCAAATGTCTGGCTATTAAAAAAAAATGTGTTGGAGATGTCTACGGGCATCGGTTATCACTTACCATCAGGTGTGCTGTCTGCTAGTTTGTCTGCTATAATTTAGAAAAAACCCATCGCTGTATCTGTACCGTCAATCTAACCTCCTCCTGTAGTTTCCGGTGTCTGAAGCTGTCGCTCTGGAGCCCGAGGTACGCATGGACCATGATTCAGGATTCCTGAACAATTTATTGTTAAATCCTGAAGCGACAGCTTTGGACGTAATTACAATAAAGCGACTGCCATTTGACCTTCTCAACCATTTACAGGGGAATCAGACTAAGGGTTAAACTGATCTTATGGTGTTAAAAAGTAACCAATGGTTAAATATCGTCAAAATTTGTTTTTTGGACAATAGTTAACTTAGCCAGTAGTTATATTACAAGGAATTACATCACTTTGGCGCTGTCACTTTGACTATTGGTTAAACAGTTAACTATAGTTAATTTAACAAAAAGGTAACAACAGATTATATAATCGCCCCTCAAATGAATCATCCTCACAATGTTTTCCTTCACCGCCGAGCTAATGGTAGAATTGAAAATTCCAGAATTGCATGCTCCGATTTGACCCATGCCCCCCCGTATGGAATCCACCATTGCTCTTTCAATCTAACCTATGGCCCCAATTTCACAGCACATTCCACCAGCAGCTTCATTAACCATCGGCACCGTGTCATTACGCGTGACGGTCCCCGGATTAAAAGATAGAAAAAGGTGAAAAATTGCGGACGCATCGGGGAGATTACTGGCGGGATTACCTTCGTGTCATTTATCAACTTCATCGGGAAGCTTGCTCGCGGATCGTGGCCCAAGATTGGGGGGAGAGCGGCAATAATAGCCGCTAAAGCAAATTAATATCAATGCTAATATATTGTAATAACTGGAATATCTTGTACAAAACGTACGTAGCGAGTACGTAGCGGCGGCGTAACGAGTACGTAGCGGCGGCGTAGCGAGTACGTAGCAGCGACGTAGCGAGTACGTAGTAGCGAGTACGTAGCAGCGACGTAGCGAGTACGTAGCAGCGGCGTAGCGAGTACGTAGCAGCGGCGTAGCGAGTACGTAGCAGCGGCGTAGCGAGTACGTAGCAGCAGCGTAGCGAGTACGAGCAGCGGCGTAGCGAGTACGTAGCAGCAGCGTAGCGAGTACGAGCAGCGGCGTAGCGAGTACGTAGCAGCGACGTAGCAAATACGTAGAAATCGCGTAGCAAGTAGGTAGAAACTTGACGAATTATTCACACTATCAAAATTTGAAAGGTTTTTAATAATTCTTGTACCACAGACTATGAGAGATCACCATGACGTAAGAATGGCAGGCGGGTCCTGATACTTAATACTTGGTGACGCTGACGCTTACGAAAAGGGTACTTGGGATAAACAGTCAACTAAGAAGCAAATATCTCCTATCCAAAGTTGATTCCCGTCACTTGCGTAATGCGTTACTTAAATGGATAGGTATATAGTATTTTTCCCTATTCTATACGGATTAAGCTTAAAATATATTTTTTTGTTTTTGCCTTGAACCTTCATGGTTTAAAGTTTGACAAGTCTGGTGATTACAATTTAATAAAACGATTCATGTCTGACGTTCGCAATCCTAAACAGGAGATCAAGATCATAATTACAACCTGTGCGGATAAAGAATGGGATCAGAAATGGCGGCGCATCTTTTCACTTCTCGCTCGCACACCCACGAATGCGAGTATAGACGCAAATAGTGTGCGAGCGAGAAGTGAATAGATGCGCCGCCATTTCTGATCCCATTCTTTATCCGCACAGGTTGTACACGTTCAGAATCTTAGGGCCTACAACAAAACGCCTGTATCCCTGTCCCTTACACATGCGCTGAGCATCTTTTGTTTAAATGCAACAGGTACCTGTATTCAGACAAAAATAGGAACTGAAAGACTTTCTGAGAAAGTGTCACCTTTCTCTATAAAAATATGCAGTACAACATTATCATATCAATCAAGCTTGTCATGCTATATGACTAATAGTTAAAGATTAAAATATCTACAATACATTGCTCATAGAACATACACACATATGTGTCATATCCTTCACATGTATTTAAAGATAAGTGAACTCTTTAAGGGCCACAGCAGATTTGCTTCTTTTCACAGCAATTTTGCGACTAAATTGATGCTTAATCGCGTTTTGCGACTTCGCGTACAATTACGCGTTTTCACGAATGGTCGGTTACTGAGTCGTCAACACTAGACTCTTGGAAACGTCGAATTTGATGTAATTTAATTAATGGTCGCTGAATTCTGATTCTAAAAAGCGGCTATAAGGATTTAGCCGCTACTAAAAGTAGCAGGTCGGGTGTGTCTCTAAATGATTCTGACTTAGTGTGGGTTGAGCCTTGCAAATATGCAGCTGTGTATTTAATACTAGACTTAGTCGTTCGTTTGACCTTGCCTACGTTACTCACTTCGTTGAACAGACAACTGATAAATCTGTAAATAAACATCACATTGATTGTTAAGTTGTAAAAAGGTATGTACATTTGTTAGTTTTATATTCTCGTTTAGTATTGTGGGGTAGCGTTCATAAAATATAATAAAAGTAAGTTAAAATAAATAAATTTTGATATCCGCGTTGTCACTGTTTACATATATACCTGCTCGTAATTATGCTGTTTCTTTTGTGAAGTTATTTATTTGTGTTTTGTTTTACTCAATACTCAATCGCTTATTGCAAAACCATAATGTACAATAAGATGTTATAATAGTGATGGAACAATGTTATGGACCCTGTCGGGCACGCAATTTTAGGTTTAGGAGACAGGAAACACTTTTATAATAACTTTAAGTTGAATTTAATCGTTTGGAGAAACCTATATAAGTATGATCAGCTAAATATTCATTACTTCTTTAATTTTTTTATAAATATTTTATAGTTTTTTTCATTCTGTATTATAGACTTTAATGGACTTTTTGTTATTTATGTGTTGTTTTGGCCAGCTTTTTGTGTTTCAAATTTTATGTGTTGTGTGTATTATGCAAATAAATATATTTTGTTTATTGTACATAAGTAGACGCGCATGCGGCCCATCTGATGGTAAATGGTAACCGTCATAGATATCAACAATGCCGGAGCACAGTCATGCCACTGCCTTCCGTGAAAGCGGAACTCTTTCCTACACTCGTTAAAAAACGAAGAATAAACTACATTTCTACGTCTTTTAAGTCACTTATACACAAGTTTACGAGTACCTATAAGTAGGTACCTCATAAGAACTATTTTATCCAACAATAAAAACAACTCTAAACAAACAGCAAGAGAATAATATCTGACTATTTTAGTATCCATCATTACATATTTTATACTTCTAGATATAATTCTAACGTTGGCAATCATTAGCAATAGTGTTTTATCCTCCTATCAGTACGGAGTTTTCTCATATAGCAATCTAGGATAATGCCACACGGTAGAGCGATCTAGTACTTTTGTCATACCATTCACGCAGATTTCGTAGCCAAGATTTTTTCTCCTACCAGCCTTTCTCCTGCCTTGGATCTTCCCTTGTATGATTATTTGTACACACACTACACAGATGACTGCCTCGGTGGTGCAGAAATTTTAAGCAACGGCTGATCAAGAGGTACCGGGCTCGATCCCCGGGTCGAGCCAAAAATATGTACCTAAATTTCGTTAAGAAATTCTTGGTGTCAGCTCGGAGTCTGGATGTTGGCGGTCTTGTACCCCATGCCTCGGAAAGCACGTCAATCCGTTGGTCCTGCTCCCGATTCCTCTCAGCTTGTGTCACACTGGTGTCCCATCGGAATATGAGGGTAACGTAATAGAGAGTGCACTTGTGTTTGCGCACACACTTGAGCATTATAATATATCCTGCGTACGAAGCTAATCGTTGAGATTGGCCACAATAGGCGTAATCGGTTGAAGGATATTATTAAACAGATTAGGTCGTCTAAATACATACCTTTTATTCTTCCAGTCACCACATCAAAATGCTACTCCTCATATGGTTTGCAGTCCTTGGGGCTGCCGTAGTCCTGTACTTCAAGGAAATTTACTCCAGGCTGGCTAAACTGGAGCTGAACCATCTCCCGACGGTCCCATTGCTGGGAAACATCGCTCGAGTGGTCTTCCGCAAGGAGCATATGGTGACTGCTATTAGGAAGGGTTATCAGGCGTTTCCTGATGATCGGTGAGAATGCCCATTCGATCCATAATGTATATTAATCATTTTTAGAAAGATATTCTTCATTGTCAAGGTGGACCGATCAGTTGAAAGACTCGTCGTCCTCCAAATTCTGCGCAGTTGTAAAAGATGCGCTAAACAGAAACCGGTGGAGGCAGATCTTCCGCATGATGCTGACCACAATCCTCAGACATGAGGGACCGACTCAAGCAAGAGACTCTTCATTGCAAACACAAACCTTTGAAGCTAGGTATACAGATATTCAGGGTACAATTTAGGCGGCCTTCACGCTGATAGTTATCTCTATCATTGTCTCCTTCAGGTAAATAAAATTAATTGTTTTATGTGGTCGGTGGTAGACGAGCAGACGGATCATCTAACGGTAAGCAATTACCGTCACCCAAGGCAACACTAGTGGAGTGGCAATGTGCTACACAACTTTTCCCCAAATTGGGCTTCCAGTCCCCACACATATTCGGCGAAACAAAGCGCTACTTCACGCGGAATTTCTCATAAAGCCATGGTGCCACTCTACCCGAACCGGATCATTTATGCCGAAGCATGACTCACCGACAGTAAAAATAGCATAGTTATAAAACACCATATTTTGCTTGGCCATGTTTTTGGTAGCGACCGTCAACTGATTACCGAGTCTTGGTCTCCAAGTTGGTATCGCCAGTTTGGTTGGTCCTGCTCTACAAGTAACTGACCTGGAACTCGCAGGTCTCGACAACGTCTTTCCGGCGGCACGTGGGTCGGCCAACTTGGAGTCGGCCCACGGGTCGACCTTGGAATGCTTTTTTCACGAGACCACCTTCCAACCTCCCATACAAACTATTCATATTAGGTCTGTTACGCAATGTATGAACTTTTCATCATTATAGGCTCGTGGGGCATTACGAGTTCGTCAACCCAATGGTACTGATCAGGGACCCTGAGCTGCTGAAGAGCATCATGGTCAAAGACTTCGAGCACTTCACAGACAGACGAGCCATTGGTGATAACACCGACCCCATCTTTGGGAGGAGCTTGCTGCTTTTAAAAGGTACCTTGGCAGTATATATAATTGAAAGAAAGAAACATTTTATTTATTATCATAAATAATTTAACAATGAACACTCATTAGAAAACATAGGTAAGGTAACATTGACACATTAAAACTACAGCCAAAGGTGAGTACGAGAACAGACGATGATAGGTAGGTCAATATTATATTAGAGAGGTTTATTCACTGGTATGTGTAGAGACAATGATTTTTGAAATCAAATAATTTGCTACATCATCATGTCAATGATTAATGCGCTTGAGAGCAATTTATCCGTGATTTGTTTATCACTATTCAATTGAAGTATGAATAATATCGGTAAATGACACTTAATTACACCTAACTATATGTATATATACTATTACTAGTTATCTCGGCTGTAAGTGATTAGCCGATATCACAAGTGTGTACGCAGATACAAGTGCATCCTATATTCCCCTGCTCTTATATTTTTTTGGCCGAGGATGGCGTTGGACCAAACATACTTTCTGAGGCACGAGGTTGCTTTCTAGATTTTGGGTTGATACTGAAAATTTCTTACTAGAAAAACCCAAGCTGCAAACTTTGGCCCAACCCAAGATTTAATCCGGGATTCCAAGCGCAGCTGTCGCCCGACCTGGGGATCGAACCCGAGATTCCAAGCGCAACTGTTGCCCAACCTGGGGACCGAACCCGGGATTCCAAGCGCAGCTGTCGCCCAACCTGGGGTTCGAAACCGGGATTCCAAGCGCAGCTGTCGCTGAACCTGGGGATCGGAACCGGGATTCCAAGCGCAGCTGTCGCCCAACCTGGGGTTCGAACTAGGGATTCCAAGCGCAGCTGTAGCCCAACCTGGGGTTCGAACTAGGGATTCTAAGCGCAGCTGTCGCCCAACCTGGGCATCGAACCCGGGATTCCAAGTGCAGCTGTCGCCTGACCCGGGCATCGAACACGTGTGCCGCCCAGTCGCAGAGTGCGATTCATTTTGATCAGATTGTCTGATTTTTTTTTATTTCAGGTGATGAGTGGAAAGCCATGCGGTCGACTTTGAGTCCAGCGTTCACCAGTTCCAAGATACGTCTGATGGTTCCCTTCATCCTCGAGGTGGGAGACACTATGATAGAACATATTAAGAATGACATTTCGAAGTCTAAAAGTAAGCATGGATTTTTTCGTCTTCTCATCGTCTTATCTCATCTCTCCGATCGAGGTGTGCTTAGATCATCATTTCAGCCAATAGACGTCCACTGCTGCACAAAGTCCTCCCCCAATGTTCTGCACAAAGATCCGTCCTGTGCCGTCCGCATCCAATGGATTCCCGCGACCTTCAACAGATCTTCGGTCCATCTAGTGGGGGGCCTGCCACAGCTGCGACTTCCTGTACGTGGCCTCCTCTCGAGGACCTTTCCGCCCCAACGGCCGTCTGTTCTCATCGCTATGTGCCCTGCCCATTGCCAATTGAGGCATGCAATCCTTTGGGCTATGTCTGTGACCTTAGTTACCCTGCGGATCTCATCATTTCTGATACGATCACGCAATGAGACTCCGAGTATAGCCTTCTCCATTGCTCTCTGGGTGACTTTGAGCCTCCTTAATCGGCACATTGTAAGCGGCCACATTTCGATTCCGTATATCATCACTGGCAACAAACACGCATTGAAGATTTTCGTTTTGAGACACTTGTCACTTGTTGAGTGCTTAGATTATGAGTCAGGATTTGGGGAGTCTAGTTATTACAGTGAAGCGACTGTCGTCTGACATCGCAACCTTTTAACAGGGGAACCAGGCTAACTGAATCATGGTTGCAAGTTTCGAAACGAAACTATCCTAAACGCAGGTTTGGTCTTCTCATCGTGTGGGTTACTTAAGCCCTGGTGTCAGAATTTCAAACTGCCCAGACCGAGGACTTTTGACCTGGTTCAATCATCATCATAGACATCGATAGAAGTGATAGTAGCTTCAGTAGATAAGAACTTGAGATTCCTAAGCTAGAGGTCAAAGGTTCGTTCTACTTAATACGGCCTCCCATTTCGAAATCACATGCTCTTATCCACTGAGCTACCATCATCATCTTTTGACCCCATAGACACCCACTACTGGGCATAGGCCTCCCCCACTGTTCTCCACACAGACACAGATTATATAAAAGTACACAGATCGGACATGTGCCGCTTGCATCCAAGTAATTACCGCGACTTCACCAGATCGTCAGTCAAAGTTTTGGGGGCTAAAATTCATTCCCACAGAAAAAGATAATGTTAATGTACAATGTTTCAGCTGACTACATCGACGTAAACGTGAAGGATTTGGCCACACGCTACGCCAATGACGTCATCGCGACGTGTGCCTTCGGGCTCAAGGTCAAGTCCCAGGGTCAGGAGAACGAGTTCTACAAGCATGCCAAGGAAGTCACCAACGTGGACTTCAGGCGGTTTGTGAAGTTCATCAGTTTTAGATCTTTCCCTGGTATTGTAAAGGTGAGTTAATTGTTCTCCTATTGGAAAAAACTTACGCAATGCCGAAAGCCCTGCCCCGCGACGGACCGACTATTTGAGAAAGATGGCTAATGTGTAAATGCTAATGCTAATGTATAAATGTGGGAGAGCCACGCTTAGGCATGAATGGGCCGGCTCGACCGGAGTGATACCACTGCTTCACAGAAGACCGGCGTGAAGCAGCGCCTGCGCCCAATGGGGGAAGGGGAAAAGGTTGGCAGCGCACTTGTGACTCCACTGGTGTTACGGGTGTCCATGGGCGGCGGAATTGCTTACCATCAGGTGATCCATCATCATCATCAGCCCATTTAAGTCCCCACTGCTGGGGCACGGGCCTCCCTCAATCACATGAGGGGTAGTTGCCATACTCACCACGCTTGGCAGACGGGTTGGCGAGGGTTTTGATATAAATGCAGAGTTTTCCTGCTCTGGGTGCTGATGATCATGCCAGCAGCTTTACCTTAGTCGCCTTTTACGACACCTCGGTTCAGGTGATCCGTCTGCTCGTAAAAAAAAATGTGAGCTGAATGCAGAATGCTCGAGACCGGGTTGGTTGGCGCTCTTTGGAGGAAACCTACGTTCAGCAATGGAGATAGGCTGATTCATTTATTGAAAAAATACTCATTGGATTAGAATTACCAACTGGGAACAAAGAGGTGGACAATAGCATTCCCGAAGAAAAGATGACATGACGATTCCGATCCCCGGTGAACGGGGCATAAAAATGTCGATGTCAACAAAAGAAAAGAGGATTGGCAAGCGCTGGCTTATGAAAGAGATAATTTAGGCTAAAAATCCATAAAACATATAATTTTTAGTCCCTTTGCTGTCAACAACGCTGTCTTTGTAGATAGTTTTTCATAAAAACCTCTGAGTTTGATTTCATCGCCTGTTGTTGTTTTCAAAAGGTTTTATTTCATATTCTCCTTTTACAGAAATTGAACATAAAGTTGCTACCGAAGCATTTGGGTGACTTCTTCTGCACTGTTGTCCTCGGCACCATGAGACAGCGTGAGAGACATAACATTGTCAGACATGACATGATACACCTGCTTATGGAAGCTAAGAAAGGTAAGAAACATGATGACTAAAGAATTTATATAATAAATGTTAAAAACACAAGTCATTCTGCCTTATACGACAAAGGTCATAGGTTCGATTCCTACGCTAGACAAAAATGTACGTCCCTGTATATTTTTGAGTTTTGAAAATTCTTCAAAAAACATTCAAATCTATCCAGTAGATGCTTACAGAATAATCGACTCCTCTTCCGTACCTCTTCTGTATCGATCAAACTTAAAATACCATTCTCCAAACTAAAATTTTGAAAGTTTTTGATTAGCAGAAAGCTAGGTTATCGTTTATAAAAATGCTTTATTTTACTAACAGAATATTTATTTGGCAGAAGCTTGTTTGCCAGCGAAAAGCTTGTTCATCATTATTACTTGTCTAAACCTTTTTCAGGAAAATTATCTCATGACATCAATTCAGATGCTACAGCCGGCTTTGCTACAGTCGAAGAATCCAATATTGGAAAGAAAAAAGTCAATAAGGGTAAACGTCCGCATTTGTTTCTTTTTCAAGAGTTTTTTTTTTATGACAGGTGGCAGATGAGCAGACGGATCACCTGATGGTATGCGATTGCTGACACCAGTGGAGTTACAAGTGCGCTGCCAACCTTGAAACCCCCTTTCCCTCGGATTAGGCCTCCAGTGCTGCTTCACGCCGGTTTTCTGTCAGGCCGTGGTATCATGCCGAAGCGTGGATCTTCCACGGTCCGGTGTAGGTGGCCGACCATTATCTGATGGTATGCGATGGCCGCCATTCATGGGTGTTAATCTTTAAAAAGTGCGCTTAAACTCTCCTTTTCTTTTTGGGCATCCGGTACCCGGTTAATAAAGGCATGTACTCCGCGAAATACAGCGCAGGCACCGGTTTTCTCTGAGGCCTTGGTATCACTCCAGTTAACTCGGTCCATTCATGGCGTAGCGTATCTGCCATGGGTGTGATTAATCTACTCGTTTGCCATCTATCACATAAAAAAGCGCCTTAACGAAGTTTCCACCCAAAAAATATCTCGTTTACAGAATGGTCTGACAACGACCTGGTGGGCCAAGCCGTCCTCTTCCTCTTCGCCGGCTTCGAGACGGTTTCCACGGCAATCTCGTTCCTGCTGCATGAGCTCGCTCTTAACCCTGACGTGCAGGAGCGGCTGCTGGAGGAGATCAGAGAGAACGATGCCAAGAACGGCGGCAAAGTTGACTTCAACTCCATTCAAAATATGTCCTACTTGGATATGGTTATTTCAGGTATAGACTTTCATACGGCTACTCGTGCTAGCCGCCCCAATAGCTCCCCTTGTTGCGTCGGCCTAGGAGCGCGTTTCCAGTCTCACCAGCACATAGGTAGGGAAGGCTTGTCTACTCATATGTCTCGCTATTGCGGTGCCCATGTGAGACGCACTTCCCGCCCACTGAGATGCGCCTTCCTTTTTTTTTTTTTCCTTTTTAAATTTATTTATTTAATACAAATACAGTACTTATTACAAAATCTGCCAAACTGCAGAACAGTTTGTCGGCAGTAGCTCTCGTGGATGCTTTACACAGTTCTTAAGTACTAACAATGTATTATGTTACTTTTACAGATAAATATACGACTTATAGAAAATAATACCTATATATCTGGCTAGATATATAGGTATATCACGCACGTATACATGCTTATGCATGGCTATGCATAAGCATATATACGTACATGATTATAGGATAATTAAACACACACACATATATAATTACCTACATTATGCTTTAAATAACTAATTTTATACCTAGTTGAATAGACATATGGTTTTTATGTTTCATTTAATAGACGATGTTTCATAAAAATAAAGATAGATATAATTTATTGGTTGGACAGACACATTACCAAAAACGAAGGATAGGTAGGAGACTGACTGACTGCCGTCCGCTAACCAAAAGGTCGCCAAGTCACAGGGAGTCGCTGTGGCCTAGCGACCTCTCAGTCAGCGGACGGCAGGAATGTTGGCTTCACGGACACATAGATAAGTAATGCTTTCGGAGTGTCGTCTTCAGGTGATTTTTACTATGTATGTTGCTGATCAGTCCTTGAGGCAGCTCATTAATGAAAGTAGGTGTCAGCCAACGCCGTTCCCGCTTACCGAAGTAGTTATTTACCCTAGGGACAATTAATTTAGACACCTTTGCTCGGGTCTGGTAAGTATGTTCTCTCTTCCTTTTGTACTCATTGTTATTAAACTGTTCAATTAGGATAGCAGATTTAATTTTTAACTCTATCGGTAATATTTTACAAATTTTAAATAATTTTGAATAATCTTTTTCAAGTGAGTATTTAGTTTTTTTATTTATTAAAAATTTGAGAAGCCTGATTTGCAAGTATTTTATTTTATTTAAATATGTTGGAAATGTCAGACCATACGCACCAATCCCATATGACATGATAGCATCAGCGAGTGCATAATAAAGCATGTACATAATACCTTTCGACACCCTGTATCTTACACTATGAAATTTACCTATAACTGCTCGTAATTTATTGCACACTACATTGCACCTTCCTTCTGCGTGTGGGGACCCCCCTGTGCTTGGCGGTGCTTTGTCCCACAGCCAGTGAGAGGCAGCAACGACCAGCAACCTCCGCTTTCCCCGGCCGCTTACCGGCTCCGCATCCAACGGAGCTGCTCGTGCGGACGGGTTTTGGGGCTTTATTTGGAAGCCTGCGGGTTCCCCTTACTCTTCCTGCCCTGCAGCCAGCAGGGTATGGGTCTGCGAGGGAGTCCTGTGGGGCACCTTCTGGAAACGCCCAATCCAGCGGCGTAGGCGGTAGGCGCTCTTCGGGAGGTTTTGTGGTGGGCCATGGCAGTGGCCCTGCAGATTTTAAACCTCGGATATTTTAAATTTTCGCGTTGCATTATAACTATAATGTGTCAAGACGGAAATTAACACGATATTTATTATGTGAAACAACGTTGTGTACTCACATATTTGGCTCAACGTTTCGGCTACATTACAGCAGCAACATGAAACCTCAGAGCTGTATAAATGGCCGTACTGGCGAGTCTCGCCAATCCATGGGGCAGGACGCGGTACCAAGGGTTCGTCTGTTGAGCCCGTGTCCTGCTCCGGAGCCTGGATAAGCCGGGAAAAGTTGGGGTGGTTTGAGTGGGTATGCCTCTGGACGGTAACTGATTAGCAGAGTACCAACCCAGAGGAGAGCCCCACACTGCCCGTCCGTCTCCCAGTGGACGCATGTGCATAAGGCGGCGCCGACCACCATCGCCGACGTCTGCCCATTGCACATCGGGCAGGCGGCATTTCCACCTCGTCTACAAAAAAAAGTATAGACTTTCATTAACCTGTAACCTTTATGTTTCATATTTCATGTGAAATAAAAGAGTCTTCATTGATCTGTCGTGATAAGAGCGAGGGTAGCACAGTGTATAAGCGCGACTTTCAGAAGGGGGGAGGTCATTTTTTTTATGCTACAGGCGACAAACGAGCAAGCGGGTCACCAGATGGAAAGTAATCAACGCCGCCCATGAACACCCGCTATCGCCCATGAGAGATAGCAAATGTGTTAGGCCTTTTTAAAAAAAGAGTACGCTCTTCTCTTGAAGGTCCCTAAGTCATCATGGAAATACTTCTGCAAATCTGAGCATGCGTCTGGTGTTCACATCTAAATGCTCATTTCTGCCATTAGCTGATAAAATCCAGAGGTGCTACATCAACAACATATTTGTATTGGATCTACCAACGATGGATGGAGACATGGTGATTAATATATTATGATTGTTTTCTCAGAATTGCTCAGGATGTGGCCAGGAGCCCCGACTCTCGACAGGGTCTGTGTGAAAGACTATAACGTCGGGAAACCTCATAGCAAGGCTAAAAAAGATTTAATTGTAAGTATATACAATTCAAATTCTGCTAATATTTAGGGTGTTACCAGAACAATAATTAATCGATCGTTGAGAGCATCGATCAATAGTATAATGGATTACTAAACGTCAATCGTTAGATTCTAACAGACAATGATCGTTCATATCTAACAGACCTATTGATCGATTGCCTCAATAAGAATCAATGAATTTGTAAGTCGAACTGTATCCGTCGATCAATTAAAGTTACCAGCCCAAACCAGACGTTGCTCGATGCATTCGAGCGAAGATCGATCGATTACTCTGGTAACACACTCACGAATCGCACATTTTTTCCAGATCCATAAAAGGCCAGGCCCTGACTATTCCCGTGTACTCCTTCCACCGTGACGCCCAGTACTTCCCGGAGCCAGACAAGTTCGACCCTGAGCGGTTCTCCGAACAAGAACCGGGGCACCATCAACCCTTCCGTGTACATGCCCTTCGGAGCCGGACCTAGGAATTGTATAGGCAAGTCCTTTTTTTCGTCAAATCATCTATCTAAGGGGTCACACCTAGATGTGACGTGATTGCCACCTCTCTGTCTGCCTGCTCACTGTCGCGCATTCTTTTATTTGAGCTGTCGCGTAAATAACAAGTTAAGCTTTAAATATCCTTATCAATTTTAATTAAGTAGGACATGCTTCTAAAGTTTGTGAGTTTAAGCCGCTTCGATCAAAATTGTGGTTTGAGGCCTCGCCTGTGTTAAGTAATACACCGTGATTGTTTGAATACCCGAACAACTTCTCGAGGGCATCATTCTTATGAAAACACACATTTTTCCCCAAGGACATAGGATCTCATCTTAGAAAATTTTTTATTATTTTTTTTATTTATTTAAAAAGAAACACCAACAGTGAGCATACTATAACTAAATTTTACATATGTTTATATTTTTTAATTCTGGTATGCACACCAATTAAAGGTGTTTACAGCACTAACAATATATTTAAACTTACAAATCTAATTTATAAACTTACATATTATCTTATAAGGTAATATTATTGAAATAAAATTACAAAATGTATAACAAAAGAAAAACAAATTTACAAGCATACAGACTACAGAAATGTTAAGAAAGATCCTATAACAAAAATGAACAACAGTAATATGGGACTTATATATCTACGAGATCGCAATTATTGCTTTAGATGCAGTTGACACAAATTTTTTGTATGAATCACTGAAAAACATCTAGATGGTCCGATTGAGCACACAGTCTATTTAAGCTGCGGCATATTCTAGAAAGAGGTGAATTTAAACCTAAGTTGGTTCTGGCGAGAGGTACATTGAAGATATTTTTGATAATGTGACGTGGGTAATTGTGGGGTACATTGAGGGATACTTGTTCCAAAATTTGAGGGCAGTCTATGTAGTTACGAAAAACTTTAAACAGGAACGAGACATCGCGAATAGTTCTTCGTTGTTGCAAGATCTGCATCCTAAAATACTCTAATCGAGCTTTGTAAGGCGTCCTGTGGGAAATCCCCGAATATGAATATGCAAGGGACCTTGTAAACGCGCGCTGATCACCTTTAAAATAATCACCTTCCCATACAAATCGCATCAATCAGCTGATCACTTAAATATGAAGTGTGTTTTATTTGGGTAGTGGGAAACTCGCCCCATTAAAAGTCGTCCCAGAATTTTAGGATTTTATTGCTGGCCACTATTCTAATTCACTTATCTTATAATAATCTTTATTTCGTTCTTTATCTCTCTCTCTTTCTCTCTCTCTCTCTTTCTCTCTTTCTTTCTCTTTCTCTCTCTCTCTCTCTCTCCTCTTTCTTTCTTCATTTTTGTATACTTTCTTCATGTCAATCCTTGTTTAATAATTTTTTTCTCTGTAATAACCCTAGTGCATGCTGTGTGTCTGTTCTGGACTATCTATATTTTTCATTTCTTCTTCTATTTTCATAATAGGTTCTCCTTTTATATCTTGAACAGACACACAATATGCTACAGGATCACCCGCAGAATACCAGCGACGTGACGTGTCAGCAATGACCCGGCACGACATATGCTGAGCGGGCGCCTATTTGCCACAACGCCCTGTTGGTCTAGTGGTTTAGGTATCGTAGGTAGACAAAAAGTATGTTTCGAATTTTTCGAACATAGCTCGGGTTTGTGATCGCCAATCCGCATTAGACAAGCGTGGTGATTAAGCCTAACCCCATCATAGTAGCGATGACTTGATTTCTATGATGGAGGCCTTTGACCTGCAGTGGGACAGTACTCATACTCTGTTCCCATATCTGCCATCGTGTGAAATCTGTTATGTACTTGTTGTGTCAATAAATGTCTCATTTATTTATTCATTCATTATAATTTCACCTTGTGCGGTGGTAATCGCTTGCAATCAGGTGATCCATCAACTTGTCTGCCACGTATCATACAATGAAAATCATCAAAACAACTGTTAGAAGTAAGATGAGTAATTTATTAAAACATATTTCCGAAAACTTTTGACTTAATTTTATTATCTCTTCAGGGTCCAGATTTGCCCTTTGTGAAGTGAAGCTGATGGTCTACCAGTTCCTGAAGCACGTGGAAGTGTCCCCGTGCGCGAGGACCTGCGTGCCCAGCCGGCTGGACGAGTCGACGCTATCCATGAGGCTGAAGGGGGGCCACTGGCTTCGGTTCAAGCTTAGGCAATGATGAGATGGTGTGATTTGAAAATAAATGTGTTTGAATTAATTTTTATACCTAGATTGATATTCTTTATTTAAAACCTAATTTGTACATCTAATTCTGCTTCAATCACAATACCTACCTTATTATTATTTTGAATATATTGTATACTACCGCTGGTTTGAAATGTTGGATGGTTTCTTCTGTGACTGAACAAGTTATCAAGAAAAAAAACACAAAGATAATTTCTATGTTTTATAACAAATCAAAATTAGTTCTGTGGAATTTGGCTGAGGCGGAAGTATTTCCCGACGACTACGACTTAGGGACCTTCAAGAGAAGAGCGCTCCTTTTTAAAAAGGCCGGCAACACATAAGCGATTTCTCTGATTTCGCGGATGTTCTTTAGCGGCGATGATTACGTTCCATCAGGTGACTCGCTTGCTCGTTGGTCGCCTCTAGTATAAAAAAAAACATTAAAAATTATTGACTATGAATATAGTGTAATAATTCATACCTACATAGTTATCGCAATAAATAACTATGTATATTTATCAAATATATTTTTCATTAGTTTTTTAAATTTTCGCGTTGCATCATAACTATAATTAATCAAGACGGGATTTAACACGATATTTATTATGTGATACAACATTGTGTACTCACATATTTTACTCGACGTTTCGGCTACGTTACAGCAGCCGTGGGCACAAGCGGACTGCCTGTGACTGTGGTGTAACGTAGCCGAAAATCGTAAGAGTATATGTATTCTATGAGCCGAAACGTCGAGTAAAATATGTGAGTACACAGTGTTGTATCACAAAATAAATATCGCGTTAAATCCCGTCTTGATTACTTATAGATATTTTTCATTGTTCTTGATAAAATAAGTTATTTGAATATTTAATTCAATACCCAGATATTTGGTGAAACTGTTATAAAATAAAAATGTATGTCTTACTTATAGATTTTTCTTAATGTTTGATTAACAATTACCTAAATAATTGATTGTTTTTTTATTGAAAAGACAACACCATTTATATTATTCAACAAAATATTGAACATAAGACCGTGGCTGTATGCATAATGATGCCTTTGATAAAGCATAAACGCGTTACTAGAAAAAAATCGAATCAACAAACCGGTTATTCGAGAAAATTATTTCCTGGCTACCTACAATATATAAATTAATTTTCAGTTAGTTTATTTTGTATTGTGTATTTATTACTTTGGAATAAATATTGCTAGAAGACTAAAGATTAATTATCATTGTGAATCTGGGGGTACGGCAGTGCCTCCGCCTAGTCGAGCAAAAAAAGCGGCACGGCCGTACCATCCTTTTCTCGAAGCAATTCAGGCTGTTTTCGACCCTCCCTATAATTTCGTTGTGGGTTCAACAAGAAGCATGGATTTTCAGTAATCAATCAGGCATTGTACAAACACGGTATATTTAAAATTTCAGTCAAATTGAACCAGTAGTTTAAGAATGCCAACTTGTTAAAGTTTCTGTCACTTACTGACCGATCATAAAAGGCCAATGCACTTTTAGCTGACATAGAAGCATCAAATTTGGATTACAAATAGAATTTAGTGTTTTCATCATGGGAAAACTTATTTTTTTTGTAATTTCGGTCAAGTTATTTAAATACACTAACTGCATGAATAACTTTGTAATCTCACATAAATGTATAGAATTACAAAGTTACGTTTGCAGTTAAAGGAAAAACCGGCCAAGTGCGAGTCGGACTCGCGCACCGAGGGTTCCGTACAAACCTGCAAGGTTTACAAAGTTCGTTCATTACGACAATCGAGTCATAACAATGGTATTTTTATTGCAAAATGAAATTCATAACAGTACAATGGGGAAAGATGGAGGAGCATAAATTTAAGACAAAGATTTTTTTATCGTTTAAGTAATCCTTTATTTTATATTAACACATATCATTTCGATAAAAGAACGTCGAAATATAAAGAAAAAGGCTATTTCGTCTTCTTTAAATGTTGCCCTCCCCATACATAGTATAATAACTCGCGGTCATTGCTGTAACTACAATTATGTTTACAATCACAATTTTTTTGGTGGTGGTTTTCGGTGGTTTAAGTAGTTAACTTAAAATTTGAAGCTTTTCGGAATTTTTCTGTTACCTGTGCTGTAAGCTATTGCTTCTTACCAATTTCGAGATTCTATGTCAACGGGAAATGGTCTTTAGGTTTTAATTCCCTTGCGTGTAGTTGCGAGTTTCAAAATATGCGGTATCAATGGTTGTATTTTTGCGTTGACTTAAAATTTTTTTTTTCACGGGTTAAAGGCAATTAGATCTAAGTATTTGATATGAATTTCAACTTGATAGCTCTATGCGTTCATTAGGAAAAAAGTAATAAGTTTATATTTATTAAAAAAATATATATTTTGTAATGTAACTAAAAATTTAAGGTTTTCGGAAGTTTTCCTTTATGTGTGCTATAAAACGTTGCTTCATGCCAAATTTCAAGATTCTAGGTCGACTGGAAGTACCCTTTAGGTGTTGATTCCCTTGCAAGTACTTGCGAGTTTCAAAATATGCAGCTTAAATTGCTGTTTCTTTTGATTGCGTTGACATAGAAGTTTGATTTTGTTACAGCTTAAAGGTATTATAGACCTGAGTATTTGGTATGAATTTCAATTTAATACCTCAACGCGTTTATGAGGAAATGGGTAGTAAGTTTAAAATTATTAAAAAAATATATATTATGTGATGTAACTAAAAATTTATGGTTTTCGTAATTTTTCCTTTATCTATGCTATAAGACGTTGCTTCGTACCAAATTTCAAGATTCTGAGTTCACGGGAAGCACCCTGTAGGTTTTGATTCCCTTGCAAGTGTCGAAAATTTGCGGCATAAACGGCTGTATCTTTTGATTGCGTTGGCTTAGAAGTTTGATTTTTTCACAGCTTCAAGGGACAGCAGACCTGAGTAATTAATATAAATTTCAGCTTCATACCTCCACGCGTTCTTGAGAAAAAGGGTTTTGACAGACGGACGGACAGACGGACAACAAAGTGATCCTATAAGGGTTCCGTTTTTTCCTTTTAAGGTACGGAACCCTAAAAACTAGATGGACTGCAAAAAGTTGAATTGTGCATAAATTGTGGAAATGCAGTTTAGTGGCAGTGAGAGAAGGTAAGGTTATGCTTTTGTTTTTAGCAGATTTTGTGTTTGGGAAATAAAATATCCGGTCTTACGTTGCTCTAAGTTTATCATATTGTGCTCAATAAAAATATTATCATTATACCTAAATTGCCCTGCGACAAGATGGGATGATGACATTCGAAGGCTGGCTGGTGTGGGCTGGATGGGATTGGCCGAAAATCGGGAGCAGTGGCGTGCATTAGGGGAGACCTATGTCCAGCAGTGGACGAGTGTGGGTTGCTGATGATGATGATGATGATACCTAAATTGTTGCTTGTAATTGTTGTCTGTCATTGTTGATGACTATGAGCGGCGGTTACCATTCATCATCAGATGGGCTTCATTATGCTCGTCTGCATACTTTTCGCAATTTTTTTTTTATGTGATAGGTGGCAGATGAACAGATGGATCGCCTGATGGTAAGCGATTGCCGCCGCACATAAGACACCCGTGACATCAGTGGAGTCACAAGTGCGCTGCCAACCTTTAAACCCTCATTTCCCCCGGATGGGGATTCCGGTACCCTCACTCACCCAGCGAAACACAGCACAGTGCTGCTTCATGCCGATTTTCTGTGAGGCCGTGGTGTCACTCCGGTCGAGCCGGCCCATTCATACCGAAGCGTGGCTCTCCCACGGTTATTTGCTTAAAACATTAATCAATTATACGTAATATAATGTGCGCATGTGCCATGGAAAATGGAGATCCGATAATAGCATTCCGACCGAAATACCATATTCTATTGTTAAAAATGTTGTGGTATGCTCATGAGGATACCGGGAGGAGAGCCACGCTTCGGTATGAATGGGCCGGTTTGAACGGAGTGATACCACGGCCTCACAGAAAACCGGCGTGAAGCAGCACTGCGCTGTGTTTCGCTGCGTGAGAGAGGGTACCGGAGGCCCAGTCAGGGAGAAGGGGAGTTAAAGCTTGGAAGTGCCCTTGTGATTAGTATTAGATTAAGCAACTACCTACTACTCTTTGTGATCAATGAGGGGAACCTAAGTCATGATCACTCAAATTTCTCTGAGGTGGTGGCGTTATGTGGCGGGTCATTACATTCCCTCTAATAATATGGTTGAGTGAAATGATGGCTGACAAACACGCCATACTGATGAACAGGTGCTACCTTTGGGGACTGGTCTACTTCGGTTTACCTCATAATATTTATTTTATTATTATTTCCTTTATTTTATTTTTTAGCATTTATCTATTTTTGAAAATAAAATCGATATATTTTAATATCATGTCACCTCACTGTAATCAAATAAATAAGATTAATTAAAAATCAATTTATCACTTTCATTCATACTTCTAAATTTACTAAATAATTTACATTTATTTATTTGTTATTATATTTAAAATGAACATGATTTAATTTCGTAAATTCGATATCGATATTTCGTGGAATCGATTTGATTGCGAGAGGGCGCGAGAGTCGGGCATTCGAGCACTGGTGGTCGACACGGACGAACACACTGTAATTTCCTGATGGAGACGAAATATAAAGAAGGTAAAAGTGAGCGGCTGTGTTATTTAACGGACCCCTACTGGCTTATTCTAATAATTGTGTGTTACAATTAAACTGTATGGCCTGGTATGATGATGACACAACATTGTATGAAAGTTTGGCGATTAAAAACAGTAACTGGCCAGTTTCTTGCCGGATCTTCTCGACCAGAAACCACTTTCCGAGCCGGTGGTAGAATCGCATTATGTTTATTTATTTCTTTAGTACCTATATTTTATGTATTTTTAGTATATTATATGTTTATTTGTAATCCCACTGTTGATTCTGATATCCGTACCACAGGTGCTTGAGCTACCTATCTCGGAGTCAGATCAATGTATGTGATGTTGTAAAATATGTATTTTAAATATTTATTATTATTATTCACCTCACTCTTACCGAGGTGTCGTAAAAGGCGACTAAGGTAAAGCTGCTGGCATGATCATCAGCACCCAGAGAAGGAAAACTCTGCATTTATATCAAAACCCTCGCCAACCCGTCTGCCAAGCGTGGTGAGTATGGCAATTAACCCTCATGTGATTGAGGGAGGCCCGTGCCCCAGCAGTGGGGACCTAAAAGGGCTGACGATGATGATTATTATTATTATTTATTTATGTATCAACATATATATGTATTAACATGTAAATTATACATAAGTAGTTAGTTTTAACGAATATAAAACGAATGGAATGGCTGGTAACGAATATAAAAACCCTCTTCATGTTTTGGAAAACATGAATTTCCCAAATACTTCCACCCCAAATACTTCCACTTGCGCCAAAAAGGAAAGACGTGTTCTTGTTGCTCTTCAAATTTTTATTTTAAACCAGTGGAGAAAACTATCGGAAGAAGAAGAGAGTGCAATTATTGTGTAGCTAACAATTTCGTGCATCGTTCAATACATAAAATCCTGAAAAATATATATATTTCATACCATAAAGTAGCAATAAATAGCAGTGATCGACGGTATAAGTACAGTGGCTAGTGTCAGTGAATGTAAATAAATTCTCTATCACCCACCACACTGATAAAGCTAACTCGTACATGTAATAAGAGTTCATCAAATTCACCGTGGGGCGTAAGAGCCAGCTGGCCCGGTGGTTACTACGGCGGTCCGCTCACCACTTAGCTTATGTGACGCCGGTTCAAACCCCGTGATTCGAAGAATAGATATTGCTTTTTATCTGTTTGTTTTTGAATTTATTATACTTCTTCTCCTACTATTTACCCTGTGATTTTTCGAGAAATTTGTTTGTGGGAAAATGTCGCATAACATGACCATCGGTCGCGAGAGGGCGCCACTAGTTGGAGAATTGCCTGTTTGCGCGGGCTGCCGGCGGAACATAGCAGACCGACGATACTTGCGTTGCAGACAGTGTTCTCAATACTGGGACATTGACTGTGGTAATGTCCCTGAATGTCGGTTCTTCAACACCATGACTATGGAACACAAAAGCAAGTGGATTTGTCCAGAGTGCACATGCAATCAACGCCGAATGGGAGACAATTCCGAGACACCAGTCAAGGCATCGGCGGATGCACTGGGGCATGACAATATAACAATGCGCCGCAATACTGTCACCAGAGACCCGATAGAATGCATGGACGAATCCGTCATGTCTCTGGATATGAGCCACATACGGGAGGAAGATTCAACTATTCCGGCGGCCGAGACAGCGCAGCTGACGGGCGTGATCGCCGGGCATGCACCAACACTCCCTCCTAACGACGATGCGACAGTGCGAATCATCAACGAGATCCGAGCTTTTAAGGAGGAGATGCGGGAGGAACAAAAAGCTACACGAGCTCAGATTGCCATGCTCAACAACAACATGCTGCAGCTAACAGGCAGGACTGGCGCGCTGCGAGGAACATGTCAGTAGTCTGGAGGAACGGGTCAGGGCTGTCGAACAAGAGACAAGCCATAATCGCGAACTTGCCACAGCCCGCTTCGACGATTTCGAACGCAGGCTCGAAGCGGTTGGGACCCTACAGGCGGACACGGGTTCGGGTGGCGGGACGACGGTGATGGTCGCAGAGCTGGAGCGTACCGTGTCAGAACTTAAGCTCCAACTAAATGACAGGGACCAGGAAGCGCTACTCTCGGATCTGGAGATCGGTCACCTGCCAGAGGCAAAAGGGGAGAACGTCGTCCACAGCGTGATGGTGCTCGCCGGCCGTTTGGGGGTCACTCTGGAGGAGCGGGACATCGTGTTTGTCGAGCGCGTAGGCGCGCCCCCGGCTGAAGGCGAGCGCGCACGCCGCGTCGTGGTGCGGCTGGCGCGCCGCCAGCTCCGGGACCAGCTGCTGCAGGCTGCGCGCGCGCGCCGCACGGTGACGGCGGAGAGCGGAGGAAGAGTATTTATCAATGAGCGCTTAACCCGCTCGAACCGCCTACTCTTCCACCGGGCACGAGAGGAGTGCCGCCGACTGCAGTGGCGCTACTCGTGGACAAGGAGGGGCCGCATATTCGTACGCAAAGCTGACGGTGCTCAGGTCTTCCAGCTGCGTTCGCTTGATGACGTACCCAGAGTGTTTGGCTTGGTACACGTAGCATGACTCGGCTTCTGTAAAAGTAAAAACATATTTTCTCAATCTAATGTTCTCTCTCTAATGACTCTGCCTCATTCACTAGATATTATTACTGCCATAGTCAATAAATCCATACAGGACAGAGCATTTCCTGAGTACTGGAAAACTGCCATCATCAAGCCTCTGCCAAAAACTGTGAATCCAACAACAGTACAGGAACTAAGGCCCATCAGTATACTGCCTTGCTTATCAAAAATCTTAGAAAAAAGTAGTGAGCGAACAACTAACCAAGTATCTCGAAGAGTACAACATACTGCCACACTATCAATCTGGCTTCCGCAGAGGTTATGGAGCGGCAACTGCTCTTGCTGATGTGGTTGACAATCTTTTATCAGCCCAGGATCAGGGGAAGTTATCCTTTCTGTTGCTCCTCGACTTCTCGCGTGCCTTTGACTCGCTCAGTATACCGCTGCTTCTGGCTAAATTGTCTTATTACGGGCTGGACTCATCCTCCGTTAAATGGTTCCATAGCTACCTCACCCATCGACAGCAGTGTGTAGAACTGAAACAGGTGAATGGTACTGTGATGAGATCTCAATTGAGGCCAGTGAATCGTGGTGTTCCCCAGGGATCAATATTAGGACCAATCCTCTACATTTTATATAGTGCTGACATAGTAAGGTGCATCCATCTTTGCCATTACCACTTATATGCAGACGACCTACAGCTGTATCTTCCTTTTAAGCTCCCCAGCTGTAATGAGGCTGTTACCACCCTCAATGATGAGTTGAGCAGAATCTCGGACTGGTGCGCCAAAAATTCTCTTGTCTTAAACCCGGGAAAGTCAAAACTTTTATTAATGGGAACACCAAAAAATGTAGCACGCTTTAATAATATTAGTTTAAATGTTGTTATTGATGGGGAAAAGATTGAGAGAGTTGATAGAGCCAGAAATCTCGGCCTTATATTTGACAGCCACCTCCGTTTCGAGACCCATATTGCGGAGTGCACAAGAAACTGTTTATACAGATTGAAGCTGCTTTATAACCTCAGGCCATATTTGCACGAAAGGTTGAGGGTCATGCTGTGCGAGTCACTGGTACTCAGTAAGCTTAATTACTGCGATACAGTATATGGGCCATGCCTCCTGGCAAGATCGGCGAAGCTTGTGCAGAGAGTGCAGAACGCATGTGCTCGTTTCTGTTTCAGAGTACCGCCACGATCACATGTTACACCATTTATTAACACTGCTAATATGATTAAAATGGAAGCAAGAAGAAAACTGCACCTGGCAACCATGCTGTTTGGAATCATCACATCTCGTACACCAAAATATCTCTACGACAAGCTAGTGTGGGCCCAAGATCAATGGACAACATTTCAAAATTGCTAAGCTCTGAAACAAAAAATACCATTTCTTTATTTACTTTTCCGCTGCGCGAATATATATTAATTAATTTTTTATATTGCTTATTTACTGAGAAAAAAAATTTAAAAACTAAAAAACGTAAGATGACGTCATCGGACGGCAGAATGTAAAATATTTCTTTGCTTAGCACATTATAGTTTTAAATTTACGAAATGCCTAACCCATGACATGCAACTGTCAAAAAAAAAGACAACTTGTCAACGTTGAATGTATGAATGACGTTGACAATGTTGACAGTAGTATTATTACCTTTGACAGTAGTACCTTTTTTTTATTAAAACAATGATAAGCAAAGGAATATCGCTGTATTCAGCCGTCCGATGACGTCATTTGGCGCTTACGTCTATTTAGAATATAAAGAATTCCAATAATTATTTTATGCATGAAAATGGACAAATTTTGAAAAAAGAAAAAATATGGGTCCGTTCATTTTATGTCTATTTTCATATAAAAAAACAATATGGACATGTTAAAAATATGAAATGTTGTCCATTGCAGATATCAAAGGAGGGCATGCACCCCTGTCCTGTCCACTCCTCGGCATCGTTCCATGGCATTTCGTGGCTCCTTCAGGTTTGCTTCTAGTAAAGCTTGGAATGATCTTTTGCCGCCGTTGCGCGCCCTAAAAGTTAAAAATACGTTTAAAGAAAAATTAAAACAGCACCTGCTACTTATGCAAAAAAATATTGGTGGGCAGTTGCTCACCCATGGGTTATGCGCGACTAGCATGCAGACTGCAGTAGGATCATCCCGTATCTGACGGTGCTCCCTCAATCCTCCATCAGATCCATACTCGGCATTATCTCAAGATGATACTTGGATTTGGTAGTATCATCAATAGGTGCCTAAATCTCTGCGCTAATGACACGCCCCGAAAGTCAGCAAAAATCCTGTTTGCATTAAATCGACATTGAGCGCACTGTTCGCTAAATAGTTGGGAATAATATGTACCCTGTACCCTAATCTATAATAGTTAGGTAACCTAAAATCGCCAATTGCCAATTCGCCATGCATCGCCACGTTACCTGACACATCATAACTTCTTGTTTTTTTTTTTTTTTTTTTTTTTCATACAAGTGAATAGGGTATAAAATAAAAGTAAAAAAACTAAAACCCAACTACGACAAAAAACGTCGCTGAAAAAGTATAAAACAAGCCTTCGTTGTCAATTTATGCAATATTCACTATGTAGAGATAAAATTTCATGTTTGGAAATCCGCAGTCACACGTTGTCAAAGGGTAGTATATTTAACGTGTGACTACGCCTTTCCAAACATGAAATTTTATCTCTACATAGTGAATATTGCATAAATTGACAACGAAGGCTTGTTTTATACTTTTTCAGCGACGTTTTTTGTCGTAGTTGGGTTTTAGTTTTTTTACTTTTATTTTATTTGTACTATTTTGGTGTCCAAGTGCTAGTAATATATATATATATTCAAAATGTACAAGTCAAGCGCTTTCAAATGATACCAAACACGGCATATTTATCATAACTTTATTTTTTTACTCTGTATGTTTTGTCCACTAGAGGGCGCCACATTAGATTTTGTGAAACTTCATATAGCCTATAACCAGCGGACGATCAAGACGCTTATAATGATATGTCATTTGTCGAATTCTGATAAGTAGTTAAGAAGTTACGTGGAAACAGATGAACATACATACATACATACATACATACATACATACATACATACATACATACATACATAGCCTGTCAAAATCATAACCCTCCTTTTGCTTTGCCGTAGTCGGGTAAAAAGGGCTTTAGTTAGGGTGATGCCTTCCTGCAATGGACAACTGACTGAACGAGGATGAGGATTATGGAATCTACACTAATATTATAAAGAGGAAATATTTGTTTTTTTGTATGTTTGTAATGTATAAACTCAAAAACTACTGGACCGATTGCAATAATTTTTACACCATTAGAAAGCTGCATTATTCAGAAGTAACATAGGCTATATGAAGTAGTTCCCTCGGGACGCGGGTGAAACCGCGTGAAACTGCTAATGAATTATATATGTCAATAAAGTCATTAAAGTTAATGATGGTGCCACTTACGTCGTAGGGCTAGGGCACCCATTGGTTATGGAACTTGATTGTTGTTTCGGTATCTTCTCCTTAGTCTGTGATTGTTTGTTGGACTTCTCGCTCACAACTGATTGCGCGCGAAAATTAGAAATGTAAGGGAGAGGAAAATATAAATAATAATTATTCGTTTTGTCTGTCTAGTTTGTTATTATTTATCTTAATTTTAGTTGCACATTGTTATCATTTGTCCTATTTTTTTTTATACGAGTATATATATGTATATCAGCGGTTTTTCTTCCACTCTTTTTTCTTTCTTTCTCTTTACTGTTTTGCTTTACCATATTGTTTTGTATTTATTGTTTAAGCTACCCCAGTGATGCGTGTCTGTTCTGGGCATTGCGTAATAATTATTTTCCCTCTTATTTTTTTTTTTTCTTTGTTCGCTCAAGGTTCGAGACAGACTCGCAACACACGGGTTACCCGCTGAAAACCAGCGTCGTGGCGTAGCAAACCTATTGTTACGACACGGCATTATGCTGAGCAGGCGCCTCTTTCGGCACACGATTCTATGTGTTTTATCCTGCTTCTCTATTATATTATGTTATATTTAAATTGTGTTATTATTGTCTGTGTATGTACGTGTGTCGAAATAAATGTTATATTCATTCATTCATTCATTCAAATACATAGGGAAACGCTAGTAACACATGTAATGTAGTTTATTACATGTAAAGGTAACCATAAATATTTCTGATGATGATTTACATTTAAATTATTACCAACGAAATGTTTACGAAAATTATGTGACATTATTACGAACCAGCGCCATCTATTTACCATCAAGCATACTTTCTGCCGCGGCGATTTTCGCTACTCGTCTTGCTGGCGAGTTCTTGCGGGGAAACAAAACGTGCGTATAAGGTCCGCCAGATGTCATCCCAAGCCGGAGCTATGACCCTCCTCAACGTGTCGGTAGAGGGTGGCTCAAGCCTTTTTTTTGTGGATATATTCCTAAACCTTTTAATTTGATAACCTTCAAAATCCAACAAATCTATTACTAGAATCATTCAATGAATAGGCCAGGCCAATACCCCTTAGGTTTATTTATATTTTACTTTGAATAAAGCCCGATGCAATCAATGTACCTACTTATATCCTTAGATAAATCTATTACTTATATAACTTTAGAATTGTATAGAAGACAGCGCTATACCATTGATTTAGAATCGGCCCTAATAATATAAGGACCGATTCTGTCCTTATTTAAGTCAAATATTTACTAGGAGCTACGAGGACGGAGCCAGAGGACTTCGATGCTGCAGCTGTAGAGATTTTTAAGAGGGCCAATCTTAGACAATTGAATTGTCTAAGGGGCCGATAGTGGAACTGCTTGGTTGATCGCGGATGAAAATCCTGTGTTGCAGGGCAAAGCCTTTCGGTAGTTCTCGTGACAGCATTCCCATTTCCTCGAGTGGGTGATTGGCTGGATAGGTTTAGCTGGTAGGCCGCGAAAGAGGGGCTCGAATCACCCCGTGGAGAGCCCAGCTGTACCTGAGTGCCCTGCGCCGACAGGCCAGGGTCGAACTCCCTCCCCTGAGGGCCAGGTCTGCTTAAGTACCCAAGATACCGGACAGGGTGGGGGCATTCCTCCAGCGTTACAAAAAAAAAACCGGCCTAAGTGCGAGTCGGACTCGCCCATGAAGGGTTCCGTAGCAGCAAGTAAGATATATGGAAGATAAATTGCGGTTTACTGTTTATAACGTATTAAATAAATCTACTCACTATATTAATTAAGTAATAAATGGCGACATGCTAAATTATTACACCAGGAAACAAGTGTTCCATAGGATAGGTAAATTTAAACCAATGAACTGCTAAGTAACCAAGCTTTTTATAAAATAACGGGAAATTCCGTGAATATATCGACTAAAAATTATTCGTAACTTAAAAGTTACACTTAAATGTGTACGTGAGCATTGGAAAGTAAACCCAGATTTAACACTGGTTATTTAGCAAATATTTTGTATCAGGTCTGCTGGCACGTGGGGCTGTAACCCCTCCGGCAACCTACTTGGTGAAGTTTTGAGTTTCAGTTTTTCAAGTATGGGAGCCCCCCCCCCCCCCCCCCATTTTTTTATTTATTTTTTATTTTGTGTAAAACTCGTAATGCTGTTAACAAAATACATCTAATTTACCAAGTTTCAATAGTATAGTTCTTATAGTTTTTCGGAGAAAAGTGGCTGTGACATACGGATGGACGGACAGATTGACAGACTTTAACGAGGCATCCCCCTAGAGTGGAGCGCCTCCGGGCGCAGTGGCCGCAAGGCCCACATTTGGGGACCTGCGCCGCAAGGTCGCAGCCAGCGGATTGCGGTGGTAGGTCGGAGTTGTTTGCGTCGCGGATTTCCTCGGCTCCGCAGCCAGCGGAGTGGGTTTCTGCGACGCGTTATTATGTTGAAAGCCTGCGGGTTTGTCCCTAACTCGCACTGCACTGCAACCAGCAGTGTATGTGCGGGGCGGGGTGCCCGCAGTCCTCCTCTCGGTGGTGCTTGCACTGCATCCAGCAGCATGGGTGCTACCCGGGAGGTTGAGTGGGAGAGAGGCCGAGCTGGCGAGCCTCTTCGCCCTGACCGGGCGACGGATGAAGCCTCCGTGGCAGTCCTTACCCCGGTCTGAGTGTTTCCTGGGCGAGGGATGGAAACGCTCCAGTGTTTTTATTGGGTATGCCTCCGGACGGTCTCTGATTAGCAGATACCTAACCCGGAGGAGAGCCCCTCTCAGCGTGCATAAGGTGCATTTTCACTGGGTCATCAAAAAAAAAATAGGTATTATTTTGTATCAGTACCCTCACTCTTACCGAGGTGTCCTAAAAGGCGACTAAGGTAAATTTGCTGGCATGATCATCATTCCACCGCGAGAAGGAAAACTCTGCATTTATACCAAAACCCTCGCCAACCCGTCTGCCAAGCATGGTGAGTATGGCAATTACCCCTCATGTGATTAAGGGAGGCCCGTGCCCCAGCAGTGGGGATTTAAATGGGCTGACGATGATGTCTTTATGGAACTAGATGTGCGTTATTATATTATCTGTTAAAACCCTGCAACTACCAGAAATCGCATATTTAATGTATACATAAACCTACTATTTATATTAATATTTACACCATAGTTATACCAGTAGGTAGGTAAGTAGGTACCAACAGTAGTTGGTGACCAGTCGACCTCACGTGGCGACGGACAGGTCGCATGCCTCGTGCTAATTGACGCTGGCCCGCCCACCATACCTGGGTGCTTACGCTAATTGTTTCATACTGTGAGGTAAAGTTAATGTAGCCAAACTATTGTTTAAAGTGACGGGTAGGAGCGACGCCAATCGATTTTAATTTTTAGCTAACTAAACCGAATCTATTTTAAACAATTTCTGGGTTACAACCTTTCGGCAAACACTTATACTTGTGTTTGTTCGGTGTCTGGGTGTAATATATGTATTTAAGTATATATTTGTGTTCCTCTGTTGTCTGATATCTGTAACACAAGTGCTTAAGCTACTTAGTACGGAATCAGGTCAACGTATGAGATGTGAGAATTATTATTATTATTATTATACTATTTATTAAATAACCATGCATAAATTTTGGGTCAGTTTTTGTACGCGAAAAAATTTATTCACGCCAAAAGTGGCCGTTTTTGGCGTGAATAAATTTTTCGCGTACGCGTTGGACCCTAACATTATTTTCCTACAACTGGGGCGTCACTCCAAGAGTTTAGGCAAAATTGTATTAGGCAAATGTCCATGAATGGTGGTAATCACTTTCCATCAGGTAAGCCGTCTGCTCGTTTGTCCGCCATAATGTAAAAAAAATGTGTGTGGTATGGTTGCGAGATCAGATCTGCCTATGTCGGGAGCAGTTATAAATTTTGTACTTTTGTCGGGAGAACTCAAATCAGCGAAAGACAATTTTCAAAACAAAAACCATTTTTAAGTGGGACTCCCATCAGCTAGTGCTTCCTGGTCAGTGTTGAACGGTTGGGCCTTCCCGGTTGCCCATGGTCTCCCCCTCGCTCCTCTAGCCGCCCCTCGGCAATCACTTACCATCAGGTAATCCGTCTGCTTGCCTGTCACCAGTCACGTAAAAAAGGAGGACACTGAATATGTGCATGTCTAAGGGACACCGTTTAGTACCAATATATTCTATGGCACCGCCCTGAAGCCTGTGGTGAGTCTCATAGCCAATGAAACTCCGAAATCAATAAAATCACTCAACGTTTAAGGTGACGGGTTGGGCACACTGGCGACGCCAATCGATTTTAAATTTTAGCTTACAAACCGGATCTATTTTAAGGAATTTTGGGATTACAACTTCTAGGCAAACACTTATACTATTTATTAAATAACCAACGCGTACGCGAAAAATTGAAAAGCGGCCACTTTTGGCGTGATTTATTTATTTTCGTACAAAACCCAACCCAACATTTGTGCATGGTTATTTAAAAAATAGTAGAAGTGTTTGCCGAGAGGTTGTAACCCCGTAATTGTTAAAATAGATCTGGTTTAGTAGCTAAAAATTTAAATCGATTGGCGTCGCTAGTGTGCCCTACCCGTCACCTTAACAGCAAGGCGTATTGAAAGTTAGCCCATTCGAAGTTGATCAAGACTGTGATTCCAATTTAGTACCGCTACTCTCCACTGCAGCACTAACAATCGTGGCCGCTACACATAGAATGCCGACCATAACCTACGAATTGAGCAGGAAAATAAAGATCTACTAGGTAGTGCAGAAAATGTTTGTTTATACCTGGCATCTGTGCATGTGGCCAGTCTACGTGTATTGAGACAAGCCTCCGCCGCGTGCGTTCACCTAATTGCACTTAGGGTTGCAACTCAATCAGCCAATCAGCGTCCACTGCAGATCGAAGGCCTGTCCCAAAGAGCGCCAACCATACCGATCCTGCGCATTCTGGATCTAAGTTCAACCAGTCATATTTCTCAAATCGTCCGTCCATCGTTCAACAGGGCATCCAAACTTCATTTCCCTGCGAAGCTAATCCTGTCAGTGAAGTACTGCTCGCATGTCTGGAATGGCTCCAAAATATCTTATAGATGCAGCGACGGTATCCATTCATCATTGTCTTAGCGTGTTGTCCCGGTTACGTCACAACGTCGCTTCGGTGCCTGGGGTCCTCTTATAGTCATAGTCATATTCTTTATTGCATCATGTGGTGGTTACATAGGTTCTTAAATTAATCAGGTTCGCAACATGAGCCCCGTAGGGGCACTGCAGAGATTACTTAATTAAATTATTTTAAATATTGTGAATGAAAAATTAAAAATATCAAAACAAAAAACTACAATTAAATATTACTAAATTTAATTATTTTAAATATTGTGAACTAAAAATGTCAAAACATAAAACTACATTTAAAAATTACATATTACTGAGTTAATTACATCTTTCATCATATTAGGTAATATAAATTATTTTTCTCTTAGCTCAAAATACTCCTGTAAATTATAAAAGCAATTATGTAATAAATGCTTTTTAAATTTTTTATAAAAAAAGTGAATTATTCTCTATATTTTTTAGATGCTGTGGAAGCTTGTTGTACACTTTAATAGACATGTAGTATGCACCATTTTTCACTATTTGCAATTGAGTGTTTGGCAGCGCTAATCGATCTTTATGCCGAAGGTTATGTGTGGTTGCAATTAGGTCCCCAACTTGCTGGTAAATAGTTTTACGATCTCTAACAAATTTGCATAATTCCAGTATGTAAATAGAGATTAACGTTAAAATTGTTTGGCTGGTGAAATGGAGTCATTGCTTTCCAATTCTGATATATTTACCAAAATTCTAAGACATCTCTTTGGAGAATGAAGAGTTGAGATGCATCTGGGCTGCATCCCCATAAAATAACTCCATATGATAGCCAAGCGTGTGCATAGGCATAGTATGCTGACGTTGCAGTTCTAAGATCAGTACATTTTTTTAAGTGATACAGTGCATATAAAAATTTTGATAGTTTACCAGAAATTATCTCAATGTGCGGTTTCCTGCCTGCAAAGACCGTGCGCAGTGGAGGTCGACACCTTTTTGCATCCGTAGTGGTCAGTTTGTTTGCACGCATTTCATCCCTTACGATGTCAAGCGACACCTTTTTAGGGCTACCCCT
The DNA here is from genome assembly GCA_019059595.1 of Marasmia exigua. Lineage (NCBI taxonomy): Eukaryota > Metazoa > Arthropoda > Insecta > Lepidoptera > Crambidae > Marasmia > Marasmia exigua. The sequence goes on from CM032469.1 coordinate 27,600,436, forward strand.
ACTAAGGCATTGTGGTGGTGGCATGGCTACATATTTATTTCCCACGTGAACATCTACATCGTTTTTTTCAAATTATTTGATTTAAATATTATTGTTAAAATTACTTTACGTCCCTAATTGCATTATTTGCACTTCAGAAGCCGACTGCCGACCCACACTTCCTCAAGCTGATTATGCAACATTACTCGTATCTGTGAGGATAACGCCCGGTGTAATTATAATACTTAGTCTTTCTGTTGAAGTTAAGTATGCACGAATTATATGTTCAGGGTTTTTCTTGTTTATTATTGTAATTGTTACTAGATAGTTATTACGCTGGCTTAGCGACCAGAAGCGATCGACTTCAAAATCACTTTTGCTATTTCATTCTTGTTCTGAAATCTATCGCCAGTTCGGCTGTTGTTGGTGTTAGAGATATCTACATCGTTTCCACCTTTTTGGTCATTGATTTTAAGTCAAATTCTAGTGTTCTTTAAGAAATATATTTTCTTTATAAATAATTGTCTGTCAGCATCTACGTGCAGTTGTCATTGCCCTACAAAATCCTATGCTATTAAAGTGTGTTTTCGAAGTAAATTTACTGGTTTAAATCATCTTCATCCTCCTCATCATCATTATTGATACCCTCAACTGTTTGTGTAATTAAATATTAGATTTCCTTTATATTTCTTTTGTTTTATTTCTTATCTAGATATATGTATTTATAATAAAGAATGTAATCAATATTGAATATCATAAGGATACTTTACCTGAAGGTTTTTCTGGTATAAAGAAGAAGGTTTATCTATCTATACATGGACAGGGAAAATATAATATAACAAACAAACGCATTGCGGTGATTACCGTAGAGCATACACACTATCACATCGTGTATTCGTCAGTATTTTTAATTGAAAGTTACTTTACCTACCTTTACTTAAAATATTGTTCATTGGGAAAATAGTGCAATAAAACACTGTAATTCACATACATAAATTTTATATTCTTTGTCTTATTTCACATAAAATTCAGAAATAATACAATAAATCATCTCTTAGATTGCACGAGAACAACATATTAACTTACGCTAGTTCTTCTAAAATAAACTCACAAAATATCATTAATACTAAAACAAATGAAACGATGTGGTGAACATGAACTCCATTCTGGCATTGATATAAATATTATATATTTTTAATCAAAATACGTATTCAGTCTAGATTTTATATGTGGTTACAACGGCGTTCTCATATACAAAGTTTGTTTGCTACTGAACGATTTGTTTATAAATTCCACTAAAACAAAAATAAATATATTAATATTTGTAAGTCTACTAAAATATTTGGCTTGATACATCGTGTAATATATATTAAATTATTAAATATTTTTATATAAATTATTTTTTATACTTTTTCTGTTTACGTATTTTATTCATATTCTAACTGCGTACCTACCTACCTACATTTAATGGTTTTTTTTTATTACATAGTTAACGCCGCTGCATTAACAAAATTGTTGTTTATTAAATTTTTACCAATTGACATGTATATAAATAATAATTTGGCACACTTTTATCAAAAGACTGTAAATTATGCAGCAAAATGTATAATATTCATTAAATGGGACTTAATTCAAAATTAAATAAATAAAATGAATTAAATCATAACTGATTCTTTGAATAAAATTATGGAAACTAGTTTGTTCAAATTGATGCTTAAATATAACATTGCAATCATGCCATAAAAACTTTAATCACAGATATTCGAAACGAAAAAAAAGACAAGTTTTTCAAACATTAGTGGACAATTCCTTATTTTTATATACTTTTAAAATTTAGTACGTATTTGTCGTTGTATATTAAGACACAACTTTGTACTGAAGTTTACATTTTACTATCTATCTTGATTACCTTAATAGATCTGCTAATATTTATCTATCAATGTTTTTTATCATTATCGTGGAGGATCGTCGGTATCACTAATTTTGTGACAACAATATTATAATTACTATTAATGACTTAATGACTATTTATCATTATGTCACACTTATGTCATTATTAACAGATCTATTAATATAATATTGAAATATAATATTTTATTGTAATATCACCAAAAATATTGTGTACAATTACGTATATGGTGGAGCATAAATTCACAATGTGTCAATTAGTTCAATATTTATCCTGGCATGACGGCCGACGAGGAAAAAAATTATAAAAATATAATGGAATCAACAGAAAGATGGTGCTATATACAGAAACGAAATTCGAAATTTATCTTACATCACAGCAATCGCCTGAGAGACTCAAAACTTAATACTAAATCTAACTTTTAAATTGTCAAAATTATTATACTTTTATTGTTAAAATCTTAATAAAACAACGTTTTGTGTCAAAACTAATCTTTGGCCTCAGATCTTTTTGTTGTCATTTCTTGTGTTATTGCACCTTTACGCCAATACTTATAAAATAACTTTATCTAACACTGAGACTTGAGAAAATTCGTAGAACTTATACAATTAATCGTGTAACGAACATTACAATATGAACTTTAATATTTAATAGATCATTTTACAAAATTGGTGAATGGAAACAGTGATGAAAATTCGACTTTAAGTACATTCAACAAATAAGTAATACGTATGGCAACTTGACCTATCCTAGAGTTAGGTGTTAAGCTAAATAACTTATAAATAATTATTATGAATAAAATTGGAATGTTCAAAATATTTGTTCAACTAGTGCCTAGTTATAGTAAAATGGTAACAACGATCAAAATATTAAAAAATACTTTATCAAAAATTCGTCATTTGCGTCGCGAACATCGGTTCGGGCACGCGAAATCTCGTCGAGACTAAATCCCAAAAATACATAAAAGTCACTTAAAAAAATAATATGGACACTTCAACAACCGTTACTCGTAATTGACGGGACAATTCACCATCCAACAACTATACATAAAGTCAACACACGAATACAACCATTAACTATGCCGAGTCGAACATTGAGCTTATCCTTACTAATCACATCCATAACATTTCGGGGAACACATTGGACATCAACAAGATGAGGAACACAGCAGTGCATTATTTCTTCAAAAAACAAATCAAACTGACAGTCTGCTGTAAAATAATTTGTTGCTAGCGAGAATAAAAAAGGCATCTTAGACTTAAAAGTAAATGCTCTTAAGCTTCTCAATCTTGTTAATATCCACGACAACATCTATTCTATAAAACCCTCAAATGATTTTATAATGCCATCAAACGCCTTCCTTTTAGCAATTCTCCAATGGAACAATTCCTTATAATTTAAGTACGTTCACAGCTCTTCAGAGCGCGCGTTGCGAGGTATCCCTTTAAAAATGTATCGAGAAAATCTCCCAGCTTACGCCATAATTCTTAGATTACTCTAAATTGTCTAATTTAATAAATACTTTGAACACCATATCGCGAAACGCAGCGTTCAACATAACCTTTTGAACAATTTTAGCATCAAACGGAGAACCTTTACATTCCTTGCATAATCCTGCTTCGTCGCTTGAAATTTTAATTTCATTAGCCTTGTCCTGAGCATCGAGTTTTACAACAATAATTATCTAACCTACTGAATCTAAACTAGGAATACGCTGCGGTGACATCTGATTCAGATTTGACCTTGACAATGCTGGGACTCGCGGTGGTTATGTCCGGACCCTTGGGGCCGAACTGGTAGACCAGGCGCGCGGTCGGTACTGACACCAGCACGGACTGCCTGTAGTGATACCTCATGGCTCTGCTGAACTTCTCGAAGGTCATGTTGTCGTTTTGCTTCAGCTTCCCCCACAGTTTCGCCACTTCGTCCGGTTTCACGAACCTGGAAATAAGAGAAATTGCAATTGAGTAAACGTGTTCAGTTTATCACAAAAAACATATTGCCAATTGGCATATTTGATTCCAAATAATTTTAAATTAATCATTTTACAGCAGTCAGCAGTACTTCGTATTACTTCGACCAATACGGTACATGACTATTTTTTTTTTATTTTTGCAATCAAAAGACCTCTCAATGATAGAAACATCGTTGAAAAAATCACTTGATTCTCATTTAAACCACCTGAGATATCACAACTTTAAAATCACATTATTTTGGGCAAACCCAAAACGCTCCCTACAAATGGCTACTAAGATGTGACGTCACACCTAAGTATTTTGTATGCATTTCATTTGAATTTTGTATGGTAGATATATCAAATGTTTCGTTTATGTCAATGGTTCTATTATAATAATTGGTGCAAATTGTATGGGTTATTTAATGGTATAATTATTTTTTAATAATTTCATAGTTTTAAAATGGACTTGCCCATGAATCTTTGAATGACCATAAAACCGGCTAGACGTAATATTTTTAATTGAGAATTTTTGCTATTGGCACATATTGACCTATATTTTGATAAAATATTTATATTTTGTAAAACCTTGAGCTTAGTCATATACCCTATTCATTTTTTGTATTAGGATTTTTATGACTCAACACATTTTTTAAATCATTGAAATACAATAATAGAAATCTGTTATGCTAAATTTGATATTCTTTCCAAACAGTATTGTGTGTGTTTTCAGTAATAGTTATATCTAACATGTGGCGAGTTATTTTATTAGCACCACGTTTCTTTGCATATTTATAATAAGGAACATTATTCTTGTTATTTTTTATCGCTCGCCGATCGTTGCCATTCATCAGAAATAGTTCAGCTATTAAAGGACAACAAAGTAATTTCAATACGCTGTGTCTGTTAGCTTCCACATAATCGAGCAAGATATCTGTATAATAAATTAATGAGGGAGCATTAATAATGATTTATACCTTTGTCTCGGTTAAGAATGGAGCATGCGCGGGGATAATTACAAACTTGCAATGTTTATCGGCTGATTGGACATGCGCTTGGGATATTTTAATCAGTCTCACAATAAAAACAAAGCTGCTGAACTCCTGCTGGGCAAAAAATTTTTAATCGATATCATATAAAAATCACTTGATATGATTATAATATTCGCCAACTTTAATAGAGGTTATTCAAACACAGCGTTAAGAAGTTATAACTGCCTAAATGATAAGAAAGAATCCTTCTGCTGATAATTTTAAGAAATCAAGACTCACTTCCAAACTAAAGTAAATAAGCAATTCGCTCTCCCATACACGTATAATATGGTAGGGTGTTTTTATTTCTTTTGAGATTAGACCCTATGTTCCTTGGGGGTAAATGTAATGGGGTATTATAATAATGCTCTCAAGAAATTTCTCGGATACATATTGTACAACTACAGTAACTTGATTAATATTTAAGGCATCTGAGCCGTTACATAACTTTTGTCGATGAATAAACAATTAACAAGTCAAGTTCAACTGGAAATACTAATAACAGCTTCTGCGATTTGCTCATTAAATGAATTCCTCTCCTATATGGAAGAACTGCATATATATGTAGATGAAATATACTATATGTGTAAACTGTGTTGCCAGCTTTACCAAAAGCATTTTGGTTGTGCTTATCAAATTTACCAACATTTTACAGATTGAATGGTCTGTACCTGAGATTACAAGTTTTAAGAAATTGATTTCTCAACTTTATGGTAAGCAGCTGTGAAAAAAATGCATAGTGCAATTCTGATGTACGATCACAAAGAAAAATGACCCTGCATTCTATTGAAGAGCAGCAAAATCCGTTGCTATGGTGGTCTATAAAAAATCTATGTTTCTTTATAATGTGACAGGTGGCAGACGAGCAGAAGGATCGTCTGATGGTAAGCGATTGCAGACGCCCATAGACACCCGCGACACCAGTGGAGTCACAAGTGCGCTGCCAACCTTTGAACCCCCTTTCTCTCGGATTGAGCCTCCGGTACCCCCACTCACGCAGCGAAACACAGCACAGTGCTGCTTCACGCCGGTTTTCTGTGAGGCCGTTGTATCACTCTGGACGAGCCGAAACATTCATGCCGACGCGTGGCTCTCCGACGGTAATATGTACCTGTACTAGGTACATGATATATTTTACAGTAAATTACTTAAATACGCAATATCTTCTTACTCTGTGCTATAGGACTTTTATGTAAAAATAAACTGGTGATGTAAGTGGGATTGGTGATTATGTTACATTTCGGGATAGCTGATATTATTTTCTAAAATGTCTTATTCAGTATTGTATTTGTAAAAACGGTCTCGTTAATACTTATAATGTATATAATATGTAATAAATCATGTTGCATACAAATTTCAACTGCAATATCACTTTTAATTATTGTAGGCAAACGCGTATCATCCTAGACTTCATTATCACTTTTCCGCCTGATGGAAAGTGTGGTCAACTGTTAGCCTATTAATGTAATGTGAACTCCTTTTTCCGCACCTAGACTCTCATTCGGTCCATTGTGCGTCTAAAAATTGTTAGCCTATTATTTAACAAAAAAAAATTAAAAATACGAGTAAAATAGATCTTTTTCTGTATTAAAATTTACCATTTCTGCATTATCTGCTTTGCTTCCAAGATGTTTTCCAAGTTGACAACACCGTACAAGTGTGTCAAGTCCTGATGCAAAGTGTCCAGATAATTGTGATTGAAGTCAAGGTTTACTGGTTTGTTGGTCATTATCAACATAGCTGCGAACGTGACGACGGCTATTGGACTGAAGATCGTCTAAAGCTGACCACAAACAGTCAGTTTTTTCCTAAATCTTGCCGTAAATCTGTGGCGACATTCCAATGGTTTTAGGCTTACAAAATGGTAATGTGTAGCCGGGCTTTTTTTATTCCTTTGTTTATGCCACTCTTTGTTGCTTAGCATAGTTATTATGCGCCCTGATGGTCTAGTGGGTTAAGTACCGGGCCGTGATCTCGGGGTCCTGGGTACGATTCCCGGGTCGAGCGAAAAGTATGATTCGAATTTTTCGAACATAGCTCGGGTTTGTGATCAACAATCCGCATTTGGTAAGCGTGGTAATTAAGCCTTATCCCATCATAGTAGCGATAACTTGATATCTATGATGGAGGCTTTTGCCCTACAGTGGGACAGTTTATAGGCTGATACTTTACTTTTACTTATAACACAAATTGCTTACCATAAGCATACGTTACGATTCTTTGAAAACTTCGTACTAGCACTTCTGATGCTGCGTCAGCACGATAACCGACACACGATCGGTTTGATGCGACGCCAAACCAAATTTACGGGTTCGGTGTACATAAGTTAATTCGCCAGACACGACCAAAGCCTAAAACTAATGGAGTGACACCACATATTTAGAAAAGAAATGACCGTGTGTAGCCACCTTAAGTGGATGTGCAACAATGGCACAAACAATAGTGACTCATTATGCTTCGTGATCTTGAAACGAGCGTATGAAAAGCTGTGGTGAATTACATATTAGATTAAAGTTATGAGATGGGCTAGTGCCTAGTATTGAGAAATAGAATGTTTTTGTTATTTAAGGAAAGGCAAGTTCGTTTAAGTTGTGTTGAAAAAAATATACAATAGAACCAGTAGTACACGTCATAACTATAACAAAATGCTGAATCACTATCGTTATTTATTACTCGTTGATAACATTTTTATGTTGATACATAAAAATTGACAAAACTATACAAAAAAAATTTGAAGTATAAATCGTTTAGAAAATAGTGAAATTGATTTTCTTTTAAAGTATACTAAGAGCCGAGATTATCAACTTTTTTTTACGTGATAGGTGGCAGACAAACAGACGGACCACCTGATGATAACTTTTCAAACAAAATTAATTATACTTCAACCGTGCTTTGATAATTCTAATCAGTAGTAAGGGCATCGTTAAAGTGTGTGATATTAAAGTTAGGTGAACTTGGCACTAAATATTTTTTTTAATTACCGGCTTCGAAAAAGGAGGAGGTTCTATGTTCGATTGTATGATTGTTTTTTTTTCATTATTTTTTACGTATATTCACCGATTTCTCAGCCAATTGTTGACTGATTTGCACAATTCTTTTTTTATTTGCAAGAACACACTTCCAAATTGGTCCTATTTTCATCATTACCAAAAAATTAAACACTAAAAAGCATGAAAAAAAAGGTCTACGAAAAAAAAAACGCCTTCAAAAACCACGAACTAAAGTGTAAAATGACATTTTAACACTTCATACACTTTAAATAACATTTTATAACAGTTCATTCGGAAAATATTAATGGAGTCGGCGCCTAATCCCTGCTGAATAATTGAATGGAGAAACAAGATAGTCCTGGGCCCCGACTTCCAAAACATCTTTTCTCGAGTGTACTGTCATAAAATGTTATATAAAGTGTATGAAGTGTTAAATTGTTATTTTACGTTTTTTAGTTCATGGTTTATAAAGGCTTTTTTTTCGTAGATTTTTTTAACGACCTCAGTGCACGCATATACCTAAGTATATTCAGTTATATATGCTAATGTACTTTGGTATCAATTGTTTTATAGTATAATTATATTATGTGCTGTATTGATTGTATGGATGTACATAGTGACGAGCTGGCTATTCATGCGTTTGGCCTCGATGAGCGATGGTGGAGTCATGTGAAAAATCATTGATGTCAGATAGAATTGAAAGATTGTTATCTAAACTACCTTTGAGCAAATCATTATTATCTAGATCTACTAGTACTTTAAAAATTTGATAAAAATTAGTTTATAAAAAAAATCTTTTACAGACTGTCTTTATTTCTTTATTTCTTGGTGTCAAAATCTATACAATTTTAACCAGTATTAGCGTAAAATACTGTCATCTATTAATGTTTGCCTTGAAAATTTTAACTTGAGATTTTTAATTAAAACAACATTGAGCAATTACAATTAATTACTTAAGCTTTAAAATTATATAATCACAGCAGAGGTTTGGCTATTACGTGAAAAAGTTAAGTTTTTTACCAAACGTGCCAAATCACAAAAGTTGAAGATTTAAAACCCACGCCTATAATTGACTTTTGACTACGTCTAACTGAAATAAAATCTAAGGTATTTAGGTATGCATCCATACAGAGGCATGTTTTTGAAAAGTATGTGAAAATTGGTACTCCAACCAAAATATACAGATCAATGCACGAATTACGACTACCTATACCTACTTGGGTACATACTTAATGATCTTGTTATCATTTCTGGTAATTTAGTTTTTAAATGGAAGTGATTATTACACATACAGTTTATCGACATCATTATTCGCGTATTAAATTAGATAAACATTTTGTCTGAAATCCTATTCTTTTTGAAAATCCACATACTAACTAGAGAGTATTTAAAGACGACTAGTGGCCAGTCATCAATATGTTGTTTCTCGGCTAGACCCTTTGATTCTGCGATTTATAGAGATAAAGCCTCGTTATGCATATTCTGTCTTTTATAGTACGGGGAATGCTCGGAAGAACATTTTGATCTGATATACCGGTTTCTTCATTTCGGGGTCTCAAGAAACTTTCTGCCTCGTACGACAAAATGACACGACGTACTGGAATGAACTATCGCCTGCGGTATTTCCGGACCAATGCAACTTTCAAGAAAAGAGCTCATTCCTTTTTAAACGGCCGGATGTACACTTGTGACTTTTTAGTGTCACAATCATACTTTTAAAGGAGTAGGTCACTCTTAATATTTGTTCCTCTGACTTCTGAGTTTCAAAGACAACGTTTTAACCATTATCTACACCATCTCCTTGAAACGCCATCATGAACCAGTCTAGATCATCTTTATTGCCAATGTCAACGATGCTGTTCAATGCAAACCTTACAAAACAATCACACTTACATCGAAGTATAAAAACGCAGCCGTGGCATTGCTAGTTGGCGTGTCAGCGTCAATTTTTTTCCAAGCCTTGTCTATTATAATTGCCTTTTTATGTCCATTTGGCATCCTGATCGATTGCCACACCGAACCTTCGGAAACCATTGTGGCTCCGAGCACCATCGTTCGTATTGTTTCCGACTGTGTTAATTAAACAATTATTACAGGGCAGTTTTGGGATTGCTGTACTATTATTAAAGAAATATGAGTTTTTAGCAATTTGCATTCAATGAGAAATTGATTTGCTTGCTCAATGCATCATCTTCATATTGCATTATGATCTATTGTTATTTCTAAGGATATTTTAATTAAGTATTGTTTTTCTTATTAATTATTAAAATATGACTAAAATTGCAAAGAAAACTTGAGAAAACAATATTATAAAAACTATGAATATAATTTCTTCAAACAAATTGGTATTTAGACGTTATATTTTGTGAAATAAATGCTCGTATTTGATCTGTTATAGCCCGTAAGTCCTCGTTTTGTTTTATATGAATATCTATATTATGTCTAGTTTATTGTGCTGCTGTTCTCTATTCCTCTCCACAGATGAGCGTTCTAGCGAACTTTACCCTCCATTTCATTTTAGATAAAGTAAATGTCGCATGGTGTCATGGGTTCCTGTCAACCTCTTCCTTTTTAGGCCTGTCCCTTCTTCACTTTTAGATTTATCTAGTACCTATTCATCTTGTTGATTAGAGCTATTTTGATCGCCATAGGTTATTCACGAAATAATCGGGTACTGATCATATTAGTTAGTATCCAGCTTTCTATTTCATGTATTATCTACATTATTAACATTAATGTTTGGGATCTAATTCTCCGCCACATTTTTGCACGTTTAGATTTCTACTTCATTTGAATGTACAATGTTTTCATTAGCATAACAAAACATTAAAGCTTATCTTAATTTCGCCACAATTAACGTTTTTCCACCATTCGTCGAGTTTAAGTGGGATGGGTTGACGCGTCATATCTGCCGGTTACCTAATGAACTTTGGGCCAAAACAACTAGTTCTAAGAAAACACATGGGATGATTGGCTCTTTAACATTTACATAATCACATACACGTTCCAACGTTTTTAATATAATTCAGTAACGGGCAATCACTTTCACCTTGGTTTTCTAGTGTCTCTCTAATCTTATACCTATTTTATAAAGACCATATTTGATAACAGGCTTATGTCTACCTCGTGATCTTCAAGTTCGTTCTACCCTGCTAGACATTGGTCTAACTCATTGTAGTTTCAGACTCATTATAGCTAAGCCTTGTCTCCCCTTGCATTCTTTGAAGCAGAGAACTGTGGAGACTAAGCTATGTGATCTGTGCTGGCTAAGCTAAACTTATTTACTGGCTCGCTTAGGTATTTGGTTCTTCCCTTATTTTAATATTTTGGACAATTCATTGTGGTGTTTGTTCAATATTTGTTTTTTATATCTTCGTTGATTTTTTTCCGCATAACACAAGTGCTTGAGTTACTTAGTTATTTACTTGGGATCAGATCTATCCATGTGATTACTCTCTTGAACTATTCAAATTTAAGACTGCGAGGCTTAGCCAAGAACTTCAACAAAATTCAATGCCATTGGATATTTTGCTAACATAGTAACAATCAAAATTCTATTATATTTATAAAAAGGTAAATTCCCTAAACAGCGACTAAGTTTATCGGTAATACACAAAGACAGAACACTTGGGCAATATATTAGACAGCCAGCAACACCCATTGGTAAAGTTTGGAACTAATAGCAAAATTAAGTTTCAAAAAGTGAGAGCGGGCTAGCTATTACTAAAATTGACACCCGATCCCGATACCGTCGACAGTCCATTGGATTCCCGTCACGTAGGGCCAGATCCTTGGCCCAGCTGATGCAGATACCGACAAGGTCGCCCGACCTCGCGCACACGCACTGAGCATCCAAATTTGTATGAATCACATTTCATTGCTCGGAAGGTTAATGATTCGTCGAGTGCAGGCACATGACATTTTTTTTGTTCTAAGGTCGATTGTGGTTTTTTTGGGCTTGAGTTTGATAGTAATGAAATGTTACTCATACGAGTTTTTTCATTTTATATTATATTATTTCTTCAAGTCTTTGGTCTTACATAGATCGTACAGTATAATCCCTAAAGCCTTTGTGAACTGTTTTAAAATTGTTAATTAAATCATAATCAAGTAAAAAAAATTAGTAACCATTAACTCTCCTCACAAATTTAGCTCTTCTTTATCACTTCCATTTAAACTATCCTTACTATTTCGTACTTTGCCAGTTTATTTGCGTGCAATGCGATCGAAGTAATACATATAAAGAAGCCAGGACTTCATTACAAAGATCGTAGATTAGTTTTTATGTGAAATACATTTTTTAGGCAATATACATTTATTATATGGCAGACGAGCAAATGTGTCACTAAATAAATTATATATTACTGTATCTACTCATAACATAAAATACAGAAATAGTTGATATAAAATCCTTGCGTGCTTCCTGATCATTATGACATGTCCTCTTTTAAACTAGGTTTCTTCTTTCACGGTAGGCAGCGGCATGACTGTGCTCCAGTATTGTTGATGTCTATGAGCGGCGGTTACCGTTTACCATCAGATGGGCCGCAGACTCGCCTGCCTATTTAATGCAATAAAAAAAACTAGTGATGTCATGCAGTTGATAGGTACTTATCTAGAATAATATTCGAATATTTTGTAAATTTTATATTCAGGTACTTTATTCTGCTTTCGATCAAAATTAGAGGTGTTAAAAATAAAAAATTATGACGACTTACATTATAGTTGATGTTATGTTTAATATTAAAACTAAAGTCAGAATCGAACTCGCTAACCTACTCCGATGCGACCACAAGGCTGACCGGGTCATCACCAACAGTATTATAGTTATTAATCGCGGCCATTTTGGATCCTGTGGCAATATCCATGACGTCAGCAGCTGTTATGCTTTTACAACTTTATTTAATAATGTCGGGGAAATTTTATTACTAATTTAAAGAATAAATATGGTTATGGTTGAAACTGAATTTTGTATACCTAAATATAGCAGCATTTTTGCGGAATTCCACTGATAAATGCATATATCTGTACCTAAATATCGCAATACAAAAGGCATTAAAGTAGAAAAGCAGCATTATTTTGTTAACACTTAACTGGCAATAAAACTATTTGATTTCAGTTATGCAACATTCAATTACAATTAAATAAATAAATAGAAACTTATACATAATACTAATACTTATACATAACTAGAATACTATTAGTCGTATTAACCATAGCAGGTATCTAATATTTGGTAAAAAACAGTTCAAGAAATATGTAACTTCTTGAAATAAAAGAACAGTGGTTCAAAATACTGGTACTATAAGTTTCCTCATTAATCATGTTTATTTTAGACCAAATCCTTATATAGGATATTAAAGGTGACTGGCCCGATGGCGAATATGGCAGTGAACATGCCTCTAACTCCACGTTTCTTGGGTTCTATTACCATTTTCAACAAGGCATTCTTTTGATGTACACGAATATATGTACTTGTGCTAGGTATGCACTTGTGGTGGGTACTAACGTTAATTAATAATAATAATATCTCACAACATTGATCTGATTTCGAGATAGGTAGCTCAAGCACTTAAGGATATCAGAATCAACAGTGGAATTACAAATACACCGTCATTTTTTTTCACTTATTTTGTTGATCTAACATGCTAAATGGAATTTATTTACGATACCTATTTGAGGTTTTTCAGATGTAAACGATAAAAAAATGACGGATGAATATACATATTTTATACCTATTACACAATTATAATATCTATAACACAAAATGCTGCTTATATTTGGTGAAGTGATACTAAAGTAGCTTCTAACAAATTAGTTATATTTTTTAACTGACGCTACGTTGACTATATGGACAAGACGTGCAAAACCAATCCAAAACTTTCTTTCGAACAACCTTTCATCTCACGTAACACTATACGAGTAGATTATAACAATAAAACGGTGCTATTTACAGCTCTTTTAAGACTTAATTGTGATAATTCAGCTCTAAGGCAACCTTCAGTCGGGGTAATTAAAAGCAATGATGAGGCCGTCTCAAACCCTGATTATCTAGGCACAGCCTGGTCGCCTAAGGTCGTGGTCGAGTTGATCGCTGATCATTTACATAGGACCATGTCCACTATTATTAATATTATAGCTAAGTGTAAGGTCACAGATAGCCTTATAGAATTAAGGACTGATCAGTACTTGCGTGGGTGTAGGGCAAGGATGTAGACAGTCAATAAAAAGGAGAATAAGGGCATAATATTATAATGTAAGGCTAAAACGACCTATTGGATTTTGGTCCATAAAATTTTTGAACGAGTTTTCTTATTATTTCTTGGATTTCGGAGGTCCTGATTTTAAAATTTATATCTTGTTTTGAGTTTTTGTATTGTTTATTTATTTCCAAACCAGCTTAATTATTTTTTTTGTTAATAATTCTCACAACATCTCATACGTTGACCTGATTCCATACTAAGTAGCTTAAGTACTTGTGTTACAGATATCAGACAACAGAGGAACACAAATATATACTTAAATACATATATTACACCCAGACACTGAACAAACACAAGTGTTCATCGCACGAATGTTTGTCCAGGGTGGAGATCGAACCCACGACCTTTGGCGTAAGAGGCAGGGTCACTACCAATTGCGCCATCCGGTCAGTCTAATTCATGTTCTCCATGTCATAGTTTTTCATCCAATTTCGTTACTAACTAGTTATTTGGTTCAAAATAAAAATGTTTCTATTTTAGTGAAATAAATACTTTAGAAAAACCGAATGGAGTATAATACTTATTGCAAAATGACATGAGTTTCAAGTTTTTTGCAGTATTCACGCGCCTTCTTTGTCAATTCTTCCAACCGAGATATACTTGTACCTACTATGGCATACAATTATGTACAATAACAAAACAGGGTCCAAAACTTGTTTATATTCCAATTTGCAAGTTATTTGAACCTTGTGACGCGTTTGTTCATAAATATGTACACAATAATATATGGTTGTGTATCAAGCTTATGCATCGCCGGAACCTGTTTGAGACAGGGATCCCAAATCCCACTCTAAAGAATCGCTTCTTTGTGATCGCGATCATTTACACCGAGCGGAAAAAAACAATTGAAATATTTAACTAGTTTTTTTGTTGTCATAAGATTTTAGTACAGATAGTTGGACAGACAGTGTGTATATCTTATAAGAATGGTCATTTATTGATACAGGAGAGAATCGTCAAAACTTATAAGTTAGTAACCCACTTGGTCCCAGTCTAATAAAAGGTTTATTATAAAAAACAATGTTTCATAAATAGAAGATAGAAATAGTATTCTTTTTATTAAATTGGAATAAAAAACCAAAATAATGAGGTCTTGACAAAAAGTCAAAGCATTGACTATTTAAACATTCAATATATACCATCTCTGACATAATGAAATAAAGAAGCCTACTCGTAAGGCCCGATTCGACCAATCTTAGGGCCGATTCGACCAACCTTATTCCGAAAATAAATCCATGTTATAGCGCTCTCATTCTATACAACTCTGATGTTATACCATAGATTTGTCCCCGGATGAAAATTGGTCGAATCCAGCCGAAGTCCGATGATATATGGTATAAAGTCAAATTTGTATGGTATGATAGCGCCATACCTTATAAGTGGATAAAGTTTGGTCGATCCAGCCAAAGAAAAATATTATCTTTCTTTTATAACTCTTCTTTTTTTACATAAGATATATGTATATATCATCATAGTAAGTGGACAGATTAAAGCAGATTATGATCGCAGCATGTGAATCCGCTGGCTCCTCTCGTAAACAAGTTTTTAGCCTTCTCAGCGCAGTTTACGCAAAATCCGTCGTATGGCCGCATGCGACGCCTGGCCGTGACGTCATCACGGACCTCGGTGGACTACCAATTGGGTTTCTACTTGTACCGGTTCTTATGTTTCGGCCGGGTTATATATTAGGCAATATGAGTTTATATCTTGATTCGCTTTGAATAGTTTATGACGCTTCAAACTTTGTATTAAAATGATCAGATAGCAAACATTTCTTTAGGTCACGTTAAGCCGTTGCTGCTACGCCCGAACCTTGGTGCAACGCTCTGGATGCAATAGAGAGGAACACTTGTGTCTTCACACACACTTAGTATTGATATGTAGGAATATATTAATTAGGTATGGTTTTTAACTTCCCGATAACAAATTTTCTTATGATAACATTTCACTTAAATCTCATTGACTACAATCGTTTCACTTTATTTCACCATCAATTACTTATTGGAAATATTTAATAAGATAATGATGCACCTCAATATACTGCATCAGTGTCCAACGGTACCGAACGAAACTTACGAATTCCAATTAAGAACAGTTGCGTCAAAAGCCGAAACTAGTTGGTCAACCGCTATGGCCGTGCCCTTATACCGAACTGGGGAGATCCCGCACACATTATCTGTTGTAAGGTCAGAGTGTGAATATCTTATTTTATGTATCGTTCGTATATCTTTTCATATTAATAAGATGGCACCAAATACGCTGCCTTGTCGGACTCCAGATTTTATTGAAGCATTTTGATCGTTAAGTCAAAATATAATAAAATTAATGGTTACTCTTTTTATAACGTAATATAATTGGTACAAAGCATTGATATTACGTTGTTAACGTATGTTTCTTGATTTTTTATAAAAATCATGGTAGTGACTTTATCAACAGTGTTACTCAGGTCAAACAAGATAAAGCCTAACGTAGGTATATAATTATTGAGGCTGCTAAGTGGGCTAGGGGACACCCCGCGGGGAATATTCTAAGTTAAGGCCACAGAACACAGTGCATGTTAAGAGATTCTTGTTAGCATCATTTACATTTCTAAGTAACAAACTGTATGGAATATTGTATCAGGTTGAAAAATCTAAACAGTTCTGTAACTCAAAAATGATAAGCATAATTCCATTTGATATCTACGTTTTAATAAGTAGATACAGAAAACTTTACTTGGCCCGATTAATTGTAGATAGTTGATATTTTTATAGCAATCTTTTGCAATTTATTCTTAAGTAAATAACACACTTAAAAATTCATCTCGTGTTTAAGCGGGACTCGAACCCACACCTTCCACAATCCGGGTGAATTTTCTACCAATTAGACCACTGAACACGTTAATAAGCCGACGAATTAATGAATTAATTGTAGATACTTTTGCAATTGACTTAACATTTAAATGTTTAAATCAATTTTTAAAATGTCAAACTATTGTCAAATTACTATTATTAGGATGTGTAAAATTAACATATATACGAACACTCGTACAGTATGTCAACAAACTATCCCATTTAAGTGAAATGAACATGCAGCTTCATATATTGATCCCCAAAATGGTAAATGTTTTTACATAATTTGCTAAAAGTTATCAGCGAAATATCATAGTATTTACTTACTTGGTCTAAACAGAATGTTGTTAATATCCCATAACCAGGAGAATTCGTATATGCAATTTTAATAAACTCGTTCTGTTCCCGTTTATCATGCAAAAGCTGATAAGAGTTCGTTATCAGGTTGCGATAGAGTGATGGGGGTTGACGCCATCACCTGCTTATAATGCAATGACCATTGTGTAAATAGCAATGACAGTCAATATACTTTAGCTTCAATGCTTCGAAATAGTGATTTTATTGACAATTCCGTTCTTATATTTCTCGGAAAAGAATTTACTTATTTAGATGACTAGAATTATCAGAATGCTTATTCAATCTGAGTTTCAAGATTGTAACTAATAGGAAGGAATCAGCTGCAGTAAATTCCATGAAAATATTTATTAATATTATATTTTCAGAACTACTTTATGTTACACTAAAAATTGTGGAATAAAAGTATGTGACGTCAATTTATAAGTTCTATTTCGGTTCATTCATTCAAGTAATAAAAACAAACCATTCTTATAAATACTATTCTTACGACATATTTTTAGATTATTTGAATTGTACCATTTTAAAAATGGCACAAAGCTGTATAGTTTTACATACTCCAAATTTGAATATCACAATCGGATATGTATTCTATGTTTATAAAAATAAAGTTAATATTATTTTGTGTGATCCCGAGTGTAGCTTTTTAAATTCTCAACGTGTACGAAAAATGCGTTCTCGGAATTCACACTGAACAAACAAACACAAAGTATTTTTGTTGGAGTCAAGAATTTTCCTAATCTTTTTTGCATTTTAAGTGTCACTTCGGGAGTAAGATGCTACTCAAGGTATATTTATATCCTTAGCTATCAAATTTTCGTTCGGAGAATGTATAATAATATTTTCTTTACAAAAACATAAAACGTATTTGTATATTGATAATGCACTGGATTAGTTACAAAAAAAAATCATTTTACGCGGTTTCATTTATATTTATTAGTTATGTCCTTTTTAGAAATGTAAATATTATTGATCCTTTAATCTCAAATGCGCCCTTGTCTGAATTTATACAAACCTTAGCTTCTTGGAAATGTATAAACATCATAGAACCCTACAGAATATATAATTTGCGAAATCAATGTTAAGTCTCGTATTATATAGGTACAACTTAAGCATTGGAGTAATATACGATACAGAAAATGAAAATATGATGTTTACGTACATAACAGAAATTTGTTAAACAGTATTAATACTGTTTATCAAATTGCTGCAAAAATTTTGAACGCAAAGTCTTTTTTTTTGCTATCCCATAAAAATGTAGACTATGTCATGATTGTAGATGATAGTTAACAATCGATGGACACCAGTCTGGTAGTTTATTTCAGTGGCGTAATTCTCTCACATACATACATAGACTGCTTAAATCTTAAACCTTCCTTTCTGACTTCTTCAGCACTCTGTTAAAAAGGTAGTGAAATATCAGAGCATAGTAAAAACGCTGGTGTTCTGAGGAAATCATTAGCGTTCGGAGTGTCATCAAAGCGAAACTAAAAACGAAACAAATTATTCATTTAATGAATTTGTATTTCATCACCATGAGTGAAGATACCGTCTTCAAAGCAATACAAGCGAATGGCTTTGAGCTGCCCGCATCCAACGGATTCCTCGACCTTAACAAGGTCGACTCGTCACGGCTTGTTGTCCAACTTTTTTGTAACAATTGCGACTTAACGTCAAACGTCACGTGATAAATAAATGATGGCTTATTATTTTGATATAGAAATAAGGAAACGTATTGATGTGGAAAGGTTAATAATCACTGAATCCTTTAAAGCAAATGAAATACAAAGAATTTAGATACTTAGAAAATTAAAATGTTTCATTCTTCACCGGATTGAATAAAACATGTTCCAATTTTATCTTATAAGGAAAAGTAATTCATTAAAAAGTTTAACGTTAAAGTAAGCTTGTAAAATTATATAGACACAAAATAAATATCAGATATATAGATAACATATGGGGACCTGGTTCCATACTCAGTACCTTTAACACTATTGTAATAAGTATCAGAATTAATGATGGCACCACTAACAATAATATAATAGATTTACAACAGTACAAGATATTTTGTAACATTTTCTAATTTCATTCGCCATTATAGAGCCCCAATTTTCCACAAAATCTAACAGAAGGTCAGGCCCCTATTTGGGGCTTTTGCAAGACCAAAGACTTATAAAATCACCAGTTTTGTTTTTAATTGATGTGAAGGAATCAGGTCATGCGTCAGTTTTTTGCGCATTATGTATGGCATTGGTTACATCATGACATAATAATATGTGTGGTGACAAATATATCTGTTTTTACAACACTTTTACAACCGTCTTCTTTATCATTTGCCGATAATTACTGAATCTGAGTTTTATTATATTTTCTCCTCGTGCGTTAATTGAATATGCACTTAATTCTCATTAATGTAAAGATTTTTTTATCCAGCGCAGCTTTTACAATTATGTCGGGCAGTAAAGAAGAAAAAATATTAATTAAGTATCATTCCTTGAACCTTATTACGTCAACTCAAAGGTCAAGGGGTGACAGCTAATTACCTGTCTCCTATATTGTGGTATATATTTTTGAAAAAACTGGTTTCTTTGATACGATGTCTAGACATGATTTAAAAACTTTACATAACATTTTTAATTTGTGGTAAATTTACTATTTACTAGAAATTTACTTATAAATTATATCTAATATATATCTAATAGCTAAAATTTTATCTAAATTTGTATGTTACCGTATTACTTATAGCATAAAAGTTCATCATCCTTTCACTTACTTCTATAGTATTTGTACGTAATTATCATCGTATGAGAATACTATAAATTTACTCTAAATATTTTTTGGGAAGGAACCAAAAAATCATTTCTTTTTGAAAGGCACCTGTACTGATATCTGATATCGTACTTTTGTGCAATAAATACTATTTATGTACCTATCTAACCAACTCTATAGAGAAAACCAAAGTCAGGGCCTCATAATAGAATAATAGTAAGTATATTTATTTGCAAAATAAGAGATATTTTCTGACGGTGAAAATTAGTACCTACTTTCTAAGTCATTTTGATTTTTAATGACCGTGTCTGGAACTAGGTGCAGTTTGTTAAAACAATTTTCATAACTTTGATTTATAAAATTGATTGTTTTAGAATTATTGGTCAAGGCCTGACCCATTATGTTTCTGTCTAATCAATCAACGTCACAAGACATTTATTAAATTAGGAACACATCAACAGTAATCGATTTATTCATTAATCAACACGTTCACTTGTTGTAGTTACTGATAGGTTTGCTATTTTATTTTAATCGATCTTTCTTATATCACGTGGATGCATTTAATTGTTCAACATCATCACTTTTAACTGTATCGTTTCTGTGACCACAATTATTAAATCGTTTACTTATTTTACTTTCTCTTTATTTTCAGTTTCAGACGTGTCTCGAGTGGAAAAGCTTTCAACAAATTGTGCTCTTGACTCGATAGTTTTTTTTACTTTCACTTAAATTGTTATATATTTTTGGAAACTATTTTCCCAAGGATAACTAACGTAAGCGTCAGGAAATATTTGAATATCTAGATTTATTTTTTATTTATCAAGTATCTCTTATCAGGTATCACAGAGGGTGTCAAATTATTAATCTGGAACTGGATAATGTATTTCAGATTTTTAAAATTAGACATTATTTCAGTTTTGAAACATTACATAGTTGTGATTGTTTTAAATGTTTCCATTATTAATGTAATGTATATTTATTAAGTAGGTAGTAAGGTATATTTATTCTTCTTGTATTTTTTCGTCCTTTGAAAAGTTCCTTTTTTGCAAACACGTTCAATCTCCATTACCACCCATACCATATAGCGAATGTCTCAAAACCACTTACAGATTCGTCACACTACGTCACACCCAACTGTTGATATGCGATATTGTATCTGTGTGTGCGTTTACTATATCACGTTTTCCTCAGCCCGTCCCGCTCTACGCCGACCGGCTCAGTGAGACAGGTAGCACGCTAATTGCTGTGATACGGTATTTATATCTTGGCTCGCTCTTGCATAAAGCGGCGTCACATACATGCTTTGGATTGGAGTTAAATTTTTTGCAACCTGTTTTGTTATGGCAGGAAACATGTTTTTTTATTTAATTTGGGTATTAGATTCAATTTTATTTTTAATAAGTATACCCTTATTTTTTATACAATCATGATATAAAAACAATATATCCGTTTATATTGCTTTTATAAAGATTATCATAATATTACTATACTTTTCTGAAGATTACTTTATGCAATAGCAAAACAGCGTGTGGGTTTTAATGATAGTGAAAAAAAATTTTTTTTTTATTTTATGTCCGATATTTTTTCTCACTCCAGCAAATAGGAGCACAGCTTTAACTTTATTGCTACTGCACCTAATACTAGTCTAGTCTTTATTATGTTTTGCTAGAGTTGAGTTTCCTTTGAGTTCATGTCCTCTAATGCCTGATAACGATTTCTTACCAAGAACATCTTTATCAAATGTACTGAGAATGACTCAGAAGCAATTAATAGCTGATAAGTTTGTCAACACATTTGGTCAGGCGTCGGCGGGTTTGTCAATATTTGGAGTTTTTGATACGAAAATATACCGATGAGTAGTTACAGCTCCAATATATAAAACTATGGAAAAACGTAGCATGGGATTAGATCTTTAAATCAGTCATTCGGCAGTTTATGTAAAACTATTTTTAATTCAGACTATAATAAAATAACAATGTTAGTAGCTGGAGAAACAGAAGGCGTCAGAACGAGGTAGATTGATTGTAAAGAAGATGATTTATGATTGAAAGAGATGGAAAGATGACGAAGCACAGGAAATATCAAAGAGAGACGAAAACATAATGAATCATGATAGGAAGTGGCTTATCAGCAAAAAAGAACTCATAATTTTTTATAGGTATGTATGTTTTAAATAATTAAATTGACATATACTATAGTATGTTTAATACTGGTGCTATATTGTAATAATATCAAGATTGTGAAATCTGTCGATGCCATCATCGATAGTACCATATTTTGATCTTTTGGAAAATACTTGAATAAAAGCAAGATGAATACATTCATGAGGTAAACGAATCACAGGTATTACTCAATAAAAGATACAATATGCATTTTATAGTCATAAAAATCTAATTGAGATAAACAATTTCTACAAATGGAATATGCTTAGAGAATGCAAAAATGTTTCATGTGATTCCACTTGACGATAATTGAACTAACAGATAATTATTTATCTCAGTTAACCATTTAATAGATTATCGTCTTCTTAACGATAATTACACCCGTGAGTATCATACAGATCATACATCAAAACGACTAGACTAATTACAGGAGAAGCGCCATAATTTTGACGTAGGTAACTGCAATTGAAAAATAATCCATTATGGTTAGATATCAATTTTTATTTAATGTCCCAGGGACTATTTGTAAAGACTTTATCTAACTGCGTTCAGAATGCTTCGATTCCCAATTAGGATCCTTATGTGGGTGTTATAATATTTGTGTCAAATCGGTCATAGGCATCGACTGAGCATGGTCTGGGATATTTTAAGTCTAGTAAGTCCATTTAATTCAATATATTTCTGTTCCATATTCTTTACCTGGGTTTTAGCAGTATTATGAACCCTGTTTAGGACATTAAGTGACTGCCATCTGATCTTTGTTGAAAAACAAGGGAACTAGATTGAAAGGATCATAGTTACACGTTCAGAATCATTATCTCAAAAATAAAGATATCCTGTATGTGAATGGGTAACACGTATCAATCTATAAGATGTTTACTGTTCATTTACCGTCTTTCCATATTCTAGCATTAACGTCATAGACAACATTTGGCTTTATGTTTACAGAATCTGTTGATAGAATAATTCATTAAACTGTATAATTCGGCCATCAAAACATTTCAAATAATCGGCCGAAAACATTGGCCTACGTCACCGTAATGTTTGGCTGCTGTTTTTTTCACATGTGTAATCAAACTAGAGTTGTTTACTTCGCGAATTAGCTCAATTGAAAAGAATAGTTCATTATGTCGGATCTGACGAAAATTACGTGACAATACAGTTTAGTCATTCTTTTTGTTGTTCATCTAAAACATTGTTGAGTAACGGTTAGCTTGAAATTGATTGAGCTTAAAAAATAACCCCTTCCAGAAGACAGGTCACGATCGATGTCGAGAATAAAAAGAACGAATTAGTCCGTTCGTTTGTGAAGATCGGTTGGAAACACTGATACAATGCTGAAAGAAAACTTTCCTAAAAAAACTGGTGGTTATCGCTTACAATCAGAAAAGCTACCACGAACATTTAAAGAGTTCGTAGAGAGTCAAGTGTGAGGGTGAGAGTGTTCAGTTTTCATAGAAATTGCTTACGATACGCATACGCTACGATTCTTCGAATTCATGCTAGCCCTTCAGTTAACTTGCTAACTTGGCCATTCAGCACTTGCAATTATGTAGTACGAGTAGCAACTGAACTAAATGCGTGATACTGTTTAGCTCCAAGTGAACTACAATATTTTCTTGTTAGTGAACTGTTTCCTGCATAAGTGTGTGCGCCCACATGAGTGTGTGTGTTCGTACGCGCCCGCGCACGCGAGGCCTATCGCTGGGGAATCCCACCGTGCAAATCGTTTGCGCGTAACGTTTCGAATCCTGCGCAGTGATTCATGCGTTCGTGTGTGTTAATTTGAAATCACTTTTACCTGTGCCCCTGAAATGTATGAGGATAGACTCTAAACTCATATTGTAGTGACGTATAGTAAATCTGCGATTAAGATCTTCTTCTCATCATCTTCTTACAGTCAGTTGTCTAATAGGCGACAGCTTAACAGCTTACTTTAGGACTATCAGTCAATGGTCAAGGTGATCAACGGTTATGGAAAGTACCTATCCTAGTTTAAGAAGTATTTTAGCTTTAGCATAGACGTTAAGAGTGTGGCGGAGCGTCGTATAAATTCAATTCGCAGCGAAGCTTGGCCGTTCCTCGGACATATCGCTATGTCTTCTCGTGCCATCCGCGACCCTTACGTACGAATAAAAACGGCAAGATAGCTGTTTGAAATTTATTTATTCATTTATTTTTAGGAAGACTAACAGCTAAATATTACAATGAGCTTAAGATACAATAAGAGTAAAACAATGCCAATAACAAGTCAACAAGAAATTAGTAAGAATAATGTGCATAGCGAATACCAAAAATTATGAATGAAACTTGATTATATCCTGATTTTCTTGAAGACATTGTATAACTAGACAATATAAGCGGTGTCTCTGTTAAATTTTCTTCTTCTTCTTTTCTAAAAAATAGGCAGAAAATTGGTAGTTAACGTCGGTTAACGAATTTTTCGACAACAATTGACGCATTTCGCATATATTCTTAAATGGGTAAATATTTTTAAGAACAGATGTCAACCGCGACATAGGTCGTCTGCCACCTATAACATAAAAAACGTAAATACTTCCTTTAATCCGAGTAACATCAATGAAACGTCGAGATATCCTCAAATTACATTTTTTTTGGTATTACGATAGTATGGGAAATACATTGTTCGCCGGCCCAGTAAAGAAAATTAATGGAAAAATTCCTTTTTTTTGTAAAAAGGTCCATTTAGAAGGTTTTGTCAATGTTAAATTCGAAATGTTATCTACCGTTAGTGTTTCGATTCCACTAGTAAGGAGCCAGTAAGAATTTAGTATTTACCCTTTTCCAATAGAAATTTCAATTAGATTCAGCCTATTAACATAACAACTCCTTTATCGATTACGCATCAGTTTTCAGAATTTCGAGCAAAAACTTTGGTAAAAAATACTTTCTTGTTGCAAAATTCTTGTCTCAACTTTAAGATGGTATTCTTGTTCAAAGGTAAAAGTAAAAGCGAAAGGAATATAACGGAAGCATAACGTAATAGGTTAATTCTATCTTTTGTAAGGTTATGATAGAATGGCAATCTTATAAAAGCCAAACACAGGAAGTATCATACTGGTCTGTCTGACGAGATGCAATTATGGAAACTACGACCCGACTTCAATTAACACTCCCATCTCATCGTTATCATCATCTTAGCGATTTGTATCGGTTGCGTCAGCCGTGTGGTCCTCGGCAGAGTAGAATAGGCCACCCTCACTCTTACCGAGGTGTCGTAAAAGGCGACTAAGGTAAAGCTGCTGGCATGATCATCAGCACCCAGAGAAGGAAAACTCTGCATTTATATCAAAACCCTCGCCAACCCGTCTGCCAAGCGTGGTGAGTATGGCAATTACCCCTCATGTGATTGAGGGAGGCCCGTGCCCCAGCAGTGGGGACTTCAATGAGCTGACGATGATGATGATGATGATCGGTTGCGTCCCAAGCTGTCGCATCGGAGCCCGGGGTCCGCTTTCCTACTTCGACTCGTCCACTTCGCACGGTCTTGTGCTTCCCTAATGGTCAGTCTATTGGCACGCATTTCATCCTTAATGACAATAACACTCCCATAGATTAATCCTCAATCATTTATAAATTAAATGAAAAATAAGCTTCATATTTTACGACCCGTTTGGATCAGTGGTAGTGAACGCTGCCTCTGGTGCAAGGGTTGCGGGTTCGATACCCGCTCAATACAAACATTTGTTTACAAAATAAAAGTATTCAATGTATATATATCTAATTCCACTGTTGGTTCTGATATCCCTAACACAGAGTCGAATCAATGTATGTGATGTTGTGAAATATTTATTATTTTATTATATTTATTTAAGCTCAGAAAGCTTTCTCTTCTTTTCCCATATTATATATGACATAATATCATTATAGATTTAAATAATGTGTTTTTATGTTCAAAATTACAACATCTTTCGTAAGATATGCTTTATAATTCACAGTAGTAGTAGTTTTGTCATCAAACTTAATACATTTTGGAAAAAATCTTTTACACCATTCAAACATAAAAATGTGGACCAAAATTGACTTTCAATATTCTATTTAAAAACACGTTTCACGTGTATATAAAGACTTAAAATAAAAGTTGTAACAAAGAACACTCGCGAAGCTAAAGAGCAACTTATTTTAGGCTCCCATACAATAACCATTAACTTTATTTTCCTTTTTCTTGAATTGAAACCTAGCAAATGAAGTTTAGAGTTTTAAACAATGGTTTCCCAGCGTGTTATATAGGTGCTGATTATACATAGATATTGGTCAAAAGTTGCTAGGTATATTCAGGAGTTTTTTACCTACGACGGTACAAATAATCGTAGGATTTCGAAATAACAATCCGAGAATAGCTCTTTCATGCTAGGTATTTATAAAAACAGGAACCAAATCTTTGTTTTGGAGAAGTGGAAAGAAAGTAACCCTTCTGAACGGGAGGTCGTAGATCCGAAACTGAGCATGCACAAATACATTTTCAACATTGAACTGTTTTTAACCCCCAAAAACGACGGAGTGTTATAAGTTTGACGTGTCTGTGTGTCTGTCTATGGAATCATAGCTCCCGAACAAATGAACCTATTTTGGTTTTGTTTTTTTTGTTTGAAAGATGAATAAGGAGGGAGTGTTCTTAGTTATGTTGAATAAAAATCGATCCAAGATGGCCGCCGTCACAAAGATTTGGATTTTATGATTTTAACACAACTCCCACAATATGGGTATCATATAAAAGGGCTTGAGTAGCAGAATATATTAATTTTAAAAATTCAAATCCAAGATGGCCGCCGTCAGAAAATGACGAATAACCTATTTGTTGTTCCAACTGCCTCAATATAGGTATCAAATGAAAGAGCTTTAGTTGTGTCGGGGGTTTTTTAAATTTTCAATTTAATGCTATCATTAGCTCGGTGATGAGGGAAAACATTGAAAGAAAACCTACCTATTTGGAAGGATAGGTTACAATTGTTAAGATAAAAGACAAAGATAAAGATTTCTTTATTGGCCACAGAACACAAATCAAACATGATGATGAGATAACGATTCTGAACGTATATAGAACGTTATTTTTTTATCGTTTACATCCCGAAAACCTCATAATAGGTATTGTGAATGAAGTCTATACATTTTGTATGGAACAGCTGACTTTCTTTCGCTTATTTTATTGATCAAACATGCAAAATGGACTTCATTCAGGATACCTATTATGAGGTTATCGGGATGAAAACAGTGTAAATATATTTTTTTTAAGTCACACAGTAGGTATATTGGCTCTCCTCAGCCTGATGGTAAGCAAGAGAAGAGTTGTTGCAATTACAACGGACGCGATGTCAAGGCATCACCTCCGTTGGGACTGAAATACTGGCCCGCGCTATAGATGGTCTACTTTCATAGTTATCTAATCCTGGGTCATGATCTTTAAAGCATTCCTTCGTGTAGCGACGGCTTTAGAAGCAACCAGGAATGGTACGCTGAGATGATGTTGGCTTGTGAGAACCGGAGAATTGTGGTTCGCATGTACTCGTGTGGTAAGGATTCTGCACGCTTACCATTTTAAAAGTAAAGACGGATGTTATGTAAGAAATTGAGTGTTATTTCATTCGTCTACTCATACTGAACATTTTGGAAAGTTGAGTGACTGGCATTGCAACATAGGCTCTAACATAAGTCAGTAGCTCTCAATATAAAATGTACACACGACAAGTGGAGTTACCTGTTTGGACTTTGGACCATCCATATAGACAAGTGATATTTTTGCAATGCAAAGGGTACCTTGACGTGTCATTGACTGTTCCTATTCTTAATGGTCAAATGTAAGTAGAGATAGATGCAGGGGATGCTATGGTCTCAGCCGCTATACATCTACTTACGACGTTAGACAAAAAGTAGACCTCAAATAAGTTGGAAAAAAATGGTCATAACTCATTTTGCCGGAAAGTGGGAAGTGGGAAGAACAGCAAATATAACTTAGTAATCTTGTATAGGGATAAAAAAATAATGGAAAAATTTTAGTTTATAGTTATAATTGGGCCGGTACAAAGCTACTAACCTAGTATCCTTATTCTTTAGTACACTAGCGTAGACTGATTGTTTCTACTGACTAGATACACCTTTACCCACCTTTTCAATGATCACATATTTTTTTAGACAACAGCATAATCATGACTAAAATATGATTCCTTGTACCTATACAAATGTTTGATCGATGGTAAGAAAATAAATTATCCATTTCTTTTCTTATTCCGCATACAGAGATACCCGCCATAAAAAGTAGAAATTCCATTTTGATATACAACCACAATATTATATAGGATTTCAGGAAGATCAAAGATATAATGTATGGGAAAGTAGTAAAATAAATTGTAATCTACTCTATTAGAAACTTTGGTACCTTTTTTTTCGATCAGCTTAATTGTCTATAGTAGTAGTTCTATTATTTATTTGTGTGTAAATAATAACGTTATAGAGTTATGTAGAAACATTTAGAAAAATAAATGTTTAGGATTTATGAAAGCGTAAAAAAATCTCTTTTTCAAGATATTTTGTTCTCCATCGACGATGTAATCAGATCAGAAATGTCTTGCGGTATTTCAAAATATTACAGTAAGGTTTCACTGATCTCATGATTTTGAAATGACATGAGAAAGGAGCTAATATTTATCATATTTCGATGATTAATAGGAATAAGTAGAGTTTTGGTTGCCACAAAGGAAAACGTTTCAACAATACCGACTGTTTCTGGTTTAAAAAAATAGTTTTCTAACCAAAACAAATGTTCGTGCCATCCCAAAATTGGGCAGCCCATGGCCTTTGTCTCACTCAATAGGGCCGGTCAATGCAACACTTGAAAATACTAAATATACCCAAAAACAAAGAGAAGCGAACGAATACGCACAAAGACGGCACCAGGAAGGAGGGGCCGACTAATCAATATAATAGAGCCACTATGAGAAAAAAATGTATACGTATCCACGCTTAGAATGCCTTGCCAAAGGATCTTCGACCTTATAAGGAAGGAGGAGGGTGGGGAATAGAGCAAGGGGACTCGGCACGAGGCTGCCCTAGTTATAAATAGATTTTCACGAAAAAGAAATGTTACAGGGACTTTGGTGCAAGCCTCCGCACAGAGTAATGAAGGGCATAGAGGTTTCTTATATTTTCGATAATAATATTTATTTAAAATGCCATGAGAAGAGTTCAATATTGAACTTAAATATAACTCAGCGAGCAAATATGCCGTTAATAATTTAACTTTATTTATAGGGAAAAATCTAATTTAAATAACTCGCTTAATTAACCACATAGATGGGAATAAGTGAACGTCATTTATGGGGTACCAATAATAGGAATTATCTTAAAGCGCACAATAATATAAATACATATAGGTATGTTGTGCTACATTTTTTATCGCTGTCATTTTAATAATGTTGTTTATCAATTTGGTTATTAATTAACTTTGCGAAATATAATAATAATGCTTAATATGGAGTAGGGTTCATAGTTTTAATGCAATTAATTACATCTTGTTCCATCGCACAGCTTCATAACGTTTAACCGGCTACACTTTTCATGAGACATTGGACAGTGAGTCAACAATGGGCTGTAAATTGGGCAGAAAAATTGACAATCTTATTCTAGTCTCAAACAAGGGCAAGACCTGTACCTACTAAATGACATTAGCTAATTTTTTTTTATATTTATTTCATAGGTATTTACACAAGGAATGTTTTCATTATGTGTATTTCTATTTTTTAGTTATCAAGTTTTAATGATATGTTCTGAATTAAACCCTACCAAACCCATGCATAATGTACCACAACCAAACTGTCCCATAACGAACGAAAATATACCTGTTGCACCCAATCAAAAGAGACACACAGTGCGTGTAAAGGGGACGGGTATGAATATTGCGCTGTGAATTGCGTTTCGTTGTTATCCCTCATGTTTGTTTGTTTTGAACATGAGATCATTTAGAGCAAGTAACCCTAATTAGTTGATCTTGCTCGAGCTATTTGACTCGTAGTAAACCACAAATCAAACGTAGTAAACAAATTGTAGCTCCGCTGCCTGCGCCCGCGCAAGGTCAAACGATTAGGCCTTATCGACCACCTGACCTCGCTGACCTCTCGTTATTTTTTTTTTGCGTAGACGATAAAAAAGTCTCTAATTATTTTATGAACGCGTTATTAATAAAAGTGTTTCGGAGGATATATTAGACATATATTTATTTTTTAATTTAAATCTTACTAGAGTTAACTTTTTAGTGTTCAATTGTATTTTTTTATATACCTATAATACTGAAAAATTTGATATTCTAATATCTTGAGCAAAGATGTATTTCTTTTATTTTTACCTAAATTTCAAAAGCATTTGCTTCAATATTAATTAACAAAATTTAACACTTTATTGTAATCTATTGTATCTTTTTGGTTACTAAAGAAAATCGTAGACACCATCATAAAAAAAGTATGCTCAACTCTTCCCCTTTAACTCTCTTTCGCGCTTGTATTTTATTTGATTTGTGGAATAAAGTGTATCAATATACCCGTTAACTATAGTATCAAGGCTCGCAGTCTCTGTCCCTACACTACCCGCGTTCTAATTTCTCTGGACCACACTCACAGGCGCAATTAAGTCGCGTACACGAGCTGTTGGGGGGAGGGGGGCTACTCGTGCACCCCCTCCCGGCGGGGGAAAAAATGCGCGTGGAACGAGAGAAAAAGAAAAACGAAAAGCGGAAACAAGTTCCCGCGACACGTGACTGAGGCTTCCCGGGCGGGTTGCCATGGCGACCTGCCCGGGTCGACGTGGGCTGCATTTTCGCAGTTTTTTCTACGTATTTTTGTTTAAGCGTCTTAGAGTCGCTAAGTTGGGATCGAGTTTGCTGGTTTTGAAGCGTCGTTTATATCACTCATGAAATTTATTATGCTAGACTCGGTCAAACGAGCAAGCGAGTCACCTGATGGAAAGTAATCATCGCCGCCCATGAACATCCGCGAAATCAGAGAGATCGCTAATGTGTTGCCGGCCTTTTTAAAAAACAGTACGCTCTTCTTTTGAAGGTCCCTAAGTCGTAGCCGTCCGGAAATACTCCTGCAGTCAAACCATTCCCTAGAACTGAGGTACGTGGTAGAAAGTTCCGGGAGAAACGCACAGTATTAGACCGTCATCCATCGAGATCCATTTGGTTGATTTTGTTTTTTTTTCCAGTTACATACTTCATAGTATCATATATATTTCAATATAGTTCGTCGTTGAGCACCTGGTTTTGTACCCTTGTGTACCCTTCAACGGCCAAGTCACACAACATTAACTATGAACAATAAAGAAATCGCAGTAAGAAACCTTAGACTTGGCACGACTTTGTCTAGATTTCATTAGTATTTAATATTTTAGAGATAAACAATCAGCTCCATCGAGACTTGGCCAGTTTTTTACAGAATGTTTTAGGTGGGATAAATATTATCATATTTAGAGTTTATTGTTTCCTTATTCAATATTGCACCACCTCCCTTCCTCTACAATTACATGCCCTTTGCCCAAAGGTTGTCTGTTAGAAATTGCTTTGAGCGATAAGACCCCCGAACGACCGCGCTCAAAAATATCCCAATACAAATATTTGATTACTCAACAGACATTCCTACCGGTGTGGTATCATTATTATTATTTTAATTTTAAGGTGACAACGTGACGACACCTAGCGCCACGAAGAAAAGACATTTTTTAAAAAAGTGAGTAATTAATACTATAGGGCATGTTTTTATGTTCCGTGTTATTCTGTGTAATACTAAATATATACATTTTTACCTTAAAAAAAATAGGGATAGCTTAACAATTTTTTTGATTGATTAATTATGAATATTATTGTTACTTGTAGGAAGAAATTATTACATTAGGTGGGTCGCAAAAAAACTTTTAATAATTCCCTTAAAGTAATTGTTGCTTACTTTTTAATAAAAAAATATATTCGTCCACAATCCATATAAATCACTTGGCGCGGCGCTAGTATTGTCACGTTGTCATCTTAAAATTAAAATCGGTGTCGCCTTAAGGTGGACCATTCTTCCATTCAGTTCTAGGCCGGTCCCTAAAATTGATTTACTCGATTTTCTGGTAAACCCTTCACTGATAACAACAAAATAATACTCGTACATTTATTAGTAAAATCCTTTCATAATCCTAATGGGTACTTAATTATTATTATTACGGTCACTTAAAATGCATGTCGCGTATTATAAAGAAGTCTTTATTTATGTATTGAATGAGACATTGATAATTAATTTAAATTGCTGAATAATTCAACGATAAGTGTTATATAAAATTATAAGATGATTCAATTCAATTCATTTATTTGCAAAAAAATACATTGAAATTGTGTGTAGGATCTCGTCTTGATTTTCTCAGGATTATATGAAAATGGAATAAACTACATATTTGTATATCTTTAAAAAAAACCTAATGTTTCATTTCTAACCCTAATTAATAGCTACCAAGTATGACTGTTGGTCTAGTGGTCTCTGGGTCCTGGGTTCGATTCCCGGGTCGAGCGAAGTATGTTTCGAATTTTTCGAACATAGCTCCGGTTTGTGATCACCAATCCGCATTTGGCAAGCGTGGTGATTAAGCCTAATTCCATCATAGTAGCGATGACTTGATTTCTATGATGGAGGCCTTTGCCCTGCAGTGGGAGAGTTCATAGGCTGATACTTTTATAACTTACTTATTTATCAATCAGCTATATAATGTTGGGTTGCACTTTCAAGCGACGGCTGCGCAAGAAGTCCCATAAATTTGTACCTAAGTTATCGGTAAGAAATTCCTAGTGTCTGCCCGGAGTCTAGAAGTTGGCGGTCTTGTACCCCCGTTAGGCGGTCCTGCGCCCAATCTCTCTCCAGTCGTGTCACTCTAGTGTCCCATAGGAATATGAGAATAAGGGAATAGTGAGTGCACTTGTGTTTGCGCACACACTAGACCACTATAATATAACCTGCGTCGGAAGTCGTTATTATTATTATAATGTTTTCAACTACCTATGTTTTTTTGTAAAATTTACTGAAATAAGTGAATTGGTTTCGCATGAGAGATGGAGAAAGGCAAAAGAGCTTTGAAACGTAGATTTGGTATTGAGTTTTTCATTCCGCAGTTAATTTTATTACGCAGTGTTTTTTCACCCATATTTTTTTCGTTTCAGGTAAGATGCTTTCCAGTCTGTTTCGTAGCAATCTTCCAATTAAGGTAATTTATAAGGTCAACAGACTAACGAGTGTCTGGGAGTTTAACACTACGTTTGTTTAACCGAGGTCTCTTCTTGAATGCTCCAGCTATTTTGGGTTCTATGGTAGGTACTTCCAGTTGAGAATTATATGTCAAAACTTTTAACCTGATTACTTACTCGTATTATGACTGTTTTGGTGTGACAAAAGTCTTTTTTTTTAATATTTTATATGATTGGCAGAGGAGCAGGCACCAGTGGAGTCATAAGTACGCTGCCGACCTTCAAACCCCCCTTTTAGGTTGGAGATGTGACGCAACACGAAGGAGGCCTATATCTAGAAATGGAGGTACACAGGCTGTCAATGGGATTGATATTCCTTCCTTAAGAGCTGGCTAACGCATCTGTGATGCCTCGTGTATTGCAGATGACCATGGGCGGCGATAATCACTTACCATCAGGTGAGCCGTCTGCTCATTTGTCTGCTATAATGTAAAATGTTATATTTTATTTTATTTAAAAATATTTTATTTTGTACTGTACTCTTTTTTGTTTATATGTGATAGGTGGCAGACGAGCAGATAGCTCACTTGACGGTAAGCGATTGCCGCCTAGTCAAATCTACGATTCTATAATTTATTTACACTACATATTTCATGGATCATTTCAAGTTTAATAAGTATCACATACAATTCGTTTCAGGAGCCCAATTCTCGTGCTCGTGACATTTATGATCATACGACATATATCATTAAAACATAGTTTTTTATTTATTTATTTATTGGCACTCAAAACAGAATAACATCAAAATAGCATCAAAATTAACAAATTAAATATCTTTAGTCCAGACATTATCCCAAAAATATGTGTACACATCATGATATCAAAAGCAATGAGACTAAATCAAAATGTCTACTATTTAAAAAGCAAACCACAGATCTTAAAATAATCATTAATAATATTACAAATAACGTGCGGCAATATTGGATCTAAATTATACACTTTTGGAGATATTTTTTAGATTTTATTGCTGCTCGTTTGAAACTTGGCAGGTTGTCATTAAATATATCTATAGAATTATAATTATTTATCAAGAGTTCGTTGTAGAGGCGACACATTCCAACAACAGGGTTAAAGTATGATATGTTGTTTTTATACGTTAAAAGGGGTTTGTATGGTTTACAGCTGATATCCGATATGTTTTTTTCATATCCCGAGAATCATATCCAGAAGTGGGAACAAGGTAACCTCAATCTGATAATTCTCTTTTAAATCAACAATAGGGATCGCGCAACATCGTTAAAAAGGAAAGCCCTTTCTGTTATTACTTCGCACTTTTATCCTCGTATTAACTTCTTAATGTCTCAGAATGCCAGTTAACATTGAATCAACTTTCTGTAACTTTTAAATAGGTTTGTGGATGTAGAAATGTTTGGAGTATTTATATCGCGATACAAAAATAAAACAAGGGGTGTATGTATAAGTTTGTCACGTGTATGTGTGTCTGTGGCATCGTGACTTCTAAACAGATGATTTTTGTAAAAATTACTTAAGTTTATATTATGCTTGTTAGTGAGTAAATTTATCATTATTGGATGATTGAATATCAACAGCTTGCTTCTTACAGTAAATGGGAAAAAAAACATTTCTATTGATCTAAATGACTCTTAATTAGTTATAAGAGAGGATATTATATTATGATATCAGTCTTTAATATAATATCAGGGAGTCTTATATATAATTATTTATCAGAGTGACATTGGAACTGTGTAATAGTGTAATTGATTTATGTATATGGGTGTAATTTACCTGGATAAAGAGATTGTATTATTATTAAAGGGACGTCGATCTGACGCCAAAGAGTCTAATTTACTTAGGCACTGGGATATGGCACAATAAGTACCTAATAAAAGTTGTGGTATAAAAATCTACAAGGGAACTACAAATAATTAAGTATTTAAATTCCCATGACACTAAATAAACAAAAGTTTTCATCACATGAATGTTTGTTTAGGATGGAAACCAAAACATTATCGAATGCGCCATCGGACCAATCAAAATTGCAATTAGAAAATTTATGTTGCAATAATTTATCAGGGTAGCTCTAGGACTAGAGGTAAAGTGTTCAAGAAACGTAAATAGGACGTTTCACTTTATATGAAGTGAGCTCTCTATATAGAGGGCGTTTTATATATTTTTAATAGAGTGGTTGAATAAGGCCCCGGAGGGGGGACCCGGAAGCGGCCTTGGGTGCGTAGCAACGGAGATGGAAGAAAAAATCTATACTATCCGGTGCAGGGTGCCACCCGCCACTATGCGAACATGCTGTATACGTATACAGCTGGATACACTCTTCACTCCAAGGAATAAAGCAATTAACAAATCTAATTATATTAATTTTAGCAGATATACCAAAAGCATACGGTTCAGTTATCACTTAGCCATATAATTACGTAGTATAGCTCATAGTATTAGGACTTTATTCATAAATGTCAAAAAATCTTTGTTTGCTAACGGCCGCACTCAGAGACGTCAATTAAGCTGATGTTCATTAACTTTAGTATCGGTAGTCTTTATGCGTATCAAAATAAGTGTCAATATTTTTTCTTAAGTAGCCAACTAAGTTAATCAAAGACTCAGAGTGTGGCAGTAAAACGGTGTTATAGAGCAGTCTTGACGTCTGAAACAAAAAAAAATAAAAAAAAATCGAAAAAATAATAAAAACCACTTTCTGACATCGTTTTAGTTAACAAAGGATTAATAAATGTTTATGAATAAGACCCTTAAACATTAAATTTAAACTCACGCTAAAAACCTCTAACTTTGAAGTCCTCGATGGCTCAGTGGCCATGGTGTTGCACCCAAGCGCAAAAAGTTCCGGGTTAATTTAGGAAACGAAATTTTCTACATTGACCCCAGTCTGGGTGTGCAGGGACCTAGACTGGCTATAAATAGAGTATACATAGTACAAGGAATACCTAGTTGATGTTTATTCAAACATATTTAATATCCATTTTAAGACTGGCCTGATTCCTCATTTCGTAGTGACTGTACCACACGCTCCAATAGTCGTGGATTCCACTCCCATTCTGGATAAACTTTAGTGTAATTAACACTTGTGTTTGTGCAGTGTCTGGGTGTTAATTAAATCGTATAAACGTATACTTTAGTACATTAATTGATTTTGATATCTTACTTCGGGATCAGGTCAATGTATGTGATGTTGTCTGATATTTGTCTAAATTTTTCATGAATGTTTATTATAGCGGTAGATTTTTCATATTTTTTTTATTTATCATATAAAAAAGAGAAAAAAACAGTACATTAAATATGAAAGCTTTTTAAAACTACAAGGGTTTACACTAAATCTTACGAATTCACAAATATAGACTTAAGAACCAAACCTAGAGTTCACAATTGACACCTATTTGGACGTAACTTGAATAAATATTTTTTATCTTCATCTTTATCAACATTTAATATAATTAATATACTTAATATTAAACGTGTGCATAAATATATATATATAAGTTCGTTTGTAAAAGCTCCAGTAAAACCTCATTTGGTTAAAATTTCCGCGGTCTCAAGTATAAATATGATTATCATTTAAACTAAGGTCATATGTATTTCAAATGAGCAGTTAAATAATGAAAATGTCTGTTTAAAAAATATCAACAGTCGAGTTGTGCTGGTAACAAAAACTCGAGGCCAGTACGGGACGAAAAAACTGCCAATTATGTGGAAAAAAACTAACACAACACGCCAATGATTCTGCAGATGCGAAGACATGAATAAAAAATACTCGTGCAATCAGCTAAAACATGTTTGCAGCTAAAAAAGACTAAAACAAAGGGAAATCCGCTCGAAACTTGTCAAAACCTCATGAGCTTTAAATGTGTGTTCGTTACGCGAAAATCTCGAAAACAACAGTAATGGCCGATTGTTTAGCTCGTAAAATGGCGAACAATGACTATCAAATTCTTTAACTTCTTACTACGAATGTAACCTTATCCTATGACTATATATATTATATGATATTCAATGTAGCATACAACAAATGTGGGGTGGGGCCTGGTGACCTATACTACGGGATTTTTCTTAAACCTATCTTAGGCATCATTCTCTTACACATGAGGACAACTTGTATCCTTATGTGAGAAAAATAAATAAATATTTGATTGATTGACTGACTTTTTTTGGTTTAATAATTTTGCATCAGTTGTAGTTTTGAAGCAACAGAGGTTTTTTTTGTCATACCTGATGGTAAGAAATTGCCGCCGCCGAGGCGGCAATTCTGCTTGTCTTTTTGGTCGAAAATATTGTATAAAAGAAACAAGGATTTGAAAATATAGGTCAACTTAAACCATTGTTTTTTATTGGACCACAATAGCTCATGTTTATGTTCATAACGTCTCTATTTTATTTTGACTATATTTTAGTCTAAGTAAAACAAAAATACTTGGCTTACAATTCAGAAATTAATACACTTTGATTATAGTTGACCAGTAACTCATGAGCTCTCAGATGCGCGTACGCTATACTTTTGGTGTATCAAGTTATAGTAGTTGGTGGCCGCCG
Organism: Marasmia exigua; assembly: GCA_019059595.1. Taxonomy (NCBI): domain Eukaryota; kingdom Metazoa; phylum Arthropoda; class Insecta; order Lepidoptera; family Crambidae; genus Marasmia; species Marasmia exigua. Next base: position 27,638,471 of record CM032469.1, read on the forward strand.
TGATACTGCAATGCCGCAACACAGTTTTTAACTAGTGAAGAGGGTATTTGTCATTGCTTGCCTGTTGCATAGCCAGACTGTGATTATATTACGATTCTATGTATATAAGTATTATGTGTATATAATTGTAATCCCACTGTTGATTCTGATATCCGTAACACAGGGGTTGAGCTACCTATCTCAGAATCAGATCAATGTATGTGATGTTGTGAAATATTTATTTATTATTTATTCTCGATCTATCTTTAGAACCAATGTAACAGTTTCATTGTATTTGTGTCAAATAAATTATTCTTATTTTTTATGGTTTATCGAGCTAGATGAAAAATCTGAAAGTACGAGTCACAATAACAAGGAAGCGAAAAATATGTAAAGAATTAAAAACTCCAATAATTATACGAATAATAACACGATCTAGCTACATGATGTAATTACTTCTATTGCTGGTACATAGACGAGTATATGCGACTCCATGGCGCATATTCTAAGAACATAGTAAATAAAGCAACCGGTTCGTACGTTCTCGCTATGATTACTATGTAAATTATTAGTACATAATATAATTTGTAATCCATCATAACAGACCTTGTAGATTCTATGGCAGCTCTGTGTGATAGACGAGTAGATTTGTGCCAGAAAAATCATGCAATAAAAAGGCAATTTTAATCTACTGAGCGTTTCTAAAAGCCGGCAACGCATCGGCTACCTCTCTGATCTCACAGATATTCAAGGACGGTGGTAATAATTTACCATCAGGTGATCTGCTTGCGCGGTGGTCGCCTCTAGCTTATAAAACTACACAGATGTTTTGCTTTTTAACTTTATACTACTAAAAATCTGTGTAATTAAGTATTATAGAGCACACTATAAACACATTAAGAAAAAATATCAATAAAAAATCAGTATCTAACAATATTTGTGGTCTGTCTATGAAGTTTTCTATGTCTATGAAAAGAGGTTAAAAAATGTCGTGAGTAATTTTCTTATTTTCCGCCTTTCTAACATGTCAATTTTATAGGGTAAGTTTTTGTAATAACAAAGCATAAATATTGTTTTTATTTATCATTGTTATTTTACCAAAACACTTAACTTCATAATAATAACCAAAACAATTTATGTTTTCAATAGAAATTTGTGCTAACACACATATAACTTTAAAACAGGGTTTTGATATCTATGAACAGTGCCTATGAATCATTGGTAATAACAAACATGAGTTCGTATTCATTCATTGTGAGGTGTTTGGGGGAAAATTTCTAAATAAGGAAATTTTATTGTTGATAAATATGGAAATTCCATTATAGTCCAAATTGGATCAGTTTGTGGTTATTTTGTTGAAAATGAACTGTTAACGGTTTTTCGCACTGTTCCTACTGCTGGCTTTTATTGTCATCAAGGCATGTATATAAAAAAAATACCATTACTTATATTTTTGTTTTGTTATTTCTAATAGAGAATTTTATTTATGGTTCCTTTATTGACCTGTAATACAAAAGTGTTTAAATCGACAAAACAGTTTAGTAAAATCGAATTTGAACTCAATTCTGAACTAGGAGTAAATTTTTATAAAAAAATCATAAAGACGCTTCCTTGACTAAAATACCCTGTAAAATGGATTGCATCACTCTACACTATTATGTTTGATAGCTGTATAATAGCCCGCTATTAGAGGATATATCTGCTTGTAATTATATGCAATAAAAATCTCACGAAGTCCAAACTCAGTCGATCCTGACCAAATTGAGTATTATTATCTTGCAGATTTGGTCAAAGGCAGGACCAAAAAAAATTCTTCGAATTCATACAAGAATAACTCTAAAAGAAAAAAACTAATTATATAGGTTTGTGCAAAATGTTTTATGTGATAGGTGACAGACGAGCAGACGTATCACCTGGTGGTAAGCGATTGCCGCCGCCCATGGACAACCGCGACACCAGTGGAGTCACAAATGTGCTGCCGATCCTTAAACCCCCCTTTCCCCCGGATTCCCTACTCACGCAGCGAAACACAGCACAATGCTGCTTCACGTCGGTTTTCTGTGAGGCCGTGGTATCTCCAGTCCATTCATGCCGAAGCGTGGCTCTCCCACGGTCAAAGCAATAAAGAGACTATCCTAATTTTACATTATTTTTTCACTTGAGATAGTTCCTCGTCATAAGACGTAAAAAATACCTCAAACACTTACAAACAGAAGTAGGTCATTCAATGATCTTAGTAACTAAGCTTCAAACTTATAAAATTAGCATTATTTATTAGAGTCTAGATACCACAACGCATCAGAACAACAATCTAACTGCCATTCTATATACAATCTTATTGGACAGATTATAAAGTCCAAAAGATCAGTTGCATCAAAAGATTCATGAACTTGCGGCGTTATCTGTTACAAAGTTAGCCATGCGGAGGTGGTGATTGAAATAAGACCTAAAGTAATGAATGATAAGGGTTATGTAAGCAGCAATGGTGGGACTATTGATGGCACGGAGGCCAGCGACGAAGCAGACAAGGTTAAGGCGATAAAAACACGGCAAGCCGCCATTACGGCCAGTTGTCAGAATGACAACATGGTAAACTGCAGCAAAACCTTAATACTGGAAATTATACTTTGATTTTTAATTATGTAAACTAAACTGACAGATGCAAATGTCAAGTTCCCATATATTTTGACATTTTGCATCTGTCAAATGAGGTCAACATATTTTATGGGAGCTTGATATTGACGGCTGTCAGTATAGTTGAGATAATTAAAAATCAGAATATAAGGATGGTTTTATCAACACATAAGCTTAATAAGAAAGTAATACCAGTTATACATACGAACAATACACATGCTTAATGTATGTTTAATTTCAACTCAATTTTCATTTATTTTTACTACTACAAAGAGTACATTAAAATACCCACTATAGGGCGCGAGCCTATTCTCTTAGAATGAAATAAAAGTTTCATAAATATATGAAACTTTTTTCATAAGTATATTAAACGCCCTGTTGGTCTAGTGGTTTAAGCACCGGGCCGTGATCTCGGGGTCTTGGGTTTGAGGGAGTTTTTTGCAAGCGTTTGCATTTGGCAAGCGTGGTGATTAAGCCAAATCCCATCATAGTAGCGATGACTAGATTTCTATGATGGAGGCCTTTGCCCTTGCAGTGGGACAGTTTATAGGCTGATACTTTACTTTTATATTAAACATGTATCAAAAAAAAGAAATTATGCAAATTCGCTTCTACATACTTTCCTAAAGGTTTGCAAAATATCTCTAACTTCGACTTCTATCGGCTCGGTGGGTCCAATATAATATGTAGGTACAAGTAGGTACCGGTTTAACAATAAATTGATGCGTACAATATGACGTTACAGAAGAATTTTAGAGACTTTTCAATTAATGTCAGTAGTCAGTGAATCACAGTTTTTTCTCGAGAAGCTGGAATAATTAAATTCCATGCTATAGTAAAATAGAGCACCGCAGACAATTCCAAGAAATCGTGAATATTTATACGGCTTGAATTCACTTCTGTATCAGCAGCAGGGGTTCTAAACCATGGATTCTCAAAGTTATGACTCCAAATGCCCATTTTATGGTTTATACACCACTTTAACTTATAAGAATAGTATTCGATTTTGATTGTTTTCAAGATTTTGTGATTTTTAGATTGATTCAATAAATTGGTTTCTATCTTTTTTTTGCCGCATTCTAATTGGGTTCACGAATTGAAATGTTTTAATTATTCTGAAACAAGAATAAATTAACTCAATATTTTGTTTTTAGTAGTATAGCTTAGTTGTGTTACCAAAAATTGTCATTCAACAATCCAGTCGATAAATCCGTAGGCGTAAACTGATTCTTTGCCTGATGCCGAAGAGATAAAAATGTACTGTACAATCAGCGACCGTGGTATTTCAGTTCTAAGGGTTTGCGTAGACCACTTTGAGAACCTGTCCAAACCATCATTGAACGGAACATTTCATCCAACAACACAGTTGTAATTAATTGCACTATCGAGATTGTCGTTGCGTGTTGCACCCGCGACCATCTCAAGGCAGGACTTTGGTCAGCAAAGGTCGCGATTGTTTCAACACAATTTAAATTGAACAAAGTGCAAATATTCATGTTTATTGACGGCTGAATGTTGTTTATTTCAGCCGTAAAGTGGTACTGGCTATTGTCTTCAAGATTCTTTGTGCAATGATTATCATTTTCAAGTTTATGGACCTTGGAGAATGATCTATGTTTGGAGCGTCCTTTATCAAATTAAATACAATAAACTTCGAGATGATTTTTACAAAGATATTATTTAATTGTTGTCTAATTACTTTAAAGAGGGCAAACGGTAAACTTACAATAATTAAATCAACATTTTCGTAAACGTGTACTGGAAAGTCTTTTATGGTGTTGTAGACTTAAACTTGACACAAAACCAACTACAAATAACATTAGTTAGGTTAGGTCCCTACTGAAAGTCAGCGCTATGGCTCAGGTTATTGCGAAATAGTGAGTAGGGACCATTTCGGCACTTAGTTTATTAAATGTATCTTTGTAAAATGTATTATGATAAGTTTGACGACCCGTTTGGAACAGTGGTAGTGAACGCTGCCTCTGGTGCAAGGGTTGCGGGTTCGATCCCCGCACAGTGCAAACATTTGTGTGCATGAACATATCTGTTTGTATTGGTCTGGGTGTTATCTATGTATTATACGTATATATTTACAAAAGAAAAGTATTATATGTATATATTTGTAATCCCCCTGTTGATTCTGATATCCGTAACACAGGTGCTTGAGCTACCTATCTGGGAGTCAGATCAATGTATGTGATGTTGTGAAATAATAAAAAAAAAGTGTCGAATAAACGATTTTTCATTCTTTCTAGTTCTCAATTTTAAGATCTGGAACCGAAAACTAATAAGTAATAGATCTTCTCGTAGATATTTAGGCTTCTGCCATTGACAGTTAAAGTTGTAGACATAAAATGCATTAAAACTTAAATCTTTCAATTAAAATGTATCTTCACTAATGAAATATGTTAAAGTTGGATTCAATCTAATGTTTACAGTTAGTTTCTTCAGATATTATTGTGCATTCAAAAATGTGCATATCGCAAATATTTCAAACAGAAACAATTGGAAATTAAAATGTGATTTTAGCATTATATTATATTGCAAAGAATAAATAGACAGAATTTCCAGTTAAGTTGTTCGTACTGGCACACATCAAAGTATACAAAACTGTCAAATTTCTTCAATCGATTCACACCTTAATGTCAAATAAATTAGGTTCAATATCGATTGAGGAATTCTGACTGATTGTAGTATTGTGATGTGTGTCTGTTTGAAAAGTGTTGATGATAATAAAGTGCTAAATATAAACCGTGTTTATTTTTTGCTGCTTACTATAAGAGGAAAATGCTATTTATATCAGAGCTGATAAAAATAATGTTAATCGCTTAATTTAAAATATCTCATAGTAAAAGTCTTAATATATACATATAAATTATTATTTATATGTATATATTAAGACTTTTACTATGCAGCTTGCATTACTTTTTATTTTGATTTTTTTATGCAGCTAACTTCCCAATCTATCTTTCTGAATCTTTTACTTTTGGCTATAAATTCAAAACGACTAATTTTATCAACAAACAAGAAAACAGATATCCTGAATAATTATTAGATACCTATTACAGATTTTTTGATTTTATGCAAATATGAAAAAGCATATTAATTCGGTGTTACATGTTATCCAATGTATTATGTGTAATAAATAAAAGTAGGTAATAAAGACCTGACGCCGTGTGGTGTCCGGCAGAGTAGAATAGGCCACCCTCACTCTTACCGAGGTGTCGTAAAAGGCGACTAAGGTAAAGCTGCTTGCATGATCATCAGCACCCAGAGAAGGAAAACTCTGCATTTACATAAAAACCCTCGCCAACCCGTCTGCCAAGCGTGGTGAGTATGGCAATTACCCCTCATGTGATTGAGGGAGGCCCGTGCCCCAGCAGTGGGGACTTAAATGGGCTGATGATGATGATGATGAATAAAGACCTAGCGATAACAATGTCAGTCACCACATACAATAATACATTAACTTATCTTTTTACCGATCAATTTGAAATAATTGTATTCATAGTGCGTACTTAAGAACTGGAAATACATAATGTGATAATTATAAAAGAAATATAACAAAGTGACTTTAGATCACACCTCAACGTGATTTACAATTACCTCCATGGTGATTTATAGGATCAAGAGTCATGTTTGAATAGTCAAAACAATAACTATAAAGTTGTTACTTGAAAACGTAAATACGCGTTCTTATATTTTATTATGGTTTACTTAGTAACTTTTAGAACTGCAAACAATAAATTTGTTTATATTCAGTTCCGACAATGCCTCTGTTTTGTATATTAGGTTTTTTGTATATGAAATTTCTGTTTTGTATGGCGATTTTCATAGAAGTTGTATTTTTCAATCAATTTTTTTAAAATTTGTAAATTAATTATTAATTCCACTACTTCATACATAGGATCGTGTAGGATAATTTTCAGATTTTTTTTTTCGAAATTAAAAAGTTATTATTACATATTGATAAAAACGTCAGTTCTACCAAGTAAAAATGGTCATTGTCAAGATTTTTTTTTGCATCACAAATTCAATAATATCTGATCTCTATTTAATATAAACCTTAAAATATAGTCTTTAATCAAAATAAAATTAAAGCATAGTGTATTTTTGCTTATCAAAGGCGTTATTCAGTTAAAACATCTCCCGATACTCTCAATATAAAATCTCATAATTGTAAGATAAGTCATTGAAGCGACAGAAATATAGACTCCCTCGCAAATTGATTTCTTTTATCCGCACTCTGCGAGGGTGCTGCGATGTGCTCGGAGATGCCATAGCAACCGTGTTGTAGCATGCCTTCGTAATTATACGCATTATATTCATTACCCCGCCACGTTACCAACAACCTAGAGATACCTGATCCGATCCAAGGAGAGCTCTGTAATTACCAGCTAATCATTCAACTAATAATATAGTTTAACCAACGCGGCAACGCTACTGGCAAACGATTCTCCATGTAACGACATTATATGCTAAACACAAATCTAATTCTTGGCATCGCTTCAAATGAACAATTCAACAAGTTATGTTTTATGCAGCTAAAGATTAATATGGATCCACAACAAACGATCTCGCCTCAATAGATCTAACGCTGTAAAACAGTTTATTGTCAACTTGTGCTGATCCACGTGCCTCCAACGTGATAAATAATGTATGAGCCATATATAAAACGAGACGAGATGCGCTCGGCAAATGGTTAAGTCACGATGCACTTTTGCAGGAACCAGTTAAATAATATAATAATAAGACTCACCTAAATTTCTTCTGTTCTCTGTCCTCCCATTTTATTATCGTCGGGTTGTACCGCGGATCCAGCAGGAGATTCCTCAGGAACTCGGGGACTGACACGCTGCGCGGGCGCTTGCAGATCTTGCGGCCGCTGCCCTTCGGTCTGCCCGGCGGCCGCTTGAAGGATTTGCGCTTATCATCCTCATCTCCCGATTTGCTCCCGTCACTCCCGTAGTACTCTGGTGAGGCCGTCGCGGAAGAACGGAACACTTCCTCAGTGTCATCGCTGGAGTCGCACAGACCCTGCATCAGGCTGCTGTCGTTCGGCCTGTAATCCGACGCGTACAGTCTGTTCTTCTGACCGTTATGATCCAACGAATCTAAGTCTAACACTTGCACTTGGTCTGGGTTATGATGGTATTGGTCACTCTCCACATATCTGAATACTGATGAGTCTCTGTCTCTGTACATTTCTTCACTTAACCGGCACTGGAGTTTGTCGTATACTCCGTCCGCTAGTCTCCTGCTGACCATAGGGTCAACGTGATTCGCGATCATCCGCTGGAGGATCCCTTCCCGCCTCATGGTTTTGAGCTCACTGCCGTTCATTCTGAAGTTGTAGAATGGGACGTCATATTCACTGAATCCCAAGGACTGCGCGGTCTCGATGAGCCAGGAGACGGTGTCGTCATCGTTCCACTCGTCGACGACTTTGAGTTTCCATTCCTCGCGGCGGTATTCTCTGGAGTTGACGAGGTTGTGGTACACGGCATTGTCGATTTCTGGTTCTGGGTAGGCGTCGTAGGTGTTCGAGTAGTAGTTTCCGTAGATGTATCCGGTTCCCTTCTTGAAGACTTGGAAGTCGTCGAGGCGGGCGGGCGCGGAGGTGGTGGGGGGCAGATACAGTTCGCACATGTTTTGCTCGTAGGGGCGCGCGTAGTCGATCATGGTGCGTGCGGCGCGGCCGGCGACTGGCGGCGGACTGTGCCCGCGACGCGCGCGCTCGCCTTTACAACCTAGTAACGCTGTTTGTTTACACCGCGGAGACGCGTCCAGGCGATCTCGTAAGGGAAGGAAAACTGGAAGTACACTACGTTCATTGATAAAATTGTGATACGACGATTAGATAATAGCGAATACGGCGCTTTAAGTTGACGGGTAGGGCACACTAGCGATGCCAATCGATTTAAATTTTCAGCTACCAAACCGGATCTATTTTAAACAATTTCGGGGTTACAACCTCTCGTCAAACACCTACACTATTTATTTAATACTTATAATTAACTGTTTGGTCTGCTTTTGCACTCGAATTTTCGATTTGGGCCACTTTTGGCGGCCACTTTTGGACCGCCAAAAGTGGCCGCTTTTGACGTTAATCAATTTTTCGCGTACAAAAACGGACCCAACATTTGTGCATGGTTATATCATAAATAGGATAAGTGTTTGCCAAGAGCTTGTACCCCGAAATTGTTTAAAATAAATTAATATCCGGTTTAGTAGCTATCAATTAAAATCGATTGGCGTCGCTACCCGTCACCTTAAACTCTAAAGAAATACATAGTCAATGAGATTCTCGATGGCCTTTCAGAGATCAGTACTGAAATAAAACGCTGATACATTTAAATTCTTAAGGAGTAGATAATCCTCTATAAATAGAAATAGTATACGTTATCTTTACATTCACACAGGAGTAGATTATAGAATAGATTGGGGCTATTTCGTAAAATTCGACTGACATTATCAACTTTACATTATAAGTACTTAATGTTCGAAGCAGAATACTTATAATGTCATAAAAAGAAGAAGTTTTCCGATTGTTTAAAATAACTGGAGGAAAAAACAAAGTAGTAAATAAAATAAAAACAAATCTTTCCATCATATTGATTCAAATGCCTAGTCATTCCATTCAAACGAATTCATAAATGTATTTCTTTATAATAAAGTGCAATAAAATTATAAGGTTTGACTTGTAAGATCTAGCATAAACACTGATCATACGCCTTGGTCAGAACTCAAAGAAGTCAATATTTTTAACACTTAACATTTTTAGTAAAGTTTAGTATTTTTTTACACTTAAATTTTTGGTAACGTTTCAGTAGAGATGTAAAAGTAATGATCTAAATGGATGGTACTTGCTTTTTAACAATAAAAAGCAATTTTACAACTTCAATTTTATTAATGTCTCTTTTTTTACGTCATAGGTGGCAGACGAGCAGACGGATGACCTGATGGTAAGCGATTGCCGCCGCCCTTGGACACCCGCAACACCAGTGGAGTCACAAGTGCGCTGCCAATCTTTGAACCCCCCTTTCCCCTGGATTGGGTCTCCGGTACCCTCACTCACGCAGCGAAACACAGCACAGTGCTGCTTCACGCCGGTTTTCTGTGAGGTCGTGGTATCACTCCGGTCGAGCCGGTCCATTCATACCGAAGCGTGGCTCTCCCACATGCCTCTAGCTTATTTGTTATACTAAATGCATAGAATGTATTAATATACATGAAACTTGACATCGATTGCCACGAGTTTTTAGCGCATGTGTAATTTTAAACCTTCAAACCATTTTGTATACCTTAACTAGCTGTCTTATATCTTTAATTATTGCTAATGAATAAAATACGCTACCGTCTGCCAAGAGTCTTTGCGTTTAGTATAATTCTTCTTGTTTGTGAAATCCATATTACTGTTAAATAAGGCTATGGAATGGAACTCCCTGCCGAGGTCTTTTTTTCCTAACCACTATAATCTGGACATCTTTAAAGCAAGAGTGAACAGGTATCTATTAGACAAACGCGTATCATCCTAGACCTCATCGTCGCTTTCCATCAGGTGCGATTGTAGTCAAACGTTAGCCTATTGACCAAAAAAAAACTTCTTAAGATATATTGTCTTAAATTTCAAAACATTGAAAAAATTAGAACTAGAGTGTTGGCCTCTACATGTAGCGCAATTGCGAGTCATTTACAGCATGTTATTTTGGAGAAAGTGGAATGTTTTTTTTTATGAGTAAACAAGCGAGCGAGTCACATGATGGTAAGCCATCACCGCCGCACATGGACATCAGCCACACCAGAAGGAGTGGAGATGCGTTGCCGGCCTTTTAGCTAGTTATAGGCTCGTTTTTTTGAAGATCTCAATGACGTACCGGTTCGGAAATACCGCTACTGGAGTTTGATTCCACAATGAGGAGTAATCAAATTGAAAGATGAGTAACCGTAAGCGTCACATCTGACCTTCGCTACCCTTAGAACTATACTTTGACGACCCGTTTGGAACAGTGGTGATGAACGCTGCCTTTGGCCAACATTTGTGTGCATGAACAGTGGGATTACAATACCCACTGTAGATTCTGATATCCATAACAAAGGTGCTTGAGCTACCTATCTCGGAGTCAGATCAATGAATGTGCTGTTGTGAAAATATTATATATTACTAGACTATCTGGATCACGGTTATACATTTAAAATCAGTATCTCAAATATTGTATGTATCCCAATTTTAGGAAACTATCCGACACGTGTAGGCTTCCTCGTGTAGGATTCCCCCACCGTCAAGCTAATAATAGAAATATGCACATACTAGATTTGAAAAATTCAGAGGTTATCCACTGCGCTACCATCGCTCTGCAATATAATATTTATGTTACAATAACAATTGTTTATGATGGCTAATCGTTTAGCGGTTAGCGACGTCAATGCAGAACGGTGACTAAGGGTTTCCACTACTAGACTCAAAGGCGGCGGAATATGCCTTTGTTTTTACCCTAATGCAAGGCCTGTTGTTTATTAGAACACACACGACGTGTTGTGTTTGTGTTCTATGCCAAACTATGTAAGTTGATACAGTCACTTCTTAGAAATCGTCTATTTTTTTTTTTTAATTATTCTCACAACATCTCATAGAATGATCTGAATCCTAAGTAACTTGAGCACTTATGTTACGGATATACAGTGTAATTTTAACATTGATAAGTAGTCTATTTTTTAATAAATAATTTATTTATTTTATTTTATTATTTTCTTTATTGTAAGGAAACATACAGTACTTAAAATAACACTATTTAACACACAAAAACATAATCTTAAACCAATTAAGTTTCCACTAATAACTAATATCATAAAAACCGCAACATGATGTTCGTAATATAAACAAAAAGGAATAATTGAGCAATTGACAAATATCTACTTTGTAAAATCAGGAGACAATTTACCCACAACAGCCTTTTTGTACGCTCGCAGTGTAGTGTTAAATAGATCTAAGTCAAAAAATCGCTGTTATAATTACGACAGAAGCGCAACAGAAAGGTGTTACGGGCATAATAATACAGCGTGTGTATTTTATACGGGCGAATAATTAATCCAGCTATAATATCTGATCCTACGAATCGTATAAGATAATCATTTCATTAAATTTTGTGGTTAATTAGGTGAAATGATTTTTCTAAAGTGCAACCCAGCAGCAATGTATGCCGTCCAACTTTGTTTGACATGACAAGTGACATGAGTGTCATGACACTCGTATGACGTTTAGATACTTATGTCTACGTTAATTGATGTTATTAATGTTAACTACCAGTGGATGCAATACATTGCGTGCTCAATTATTTTGTATGAAAAAAAAAGTACCTTAATTTCCTAAAGAAATGTATGTAAACAGGTTCCCTAGGCCCGATAGTAATCGCCATTAAAATATTCGCCCGTATCAAATAAACACGCTGTATACATCGATCTGACTCTGAGATAGGGAGCCTAAGCACCTATGTTACGGGTATCAGAATCAACAGTGGGATTACAAATATATATGTCACCGGAAAATAACAAGATCCGTAAGTTTATCAATTCACTAGGAACTTTATAAACTTTCGTAGGATTCTAAACGGGAGATAAATTGTATTATTTTACGTCCATACTTTTGTAAATTTATCAATTTCCGACGTCACACGGTAAACGTTTATTTATAAACTAACGGATATCTATTCGTAAAATTTTACATGGTTCGACCAATCACAGAAACTCTTTTAAATAAACGCATCTTTGAAATACGTAAACTAACACACTGCTCTCTGAGTGGCAATGCCAATCAGTTCGCGCATAGCGTTTGTATATTGCTTACTTATTATTTTACAAGTGAGTTCAGTAAGTTTATCAATGTACGAAAGTTTGGACGTAAAATAATACAATTTATCTCCCGTTTAGAATCCTACGACAGTAAATAAACTTCCTAGTAAATTGATAAACTTACGGATCTTGTTATTTTCCGGTGACATATACATTGAATACATTGAAAACACCCATAATACATACTGTTGTTTTGTATGAACCTAACTGGAATACAGTATTTTCTCTCTTTATCTTACCTTTCTTCTTCTCAGTCTTATCCCTCTTGCCAGAGTGATCGTGGTCTGCATATGCTATTATTTCTGGTGTAGTCGATATACCTCGCCTCAGGATATCCCGCCATTTATCCCTGTTAGCTGACGCTCAGGAGTACTCTTGCAAGGATCCACCCATTATTTTTTTTAACTTATCGGTCCTTCGCATCGGTGACTGTCCGCGAGCCTTAGTATCCTCTATTAAGGAATCCAAGGGGATAACGACACACTCTTCGGAGCCTGGAGATGAGTCCACAAGTCATAATAATTTATTTCTGCTAAAACCAAAATGGGATAAACACCAAATTTACCTTATACATTTTAATTTAGATGCACCTGTGGATTCTTAAAATATATATGCATATTCCTCTGGCAACTTTCTGCCAGGTACCTCAGTTCTGTGGAACGGTGTGACTACGGGAGTATTTCCCGACGGCTACGACTTAGGGACCTTCAAAAGAAGAGGGTACTCTTTTTTAAAAAGGCCGGCAACACATTAGCTAACTCACTGATTTCGCGGATGTTCATGGGTGACGTTGATTACTTTCCATCAGGTGACTCGCCTGCTCGTTTGGCGCTTCTAGCATAAAAAAAAATAAGCTCGACGGTGAGGGAAAACATCGAGAGGCAACCTGCACGTCTCGGATAGTTTGTCAAAGTGTTCTAACACGGCTTCTTCGAAATCCGGATCTTGGGTAGAAGGACGGCCGGTCGAAGCTCCTGGATGGAACGAGCTAGTCGTAAAGAGCCGATGCGTCAGACGTCTGAAGCTACGCAATGAAGGAAGTTGCCTACGTTCATTTGCTGGTCTATCTTCAATGAAGCTTTGAAAGTACAGCTCCCGTGCTGCACTCAAATTGCCGTCGGTAGCACCCACACATAGAATCATTTCATAGTAATCCCGATTACTTAGAGACATTGTCACTTTTATCACAACTGAAACCTAGAATGTCGAACTTGTTCACACTAAAGCGGATAGCGAGCGACTGCTTTGTAAATCCCGCGCACCTGCTGCGTGTGCTTCCTTTTACCGCTTCCGATTTCTAGCCTCCCAGTACTAGGGTATCTGTCCTAATATTGTCACTTAAAAATAGGGAAAAAGGACCCTTTGAAAAAATTGATCGACGTAGTGACTTAGGGAAATCATTTATTTTGTTTGATAAATCATTGATAGTGGCGTAAAAAATGAATAGAAAAAGACATGGCGGGTAATGTCTTTTGTTTTCAAGCTGTAAAGCGCTTGCAGCTAAACGAGCTTCTATTACGCTACCGCAATTTTTTATGAATGATTTTTAGTAGGCAAAATACGATATTTTTGTTTTTATGTTTTCATATTCCATTTAAATAATATTATTAAGAATACTTATTATAACTAAGTTTGGAACATAGTTTTTTTTTTCAAATTAAGTTGATTGATTCTAAGCCTTGAACGACTAGTAGTATAAGTTGCCTTACAACATCAGCCCATCCACTGCCAAATTATTACGTTGAGGAGTAAATACTGATGCAGATTTAAAAAACAATACAAAACCATTTAAATATGTCTATAAAATGTTATTAATGTTTAAAGAACTATGTACTAACTCCTAATAATTAAGGACTTATGATCGCCGGACGCAAATGCCATACCTAAAACTTCAGAAAATATTGTAATAATGCGGTACTTAGTTTTTATCGCTAAGAGGTAAAGGATAACGCTGTTACTCATATGACTCTGTAGTCAGTGGTTAGATATCGCCCGCAGTGTAAGGTCCTGGGTTCTAGCTCCTTGGTTTGGAGCTAGTTACTATGTGAGGAGACGGTATGCTTTTTTTAATAGTGTACTAATTTGTGATAGTAAAAATAACAACGTTAATCAAGATCGTAAAAAGATGTTGACATAGAAGACACGTATCCCATCTAACAATAATTAGTAAGTAGCGACTTCACACATCATGGATACAAATATGTACAATTCTTTCAATCGAATCTCACCTTTAGGTAGGTATGTCAAACACATTTGGTTCAACGACTCAATATCAATGGATAAATTAAACAGATTGTGGTAACTGGTGTGGGTGTCTGTACGTACTGGATCAAACCATGAACCCTAGTTTTGGAGGTTTTGAAATACTTGAATGCCTTTTAAAACAAAAACCCATTATTTTTAACACTCATCTTTGTCATTTATTGGTGTGTTTACCCTAATGACTAACCGCGCCCATAATATGGCGGGCTTTTTGGCGGGTGAATGATGACATTTCATTGGGCGGGCGGCGATCTTATTGATCGTGATTGGTCATCATTGATAATGGTATTGTTATTGAACAATAGTTAGGTTCTAACATAAATTAGGGTTCAACTTCAAAAAATACGTGCCGGTTTGGAATTTTTATTGTTTTACATTGTATTTCTGGTAATCTTGACCAGGTATTTTTTGTGGTAATGTGCGGTCGCGCTTTGCGGGACCAGCGTAGTTTTTATGTAATTCGGATACGGTTTTTAGTTTAGGATTCGGATAAGTTTTCTGGTCGATAACTATTCAGATAAGAAGTAAGTAAGTAGGCTTGATGTGCTTTCCGAGGCCTGTGATTATTGATGTTTTCTTACAATCACGCGGATTTTTTCTTGATTCATTTATTTTGTGAATTTCATTGATTGAATCTTTACTTGTCGTCCATTATGTACACGGATACATACCGACTAGGTACCTGATTGGTCAATGTATCTCATTCGATCGTAAGGTTTCTTTTGCTGGTTGTCTGTTACCACTCTTTTCACGCTTGTTTATTGTGCATAATTAAAAAATATTGTAAAAAGATGGGTACATAAGTACTTATGTTCCCATCTTTTTACAATATTTTTTATCAATAAAAGCAGTACCGCTTTTATTGTTTCCACTTCATATAGGTATTTATTTTCTCTTAACATAAAAGAAAATTATAAAAATGTTCGGAACCCATTTTAATATTGTGTTCAATAACCAGGAGCACAGCCAGGAGTGCAAGGAGCTGTAACCATTCCAAAAGGAGCGGGCAAAGGTTAATAACCTTGTCAGCTGATTGTTCACTAGTGATGTGCGAATTGAAATGTAATTCACGAAGGATTAGATTTCAATTAAATATTAAAAATCACAATATTAACTTGGAAGGTTTAAAACTTTAATATGAGGTTTGTAAAGTTTGTCAGAATCGGTTCACTTCGGGTTGATACCCCCTTTTTGTTACACCCTGTATATATATATATATATATATATATATATATATATATATATATATATATATATATATATATATATATATATGTCTTTCATACAATGTTGTGTTGTCATCATACCAACCATATACAAACGCTATGCGCGAACTGATTGGCATTGCCACTCAGAGAGCAGTGTGTTAGTTTACGTATTTCAACGATGCGTTTATTTAAAAGAGTTTCTGTGATTGGTCGAACCATGTAAAATTTTACGAATAGATATCCGTTAGTTTATAAATAAACGTTTACCGTGTGACGTCGGAAATTGATAAATTTACAAAAGTATGGACGTAAAATAATACAATTTATCTCCCGTTTAGAATCCTACGAAAGTTTATAAAGTTCCTAGTGAATTGATAAACTTACGGATCTTGTTATTTTCCGGTGACATATATATTTGTAATCCCACTGTTGATTCTGATACCCGTAACATAGGTGCTTAGGCTCCCTATCTCAGAGTCAGATCGATGTATACAGCGTGTTTATTTGATACGGGCGAATATTTTAATGGCGATTACTATCGGACCTAGGGAACCTGTTTACATACATTTCTTTAGGAAATTAAGGTACTTTTTTTTTCATACAAAATAATTGAGCACGCAATGTATTGCATCCACTGGTAGTTAACATTAATAACATCAATTAACGTAGACATAAGTATCTAAACGTCATACGAGTGTCATGACACTCATGTCACTTGTCATGTCAAACAAAGTTGGACGGCATACATTGCTGCTGGGTTGCACTTTAGAAAAATCATTTCACCTAATTAACCACAAAATTTAATGAAATGATTATCTTATACGATTCGTAGGATCAGATATTATAGCTGGATTAATTATTCGCCCGTATAAAATACACACGCTGTATTATTATGCCCGTAACACCTTTCTGTTGCGCTTCTGTCGTAATTATAACAGCGATTTTTTGACTTAGATCTATTTAACACTACACTGCGAGCGTACAAAAAGGCTGTTGTGGGTAAATTGTCTCCTGATTTTACAAAGTACAACATTGTATGAAAGACATATATATATATATATATATATATATATATATATATATATATATATATATATATATACATATATATGTGGGTGTGTCAAATTGAGAACTTCTTTTTTTTGAAGTCGGTTAATTAAAATTGAACAGTTTTTTTTTTCGATTATATTATTTCTGTCGCGGTTTGTACTTGACTAATAACTAAACAAAGTAGGTAAGTAGGTAAAGAGATCTAAAACATTGGTATGGTAAGATCGTGTGTCATCAAACGTGGATTTTCTTCAGATAAAATTGCGTGTCAGTTCTTGTTGTAGGTACCAATGTCATGTTACGTTTTCCCTCGGTATGTCGGACGTCATTGTAATTTTTTTAAACAGGGAAAAACGTCCCTATCGTCATTTCAACTATTCTTTGATGACTAATTTTATTACTTCAACATTATAGTCATATTTTGCTCTATATAATAATAACAATAAATATTTCACAACATCACATACATTGATCTGACTCCGGGATAGGTAGCTCAAGCACCTGTGTTACGGATATCAGAATCAACAGTGGGATTACAAATATATACATATAATACTTTTCTTTTGTAAATACATACGTACAATACATAGCAAACACCTAGACCAATAACAAACAAACATGTTCATGCACACAAATGTTTGTACTGTGCGGGGATCGAACCCGCAACCCTTGTATCAGAGGCAGCGTTCACTACCACTGTTCCAATCGGGTCGTCAGTCGTCATATCGTCATATAAACAAATATATTACGATTACTTCAAGAGAAGAGCGTACTCTTTTTAAAAAAGGCCCGCAACACCTTAGCGATCTCTTTGATTTCGCGGGTGTTCATTGCTTGATCGTTTGTCGCCTCTAGCATAAAAAATAAACTATGCTTGCTCTTGTCCTGTACTCTTGTGCCGTTGCCCTTTAAGCCGTTGGTCCTGAACCCGATCCGTCTCTGGTCGTGTCAAACGGATATCCCATCGGAATATGTGGGTAATAGAATAATAGATAGTGCACTTGTGTTTGCAATGCGAACGTGGATATTTGCCACCAGCCGAATCGGCCGATGTTGAGTTTTATTTATTTCGCTTAAGTATTTAATAGACGCTTTGTTATATTCCACTTATAAAGAATGTATCCTGTGAACATTTACATCGCTTTAACCACGTGTTGGAAATTCCTCGAAAATATTTTCAACTCCCCATGCAAAATGACCAAGTCACGTGACCAACTTTGTATGAAAGGATGATTATTTTAAACAAATGTTGTTCATGATGGTTGGTAAAACACCTGGTTAAAGGGATGTCAATGTTCACAAATACACCCTGTATATTACGGAAATAATCATTGTCACAAACATTTCAATTTACCTACCATAATTAATAACATAAAATTATTGTTAAACAATTTCATACGCTTTTAGTTTCAGCTAATAATATAAAATAATTTCCTCCTCTTTCCAATATATGTTAACTGCAGGAAAGTACATAATTTGTGATCCAATATGGGAATGTATTTTCAAACATTTAGATCATCAACCTAGCTTCGTTACTAATCATTTGTTAGCGCCGTTCAACAAGCGGCCTAAATTATATAAATTACAAGTGGTTCGCCTTTTCGGTCTGTATACAACTTTGTCAATATCTATAGAATTTAATTCTTTATAAATAACTAGACTGCGCCCGCGGCGTTACTCACACAGTTTTAGTCTTCATTACACCATGGTCTAGTAATGGTCATCATGGTCATTTGTAATGCACAATAAACGCTTGCTGGAGAAGATGTTAGTACTTTTCGAGATGATAGGGATTTTATCTGTTGCTATAATATATGTTTTTTTTATGTGATAGGTGGCAGACGAGCAGACGGTTCACCTGATGGTAAGCGATTGCCGCCGTCCATGGACACCCGCTCGAACATCAGAACATCGCGAAGCGTCAGAATATGATTTGTATGAAATTAGATGGTAGGTGTGTTTGTTTACATGGTCATCATGATCATCATCATTTCAGCCAATAGACGTCCACTGCTGGAAATAGGTCTCCCTCAATGTTCTCCACACAGATCGGTCCTGTGCCGCCCGGATCCAATGGCGGCCTTCACCAGATCGTCGGTCCACCTTGTGGTTGCCCTGCCCATTGCCTCTTGAGTTAACATGTTATTGAAGTTAAAAATAAGTTTAAACAAGTATGAAAGCCTCATTTGGATTTAGTCGTGTGGGTCTGCTACTCTTCGGCAAGGATGGGCTAGCTCAACGGGAGTGATACATAGCCTAGCAGGACACAGGCGCGTGAAGCAAAAGCAGCGTTCTCTGTGTCTTACCGAGTGAGTGAGGGTAGTGGAAGCCCAGTTCCGTCAATGGTGATGCAGCGGACTATGGGCGGCGGCAATAGTTTACCATCAGGTGATTTTCACTCATTTATCACTATCATCATCACCATTATTTTAGTTAATAGACGTCCACCGCTGGACATAGGCCTCTCCCAATATTTTCCACACAGATCGCTTCTGTGCCGCCCGCATCCAAGGGATTACCACGATCTTCACCAGATCGTTGGTCCACCTTGTGGGGGGCGCCACGGCTGCGACTTCCTGTACGTGGCCTCCACTGGATTAACTTTCCGCCCCAATGGCCGTCTGTTCTCCTCGCTATGGGCCCTGCCCATCGCCACTTGAGGTATGCAATCCTTTAGGCTATGTATATATGTGACCTTAGTTCTCCTGCTCACCTGTTACACTTTACATTTATCACCTGTCACATTAAATAAAGTTTTACCTAATCCATCAGCAATTTGTAAGCGATCATATTTGCATTTTCCACAACAAATCGTGGTTTTGCGCTTTACCAATAGATTTATGTTCATAAGATATTCATTTATTTACAACAGGTAGTGGGTGATTGGCAGTAATTGTGTCGGGTATGCAAACGAGATGCCACTGGTTCGAGTTTTCCTCCTGTTGGTGACCTGACCTAAGTATACCTTAGATCTCCCCTAAGGCCATTTTACACTATAAAGTATCAGCCTATGAACTGTCCCACTGCAAGGCAAAGGTATCCATAATAGAAATCGAGTTATCGCTAATAAGATAGGATCAAGCTTAATCAGCACCCTTGCCAAATGAGGATTCGTGATCACAAACCCGAGTTATGTTCGAAAAATTTGAAACATAATCTTCGCTCGACCCGGGAATTGAACCCTGATGGCTTTATTTAAAGCCGTCCCGTAACGAACGGGTATATACCTGTCGCATCCAAATAAAGGAGACACACAGCGCGTGTGAAAGAGAGAAAAAATCCGATTCAGTCGTAACGTCTGCTTTAAATTAGCCCTCCAGGACCTCCAGAGGTAATTAAACCACTAGACCAGCAGGGCGTTTACAACCCCAGTATAAAAGAAGTCAGTAGCAAGATAGCGTCACTTTAGTGGACTTGTATTTAGGTGCAAAAATCACGTGAAATTAATTAGTGCGCCCTCAATTTTTTTCTTGGCGGTGTCGTGTGGGGTATGTTAGCAAGTTTCAAATAAACATTATTCATATAACTCCAAAATAAGTTAAATAAAATGTAAGTTTCAAAACTAAAACCCGCCTACTTAAAAACATGAAAGAAAGTATTTTATACAGTAGTTATAGCTTTTAAACTTCCACCTCATGACGATCTAAAGTTATTACCGTACTAAAGCTCATGCCATCCCGTTCCAACACGCAACATTAAAAGGGATAGGCACGAATTTGGATCCGGAACTATCCTTACTTCGCGATTTGTAATAAGAAGGATAATATTTATTATTATAAATCGCCTGTATTCTACTGTAGTAGAAGCACGAAGCTTCGCTCGACCTTGATCTTGTTCAAAACTTACAGCAAAAACTGGTCCAAGCAGTTTAAAACTTAGCCTGGGACTTCCCAGATAACATACACTTGCCCTTGTCCTACGTGAACAACCAACGCAGCATCCACTAGCGAGACGAAGCGACGCGAAACTATAAATTGTCAGACACGACACAAAAATAGTTTTAAGAAGTAAATAATAAAGTAGCATTAAAACAATGTATTAGCACTGTTACTATATACTAGCACGGGGGTACAAGACCGCCAACTCCGTGCCTCGGAAAGCACGTTAAGCCATTGGTCCTGCGCCTAATCCCTTTTCGGTCGTGTTACACTAGTGTCCCATCGAAATAAGAGGGTTCGGGAATAGAGAGTGCACTTGTGTCTGCGCAAATACTTGTCCACTATAATATGTCCAGCTTCGATGGCCATGACCGAAATATCGGTTTGAAGGACATTATATACTAGCACTTTTAAGCTTAGTTAAGACGATAACGATATATGAGTAGTAATGTATAATTCATTTCATCATTTTTCTTTGACGATTTATCTAAAAGATATTGATTATAAGCATTGTATATCATACTGTCACTGTAATCATAATTTGTATAAGAATGAATATTGTAATTACCAAATTATTTGAAAAGAGTACCTACTGAGTTTCTTGCTGATTCTTCTCGGTAGAAATTGACATTCTGAATCAGCGGTAGATTACATAATATTTGAGATTCATAAATATTCTGTATGCACTTAAATTGAATAAAGACATTTTTGATTTTGATTTTGACTGTACAATGAAACTTGTCCTAAAGCCTAACAAGAAAATGTTTTTTTCGCGGAGCAAAAAATATTACTATAAGCAATTATGTAAAACAAGCAAATAAAGGCACGGACGGTCCTAGAGTCTAAGAATTGAAATGTATCAAATAAAAAAATCTATAAATGCGTAACATGAAATTTTCGACCTTTATGTAACCTCGTAGAAGACAACTTTAGTATTATGATTAGGTATTCTTCAGAATAGGAAGAGTATAGAAATAGTTGATAAAGTAACATTCTTTAACCTGCTGACATTATCATAGATAGATAGATAGATATTCTTTATTGCACAAAAACAAAATACAAGCATGATACCACAGCAACAGAGAGTACAATAAGGCGGTCTTATCGCTTGTAGCGATTTCTTCCGGACAACCTTTGGGTAGAGGAAAGAAATATCGTATTCGTAATAAGGGAAGGCAGTGCAAAGTAGTTTATCAAATGAAATTGAGAATGGCAGAAATATACATTATTTTATATATTAATATTATTACATTACATAAATAATAATAAACAATACATACATCATCATCATCATCATCATCATCGGCCTATCGCAGTCCACTGCTGGACGTAGGCCTCTCCAATTGTTCGCCACTGTGATCTATCCATGGCTTCTCGCATCCAGCTCTTGCCAGCCATCCTGCGCAGATCGTCCTCCCACCTAGCCAGAGGGCGCCCTACATTACGTTTGCCAAGACGCGGTCTCCACTCCAGAACTCGTTTACCCCATCGGTTGTCGGTTCTGCGGCTAATATGGCCAGCCCACTGCCACTTAAGCTTGCTAATCCGGTGAGCAATGTCGATAACTTTGGTTGTCTGCCGGATCACCTCATTTCGGATTCGATCTCGGAGAGAGACGCCGAGCATTGCTCGTTCCATAGCCCGCTGAGCGACCTTTAATTTATTTTAATACATACATACCCAATAATATATTCATAGATAATTTATAACAAAAATTCAATAAATCATAGTACTTGCTACGAACTATGTAGAAATTATTCGCCGCGTTTGTAACTTTCGGGTGACAGGACATGTGACATTGTAACTTCACGTATCGCGTCGCTATTAGTTGTCGCTAGTGTATCCCTTCGCTCACCTAGGACAGCGAGTCATACAAACTTGTCACAGGCTCTGTTATATAAAGAATTTTTATGTTAAATACCCATTTTAATTACACTACTAACTTTATTGGGCGCTAGACGTTTTTTGCCTCATAAAAAAAGTAACTCAGAAAAAAAAATACTGTATAATTTTCGACACGTGTATAACATACATAAATGTTTAACAAACTTTGAGTCTTATTATTAATATACTTAAGAGTGTAAATGATCAGAATGTTAGCACGCGACTCAGAAAGGTTTCGTTTTCCTTAATTTTCGCGTGATGTTTTTTTTTGAATAGATAGTTTCACACGAGATCATGTTGATTCATAAACTATTTATAGGAAAATCTTGACATAGTAAAGGCATATGAACATGACTTACCAATTTATTTATTAACCCATACTACTACTTACTTACTAATTGCTAACATAAGACTCTATATACAATTTGCTGAATTGTATGATTAATTAGGTATTAGGTAATCAACGCCGTCCATGAACATCCGCGAAATCAGAGAGATCGCTAATATGTGGCCGGCCTTTTTAAAAGAGAGTACGCTCTTCTCTTCATTATTTATTATTATTATTTACAAATATATTTATAACTTTGCAGAAGTGAATCAATTTATGATATGTATAGAACTACACGCGCCGGACTACGCTCCGTCGGTACACTAGGACTTGAACTTCCTTTGCTAACATCCATTGAAGCCATTTAAGTCCATTCCATTTAAGCTGAAATTTATACACAAGTTTTAAAGATAAATTCTTTAAAACTTGTGTATAAGGTGACGGGTAGGGCACACTAGCGACGCCAATTGATTTAAATTGTTAGCAACAAAACCGGATCTCCTTTTAACAACTTCGAAGCTGCAGCCCCTCGGAAAACACTTATACTATTTATTTAATACTGATACTTAACTTTTGGGTCTGCTTTTGTACTCTAAATAGGAATTACCGAAAAAAACGGTCACATATGGCGTTAATCCAAATTTATATTTCAAAAACAGATCAAAAAGTAATGCACAATTATTAAATTAATAGTATAAATGTTTCCTTAAAGACTTCCTTTCCGGAATTGTGTAAAATAGATCCGATTTAGTACCCAACAATTTAAATCGATTGGTGTCGCTAGTTAGGGCTACCCGTCGCCTTAACTAACAAAAATCCGAATATGTCTTAATACCTCCCGGTATTAATAACGTATTAGTTAGCTATCTGTTTATTATTAGTCATCAACGTTGTTAAGATATAAAATGTCTATTATGTACTTTATTTATATAAGGATAACGATAAGGAGCCGAATCGCGTCCAATATTATATCAATTACCTCTACACGCTAGACGACTCACTCGAATCTAAAAAAATTGTGTCCGAAGTAAGCACGTGAGAGAAGGGGATAGAAAGCGCTGTTTGGCTGCACTCGACGAACGTGTAGAGCACCGGTTCATCGGCCGATTGCGCATTAGTCGCGTGCGCGGGCGCAAAGGAAACACTCGATGGAAAATCCGCTGGGAATCACCGACAGGTGGCGTGGCGTAAGATGCCGCTGTGATTTACCTGTTACTTGTAAGACATATCCCCGTTTTTTCTGCTTTCCATAGTACAAGGGAAAATCTTAGTTTAGGACCAGGACTATGTAAGTGATGTTGTCTCATTTTTTATGTTTGTAGTTATACCGCGCCTTTTTACCATCTAAAAAACTTGTCGAGGGATTATACTGATGGATACAATTAGTATGTTTCTCCAAAGTATATTTATAAAATGTAGGTCAAATCTAAAAAAAACGTTTTCCACGCATACAGGGTGTATCTGTGAACATTTACATCTCTTGAACCACATGTTCTATGAACCATTATGGACATTTATAATAATAATAATACTCACAACATCTCATACGTTGACCTGATTCCGTTCTAAGTAGCTTTGTTCTGTCACTTTTGTAAATTCCCATGAAAAAATTTCAACTTTTCATACAAAGTTGGTCACGTAACTTGGTCTTTTTGTATGGGAAGTCGAAAAAGTTTTCGATAAATTTTTGAAAAGTCGTTGAAGAAATGTTGTTCAAAATGGTTGTTAGAACACGTGGTTCAAGAGATGTAAATGTTCACAGATGCATCCTGTATGAGGACAGGTTAGTTTATAGAAAAGTGCAAGAAACGACTTATTTTTAAAATTGTCATACGTTTTTGTAGTTTTAATTGTTCAAGATACAATACAATATACAATAATAAAATTTAATTATACATTTTAAGCAGAGAGATCGCTACTAACGATAGTAGGTACTGCTTTATTTTGGACCAAATAAACTAGGAAACGGTCTCGACACTGTATCTGTATGTATGTATGTAACTGTATGTATGTTTTGTTTTGTACAATAAAGAATGTATCTCTCTATCTAAAACACGTCGTTAAAGGAATTTATCAATTACATAATACACCTAAAAGGAATCTTATAATGATGACTGAAACAAGTTTTCCTCATACGTTAAATAAGAAAAAATGTCAATTGTCCGGCGCCATCTTAGGTGCGCGAGCGCCTGTCAACCGACGCATAACAACTCGCGCGCAGCTCGGGATATCAGGTGATTGGGTTTAATCGACCGGTTTTCCTAATCGCCTCTACAGTAGCGTTATTCAATTAACAATGATATTGACCATTACTATCGAATCAACTAATACGATCAAGTATTAGAACACTCCTGTTTTATTGGGTTAACCAATTTGTAGTTGGTTGTCTTGTGGTGACAGTCGGAACATTATAAACAAACTCTATCATAGGTAATAGCTTATTTATTGGGCACAGGCCTCGATCATTCAGGGCGCCCCTCTTTTTAGCGTAAATCCAGAAAGGATAAATGGCGGTGAGCGTCGTTGTGGAAGGCTTTACATCAGTGCCCATGCCGGCCTCACCACAGGCCATACGAATCGATGCAGAAGAGCAAGAAAGACTGGCACACCGAGTGAGCAAAAAAAAAGGCCTCGATCATAGAAATCAAGTCATCGCTACGATATGACGATATGACACTTGCATAAAAATAAAATAAAAAAATAAAATAAGAACCACTTCACTTTGTTCCTTTTCTTCTTCCTTGGTCACTAGTTTATGTATTAACTTATTTTATTTGTTTTGCTTTAATTATTTTTTCCTATGTATTACTGTGCAATCTCCTTATGTTTATGTTATGTGTCCTGTCTATGTAAATATTTTATGTGGTCAATAAATGTTTACTTACTTACTCCGACATAAAGTTTTGGCGCAGATGGTAAAGTTTACTCTCTCACCTTTTTTTAAGTGATAGGTGGCAGACGAGCAGATGGATCGCCTGATGGTAAGCGATTGCCGCCGCCCATAGACACCAGCGACACTAGTGGAGTCACAAGTGCGCTGCCAACCTTTAAACCCCTCTTTCCCCCGGATAATCTACCTACCTATACCGTGGACCTATAGCGTGGCTCTCCTACTATCAGAAACTAGGGCTCGTAAAATCCTTATTTTTGTTTCGTTGAATAAAATTTATATTGTGCGTGTAACATTCGTAACACAAAGTAAATCTTTGAAATGCGCGCAGAATCCTCAAAGCTCGTATTACGCGCTCTCACCAGATGTCACTCGCGGCTGATTTACCGACCTGCTCGTGCGCCAATAGTGACCAGAGTACGAGGGTTATTCCGAAACTCTACCACCATGCAGCCTATAATATTTATCAAGGTAAATCCAGGTGGATGCCTGCAAGTCTTAAGAACTTGCATACGTGTTGCCGACCCTTAGGGTCTCGGAGGCCTAATCCGGGGGAAAGGGGGGTTTAAAGGTTGGCAACGCACTTGTGACTTTACTGGTGTCGCGGGTGTTCATGGGTAGCGGCAATCGCTTACCATCAGGTGATCCGTCTAATCGTCTGCCAAATATCACATAAAAAAAAGGTAACTGGATCCACATTTAACGTAAATATCTTCATTTTTGTTATAGAAAGGCCAATCAGGATGACGTCACTCCGCCTGATGGTAAGCGGCTATGAAATCCAAATATGAGGTTGACAGGCATAAAAGAACTAACAAAGTACCCATTGTGTCTGCCATCCTCACCCTGATGGCCTGCTGAGATGCCGTTTCACGTCCCGCCTAAAAGACCCCGGATTGTATGAAGGCTGTCATGCCTTCATACAATCCGGGGTCTTTTAGGCGAGGCGATGAGGCCGTCTGCTCGTCTGCCAACTATCACATAAAAAAAAGGTATCTGGATCCACATTATTGACGACCCGTTTGGAACAGTGGTATTTAACGCTGCCTCTGGTGCAAGGGTTGCGAGTTCGATCCCCGCAGAGTACAAACATTTGTGTGCATGAACATGTCTGTTTGTATTGGTCTGGGTGTTATCTATGTATTATAAGTATGTATTTACAAAAGAAAAGTAGGTGAATTTTGCTTCGCAATGAAAAAGATTATGTGTATGTATTTGTAATCCCGCTGTTGATTCTGATATCCGTAACACAGGTGCTTGAGCTACCTATCTCGGAATCAGATCAATGTATGTGATGTTGTGAAATATTTATTTATTTATTTATTAAACGTAACTTTTTTCATTTGAACATATTTACGTTAAATGTAGATTTTTCTATTATATTCTTCTTCTATTATAAATATCAGGCAACTATGCGAATAACCCTCTTGGTCTTAGTATGCATGTGCATGGAATAATTGGCAGAGGTCCTCACCAATGGCTCGCACTGTTGTTTCTGCGCTGTTATCTCGCGCATTATCAGTGGTTTCCACGTCGCAAGTCATGATCGTTTGGCAAACTTCTACTTTCAACTAGACGTGATGCAAATAAAGGTTGACTATCTCTGTATTTTATAGTTGGATTAGAAATATTGATAGTGAGCTACAATGACCCCGTAGCTTTTTAAGGTATAGGGTTTATATCAATCAGTACGCTGAATTGGCCTGTGAACTGACTATGGTTGATGTTCGGTTCTAAGACTTATCTTGGAGCGGAAACCATAGTTTTTTTTTTAGACGACGAGCAGACGGATCACCTGATAGTAAGCGATTACCGCCGCCCATGGACAACTGCGACACCATTGGAGTCACAAGTGCACTGCCAACCTTTAATCCCGTCATTCCTCGGATTGGGCCTCCAGTACCCTCACTCACGCAGCGAAACACAGTGCTGCTTCACGCCGGTTTTCAGTGAGGCCTGGTATCACCCCGGTCGAGCCGGCCCATTCATGCCGAAACGTGGCTCTCCCACGATAAAAAAGTAATAGGTAGTTAGTAAATATAGTAGTAAGTAATAGTTAGGCGTAGTTTGGGGCACTCAGCCATATTTTGGACTACGGTTAAGGAAAGCCAAACAAACACATGTGGGTGGACAAAGGAATAGTCACATTGGTCTATTAACTTAAATGAAGCAAACACGATAAAGGGATAGCCAAAAGACCCTAGCATAGTTCCTATTTGAGCGTAACGTTCATAGGCTGCGGTAGTCACCTATCATCAGGCAAGCCACGCGCTTGTTTGTATTAAAAAAAAAACGTAGAGTAGGATGAGTGTGTAGAATAAGATTAGTGTGAAAAGTCACATTCACTCATATAGTTGAGTGCAGGGTTATGCGCATTGACTGAAATGGAAGTTCATAGGAAGGGGTTAATTTCAAAAAGCGAAAAATCGAATACCTAGGTCACGTACTCAGGCATGACAGGTACAGGTTGCTTCAATTCATCATGGACGGGTAAAATAGAGGAGATGCGACGCGTTGGAAAAAGGAAAAAGTCGTGGCTGCGTAATATAAGGGAGTGGACTGGCATCGCATCTGTGGAACGGCTGTTTCGTTTCGCAATGAACAGAGGGGATTTCGTAAAGCTGACGGCCAACCTTCAGAACTGAAGAGGCTCTTAACGAAGAAGAAGGGAGGGGAGGGTGTACAATTCAGATAATAAAGTTATATATTTGATTATGACCAGGATTGGTACTGAACTTGATTGCAGCTTGCTACCGAAGTATTAAAAAATATAGTCTTCCTCGATCAGCCCCAGGATCACGGTCAGATTTTGACCTCTATGCCATTAATCCTACAGTCGTCCACAGCAAATTACTTAGCTATCAATTATCACTGCAATAAACCGGCATATTGACCAATTACCCGCATACGAGTAGATGCAAGATATAAATCATCTAAAGCGCATTAACGTGCAGTAACCAATTCCTTCAAGGTGAGCCATTATCAACATACAACCATCTAAAAACTTTTGAACTTTATACACTTGACATAAAGCTTAAAAACTACACAAGACAAAAGCGGCAGGCTGTATTTGTAAACCGGTTCTCTGGCCGGCGTGTCGAGCACTTGTTATGTCATAATCGCTAATTCTTGCTCATTAATTCAGATGTTAGAATAACCCATTTAGCATAGGAAATGATTAAACAGTTTTGCATAAAATTGAGATTGATTTTTTTTGCGATGTGGTTTCGTAATCAAAAATTAATCTGGATTTTATAATTACATAACATCTGATCAAATTCAACACTTATAATGGAACGCAGAATCAACGAAGGTAGGTATGGACAGCCACACATAATATGTTGCAGGGATATGATGAAAATAGATAAGTTTTTATATCAAATTGCGTTGCTAATGTGACCATTTAGACCACGGAACACGTTACTAAGACGAAATGTGTGGTTTTGTATTGTTTGTTTGTTCGAGTCCCGTCTGAACACGATATGAAATTTTTAAGTGTGTTATAATTTACTTAAAAATAAATTGCTAAAGATTGCTACAAAAATATCAACTATTGAAAAAATGTAATAAATTAATGTATGGAAGCTCAATTTATCGGCGGCAGATACTAAAATTTATTTGTTCTACTAACTTCATACTATTTATGTATTTTTGTATACTAACATTATTCCGGCCGTGATCTCGGGGTCCTGGGTTCGATTCCCGGGTCGAGCTAAAGTATGTTTCGAATTTTTCGAACATAGCTCGGGTTTGTGATCACCAATCCGCAATAGGCAAGCGTTGTGATTAACCCTAATCCCATCATAGCAGCGATGACTTGATTTCTATGATGGAGGCCTTTGCTCTGCAGTGGGACAGCATATCATCATCATCATCATCATCAGCCCATTTAAGTCCCCACTGCTGGGGCACGGGCCTCCCTCAATCACATGAGTGTAGTTGCCATACTCACCACGCTTGGCAGACGGGTTGGCGAGGGCTTAGATGTAAATGCAGAGTTTTCCTTCTCTGGGTGCTGATGATCATACCAGCAGCTTTACCTTAGTCGCCTTTTACGACACCTCGGTAAGAGAGAGGGTGGCCTATTCTACTCTGCCGGGGACCACACGGCCTCTGCCGGGGACCACACGGCCAGCATAAAAGGACAGCATATAGGCTGATACTTATATTATTCTGGGCAAAGCCTGAAATAAATCTTTTTTTTTTGAGAAAATGTTCATCCAATACTTCAATGTCATATTTAAAAACCTATTAAATAACACCTCTTTGGGTTTTTATTTAAATTTTAGTTCGTAAAGTCTAATATCTAAGAAGGCTTGACCTTTATGCTCTATTCAATCTATTTTTAAATTTCAATGAGTCTCTTGATATGTGTTTTACATACAAATCGGTTATAACTAATATCACGATGTGATTATAATATGAATTGTTTGCAGAGTCAGATTAAAAACTGACCTTTGAAAGGTCGGACGAACCGGTCAATTCTATCGACAATGCACATTGACGGATGACTTCATAAGGGGCCGTCCATTAATCACGAGATCTTTTTTAGCATTTTTTAAGCCCCACCTCCCCTTGGTGATACGTAGTGAGGTTTAAGACTAACCCCCCCCCCCCCTTTCCCAACATCACGTATATTTTTAGTACCTAAATACAGGTATAAACTAGATTTTTTTTAAATTCTGAAATTAAGGACCATGATAAAAATGTCTACACTAGGATGCAACTAGTTCTTTTTCATCATCATCAGCCCATTTAAGTCCCCACTGCTGGGGCACGGGCCTCCCTCAATCACATGAGGGGTAATTGCCATACTCACCACGCTTGGCAGACGAGTTGGCGAGGGTGGAGGGAGTTCTTTTTGATTGCAATAAAAATAATAATAAACGAAGAGTGTAATCATACGAAAAACGTTGGACGAATAAATAAATACACGGGATATCTTACACCCCCCTCCCCCTTGTGTTATTTTCATGATTTTTATCAAACCCCTCCCCCCCTTTCAAGCCTTACGTGATTAATGGACAACCCCTAAGGCAACTTTTTTTTTCGTAAATCGAAAGATTTTTACTTTATTGATTTCGATACGATGGGTTTATTCCAGTAGACGCAAAGTGGAGAAGAGTGGTCATGTATTATGCCTATATACTCAAATTCTCATTTCTACTCATTCTATATTTTGTTTCTCTCCGTAGATCAAGAAAGATACTACTTTCATCAGTTTTTAAAGAAAAATATTATAGAAGTTGTAAATACTTAAGCAGCCGTGTGGTCCCCGGCAGAGTAGAATAGGCCACCCTCACTCTTACTGAGGTGACGTAAAAGGCGACTAAGGTAAAGCTGCTGGCATGATCATCAGCACCCAGAGAAGGAAAACTCTGCTTTTATACCAAAACCCTCGCCAACCCGTCTGCCAAGCGTGGTGAGTATGGCAATTACCCCTCATGTGATTGAGGGAGGCCCGTGCCCCAGCAGTGGGGACTTAAATGGTCTGACGATAGAAATACTTAAGGCTCGCATAGACGAAACTAGCGCCGTTCGATTTACATTAACTGTAACGAAGATGAAAGATTTGTTTCAAAAAGTATATCTTTCAATGGTCATAATCAATATAATCTTATAAAGCCTTAAACGCCTTTTTTGCGTTTTTAGCTTTTTT
The DNA here is from genome assembly GCA_019059595.1 of Marasmia exigua. Classification (NCBI taxonomy): domain Eukaryota; kingdom Metazoa; phylum Arthropoda; class Insecta; order Lepidoptera; family Crambidae; genus Marasmia; species Marasmia exigua. The sequence goes on from CM032469.1 coordinate 27,670,092, forward strand.
GCTTGAATTTGCAATATTTTTTGGAATTGGGCGGATACATTTGCCTGAACGGGGTCGTCTTAGCTAAGACATCTCCATTATTATTATTTCATCTGTTTTTCGCTCCAAGGCATGAATTTATTCTTATCTTTGGCTATTAATATTAAATAAAACATAATATCTTTTGTGAATTTAAAATTAGGGTGAAGTTGATTTGTAAAATCTTCAATAAACTTGATGAGTATAATACAACAACGTTATGGCATTTTTTTTTTTTCAATTTTAATCAGAAACCCACAAAAAGGTTTATATTCGTTCCTTAAGGTGACAGGTAGGGCGCACTAGCCACGCTAATCGATTTTAATTTTTAGCTACTAAGCCGGATCTATTTAAAACAATTTCGGGGTTACAACCTCTCGGCAAACACATATACTATTTATTAAATAACCATGCACAAATGTTGGATCCGTGCACAAACGCAAAAATTTTAGTAAATCGTTTGTATTTTTAGCTTATAAAACACAACATACTATGAAATATTGAAGGCGTTCATGTGAAAAGTGATGTTATTACACTTTCATTGTGACAAAATTTAACCGCACAAATCGTCATAGTAAATTAATTTTCGCGAGATGCGTTTGACAGGCATTGACATGGACGACTGCGGAGCGGTCCGGGCGCTTGGAGCCGTACGGCTCCATTTGAGTTGCTTCAAATAGTGGGCGCAGACTAGGTTTCTAGTCTTGTTATTATTCTATGTTTATAGCAATCTTTTGCAATTTATTCTTAAGTAAATAACACATTTAAAAATCTTAAGTAAATACAAATTTCTTCGGGTTAGTAACGCGTTCGGTGGTCTAATTGGTAGAATATTCGTCAGGATTGTGAAAGTTGTAGGTTCGAGTCTCGCCTGAACACGAGATGAAATTTTTAAGTGTGTTATTTACTTATTATATGTAGGCTTAATTAGCTCACTCAACGACTTATGCGACACAGGCCTGCGAGCCTAGTGCATAAGTCACTGAATCTACTTTAATTGTTTATATTTTTTGCCAATAAAAAGAATTGAATTGAATTGAATTGAATTGAATGTATGTATTTGTAATTCCGCTGTTGATTCTGATATCCGTAAACCTGTGTTACTTGAGCTACCTATCTCGGAGTCAGATCAATATATATTACGATGTGAAATATTTATATATGCCTCATGTGTTGCAGATTTCCATGGGCGGCGGTGATCACTTACCATCAGGTGAGCCATCTGCTCATTTTTCCACCATAATTGTAAAAAAAATATATTAACTTCAATTTAACTTGATGACGTAATAGAGCCCGTTGAAAAACTTTACGGCACGTACGAAAGTAAAATCATTTGTTGAGATAATTTAGTTTTATGGTGAGGATTTCCTTGTAGATGTGAAGATAAAGTAGTTATGTAAAAACTAGTCCAAGTGCATGAGGGAACTCGCACGTTTATGTTGCTATGAAAATATACATCAACTTTGATATACTAGGGTTCCGTATCGGACCTGTTGGGAAATGCATTCATAAATTATTTAATTATTGACCAGTGGCCGACTCTTACTTCGTTTCAGGACATTAGTTCAACTTTGTGCCAATAGATGGCGCTAGGTGTTGATTACAACGCGCAAGTGTTTCGAGACTGAACACGGCGACTACCCCTTTCCCCCCTCCCTGACAGACTAGCGCCAAATAGGCCGCCGGCAGGCCCCACTTTAGGGGTCGAAGACCGCCCTAACAGCGCAGTGTCGCGAGGCCTCCTCTCCCAGAGGAGCGAAAACACCGCGCCAAGAGATGGTGCGAGATGCAGCCCGGGTAAAGGGTTTAACCCGAAACCCGTACCGCACCAAGTGCGACGATGACAGTAGTAGTAGTTCGTGTTTTCGGGTTACCTACCTATAACCGTTACCGTTGTCTGTATGATTTCATCATCAGCATCATCATCAGCCCATTTAAGTCCCCACTGCTGGGGCACGGGCCTCCCTCAATCACATGAGGGGTAGTTGCCATACTCACCACGCTTGGCAGACGGGTTGGCGAGGGTTTTGATATAAATGCAGAGTGTTCCTTCTCTGGGTGCTGATGATCATGCCCGCAGCTTTACCTTAGTCGCCTTTTACGACACCTCGGTAAGAGTGAGGGTGGCCTATTTTACTCTGCCGGGGACCACACGGCGATATGATTATACGGCTGTATGATTTACCTCTGTATAAATAGTATAGATAGATATTATTTTAATCTTTAAATAATGTATGTATGAGATGTTGTGAGAATTATTATTATTATTATTAATAAATAAATATTTCACAACATCACATACATTGATCTGACTCCGAGATAGGTACCTCAAGCACATGTGTTACGGATATCAGAATCAACAGTGGGATTACAAATATCTACATATGTATAATACTTTTCTTTTGTAAATACATACTTAAAATACATAGAAAACACAAATGTTTGTACTGTGCGGGGATCGAATTCGCAAACCTTGCACAAGACTCACTGTTCCAAACGGGTCAAAATCTTTATTATTTAATCAGCGTGATACCAGGGCCTTGCACAAAATTGACGTGAAGCAGAGCTTGCACTGATTCGACGGTAAAGAGAGAGGAAGAGGTTGCCTGTGCCCTTATAACTCCGCTTGAGTCCAATTCTCGTGACGTGATATTTTCTCATCACCGATGTATATCACAAAAACAGTTTTTGTTTGGTTTTTTCATATCGCTAATCCCGTGAATTGGGCTCCTGGTGTTATGAATGTCTATCGGCGGGGCCAATCCTTATTATTTAAATAATCTTGTACATTTAGTACATTTCTTTAATAGGCAGTTTTTAAATGAGACTTACACTTATGCATTGATTATGGATAACAACATTTTGTTGTAGATTATTACATATGTAACTTGAACCAACAAAAAATTAATTACGGATTTTATGAAGTCTGAGGATTGGGACGGCAAGACTATGTTTTTGATGTTATGTAAGACTACAGATGATCAAATCTTTGTAAGATAGGTACCTATGTTTTAAGTTACGTGTATCGCAACTTACAATCTTAAGTCGTAAAGCAAAAAGTATCACATCACTATAAATCATAGTTCAATTACATACGCTTACTAATACAGCAGCGATTCTCAGGAGGGAATCCTAAACAACATATCCGAGCAAAACAAGGAAACTGCTTGCATAACGTTACGTTTGGAGAGGTTTTCCTTCGTGACGTCACCGTGACGTGCAGGCACACGACCTGGGATCTTTGGTGTACGTAGATTCTACAACTTTGGATATCTTTTAGCCATCCGCTTAGGCCGCGTTGTCGCTTTCCATCAGGTGCTATCGTGGTCAAATTTGCCAAATATAAAAAAGCGGTAATTTTGCAGATATTATTTCGTATTCTGATGATGGAATGATGACATTCGAAGGCTGGCTGGTGTGGGCTGGATGAGAGTGGCCGAAAGTCGGGAGCAGTGGAGTGCATTAGGGGAGACCTATGTCCAGCAGTGGACGAGTGTGGGTTGCTGGTGATGATGATGATGACTTTCGGTTTGTTTCGCCGAGTGAGTGTTTTAAGTTTTGGGACTCCAATGAACACTGGTGTTGCAGGTGTCCATAGGCGCCGGCAATCGCTGATCCATCTGCAGGTATTTTTTTCTGTGGCCTCTAATAAAGATTTACTATAGTTTTAGGACGCAAGTTATTATTTACTTGTGCTTGACCTCGTGTCAGAAACTGAGGGTGATAATAATGACGTCAAAGTGGGTAGGTACACAACTTTAGGTACAATGTTGTGGTCGAGAATCCAGCATGACTTCACTCTGAAATCACGAAGCGATGACGAATATAACATGTTTTGCGAAATTACTTGTATGCTCGCCAATTATTTCGTGCGTGTTAATTTTTGGACCTTTCAAAGGGTTTTTACTAATTTTATTTAACAAGTGTTAGTTACAATATTATTAATCTTTTGTATCTGAATTCTGAAGTCAGATCAATGTATGTGATGTTGTGAAATATTTATTTATTATTTAAAGATTAAAATAATATGTATCTATCTATCTATACTATTTATATAGAGGTAAATCATACAGCTGTATAATCATATCGCCGTGTGGTCCCCGGCAGAGTAGAATAGGCCACCCTCACTCTTACCGAGGTGTCGTAAAAGGCGACTAAGGTAAAGCTGCTGGCATGATCATCAGCACCCAGAGAAGGAAAACTCTGCATTTATATCAAAACCCTCGCCAACCCGTCTACCAAGCGTGGTGAGTATGGCAATTACCCCTAATCATGTGATTGAGGGAGGCCCGTGCCCCAGCAGTGGGGACTTAAATGGGCTGATGATGATGATGATCTGAATTCAGTTAATCCGGAATGGATGAATTTTGCGCACATAGTGCATTTCTCACGCCTCTTCTTACTCCGCAGAGTAGAACTGTGTGGAATCAGCTGTGAAATGATGGTGTTTCTGTAACCTGGTGATAATAAAAAAAGAGATTATTAAATTACTTATTGATCATTGTATCATTTCACAATTAGAAACCATTTAGCACAACATTCTAAGATGATGATGAAATTTGCACAATTTATGAAGGCATATTTATTTATTCATTCATAGAGAGATCGTTTAAATTCTAGATTCACCACTTATCAAACCGCAATCCCACCACAATATTTCTCTTTACCGCGAATCTTACCTAGATGTTTTAAAAAGACGGTGCATATTCTACATTGTATAGATAAATATAAATCTTCTTTCATATTAAATCACAACTCTTCTAAAGGAAAAGGTTGTTGGCGTACCTAAGTAGGTAGTTGGAACTCCAGAGGAACAAGTACAGAAAACCAGGAAGCGGAAATGTGCTGTTTCGCTGCGTGAGAGTACCGGAGGCCCAATCCAGGGGAAGGGGGTTTAAAGGTTGGCAGCGCTCTTGTGACTCCACTGGTGTCGCGGGTATCCATGGGCGGCGGCAATAGATTACCATCAGCTGATCCGTCTGCTCCTCTGCTACCTATCACATAAAAACCGGCCAAGTGCGAGTCGGACTCGCCCATGAAGGGTTCCGTAGCAGCAAGTAAGATATATGGAAGGTAAATTGCGGTTTACGGTTTATAACGTATTAAAAAAAAACTGCTCACTATATCTAGTTCAAACCAATTTTCCTTGTTAGTTTTCATGATGATGTACATCATATATATTTTTTAGTTTAATAATTTATTTATTATAGAAGTTAGAGGGGGGGGACACACAATTTACTACCTTGGGAGCGTCTCTTGCGCAAAGTATTGTGTTTAGAAAAAAAATATGTTAAAAACCTCAACTTCATTTTTAAAGACCTATCCATAGATATCCCACACGTATAGGTTTGATGAAAAAAATATTTTTGAGTTTCAGTTTCAAGTATGGCGACCCCCAATTTTTTTATTTTTCCAATTTTTATGTAAAAATCGTAATGCGGTTAACAAAATACATCTATTTACCAAGTTTCAATAGTATAGTTCTTATAGTTTCGGAGAAAAGTGGCTGTGACATACGGACGGGCACACAGACGGACAGACATGACGAATCTATAAGGGTTCCGTTTTTTGTCATTTGCCATTTAAAAAAGCCAGAAAAAGCGTACGCGTATGCGTGAAGCAGCGTCAACGCTGTTTTGAAGAATGAATGGGGGTACCGAAAGCCCAATTCTGCAGGAAAAGAAAAAGGTTGTCAGCGTACTTGTAACTTCACCTGGAGTTGCGAGTTTCCATGGGCGGCGACAATCCCTTGACAGTAGGCGATCCGCCTGCTCGTCTATTATCTTTCGTAAAAAAACACCAGCCGTCAGCGGCCAGCCTTACCACATCACATGACAACACCAAGAATGTGAGCACAGCATTAGCCTCCCCCAGGTTGCCACAAACGTGATTCAATAACTTATAGTCTCTCAAACTGGCCCTTGGGCACGTGGAGGAAAACGGAAGCGACAGTGTGGGTTCGATCGCTTAATAAGTTGCAATAACAGAGTTAATTACCGTAAACGATAGACAGCTTGTAACGAATTGTCCTGTTTCTGGGGAAGGATTAGTTCGGGCAAACTTTATTTATTTATTTATTATTACCATTAAATTGCATAACATTACAGTTTAATAACAAAGCCTTGTACAGTTCAATAATAGACATACATTAAGCTTTTTAGCCTAGTCAACGAATAATTTGTGGATGGAAAAGTCGAAAGCAGAAACTTTGACATAGGAACTTTGCTTGGATTAGTTAGGAGATAAACATACATATGCAGCACGAAGAAGGTTTTTTGTTATTTTGCTAACTTCGAAAACGGTGCTTCATACGACATTATGTTGTACTACATAATAAAAGCCAATTAATCCAAACAAAGTTTCTGCTTTCGACTTTTCCATCCACACTCCCCTTGTGAGCATTCATTGGCCAAACTATTTCGGTAAATTAATATTCAAGAACAGAGTGTAGGTACCTACTTACATGCGCACAGCATGCCCGAAAAAGCAGGATGCCAATCACAGTAATTAGTCAAAATCCATAACGAAAATAGACAGTCAAATAAAAAAATAGTCAAAGAAAAACGTCAATAATACAATAAGAATACAATGTCAAAAATATTATCTGTTAAACCAAAATAAATATATAATGTAAACTTTTAATAAATGTCAAAATATATTGTTACAAAAAATTATAATAATTACTTAATTGATCATCGTCAGCCCATTTAAGTCCCCACTGCTGGGGCACGGGCCTCCCTCAATCACATGAGGGGTAATTGCCATACTCACCACGCTTGGCAGACGGGTTGGCGAGGGTTTTGATATAAATGCAGAGTTTTCCTTCTCTGGGTGCTGATGATCATGCCAGCAGCTTTACCTTAGTCGCCTTTTACGACACCTCGGTAAGAGTGAGGGTGGCCTATTCTACTCTGCCGGGCACCACACGGCCTGATCACCAGAACAATATAAAATGAGAAGCACAGTCGAAGTACGAGTATTCATTGTCGATATATAAACGAGTTTTGCAACTTAGTTGACCACTGTCTGCAAACAAATCAATACTCCAGTCGTGAGCGAGCATATTCCCTATAAGTTTCCCGTAATGCACGAGTGGTCGGTGCATGCGCAGCGTACCTGGTTCCCGAGGTGGGCCGCAAACTTGTGTAGTTCCTGAGTGTAGGTATAAATACTTAGATGGATAAATGGCACAATACGAACAAAAGAAAAAAAATGGTAGGTTAGCTAGACCGTGGGACAGCTGCGCTACGACATGAATGAGCCGGGTCGACTGGAATGAGTGACCACGGCTTCACAGAAAACCGGCGTGAAACAGCACTGTGCTGTGATTCGCTGCCTGAGTGAGGGTACCGGAGGCCCAATCCGGGGGAAAGGGGGGTTTAAAGGTGGGCAGCGCAATGTGATTCCACTGGTGTCGCGAGTTTCTATGGGCGGCGGCAATCGCTTACCATCAGGCAATAAGTCTTCACATAAAAAAATGCGATGGTACCTCAGAGGGTAAGAACACGCTTTTTATACGGGGAGTAGTGGTTCGAATCCAAACATGCACTTCTATATGCGTATTTGTACCATTAGCTCGATGGGGAGGGAATCGTGTGGAAACTTGCAAGCTTCTCATCATCATCATCATCATCATCATCATTTCAGCCAATAGACGTCCACTGCTGGACATAGGCCTCCCCCAATGTTTACCACACAGATCGATCCTGTGCCGCCCACATCCAATGGATTCCCGCGATCTTCACCAGATCGTCCGTCCACCTTGTGGGGGGTCTGCCACGGCTGCGACTTCCTGTACGTGGCCTCCACTCGAGGACCTTTCCGCCTCAACGGCCTTCTGTTCTCCTCGCTATGTGCCCTGCCCATTGCCACTTGAGGCATGCAATCCTTTGAGCTATGACTGTGACCTTAGTTCTCCTGCGGATCTCATCATTTCTGATACGATCACGCAGGCAATCGCACTCCGAGCATAGCCATAGAAAAAAAGCTTCTCAACAATGTTGGATAGCCACAATTATGATTCTAGACGTGTAAGCATGATTCAGTTTGTCTGGTTCTCCTTTCTTAGGGTTGCAAAGGTCAGACGGCAGTCATCATCATCATTTCAGCTAATAAACGTCCAGTGCTGGACATAGGCCTGCCTCGATCATCTCCACACAGATCGGTTCTGTGCCGCCCGATTCCAACGGATTCCCGCGATCTTCCACAGATCGTCGGTCCACCTTGTAGTAGGCCTGCCACGGCTTCGATCTCCTATACGCGGCCCCACTCGATGACCTTCCTGCCTCATCGGCCGTCTGATCTCCTGGCAATGTGCCCTGCCCATTGCCACTTGAGGCATGCAATTCATTAGGCTAGGTCTTTGACCTTGGTTTTCCTGCGGACCTCATCATTCCTGATACGATCACGCAAGGAGTCTCCGAGCATAGCCCTTTTCACTGCTCTCTGCGTGACTTTGAGCCTTATTAGCGGCTCGTAGTAATCGGCCACGTTTCGGTTCCGTATGTCATCAATGGCAATACACTACACACTGGCAGACGGCAGCGCTTCACTGTAATTACAGACTTAGCTGAATTCTGGATCATGGTCGAAGCGATTCTGATCACGAATACAGCATAGCAGGCATAAAGTACCTACTCAATTATCTAAAGGAAACTGACTACCTCGATGGCGCAGAGGGTAGTGCGTCGCACTTTAAAGCGATAGCGCTGTGCTTGGGTCCCCGGATTCCACCCCGGGTTCGGTCAAAATTTGTACCCGAGTTTTTTCGTTAAGAAATTCTCAGTGTCAGCACGAAGTCTGAAAGTCGGAGGTCTTGTACCTCGGAAAGGACATTAAGCTGTACATCCTGCGCCTAATGCCACTTCGGTCGTGTCAGACCGGTGAGATATTTGGGTTTTTTTATGTGATAGGTGGCAGATGAGCAGACGGATTGCGGGTTGTGCCCTGTAATATATCCTGCGTCGCTGGTTGACCGCTGAGATTAGCCACGATAACCGAAATATCGGTTTGGAGTACATTATTATCTATCTTAGGAATATCCTATTAAGAGTTCTCCAGTACAACAGACTAAAGATAATGTTGCAGCCAAACAACTCCACTCTGTAAGGTTTAATTGATATTTAAAAAAGCACACCAAGGCCTTTCAATTTTTCCATCAAACAACACGTCAATAAATTTTTTCGTCGGGCGTCAAAGTTCGGAAACCAGTCGGTTCGGCCGATGAAGCGCGCGCGCAGTCTGCTTTTAGGTACCCTTCAGTTGACCTCTGGAAAGATGTGTCGATTCATCTCTCACCTGGCTTCTAACATAATGTATCGTAGGGCTGGTAGACAGCGTGCTCTCTTGACCTTTTATTAAAAACAAACAATAAATACAGCGTGTATCGTTAAACATTTTCATCACTTTAACCACCTCTTCCATTCCACTTTATCAACCATTCTGAACAACACTATGGTTTGAATGAAAATTCGGAACTTTTCACACAAAGTCGGTAATTTTGTATGAGGTGTCCAAATATTTTGACGAATTTCTAAATGTCGTAGAAAAAAATTGTTAATAATGGTGGTTAGCAGAGGTGGTTAAAGGGATAACAATGTTTACCATTACAGCCTGTATTACAATGAATCATCTGTCGTTTAAGATTCAAGATATTTATTTGCATAAAACACGGTTTACATGCATGGTGGAAATTACATTAAATTTGATCTCGTGTCTTGCTAATTACACAGCATACAAATATAACAAGATAGAATAAGTAGGTGCTAACAATATTTAACCTTCGTGCCTAACCAGACCACCTGGAAAATTGTCACCTAAAGCAGATAGTTCAAAAAGTGCAGGTTTCCTCACGATGTAGCTACCGCCAAGCCAATGGTAGGTAGATCACAAACCAGCTATCATAACCTTTTTTTTATTATTTCACAACATCACATACATTGATCTGATTCCGAGATAGGTAGCTCAAGCACCTGTGTTATGGATATCAGATCTAACAGTGGAATTTGGACGACGACCCGTTTGGAACAGTGGTAGTGAACGCTGCCTTTGGTCCAAGGGTTGCGGGTTCGATCTCCGCACAGTACATACATTTGTGTACACGAACATGTCTGTTTGTATTGGCTCTGGTTGTTTTCTATGTATTATAAGTATGTAATTTACAAAAGAAAAGTATTATTAGTATATATTTGTAATCCCACTGTTGATTCTGATATCCGTAACACAGGTGCTTGAGCTACCTATCTCGGAGTCAGATCAATGTATGTGACGTTGTGAAATATTTATTTATTTATTATTTAATTAATTACAAATGTATAATAATTAACCACCCAGACCAATACAAACGGACATGTTCATGCACACAAATGTTTGTCATTGCGTTTGTACTTTGCGGGGATCGAACCCGCAACCCTTGCACCAGATGGCAGCATTCCCTATGTCACTCAAGGCCCGTAAACTGCTCAATTGGCCAGCCCTGGTTTTAGGAACCTGTTCATAAACGTCCGTCATGATGCATGTAAGAGCAATCGCTTTTTACCTGCGAAGGTCCCCGCGACCAGTCCTCGTCAATGCAAAGGTTTGGATTCAGTTTTATGTAGCATTATATTTTATATTATACTAGTGGCCCGCCCGCACTTCATTTCAGGACATTAGGTTCAACTTTTTACCAATAGATGGCGCTAGGTATCGTTTGCATTGCGCAAGCGTTTCGTGATTTTGGATTCCCAAGAGGCGTTGTCACTCTATTTTTTTATAAATATTTTATATTATATTATTTCAAGCAGTTGCAGCATACGCCGAGGTTGAACCTTGTTGACCGCTTGATCCTGTTGTTAATGTTACATGTACTTACCTACTTATTATTTCTACCTATTTGTATTAATATTGAATGTCTCTTTGATGTACTATGTCTGTTTCCTACATCTTGTAATTGTATTCGTGTCGGTGGTCAATAATTGCTTACTTACTTTCTTGCTTAAAATATCACTATAGTTTTCAAAAAGTTGTTAAAACTACATTAGTTTATGACGAAATTAATAAAAAAAACCGGCAATAGACTGTCCCTGTAGCCGTAGAACTGTTTCGTTGGAGCCATGGAAGGTTCAGAAATCAGAAATAATTTATTTGCTTGAAACATGGTTATATACAGGTGGCTATTAACCGGTGGTTATTAGCCGGTTATATACAGTTGGTATTTAACCGTTAAATACAAATATCAGCCTATAAACTGTCCCACTACAGGGCAAAGGCCTCCATCATATAAATCAAGTTATCGCTATTGTGATAGGATTAGGCTTAATCACCAAGCTTGCCAAATGCCAATTGATGATCACAGACCCGAGCTATGTTCGAAAAATTCGAAACATACTTTTCGCTCGAGCCGGGAACCGAACCCAGAACCCCGAGACTTAAACCACTAGATCAACAGGTGACCACCTAACTTGTCGGTATGCAAATAATTTGTTACATAGTGTCAATTTGTTTTTTTCAATTCTTTAATTACATCATAACATTGCATGTTAAAATTATTATTGTAATAAAATTAATAAAACAATAACAATAATAAGAACAAATAAATTAAAATGTCGATAATTTATGTAGGTAGTCAATAAAATTTGTAAATCATCCAAGTCGAACCTCAAAGTATTCAATTCCTTTAAAGAGTAAAAATCCATTTATCTACCAGCCATTTGGGAAAAGTTTTTTTGAAAATTTTTAACGGCGTACTCCGAATGTCTTAGGGAATTCTGTTAAAAAAAATATAGCCATTACGTAACAGTTTAGGCAGAATAGTGCCGTTTTTACGCATTCAGCTACCAGGGCATACAAAATAACACCTTTTTTTTTTGATGACCCAGGAGAATGTCGGACTCTCCTCTGACGACGGCTTCTCCTAACAAGAAGCCGGCCAAAAGCATACCAACTAAAACTCCTGGAACTCTCGCTCATCTGTCTATGAGTGGGCGAGTGACATGGGGCCAAAGCTCGGAGCCTTTCACCACATTACCCCCCGGACAGGTAAACCCGCCTACTCGGCGGGCACTGCGCTTTTCAAGGGATGGCGACAGCCGAGGGAGGCGTGCCGTCCCCACCAGGTGCAGGAGGGGTTACAGCCCCAAGTACCAGCGGACCTGATACAAAATAATAACAAAATAACCAGTGTTAATCTGGGTTTACCTTTCCAATGTCACGTACACTAATAGTTACGAAATAATTTTTAGTCGATATATTTACCGAATTTTCCCGTTTATTATTATAAAGCACTTGGTATCGTTGGCAGTTCATTGGTTTAGGTAAATACCTATCCTATGGAACACTTGTTTCCTGGTCTAATAATTTAGCATGTCGCAAGTTTTTAATTAATTAATTTGGTATAATTATTATGAACTGTGCTTATATCTAAAGTATGTGGAACTGAAAATGCTCATAACATATTTTTTTATGTGATAGGTGGCAGACGAGCAGACGGATCACCTGATGGTAAGCATTTGCCGCCGCCCATGGTCACCCGCGACTCCAGTGGGATCACAAATGCGCTGTCAACCTTTAAATCCCCTTTTCCCTCAGATTGGACATCCGGTAACGCAGCGAAACACAACACATTGCTGCTTCACGCTGTGAGGCCGTCGTATCACTCGACGAGCCGGCCCATTCTCATACCGAAGCGTGGCTCTCCTACTTAGTAATTATTAATAGTCTGAAGCTTAGGGAGATACTCGGCCAAAAAATTTCAAGATTTTTTGCTAGTCAATGTTCTAACTTAACCTAAACAATATTTTTTGTTTTACAGAGTTTATCATTTATTATAAAGTGTGTAAACTTTCTTCTAAAAGATTTTTTACACCAAGCATCACCATGTCAGCGTGTCAGTATTGTCTATGTGATATGTGGCAGACGAGCAGACGAATCACCTATTGGTTAGCGATAGCCGCCGCCCATATACTCCCGCATCATTAATGGAGTCACAAGTGCGCTGCCTGCCATTTTCCAGACCTGTCAAGTCCAAGTGGACCCTGAGAAACAGGATTAAGCGGTAAGTGGAAGAAGTTCAAATAAGCAACTAAAGTTTATAAAAACACATGACAGCAAGATGGCGGCTATCACGTGTTACACGCATAGAATTAGCCCTAGTGTTGCGGAAATATCGATAGTTGACCTCTAAAATCATTCAGACTATCGATAGTATTACCATTGGTAAACGATCGATACTCATCATCATCATCATTTCAGCTATAATGTATCAATGTGTTAATCCCCGTATTGATACATTATAGTTATAATGCAACGCGAAAATCTAAAAAACTATCTAATCATCAATTCAGCCAATAGACGTCCACTGCTGGACATAGGCCTCCCCCAATGTTCTCCATACAGATCGGTCCTGTGCCGCCCGCATCCAATGGATTCCCGCGATCTTCACCAGATCGTCGGTCCACCTTGTGGGGGGCCTGCCACGGCTGCGACTTCCTGTACGTGGCCTCCACTCGAGGACCTTTCCGCCCCAACGGCCGTCTGTTCTCCTCGCTATGTGCCCTGCCCATTGCCACTTGAGGCATGCAATCCTTTGGGCTATGTCTGTAACCTTAGTTCTCCTGCGGATCTCATCATTTCTGATACGATCACGCAGGTTGTTTCTGCCTAATTGGAGCGCTTGTCCTAGATAGACATATTCCTGAACAACTTCGAGAGGTTCTCCATTAACAGCGACCGGTCCCGGATCAACGAGCTCGTTGAACATGACCTTGGTTTTATCCAAGTTCATCCGAAGACCAATGTGTTTGGAAGATTCAGCCTGGCTGCTCACCATCTCCTGTAGGTCTTGTAGGGTTTCCGCCAAGATGACGATGTCGTCTGCGAATCGTAGGTGTGCCATGTACTCGCCATTAATATTGATTACGCGCTCCTTCCAGTGTAGCGTTCCAAACATGTCCTGCAGCGCAGCGGAGACCGCACCAGAAATGATGTAATCCGACAGAGAACCAGAGTCACCGACATAGCCCACTGAATTAGCAAACTGAAGTGGCAGTGGGCTGGTCATATTAGCCGCAGAACTGACAGCCGTTGGAGCCGTAAAGTCCTTGAGTGGAGACCGCGACTCGGTAAGCGTAGTGTAGGACGCCCTGCGACAAGATGGGATGATGACATTCGAAGGCTGGCTGGTGTGGGCTGGATGAGAGTGGCCGAAAATCGGGAGCAGTGACGTGCATTAGGGGAGACCTATGTCCAGCAGTGGACGAGTGTGGGTTGCTGATAATGATGATGATGATGACTTACTTTTGCCCTGCAGTCTATCGATAAGCAACACTAATTAGTCTTTAGTGTATGGTCACACGAGAAACAAAATATTCCATAACAGTGTAACGATGTCATGCTGCCTTGACCCGGCGACCATATTCAGATTACATCTAATTTCGGCCAGCTCCGGAATACTGATGAGAACCCCTTCCAAGGCTCAAAGGGCCTGATTGGTCCCTGAATAGAGCAGACGAAATACTTTCTAGTAAGTCGTAATTATAGTACTGTAACAATCAGTCGAATAAATTTTTGATCAATCAGTGTCATTGTGCCAAATTTACCACGTTGAGTTTGGTGAGGTAACCTTCGAGGTAGGTTTAGAGCGATATAGCTCAGTGGATAACAACGTGCCTTCCATGTAAGGCGTCGTAGTTCAAATCCGATCAGCCACCTCTACATTTTTCCAAACTATGTGCGTATTTCTACCATTAGCTTGACGGTGAGGGAAAACATAGTGAGTTCGGGTAGGGGAAAACTCGCCCTATTAAAACTTGTCCCAGATTTTAGGATTTTTGCTGGCCAATGTTCTAACCTAATATAAGTAATATTTTTGTGGCGGTAATACATACTGACCTCTACAAAAAAAAATATTGGTTAGGTTAGGTTGGAACAAAAAAAAGCCAGAAAAAAATCCTAAAATTCTGGGACGAGTTTTAATAGGGCGAGTTTCCCCGTAACCCAGGAAATTGAGGTGGACGGAGAGGGAAAACAAAGTATGGTAGGTATTCTACAATATTTGAGAGTCTGATTCCACTGTCTAAGGGTTGCGAAGGTCAGACGGCAGTCGCTTCATTGTAATTGCCAGACTTCCCGAATCTAACATGTAGAGTACTAAATAGTTATTTAAATTTTCGCGTTGCATTATAAATATAATTCATCAAGACGGGAATTAACACGATATTTAGTCTGTGATACAACATTGTGTACTCACATATTTTACTCGACGTTTCGGCAACGTTACAGCAGCCGTGGGCACGAGCGGACTGCCTGCAGTCCGCTCGTGTGTACACAATGTTGTATCACACAATAAATGTCTTGTTAATTCCCGTCTTGATTAATTATGTAGAGGACTGCTTATGTTGACATTAAAGAAGTTTTTTCAAACCATTTAAAAAAAGCGATTACTACTTTCTATTTTTGTCTTGTCAGGCTGAAAGAACTTTACTTAAAGTAAAGATAGCAATTGAGTTCAAGTTACATTATAATACAGGGTGGATCTGTGAACATTTACATCCCCGAAACCACGTGTTCTATCAACCATTATGAACAACATTTGTTCTATGACTTTTGGAAAGTCGCATAAAAAAACATCAACTTTTCCTACAAAGTCGGTCACGTGACTTGGTCATTTTATATGGAGAGTCAAAATTTTCGACGAATTTCGAAAAGTCGTAGAACAAATGTTGCTCAGAATGGTTGCTAGAACACGTGGTTAAAGGGATGCAAATGTCCACAGATACATCCTGTATTTTATGTAAGTAGTTGTACCTTAGTATTTCTTTTTTTTTTTCATGTCATGGCAGACGAGCAGACGGAACACCTGATGGTAAGCGATTTCCGCCGTCCATGGACACCCGTGACACCATTAGAGTTACAAGTGCGCTGCCAATCCTTAAACCCCTCTTTCCGAAATTCTTTCTCCATTTTCCTAATATTGCCCCGAGATTCGACCGTGGGAGAGCCACGCTTCGGCATGAATGGGCCGGATCGACCGGAATAATACTACGGCCTCACAGAAAACCAGCGTGAAGCAGCACTGTGCTGTGTTTCACTGCGTGAGTGAGGATACCTGAGGCCCAATCCGGGGGAAAGGGGGATTAAAATGATATATAAACATAATAATAACATAATATAAATATTGTCATAACATAAATATAAAACTTATGAATAGGTAAACAAATATTATATTATGATACTTGAACAAGAGAAACACAATGTGAGTCTATAAGTCCTACTCTCTCCAAAATGTTTGCAGTGCCCGACAGGGTCCATATTGTAACTTAAAATACTTTAAACTAAGATCTTTGTACAACATATGAAGAAGCAATAAACATATTGAATTGAATTGAATTGAAAATCTTGGCAGCGCACTTGTGACTCCACTGGCATCGCGGGTATCCATGGGCGGCGGCAATTGCTTACTATCAGGAGATCCGTCAGCTCGTCTGCCATCTATCACATTAAAAAAAGATATTAAAAAAGCTTGGCCACCTTATTGTTGTATCTCATTGAATAAAATTTTATTACTCTGTGATAAAAGACCCCAAAAGCAAAACGATCCGAAACTGATTTACTTGGGTGAACCGGTTGCTTCACAATTATGATTTTGTGTCTGCAAAACAATTTTTTTATAAAACGATACACGAATGTCCCATTGACATTGAAATATTCATCAAAATTAAAAGGTCTCGTTATACCTTTCATTATACCATGTGGCGTGTGGTCCCGGCAGAGTAGAATAGGCCACCTTCACTCTTACCGAGGTGTCGTAAAAGGCGACTGAGGTAAAGCTGCTGGCATGATCATCAGCACCCAGAGAAGGAAAACTCTGCATTTATATCAAAACCCTCGCCAACCCGTCTGCCAAGCGTGGTGAGTATGGCAATTACCCCTCATGTGATTGAGGGAGGCCCGTGCCCCAGCAGTGGGGACTTAAATGGGCTGATGATGATGATGATGATACCATGTTCTTAGAACATGGGACATAGTGAACTCTCTAGCTTGATAATTTTGCCTGTGAGCATTGCCAACAATGGCACTAACCAATAAAAACTACTCATAAAAATTGGTTAAAAAAAAATTTACGAGTTTATGTGAGGGGCAGGCGAGCAGAACGAACCTGTAAGCGATTGCCGCCCGGCTGCCACCCATGGGACTCCCGCATCATCAGTTGAGTTGAGTTTAATCACATACCTGCATCAAATTTCGCCGGAAAGACACTCCGGAGTGTCATCATTGCCCGGCTGCGGAGGACACAGCGCATCACACCCTCGCGGTGTGTCCGTCGTGGGCTCCGCAGCGGGCCAACCTCACCGCGAGCGTTGGAAGGGACCTCTCTCTGCCCAGTATAGTGAAAGCTATGCTGGACAGAGAGGAGACCTGGATGGCATTCGCGGCGTTCTGTGAGGACGTGATGGCACAGAGGGAGGTGGCGGAGCGTGAGGGCAAGGAAAACCTCTCGCTGGCTCGCTCAGGGCAAGCAGAATAACGGAGGCGCTGTCACCCTCGTTCCTCCCGTGGATGTGGCCGGCCGGCAACAGGGACAGGAGCCCCTTCGCTGGCATTGAATACCTCTTCTTCACCGCCTATTAGGGATGGTTCGACCCACTCGACTAACTCAAACACCCCTCTCGACATCGGAAGTGGCGTGGTCGCTAATCCCACGTAGAGGCTCGTGGCGGAACGGTGTTGCTGGACAAAGCCTTTCGGCAGTTCTCGTGACACCATTACCATTTCCACAGTTGGATAGGTTTAGCTGGTATGCCGCGCAAGAGGGGTTCCATCTCTCACACGGCGAAACACATCCCAGTCGCTGTTTAACGCCGGTGTTATGTAAGTGGTATCGCTCCGATTTAGCCGGTCTATTCAGTATTCATGCCGAGGCGTGGCGACAATTTACCATTCATGGTGATCATTTAGCCAGTAGCACCTACATCATAATCCGCCTCATCCACGAGTCATTTTCCTCATTACTGAGGGTCGTGATTCCTCCCGTGGGCGGCCAGTTTGCTCTTTATAATGGACCTCCATCTATGTCTCTCTTTTGCAATGTGGAGGGCATACTATAGCTTGGTGTCCAGCGTCGAACGTATTTGGTCCGACCATCTGTTAGGGCTACGACCTCTGGGTCTCCTTCCACCCACCTTGCCGGTGACCATCAGCTGTTCCAGATTATGTCCCTCTTTCCGGGCTATGTGACCAAAAACGGGCGGGTTGATTAACCCGTTTCTCCACTGCATTGAGTGGCTACAATGGATGTGAGGCCCTAAATTGTCTCAAAAAGATTGCCCTGGAAGGTAGTGGGTACCCACCACGAGTACAAACCCAATAAAAATTTCCCCTTCACCATAATATATTTTCATTAAATTGAGCCGTACTATGGCATTAAGTCATCATCATCATCATCATCATCAGCCCATTTAAGTCCCCACTGTTGGGGCACGGGCCTCCCTCAATCACATGAGGGGTAATTGCCATACCCACCACGCTTGGCAGACGGGTTGGCGAGGGTTTTGATATAAATGCAGAGTTTTCCTTCTCTGGGTGCTGATGATCATGCCAGCAGCTTTACCTTAGTCGCCTTTTACGACACCTCGGTAAGAGTGAGGGTGGCCTATTCTACTCTGCCGTGGACCACACGGCCAAGTGTGGATTAAGTGCACGCTTGTAATTATAGTTAGGGTATATTAAATAAATAAACGTACTGCCCATTGCACACTTGTCAAGTTTTTTTTTAAATACGGGGCAGACGAGTAGGCGTATCACCTGATGGTAAGTGATCACCGCCGCCCAAGGACAACTGTGACACCAAAGGAGTCAAAAGTGCGCAACCGACCTTTTGAAAAGAAATCGCTCTTGACGGTTTGCGGGTCGTGTAGGTCCGGAAACACCACAACACACACATGTTCTAACAATAACAACAACAGAAATTTAATTGCTTCGTTACCTTCTGATTTCCACGAAAACAACAAAAAACCTCATCTCCTCGTGAATGCAATAACAGTTAAAGCCCAAGGCTGCGCGCGCGCCGCCTTCAGTGTTGCCAGCATAGCACTTTCAATACTAGATTAGTTAGCGCTATAACTCGCTTCGGCATGAATAAGCGGGGTCAAACAGTGATAGCCATGTCTTTCGCTGGGTAGGTACAGAAGTGCCCTCACTCAGCGACACACACAGCGTATTTAAAGATTGGCAGCGCATTAAAACTCCTTTAGCCATCACTTTGTATTGTAAATTTTACTATCTTACATTTTATGTAATTATTGTATTATCCTTATCTTTTAGTTCCTTTTTAGGACATGTTAGAGCACTCACTCGGACCCTCACAGGGCACTGCAAATTAAACAAGCACCTGCACAACATGGGCCTTACAGATACCAAAATCTGCAGGTTCTGTCGCGAGGACGAGGAAACGATTATCCACGTCCTCGGCGAGTGCATAGCGCTGCACCGCTGCAGAAGCCGGAACCTGGGAGCACACATGATCTCAGCTGACGAGATCAAGAGCTCCCCCATCAGCTCCATTCTCGGGTTTATCCTTGAACTGGGGCTACATGAGGGGCTGTAATAGGTTACGGGGCTGCCACAATAGATCATCTACTGGTCGCAGTGGCTATGAGACGCAGGGCTCACCCCATTTCTATCAAATAATAATAGTTCCTTTTTGTTTTTTTTTTGCTGTCCTTTGTTATTATATCACATAAGAATGTTATTATGTCACATTATAATTGATTTCGTCACTCAAGGTTCAAACTGACAATCTGCGCGGCAGCGGCTGCAAACCGCTGCAGGACATGCTGAGCTTGGACCTGGTTGACCACTTAATTTTCTTCCTTTTTTTTCTTCTATGGTCACTAGTTTATGTATTATCTTATTTTATTTGTTTTTGTTTGACTGTTTTCATTCCCTATGTTTTACTGTCCTACAATATTAAATCTTATATGTGGTCAATAAATGTTTACTTATTTCTGCCATTCATCCTGAACAACGTTTGCTCTAAGACTTTTAGAACCGATACACCCTTTACGAAACGACATGAATATTTTTTAAAATTCTTTTCACGTGGCACCGTGCCTAACGCACAATGGATCAAATAGGAATCTAAGTTCGGAAACACGAGTCCATTTTACAAATGGAACTAGAAAACGCTAACGGTGCACGTCTGTGATTTTACATTACACATGTCACCCAGTAATATCGTGATATAGAGTTGGCAACACTGGCCGCCATCTTGCTCTGCGCAAAAACTCAAAAGTGGACCTTGAGTGATACTATCAACGTACGTGATACGAATGTGGCTAGAGCAGGGGAATAACTTCCACTACGCAGGTCTAATCGTAGAATCATAACAATCGTGGGCAATGACTAGACAATCTGTTAACAAGACACTACTTTGGTATTTCATGTCATGATCGATTTCATTGTTCAAAGGTTGATGGTAAAGTCAAATGTAGGCTCATGTACTAAACTCAATTAAAAGTAAGGAGACCCATTAACGAGTTATCGGGGAACATCCATAGGAAAAAGAATTGAGAATGATTAAATTTTTTTTTTAATATCGGCTAAAAACAGAATTCATGGTGTAGTACCTATGTAAATGTAGTATCAAGTTTTCATGTGGTAGAGTCAAACTTGGCCATTAATGTTAGTTTCGAAAACAAACTGGCGTGACACAGCCTCTGTGCTGTGTTTCGCTGCGTGAGTGAGGGAGGCCTAATCAGGGAAAGGGGAGAAAGATTGGCAGCGCACTTGTAACTCTATTGATGTTACCGGTGTCCATAGGCTGTGTTGGAGTGACCCAATGATACCAGTGTCTTGGTTTATAAAAAAATATAAACAGGAAAAGGGGAGTTTTAAGATTGGCAGCGCACTTGTAACTCTATTGATGTTACCGGTGTCCATAGGCTGTGTTGGAGTGACCCAATGATACCAGTGTCTTGGTTTATAAAAAATATAAACAGGGAAAGGGGAGTTTTAAGATTGGCAGCGCACTTGTAACTCTATTGATGTTACCGGTGTCCATAGGCTGCGTTGGAGTGACCCAATGATACCAGTGTCTTGGTTTATAAAAAACGTAAACAGTCTATGATAAAATGTCTGTTGACTTAATTGTCAAGAACATTAAATTACTAAATGACCGTGGGAGAGCCATGCTTCGGCATAAATGGACCACCTCGACCGGAGTGATACCACGGTCTTACAGAAAACCGGCGTGAAGCAGCACTGTGCTGTGTTTCAGGGGGGAAAGGGGGGTTTGAAGGTTAGCAGCGCACTTGTGAGTCCCCTGGTGTCGCGAGTGTCTATGGGCGGCAATCGCTTACCATCAGGCAACCCGACTGCTCGTCTGCCACCTATCACATAAAAAAATAAGCGGTGGCAATTGCTTTCTATTACGTAATTTTCTGCTCCAAAGATTGTCGATTCTTCTTCGTTAAAGACGTGATGTTCAATTTATAGAATGATAAGTCTAACTTTAAATAAATTACAGGTAACGACAGTACTTACACAATTAGAGACAGCAAAAGTCTGGTCTCCTAGATACAAGGAAAGTGCAACGTCATTTTTTATACTTAATTGCATTGGAAAATGTCTTCAGTCATCGTGATTTACAATTCAAAACCTCAATAATTATATCTTGTAGGTAAAGGATACCTACTTTAAATCAAGAGGATTACTCTTGTTCCTTTTTGACAAAATAAATAATATAATTGACTGTATAAGCCTTTTTCAGTTGATCCATTTTATCACCCCTAGGACTGCTGTGTTTAGAAGCACACGCAGGTTTAAAACCATTCATATAGACGTTTGTAGAACCAATGCGGGCATACGTGCCCCTTTGAATAGATTGATGACCATTTACAATGACAACTTCAATGAACTCGATTTTTCCCAGAAGTCCTTCAAAATTTAAAAGAATTGTCTTAGATATTCTGAGAATGCACTAGCTGATTCAGTATAACGTACTTTTTTTTCTTCTCTCTCATTTGTTTCTTTTGTAAATGTAGGTATTTAATTGCAATTTGACAGTGGAGCTACACTACACATTAAGCATGCTAAACGATGCAGTTGCGCATTCCTTCTCGCACCCTACTTTATTCTCATGCCTAGACGTGGATAACGTTGTTGGAATGTGTTACTATAAAGAAAGATGCCTAATGAAGAAAGGTTACTATAGTGTACAAGACTTTTTAAATGATAAGGATTCTTGGTCATGTTAATTGATTAATCTTTTAAGGTGTTATTCATAGTAGTCTATTAACTTTCATAATTGTATTTTTTTTCTCTTCTCAATTGAAACTCTGTAACATCATCAATATTTGAAAAGAGTAACTACTGAGTTTCTTGCTGATGTCTTCTCAGTAGAAATCGACATTCCGAACCAGCGGTAGATATTATGTACCTATTTTGACATTCATAAGTGTTCTGTGTGGACCTAAATTGAATAAAGATTTTTTTCTCTTTATCTTTATCTTATCTTTATAAAGTGTATAATAAGCTTATCTTTATGTTGCTCATGTAGTACATTTGTTTGTAATCCCTAAAATAAAATAAATAAATAATTACTAACTTAGACTTACTTACCTAATGTGCGTTTTGCCATCTATCTTTCTATCGCAAGCAAAATAATCCAACCACTGTCATATCAAAGTACCAGCCTTAAAAACTGTCCCATTGCAGAGCAAAAGCCTCCATCATAGAAATCAAGTTATCGCTACTATGATGGGATTAGGCATAATCACCACGCTTGCCTAATGCGGATTGGGGATCACAAACCCGAGAATGTTCGAAAAATTCGAAACATACTTTTTGTTTAAAACCAAATCCTTGGTCCACCTTATGGGGGGCTTGTCATGGCTTCGACCTCCTATCCTCCTATCCTATCCTCTTCTCATTCATCGTGGTCAATATGTGGAAAAGCGGGTTTTAACTCGAAGCTTCTTTGTAAAGAGCGTAACTCAAAACAGTAGCTCAGTACTAAGTGTATTTACTCACTTATTTAGGCATGAACAAAGGTCACAAAGAACTGGTCAGATCCGCGCTATATTTTGCGTAATTTAATGCTCGGCCCAGACGCTCTTTTTATTTCAGTAAAACCGGTCGGAAGGGTGATATTTTGTATCTGGGATACCAATATATCACTTTTAATACTGGACTGGATGTCGAAAGACGAGATCGCCAATCAAAATGCAATAGTGACATTTTGCATGATATGACCCTACCGACATTTCGGCTATGACGGCCAATCTCAACGACAAGCCTTTGTTGCACAAGTGTGTGCGGAGACACAAATTCAGTCTCTCATTACTTTCCTCCATATTTCGATGGGAGACCAGTGTGACACGATCGAAGAGCAATCAAGCGTAGGACCAACGGCATAACGTCCTTCAGAATTCTGGCTGACTCCGAAAATGTGTCGTAAAAGGCGACTAAGGTAAAGCTGCTGGCATGATCATCGGCACCCAGAGAAGGAAAACTCTGCATTTATATCAAAACCCTCGCCAACCCGTCTGCCAAGCGTGGTGAGTATGGCAATTACCCCTCATGTGATTGAGGGAGGCCCGTGCCCTAGCAGTGGGGACTTAAATGGGCTGATGATGATGATGATGAAGAATAGTCCCGGGACAAAATTGGTGCCAGCCTCTTTTAACATTGCGTGTTGGAACGGGATGACGTGAGCCTTAGTACGGTAATAACCTTAGATCGCGTTTTATAAAGTTAAAGTTAAAATTTATTTAAGATGGTTACTAGCTAAAAGCAGTGTTCTAAAAGTTTTCATTCTTTTTTCGAAAATTTTGTATTTCGTTTCATACGTTAAAACTGCTCTATATCACTGAACGTTTATGAATAAACAGATTGATAAAATAAAGTTTATATTTTATCAATGTTATCCAGTAGCCGTCCACATCAATATGACGTTGATGTTAAACACCACATTTGCAAAACGAACGAAACCAAAACAGGTTTCAACCACGGTTTCAGCTTTCATATCCAAATTGAGCTTAGTCGTTTACAACTTAAAGACGATTTTTAGTGTTTTGGTTTGTGTGTACACAAGGTCAGGGCTAAAGTGCGTCATTGGGCTTCTACCTGAGGCCTGAGGATACATGGAACATGCATTCCGGTACAAGTTAAGTGCTTAAGTAATGATTATGAATGAGCTGCAAAGTGCGTTTTTATCTAATTAATTATACCTACTCGTAATACAGTTGCTATTGTTTCTGTTTGAAAAAAGCTGCATTGGGAAGGTTGAAAAAAAAGATACATCAGATGTCAATGGCAGATTTATCAGGAAATCATAAAGATGGACATTAAGCTTAAAAGCATTTATTCACACAGGTATACACTATGGGTTGAAGTCTGTCTCTTCATCCGATTTTGATCTTAATGTCAATCATATTTAGGAAATTTTCTAAATTTTAAGAACCAATCCTTTAAAGAAGCGTGTGATATCTGTACTTATCATTAATTTATGAAAAAAAATGTGTAAGTTCTTTTTATAACAGCTACTTAGTATTTTATTTTTACAAACTGTAGACCTCTCTTGCCGCAATTAGCCCAATATAGATACGAATACTAAATAAAAAACAAATAAATTGAGACAACATTACATACATTGTCCTGGTCCCAAACTAAGGTTTTCCTCTTGTACTATGGAAACCAGGAACAACGGAGGTACCACAAACACCCAGACCCAACACAAACATCTGTTTCATCAACAAACATTTGTGTGGGTGCTCTCACTCTTCAGCAAGCTTTAGGTTTTTGCTTCGTGCAGTTTACTTACATCATCTTTTTATTTCCTTTAGTAAGACATCAGTTCACGTTAACTAGGAAATCGTTTGTAAGTAAATAGTCAGTATTTTTATCCTATCATATAAAAATAACATTACAACTTTTTACTCTTCTATATCGTCACACTCCTTCATCATTCTTCTGTCACTGATCACCCATGGGAGAACCACGCTATGGCCTGAGGGCCGGGTCAACTGGAGTGATACCACGGCCTCACAGAAAACCAGCAAGACGGCTGAGTTCAGCTTAGTTACTGATATGAGTCATCTTAAGACAATGTACGGACGAGAAGGCATAAAAATCTGGAATAGATATAAATCCTTGATCAGGAAATTCTGAAGTCACTACGAAGCTTATGTTTATATGCCATGCCGTGACATACAGTAAATTGCATCAGGTTATAACAACTATTGCATTATACATAGTTCCTATATAAAAATGCAAGTATGTACAAGCATGCGCATTATTTGCTATTGTTTATAAATAACTGTCAGTAGCTGGAACTGCCACGAGGAATTATATTTAATACATGAGGAATTTTAACAATAAGCACATAAAAACAGATGACTGAATTATAATCTTTTTAATTAAGAAACTACATTTCTTGATTAGATTGGGTCTATCAAAGTATTAAAGTATGAAATTGCTAGATTTCCATTTTCACCTTAAAGCTACACTTACATTTGTAGCATGCTTAAAAAGCATGACAAATATGAGCATGCTTAATGAACTGTCCAGATTTGCTAGCAATAAGCATGCGAATAGATGAATAATAGCCATCGTATGCGTAAAATACGACCACGGCAATACGTTATATTAATTTCAGCAGAGACAGTTTTCTTGTTTCGTACTTTTTAGGGCGTGTTTTGTTGGCAGTCGGGTTTTAGTTTTTAAACTTCATTTTTATTAAACATATTTTTATTTATGTAAATAAAATTACATATTTGGAATGTGCTAAAAAAGTTCTTACATTTGGTACCCCAAGTACACGGTACACGGGTACCGTGTACCGTGCCAAGCAAAATTTTAGTTATTTACTCTAAGTCCACTAGAGGGCGCTGTAGTCAATTTAATGTAACGTCATGTAGCCTATAACCCGAAAACAATCAAGACGCTTCTAACGACACCTAATTTGCTCAAATATGATAACTAGTTTAGAAGTTATGACGGAACAGATGAACAGCCATACATACATACAAAGAGGTGAAAATCATAACCCTCTTTTTCGCTTCGAAGCAGTCGGTAAAAAAAAGCCTGTTTATAAGTCTTAAAGAGAATCCTGTGGCCTGTGGTTAGCGGGAAACCCTCTCACTTTGTCCAAATGTTTCCAAGAACTGGTCGCAATTATCCTCAAGCCAAGGTCACTACCGGGCTAGCCCCGTTATTATTCACCTGGGATTTTTTTTCTCAATAGCCCCTAGTATTCTGCAGATACCTATCATTATACATTCATTCATGATAACAACTTTACATCTGTTCGTTGTAGGTGTTACTTTATAGGTAGGAGTAGATTCAGTGGATAAGAACCCACCTTCCATACGGGGATCGTGGTTCGAATCCGAGCATGCACCTCTGGATTTGCATCTGCATATTTTTACCATTAGCTCGACAGCGAGCACATCGCGAAGAAACCTGCACGTCTCGGATAGATTCTGAAACGTGTAACCATGATTCAGTTGGTCTGGTTACCCTGTTAAAGGGTTGCGAAGGTCAGACGGCAGTCGCTGCATTGTATTACCAGACTCCCCAAATCCTGAATCATGGTCCAAACGTACCCTGGGCTCTAAAGCGACAGGATGCAGGAAGGAATTACACGCTAAGATGAAGAAGAAGATCTTAATTAAAAGAATAATGTCAATCATGACATACAGGGTATTGAAGGTGCTCGCGAGCTACAATCGCTCTTTCGCCTTTTTTTTAAGCTCTTGGATATAATTTCTCTTTAGCCTTCAGTAATGCCAAAAGCAACGCCGTGTGGTCCCGGCAGAGTAGAATAGGCCACCCTCACTCTTACCGAGGTGTCGTAAAAGGTGACTAAGGTAAAGCTGCTAGCATGATCATCAGCACCCAGAGAAGGAAAACTATGCATTTATATCAAAACCCTCGCCAACCCGTTTGCCAAGCGTGGTGAGTATGGCAATTACCCCTCATGTGATTGAGGGAGGCCCGTGCCCACGCAGTGGGGACTTAAATGGGCTGACGATGATGATGATGAAGAATAGTCCCGGAACAAAATTGGTGCCAGCCTCTTTAAACATTGCGTGTTGGAACGGGATGACGTGAGCCTTAATAAATTTTGATCGCGATTTATAAAGTTAAGGTTAAGATTTATTTAAGATGGTTACTAAGTAGCTAAAAACAATCTTATAGAAGTTTTCATTCGTCCTTCGAAAATTTTGAATTTCTTTTATTGTTACATACGTTAAAACTGCTCTATATCACTGAACGTTTATGAATAAACAGATTGCTAAAATAAAGTTTATATTCTATCAATGTTATCCAGTAGCCGTCCACATCAATATGACGTTGATGTTAAACACCACATTTGCAAAACGAACGAAACCAAAACAGGTTTCAACCACGGTTTCAGCTTTCATATCCAAATTGAGCTTAGTCGTTTACAACTTAAAGACGATTTTTAGTGTTTTGGTTTGTGTGTACACAAGGTCAGGGCTAAAGTGCGTCATTGGGCTTCTACCTGAGGCCTGAGGATACATGGAACATGCATTCCGGTACAAGTTAAGTGCTTAAGTAATGATTATGAATGAGCTGCAAAGTGCGTTTTATCTAATTAATTATACCTACTCGTAATACAGTTGCTATTGTTTCTGTTTGAAAAAAGCTGCATTGGGAAGGTTGAAAAAAAAGATACATCAGATGTCAATGGCAGATTTATCAGGAAATCATAAAGATGGACATTAAGCTTAAAAGCATTTATTCATACAGGTATACACTATGGGTTGAAGTCTGTCTCTTTATCCGATTTTGATCTTAATGTCAATCATATTTCGGAAATTTGCCAAATTTTAAGAACCAATTTCTTTAAAGAAGAGTGTGATATCTGTATCATTAATTTATGAAAAAAAATGTGTAAGTTCTTTTTATAACAGCTACTAAGTATTTTATTTTTACAAACTGTAGACCTCTCTTGACCGCAATTAGCCCAATATAGATACGAATACTAAATAAAAAACAAATAAATTGAGACAACATTACATACATTGTCCTGGTTCCCAAACTAAGGTTTTCCTCTTGTACTATGGAAACCAGGAACAACGGAGGTACCACAAACACCCAGACCCAACACAAACATCTGTTTCATCAACAAACATTTGTGTGGGTGCTCTCACTCTTCAGCAAGCTTTAGGTTTTTGCTTCGTGCAGTTTACTTACATCATCTTTTTATTTCCTTTAGTAAGACATCAGTTCACGTTAACTAGGAAATCGTTTGTAAGTATAGTCAGTATTTTTATCCTATCATATAAAAACAACATTACAATTTTTTACTCTTCTATATCGTCACACTCCTTCATCATTCTTCTATCACTGATCACCCATGGGAGAACCACGCTATGGCCTGTGGGCCGGGTCAACTGGAGTGATACCACGGCCTCACAGAAAACCAGCAAGACGGCTGAGTTCAGCTTAGTTACTGATATGAGTCATCTTAAGACAATGTACGGACGAGAAGGCATAAAAATCTGGAATAGATATAAATCCTTGTTCAGGAAATTCTGAAGTCACTACGAAGCCTATGTTTATATGCCTGCGCCGTGACATACAGTAAATTGTATCAGGTTATAACGACTATTGCATAATACATAGTTCCTATATAAAAATGCAAGTATGTACAAGCATGCGCATTATTTGTTATTGTTTATTTGCTGTTAACTATCAGTAGCTGGAACTGCCACGAGGAATTATATTTAATACATGAGGAATTTTAACAATAAGCACATAAAAACAAATGACTGACTTATAATCTTTTTTAATTAAGAAACTACATTTCTTGATTAGCTTGGGTCTATCAAAGTATTAAAGTACGAAATTGCTAGATTGCCATTTTCACCTTAAAGCTACAGTTACATTTGTAGCATGCTTAAAAAGCATGACAAATATGAGCATACTTAATGAACTGTCCACATTTGCTAGCAATAAGCATGCGAATAGATGGCTAATAGTCATCTATTCGCATGCGTAAAATATGACCACGGCAATACGGCATAATAATTTCAGCAGAGACAGTTTTCTTGTTTCGTACTTTTTAGAGCGTGTTTTTTTGGTAGCCGGGTTTTAGTTTTTAAACTTCATTTTTATTAAACATATTTTTAGTTATGTAAATAAAATTACATATTTGAAATGTGCTAAAAAGTTCTTTCATTTGATACCCCACACGGTACCGCCAAGCAAAGTTTTAGTTTCTTACTCTAAGTCCGCTAGAGGGCACTGTAGCCAATTTAATGTAACGTCATGTAGCCTATAACCCGAAAACAATCAAGACACTTCTAACGACACCTCATTTGCTCAAAATATGATAACTAGTTTAGAAGTTATGACGGAACAGATGAACAGCCATACATACATACATACAGGTGAAAATCATAACCCTCCTTTTCGCTTCGCCGTAGTTGGGTAAAAAAATGCTCTAAATTAGCATGCTTATTAGTAGCACGTCCGTCCACACGTGCTACTAAGTAGCACTTGCTCAAAAGTAGCATGCCTGCATGAAATGCATGCATGCATGAATTTCTGACCTTAAAAAGAAAGCCTGTTTGTAAGTCTTAAAGAGAATCCTGTGGCATGTGGTTAGCGGGAAACCCTCTTTGTCCAAATGTTTCCAAGAACTGGTCACAATTATCCTCAAGCCAAGGTCACTACCGGGCTAGCCCCGTTATTATTCACCTGGGATTTTTTTTCTCAATAGGCCCTAGTATTCTGCAGATACCTATCATCATACATTCATTCATGATTAACAACTTTACATCTGTTCGTTGTAGGTGTTACTTTATAGGTAGGAGTAGATTCAGTAGATAAGAACGCCCCTTCCATACGGGGATCGTGGTTCGAATCCGAGCATGCACCTCTGGATTTGCATCTGCATATTTTTACCATTAGCTCGACAGCGAGCACATCGCGAAGAAACCTGCACGTCTCGGATAGATTCTGAAACGTGTAACCATGATTCAGTTGGTCTGGTTACACTGTTAAAGGGTTGCGAAGGTCAGACGGCAGTCGCTGCATTGTATTACCAGACTCCCCAAATCCTGAATCATGGTCCAAACGTACCCTGGGCTCTAAAGCGACATCTTTTGGTTGCAACCGGGAATTACACGCTAAGATGAAGAAGAAGATCTTAATAAAAAGAATAATGTCAATCATTACATACAGGGTATTGAAGGTGCTCGCGAGCTACAATCGCTCTTTCGCCTTTATCTTAAGCTCTTGGATATAATATCTCTTTAGCCTTCAGTAATGCCAAAAGCAACGCCGGGTGGTCCCGGCAGAGTAGAATAGGCTACCCTCACTCTTACCGAGGTGTCGTAAAAGGTGACTAAGGTAAAGCTGCTAGCATGATCATCAGCACCCAGAGAAGGAAAACTCTACATTTATATCAAAACCTCGTCAACCCGTCTGCCAAGCATGGTGAGTATGGCAATTACCCCTCATGTGATTGAGGGAGGCCCGTGCCCCCGCAGTGGGGACTTAAATGGGCTGACGATGATGATGATGAATGCCAAAAGCAAGGCTTTTAAGACTTCGAAGGGTAACCTGTTGTTTACTCCCTTGGCCATAACCATGTCACATTTCCGTAACAAAATGGTGTGTTGGGACTCTAACCCGTAACCCAAACCTCTGGGGTATCCATCACGGCGCAATCGCGGATACCTAAACTGGTGGACCGACCCGTATCGCTGATCACGCTCGCCGATTAACCGTTAAATTAACTATAGTTAATTGTCTAACCAATAGTCAAAGTGACGTAATTCCTTGTAATATAACTATTAGTTAAGCTAACTATTGTTCATCCTCATCATCATCATTTCAGCCAATAGACGTCCACTGCTGGACATAGGCCTCCCCCAATGTTCTCCACACAGATCGGTCCTGTGCCGCCCGCATCATATGGATTCCCGCGATCTTCACCAGATCTTCGGTCCACCTTGTGGGGGGCCTGCGACGGCCCCCCACAACTATTGTTAAAAACCATATTTTAGCGATATTATACCATTAGTTACTTTTTTAGGGTTCCGTAGCCCAATTGCAAAAAACGGAACCCTTATAGATTCGTCATGTCTGTATTTCTGTCCGTTTGTCCGTCCACACAGCCACTTTTCTCCGAAACTATAAGAACTATACTATTGAAACTTGGTACATAAATGTATTTTGTTAACCGCATTACGATTTTTACACAAAAATTGGAAAAAATAAAAAAATTGGGCGGGTCTCCAAAATACTTGAAACTGAAAGTCAACATTTTTTTTCATTAAACCGATACGTGTGGGGTATCTATGGATAGGTCTTTAAAATTGATGTTGAGGTTTTTAACATATTTTTTTTCTAAACACAATACTTTGCGCAAGAGACGCTCCCAAACTGTTAAATTGTGTCCCCCCCCCCCCCCCCCCCTCTAACTTCTATAGTATATGAATTATATAAGATGTACGTAATCATGAAAACTAACAACAAAAATTGGTTTGAACTAGATATAGTGAGTAGTTTTTTTTTAATACGCTATAAACCGTAAACCGCAATTTACCTTCCATATATCTTACTTGCTGCTACGGAACAAGCCATTAGTTCAGTTTAATTCATAATCATCATCATCATTTCAGCCAATAGACGTCCACTGCTGGACATAGGTCTCCCCCAATGTTCTCCACACAGATCGGTCCTGTGCCGCCCGCATCCAATGGATTCTTCACCAGATCGTCGGACCACCTTGTGGGGGGCCTGCCACGGCTGCGATTTCCTGTACGTGGCCTCCACTCGAGGATCTTTCCGCCCCAACGGCCGTCTGTTCTCCTCGCTATGTGCCCTGCCCATTGCCACTTGAGGCATGCAATCCTTTGGGCTATGTCTGTAACCTTAGTTCTCCTGCGGATCTCATCATTTCTGTACGGTCACGCAGGGAGACTCCGAGCATAGCTCTCTCCATTGCTCTCTGAGTGACTTTGAGCCTCCTTAATCGGCACATTGTAAGCGGCCACGTTTCGGTTCCGTATGTCATCACTGGCAACACACACGCATTGAAGACTTTCGTCTTGAGACACTGCGGTAGAAAATATGCTGCGTAGCTTCCCGAACGCTGCCCAGCCGAGTTGGATTCGTCGATCGACCTCTTTCTGGAAGTTGGACTTACCAAGCTGGACTATTTGTCCGAGGTAGATGTACTCGTCTACAACTTCCAGTGCAAAGCTTCCAACCATTACAAGAGTGGGTACGACATGGGAATTCGACATGATTTTCAGTTTAATTACGGATCAAAAAATCAGCCCTAAGTTGTAACACCGTGGCGCTTGCAATAGTGCCGAAATATCAGAAACTCAAAAATATGGTAAAAATCTCGTAACAAACTATTCTAACAATTTATCAACATATTTCCTGCTCCTACGATCCAAAGCTACACGTAAGTAAGTTATGGGTAATATAATATCTGTGGTTATGGTATAAAATATCGAAACTAAAAACCCGGAGCAATTATTGGTTTGTAATGGACGCGGCACGCGTTGGCAGCATTGTTATTATATGTATTTATTAAGTTTTCCTCATTCCACCTATGTGGCATTTAACGAGTCTTGAGTGAAGCGAGCTTGTTCTCAGAAGGGGGTGGAAGTAGGGTTTCCAATCCCGGGATACCGAGATTGTATCACATAGGTATCATAATTAATTTTCCAATCTCGCGTGTTACTGGATTACAAGGGATTCAAGGGACTTAATAAAAGCATAGAGAATCATATCACCGAACTAAATAAATGAACAATTCTTTCAAGGAAAAGGAAAGGAATAAAATAAATGAGATCCTCGGTCTTTTATAGGGTTCCGTACCTCAAAAGGAAAAAACGGAACCCTTATAGGATCACTTTGTTGTCCGTCTGTCTGTCAAGACCCTTTATCTCAAGAACGCGTGAACGTATCAAGCTGAAATTCACATTAAATACTCAGGTTTATTGTCCCTTTAAGCTGTGAAAATATCTAAGCCAAGCTAATCAAAAGATACAGCCGATTATGTCGATATTTTCAACAAATTTTCGACACTCGCAAAGGAATCAAAACCTACAGGGTACTTCCCGTAAACTCAGAATCTTGAAATTTGGCATGAAGTATTGTCATATAATGCAAATATAGGAATAATTGCGAAAGTCACATTTTTTTTAGTTATATAATATATTAAAAATATTTTAATAAAATGAAACTCACTACCTTATTTCTTACGAACGAATAAAGGTATCAAATTAATTTTTTTACCAAATACCTAAGTCTACTGTCTCTTTAAGCTGTGAAAAAATCAAACTTCTAAGCTAACGTGATTAAAAGATACAGCTGTTTATTCCGACACTTCGATTGTAAACCGCTACGTTTGTACGGCGGAACCCTCTCGGTGCGCGAGTCAGACTCGCACTTGGCCGGTTCCGGTTTTTTTTTGTTAGTTAATTCACTGTAAATGTATGAAGATGTTGATTCTTGAACTTAAATAAAACCAATGAAAATACTTTGGTGCCGTAGTAATAATGTACGCTGGGGGACAAGTCTACGGAATACAACTTCTGGAGAGCACTTAGACCAAAAAAGATACAGAGAAAAAATCTTTATTCAATTTAGGTCCACACAACACTTGTGAATGTCATAATGTCATATAATATCTACTTACTATAAAGAGGATGTCCTTTTTACCAATACCTACAATTTTACAACCTACATTTATAATAATATACCATGTAATATTAATTTATTATCTATATACGGACGACCCGATTGGAACAGTGGTAGTGAACGCTGCCTCTGATACAAGGGTTGCGGGTTCGATCCCCGCACAGTACAAACATTTGTGTGCATGAACATGTTTGTTTGTATTGGTCTGGGTGTTTGATATGTATTATAAGTATGTATTTACAAAAAGAAAAGTATATTACATGTATATATTTGTAATCCCACTGTTGATTCTGATATCCGTAATACAGGTGCTTCACCTATCTCGGAGTCAGATCAATGTATGTGATGTTGTGGAATATTTATTATTATTTATTTATTTATTTATTTATATTATTTTGTACGTGAATATCGGTTACTTTGAGCTGTCATAGAAAACTATGTAATATGATTGATTTTACGCTACGGCTTTTAAATTTTTCCAGCAGTGGGACAGTTAAAGCTAACAAAAAAAAGTTAACTCAAATTATAATTTCTGTAGAGTTCCCGGCATTTTCGTGATCGTGCGAGATTCAAATTCTTAATCCCATATTTTGAGATTTTAGTTACGCGGGATTCGAAGACCTAGGTGGCACTATGTGTGAGTGACGATTAATTTATAGTAATGTAGGTAGTATTACTATTCTTGTGATTGACTCAAATCGCTTCCCGAGCTATAGAATAGATGACTTGGTACATATTGAACCTACTCGTGTTTGATTAAATCTAGCTATTAGGGATATAATATAGATTTTTAAAGGGAGGCAAACGAGCAAGCGAGTCACCTGATGGTAAGTGATCACCGCCGCCCATGGACATCAGCCACACCAGAGGGAGTGGAGTTGCGTTGCCGGCCTTTAAGGAAGGTATAGGCTCATTTCTTGAAGATCTCAATGTCGTATCGCAATGTGTAAACCGTGGAGAGCCACGCTTCGTTATAAATGGGCCGGCTCGACCGGAGTGATGCCACGTCCTCTCAGAAACCGGCGTGAAGCAGCACTGTTCTGTGTTTCGCTGCATGAGTGAGGGTACCGGAGGCCCATCCGGGGGAAAGGGGGGTTTAAAGGTTGGCAGCGCGTTTGTGACTCCACTGTGTCGGTCTGTTTGTCTGTGCGTATTACAGGTGCTTCACCTATCTCGGAATCAGATCAATGTATGTGATGTTGTGGAATATTTATTATTATTTATTTATTTATTTATTTATATTATTTTGTACGTGAATATCGGTTACTTTGAGCTGTCATAGAAAACTATGTAATATGATTGATTTTACGCTACGGCTTTTAAATTTTTCCAGCAGTGGGACAGTTAAAGCTAACAAAAAAAGTTAACTCAAATTATAATTTCTGTAGAGTTCCCGGCATTTTCGTGATCGTGCGAGATTCAAATTCTTAATCCCATATTTTGAGATTTTAGTTACGCGGGATTCGAAGACCTAGGTGGCACTATGTGTGAGTGACGATTAATTTATAGTAATGTAGGTAGTATTACTATTCTTGTGATTGACTCAAATCGCTTCCCGAGCTATAGAATAGATGACTTGGTACATATTGAACCTACTCGTGTTTGATTAAATCTAGCTATTAGGGATATAATATAGATTTTTAAAGGGAGGCAAACGAGCAAGCGAGTCACCTGATGGTAAGTGATCACCGCCGCCCATGGACATCAGCCACACCAGAGGGAATGGAGTTGCGTTGCTGGCCTTTTATGAAGCTATATGCTCGTTTCTTGAAGATCTCAATGTCGTACCGCAATGTGTAAACCGTGGGAGAGCCACGCTTCGTTATAAATGGGCCGGCTCGACCGGAGTGATGCCACGTCCTCTCAGAAAACCGGCGTGAAGCAGCACTGTTCTGTGTTTCGCTGCATGAGTGAGGGTACCGGAGGCCCAATCCGGGGGAAAGGGGGGTTTAAAGGTTGGCAGCGCGTTTGTGACTCCACTGGTGTCGTGTCTGTTTGTATTGGTCTGGGCGTATTTTTTTTATGTTATAGCAGGCAGACGAGCCGACGGATCACCTGATGGTAAGCGATTACCGCCGCCCATGGACACCTGCAACAACGGTAGTGTCACAAGTGCGCTGCTTACCTTAATTATATAAGTATGTATTTACAAAAGAAAAGCATTGTGATTCCGCCGTTGGTTCTGACATCTGTAACTACCTGTAGGTGCTTGAACTACCTATTTCGGAGTCAGATCGATGTATCTGATATTGTGACATATATTTTATATAAACATTTATTGCTTATTTAAAATAAACTAACTACTTTCGGAAAATTGCATTCAAAAATATTATGTTCCTTCCAAACAGTATGCTTTATACTGGAGACTTGAAGATTTTCTCTGAAGTACTCGTAGTAACGGTTAGTGATTCAGAAAAATTACAGCACAACCTAAACGCTGTAGCTGTATCATCATCATCATCATTTGAGCCAATAGATGTCCACTGCTGGACATAGGCATCTACCAATGATCTCTACACGGATCGGTCCTGCGCCGCCCGCATCCAATGGATTCCCGCGAACTTCACCAGATCGTCGGTCCACCGTGGTGTGGTATGTGCCCTGCCCATTGCCACTTGAGGCATGCAACCTGCGGATCTCATTTCTGATACGATCACGTAAGCAGTATGGTGTAATGAAAATAAAATATCCCTAAATGTTCAAAAATGTTACGTTGTTACTTTCACAAGAAAACATAAATTGGCTTTGATTACAATCTTAGTGGGCAAAAGCTGAGTCCTAAAGATCATATTATAAGGGACTTAGGCATTATTTTTGACAGCAAACTATCATTTCGAGATCATTATACGTCTGTAATAAAGCTCAAAAATGCTGGGCTTTATCCTCAGAAACACTAAAAATTTCAAGAGGCCTCGTAGTCTCAAATAGTTATACTTTTCTTTAGTTCTTTCCATTGTAGAGTATGGCTGCATTGTCTGGTCCCCTTTTTATGGAGTTCACATTAATCGCATGGAATCCATCCAGCGTACATTGTTACGCAGTTTATTCTATCGTCTGGGGCTTCATTGTAAATTCAATTCATATACTCGGATAGGCTAAAACACTTTTCTATGTGTAAGCTAGAAATCCGTCGCAAACATTCAGAGCTCGTATCACACGTCTTCACAAAACTATACACTACAAAACCAATTCTCGATCTCGATCGATTTATTTATGCCAGCAGAGGCCAGCCTCTCGCCATCAATAAATTTTGCAACTCGTTATAGGTCTCGAGACTACAACCCCAAACTGTTCTGACTACAGATATGCCTCTATGATATGATCTTTATAACGATCTGACTCGAGAATATCCTGATAGGAAAACTGATATCGTCGACCTAATCTCATTATCTCATATTTTAACAATGAGCTCCTGGAGCCCAATTCACGGGCTCGTGACATTTATCCTCATTCTACATATATCACTAAAACATAGTTTTTTTTATGGATTTCATGTAACATCCGCTATATTTTTTCATATATAAAATCCCGAGAATTGCGCTCCAGGAGCCCAATAATAAAAAATGAGTCCTACTAGAATCA
This sequence comes from Marasmia exigua, assembly GCA_019059595.1. NCBI lineage: Eukaryota > Metazoa > Arthropoda > Insecta > Lepidoptera > Crambidae > Marasmia > Marasmia exigua. The sequence goes on from CM032469.1 coordinate 27,707,370, forward strand.
GGTCGACGATATTATGAATCCTAATGAAAAATGTTTATTCAATACACTTCAGTGACTGTGCCATTTTTATCTCATTTCAACTTCATCAGTGAAACTTAAGTTTAAACATAACTTTGATGTTTGTTCCTTTCTATACCCGAAACTGGAATTCAAGACAAAAATAACTACGACAGATACGTCACTGTCAAATCTTTCAATGTCACTTATGTCATAGTCAAATCAAGTTTTCAGGTTTTGCTAACCTTTTTGTTATATACCTACTTCTTTTCTTAGTATAAGTTGGCACGATTCATGATTAGGTTTCCACCACCTCAGTAATTAATCCGTCCAGTTTTTCACATATTTTAGATATTAGGCGTTAATAAGTGAAATAACTCGTCAATCGAAAATGGTCAAGTGATATTTTGACAACGTGGATAGTCAACAGACGATGTCAGTCAAAGTCTCAGTCATTCAATAAAACGGGGGTCTTTAGCGTTTTATCGATCTATGGATTCTGCCGAGACTACGCTTAACAAAGTCGCAGGATTTAAGACTCTCTTAGTTATTCACGTGTCAACTCACACAATAGCAGTGTTAAAAAAGATTTTTATATTAATATCACTTGGCAGCACCTCACTGCACGAAGCAACAACATGTAACTTCAAATGTTGTACCAAATGTTATTATCACCTGAAATGAGACAAGCTCAATACCAGCCTTTCTACCAAACATTACGGATGATTAAGTTTTTATTAAAGCGTCTTGTATTTATGTAAAATTAAGTAAATAAAATTACTTCTTAAAATTATAGAATTAAAATTACCAATAAATAAATTACGTCAGCGTATGTTTTTAGAAAATAGGTATATACTACTGTACGATCATTTTATTGCAGTGGCAACATTGTAGTAGATTTTTTGGTCTTGAGTTCCAGTTTCGGGTATAGTTAATTTTTTGTTATCTTTTACATACCTAGTTGTAATGTCTGCAGAAGATTTATTGAAATCCTCGGATTCATTTTGTTGGAGTATAGTTTAGAACTGATTTATATTATCTTCCTGTTTGTACACCAATAATAAATAAGAGTCACCACCAGTGTCATGATAAATAGAAAAAAAAACGACCGCAAAATGGAATAAACCCAGATATAGCAGCTAAATTTAGGCTGACGAATAGCCCATAGGTAGGTATGTCACCTATGGCAAACCGTCCTTGTTTTCCTGCTTATGGAGTTAGCCGTGAACCCGTTATTACACAAACAAGCGAGTAGGTACGTATCTGATGATAATGTGTGGTTTTTAATAATAACCAACTAATAAAATAAATTAATAACAGTAAAATCTACATACCTAATACCCTCTCTTTCGTAAACACAAGTACACTCTCTATTCCATTTACCCTCATATTCAGAGAAAACACCAGTGTGAACGACCGTAGAGAGATCGAGCGCATGACCAACGGCTTAAGGTGCTTTCTGAGGTAGGGATGCTTTACCAACTTCCAGATTCCAAACTGACTGAAATCATCAGCAAGCATCATCACGCGGTGGCCCGCGTGATGATGCTTGCTGATGATCCGTTGGCACCGCCATACTGGCGTATGGCGGTGCCAACGGAGGTGATGCCTTGACATCGCTTCCGTTGTAATTGCAACTTGGGCTCTTTAATTGCTTACCATCAGGCTGAGGAGAGCCAATATACTGTGCCTCTATAAAAAAAATCACAATGTAAAAATTTTTGTTCCTGCAATTCTTGCTTTTGATTTCGTGTAATAATTTAATCTCGCGAAAACTACTTAATTAGCTTTGTGATGAAAAATTCTAGCCGTTATTAGTTAGATTTTTTTTACATTATGGCAGACGAACGAGCTGACGGCTCACCTGGTGGAAAATACACACCGAATACCTCTAGCGATTCCCGCGTGTCTCCAGTCAAACGTCAAAATGACAGCTTGCTAAAATCAAAGTAAATGACAATGGAATAACCAATTATGCTGACTCTGCCCAAGGAAGTTCCTTGACGTTTCCAAACATAATAGAGGGCGCCACTGTGCTGACGCTCCGACATATTAAATTTCTTGGAACTGTCTTCTCCTATTACGAATACTTTGTTTCATTTCATTCCACAGGTATCTCGAAGACATTGCTATAGCAATAAGGCCGCCATATTGTACTGTCCGTTATTATTCTATGCAAATATCTTTATCTACAAAGGTTCTTAGGTTACAAAGGTGTTATAATTGATTTTACAGATGGGTCGCCTTGCTCTGTTTTTCAGTATACAAAACAAGGAAAATTAAGACAAGCAAACAAAATTTTAGTGAATAATAATAATATTTAATCTCTAAATACAATCATACATGTGTCATACTTGTATTTTGTTACTGTGCAATAAAGAGCATCTATCTATCTATCAAAAAGCCGTGTGGTCCCGGCAGAGTAGAATAGGCCACCCTCACTCTTCCCGGCAGAGTAGAATAGGCCACCCTTACTCTTACCGAGGTGTCGTAAAAGGCGACTATGGTAAAGCTGCTGCATGATCATCAGCACCCAGAGAAGGAAAACTCTGCATTTATATCAAAACCCTCGCCAACTCGTCTGCCAAGCGTGGTGAGTATGGCAATTACCCCTCATGTGATTAGGGGAGGCCCGTGCCCCAGCAGTGGGGACTTCAATGGGCTGATGATGATGATGATCTATCTATCTCTGAAACAATAACATACAATACATACTGGGATCCAAAGATGGGCGTTGATAGTCTGTGGCCAGGCGACACCAACTCCCATCCATTCGCTGGTACAGGTTAGATGGGATAACCTGTATCCATCCATACTAATATTATAAATATGAAACTGTGTCTGTCTGTCTCTTTGTCCGTCTTTCACTGCAAAATGGAGTGATGGATTGACGTGTTTTTTAAGTCGAGATAGTTGAAGGGATAGAAAGTGACTTAAGCTACTTTTTGTCTCTTCTAACGAAGCCGCGGGCATAAGCTAGTATATATTTTTTTAATGCTAGAGGCGACAAACGAGCAAGCGACTCACCTGATAGAAAGTAATCATCGCCGCCCATGAACATCCGCGAAATCAGAGAGATCGCTAATATGTTGCCGGCCTGTTTAAAAAGGAGTACGCTATTCTCTTGAAGGTCCCTAAGTCGTAGCAGTGGGGAAATACTCCTGCAGGCAAACCGTTCCACAGAACCTAGGTACGTGGTAGAAAGTTCCGCGAAAAACGCACAGTCGCACAGATCGACATCCATCGAAATGATGGAGATGGAATGACAATCGCTTGCGTGTGGTTCGATGTAAGAATTCAGCTGCATATTGTTATAGTATTATTATTATTGTATTTTAAACCATAAGTATACATCTACGAAGTATAATTATAGTTTAGTAAGTTCATTACCCTTCTCTTAATATAAAGAATAACGCGTTTGGGCACAAACTCGCGGCGGCGTACAGTCTTCAGCATATTTTGTAGCTCGTATTCCATAGAGATTAAGAGACATTGGCTGCCGAATTGTTCGTCAACGTTTGCCGACTGTACTATGTGGGCTCAACAACACGAGCGATAGTGGGTTTGCTACTAATTAGCCTATATCTCAACACCATGGCGTTTTATGACGCAAACGATACGTTCTCCATAAACTGCGCGTGCGCATAGCTACTGATAGAGCTAATTATGTCGACCGCACAGGGGAGTAATAACGGTAGGGAATGTCAGTTGTGCTTTTTATATGTAAAAAGTTTCAAATAAGCAAACAGATCACCGGATAGGTAAGTAATGGACGATACGACAAAAAATATTACCGTTTTTATGCGATTTTCGAATAAAGATGACCCATATTCTTTAGTTATTATTAAATGTGTGTTTTTATTAAAATATTTATTTTATAAATTATTAATTAATATACTGGAAGTGACGTAGTCCTGAGGCTCAACGTATTGTGATGTCGGTGCTATATGTCCATAAAATATAAGGCTACTCACATTGGATATGTCGTCTTTTTACCTGTAGGCGGATAGATGACTCAGTTTTTAATATTTTATGAAAAATGGCAAAGACCTATCAAATTGTTTTTTTTTACATAACAAGAAGTTTAATTCTTACAATTAGCAAAAAATAATGTAATTTATCATTTATTTGATTTGTTTAAAATGCAAATCAGATAATTATTTTCGTATTCTTTATGTAGAAAAAAAAAACAAATGTGTTTCTTCTTGTTAGGCAGTATTAACGTTTTCATTTCGTAACCTTGTTGTTAAATAAACAAGGCTTTTGTGCTTACGAAAAGCTCTTGTTAAAATAGCGTTATTACAGAATAGCAGCATTACCTATAGGTCTTTTCTTTAAAACATTGTTAGTAGTACTAGGAAGCACAACTAAGAAGTAGTTAAGTGATCACGTCATTACTGTCTTGTTTATTGTACTGTGACTATAAAGGGTGCTAGGGTTATCAATGTTAAATTAAATTATATTGGAAGTAAGCCATTTCATGTGTGTGAATTATTATTTTAATTAATCAGCAACCATTTTTCAAATGTATAATTATTATTCAGTTAAAATTAAGCTTGTTTGTCTAGAAGTAGATAGATAGATATATCTACTTTATTGCACAAAAAAAAACACAACTTTAAAATCTAGGCATTACAGAAACTTAATTGTACAATTTCGGCGGTCTTATCGTTGGAAGCGATTTCTACCAGACAACCTTCAGGCAAAGGACATTTGATAGTAGTAGTAGAAGTAATATATGAAGCTTTAAAAGGTAAAAGGAACTTTACCGTATTTTTTATACAAAGTAGACCTTTGGATCGGCATTCTAGTAATGTATGTTTTAATAATGTATGTTTTCATAAACTTAACATTAGGTATCTCTCTGATTTCGCGGATGTTTACTTTCCATCAGATGACCCGCTTGCTCGTTTGTCGTGTCGGTCGTGTTTACATCCACACACTGAACAAATACTGTGTTCATCACATGAACACAGATAATCATTTCTAGAGTGGAAATCGTATACACAACCTTTGGTATTTTTTAAGTGATAGGTGGCAGACAGGCAGGCGGATCACCTGATGGCAAGCTTGTGCCGCCACCAATGGACACTAGCAACGAATGTATTTGCATAAAAACGAAAAGACCACAAAGAGTTGAGGAATACTGGTGTGAGCAAAATTAGAACAAAACTTTTTATCTTATTTAAACACTCTTCTTTTATTCGATAAGTATTGTTATTATAAATACATGTGTTTAGATGTGTCGCAACCCTAGGCTGTCGATGTTCGTTTAATTTTAGTTAATTAGGCAAAATATTGGGTTAGTACGGTTTCGTTCTTATGCAGAGTTATCTCCCCGATAACACAATATATGTAATAATAATGACGTAAGTATTAAATACTGTTTATTAAATTTGAAAAATAATAAACATTTTGCGATAAGCCCAATATGTAGGTAGGTACAGTCGGCTACGAAACGATTGCCGCCGGTGGCAATCTTTTACCGTCACCTATGACGTAAGTGATACTTGTAATACAAGTGCATAAACTACTTATTACGGAATCAGGTCAATGTATGAGATGTTGTATGGATTTATTATTTAACCCAAAATGTGGTGCAGGTTTCAACACCAAGCCAATGGTACAAATATGAAGAAAATCTATTAGCGATTTGAAAATCCACGAGTGCGTGCTTGCATTCGAACCTATGAACGAGGGTCATATTTTAACCGACTTCAAAAAAAGGAGGAAGTTCTCAATTCGACTCCTATATTTTTTTATACACCGTGCTACCACCGCACCGCACGACAAACGAGCTTAATTTTAACTGAATAATAATTATAGATTTGAAAAATGGTTGCTGATTAATTAAAATAATAATTCAGACACATGAAATGGCTTACTTCCAATATAATTTAATTTTACATTGATAACCCTAGCATCCTTTATAGTCACGAGTCGCTTTGATATTTGTATATAAATGCGATTATCCCCAACTTAATTCACTAAAGTATACCTTACAAGGTAAAATATTGACATAAAAATGTAACGAGTCAACTACATAATTATTATGTCAAAAACCTAGGTCAATTTATGAGTCGACGTAATATTTTCCTCTGTGACAAAATCTCCGTTCCTTCCTTCCCCTTGACGTCTTGAGGAAACAAAAAACATAACATTTGTAAACAAATACTAAATAACATTTACTATAAGGTAAATAGCTCAGCAAAACTAATATTATGTAAACTATGGTAATATGAGTTCAGGTGTCCTGGCAAATGGGTGTGCCGTGTGGTCCCCGCAGAGTAGAATAGGCCACCCTCACTCTTACCGAGGTGTCGTAAAAGGCGACTAAGGTAAAGCTGCTGGCATGATCATCAGCACCCAGAGAAGGAAAACTCTGCATTTATATCAAAACCCTCGCCAACCCGTCTGCCAAGCGTGGTGAGTATGGCAATTACCCCTCATGTGATTGAGGGAGGCCCGTGCCCCAGCAGTGGGGACATAAATGGGCTGACGATGATTGTCGCGTAACGGAGGGTTACGGAGCTAGAAGGTAGGGGGAAGAAGAAAAGATAAGAATAGAGGGAAGAGGGCTATAATTATAAGAGGTATGTACAATGATGGCTCGTCCAAAAATCTTAAATCTAACTTAAAACTAACTTAAAACTAGCTATTTACACCGGTACACTACACTAAATATATATACAAGGTAAAAGTTCAAAAATGGGCAACCGTGGTAGGGCGGTAACACAGGGTGAGCGCAGGCAGCGCGCCGGTAGGATCCAGCGTCGCAAGAGGCGGGCGGTAGGGCTCCGCCGAGCGCAGGAGGCAGCAAATGGGGCGCGCGACGCAGATACGCGCACGCCGCAAGCCGGCCGCGGGTAGGCGCGACGCGGATACGCGCACGAATGAAGGTAGACGCGCGTAGGTGCAGGGAGGCAACACCCTTGATGCCCCGGCACCGTTACTCAACGGGTAAACGTATACTGGCACTGTTATAGCTTGAGGTTCTGAGCTTCTTCAGAGCTGGTGGTAGACTGGTCGTCCTGCCCATGTGCGTCCTTTTATATTGCCCATGCGCATTCTATTCTACAACATTTAAATTTTAAAATTCATACAATATAGAATATTCTCGAAACATAGCTAAACTCCATAGTTAAATTGAATAGACAATTCGATAGAAAAATAAAAAACAGTTAGACAACGTCAGCTGTCGGACAATGTCAGATAGACAATCTAAATATTTACAACAATAACTTTAAATTTATTTACAGATAAAAATGTACAAGGAACATTAAAATAACACAAATAAGAGTAATGCTAATACAAGACATAATCATAAAATGATATACAAGCTCTATAGCAAACGGAAAACGAAGCTCTATAGTTAACACCAAAGGTAACTTTCTTTATGAGTAGTTATGTAGTATAACGAAGCCCCTGCAGGCTGCGTTACATTTCTCCCCACGACCCCAGAAAAATTTTCGACTCAGAGAAAATTTTGATTATAAGGTTAAGAGAATACTATCCTTACTATCAGTCTAACCAGTCAACCTTCACTTAAACATACCATTCCACAAACCAAAAACAATTCAAATCCAGTCACTCTAACAATCACTCTAACATACGAACCAATCACAAAGAGGAGTAGGGTTCACTATCAATGACGCAAACTCCATAGGAAGGACCCTATAAGAATGACTTTAGGCTTATTTAGGGAGTTGTCAGCCGCTCCGTTTCTTAAAACCCATTAGTGTCGATGACCATAGCCGACAATCTAGTCTCTCTCAGGTATTCCCTATCAAAGGACACAAATTTTAAAGGTTGAATTTACCTTTAAAAGAAACGCCTCTGTAGTCAAAGAAGCGCTAAGTAGTAAGTAGATAAGGCAAAAGAGAGCCCTAAAGTTTAGAATTAAAAGGTCAAGAAGCGCCTTTTAAAAGAAAACGTTAAGCAAGTAAGTAGGTACTATAAGAGAGAATCCTATAAGTAAAGAGAGACGAGATTAGTCGCTAAGTATATATAAAAAATATCAGACCAAAAATCAGTCCGATGTGTGTGCAAATAAATACATATAATACTAGTAAAGTCAAACAGTAAGGTAGTCATTTCTTAAAGTCTTTTACATGCCATTTACCGCGGCAACCGTTGCAGTCCTCAAGAATGTATACAAGAGGTGACAATTTCTCAACGACTTTGCATTTAGCATATTTAGGTGCTAATTTTGCGCTAAAATATGCACCAGCATTGCTTAAAGAGTAGTTTTTTACGCCACACTATATCTCCAACATTGAATTCTTTAAAAGAGTGCCTTAAATTGTAACGGTTAGAATTCTTTACATGAGATATGTGCAGTGCAACCTGAACTCTATCAAAAATTGACGATAGAAGGCCAATATTTCTAGCATATAAATCACGAGGTAAAAAGGTAATTTCTTCTAAGTCGTAACCCTGAGAATAAATAGAACCACAAGTAATGAGTTCACGACCAAATACTAAAAATGCAGGAGTAAATCCAGTTACTTCATTTACAGAGTTATTCATTGCAAACCGAATCTTAGATAGGTGAAGGTCCCAAGACCTATGGTCTTCACCGACCAGTGAAGCTAGTGCGGTAATAATTGTTTTATTGTAGCGTTCTGTAGTATTGACCTGAGGACAATAGTGAGGAGTGTAAGATATATGCGGAATTCTATAACGTCCAAGGAAATTATGGAATTCATGCGATTGAAATTGTGGACCGTTATCCATAATAATTGTTTGAGGTACTCCATGAACTAAGAACACGGAATTCTCTAAGTAATGTATAATACTAGTAGTTATAGCTCGTTTCAAAGGAAAAATAAGTGTATATTTGGTGAATAGACAATTTACAACGAGAATGTACTGGTTACGTCGCCTAGTCATTGGCAATGGACCTATTAAGTCCAAAGAAATGCATTGAAAAGGTCTAGAACAAATTTGGGTTTTCCCATAGGACCGTAAGGCGAGTGGTTAGAGTGTTTATAAGCCAAACAAGTTTCGCAATTGGAAATAAATTTAGCTATATCTTTAAACATGCCAGACCAGTAATATAACAATGATATTCTTTTGTATGTTTTAAATACGCCCAAATGCGGATCTGTAGCGGAACCATGAGCATTTCTTATCAAAGATTCTCTTTCAGAAGGGATAGGGACTTCTTTCCAGATGAAATCGTCTGTTAAAGAATAAGGAGTATTAGTGCAACGAAATAGTTTATTATCCTTAATCGTATAGTTAGGATGACTTTGAGGATCAGTTAAACAATTACGAAAGATTTTATTATAGCGCTCTAAGTCTAAAGACGTGGCTTCATTCGAAGATAAAGGAGCGATAATATGACTGTCCTCGCTTTTAGAACGAGAAAGTAGATCAGGGACAATATTATCCTTTCCTCTTTTATGTTTCAGCGTGAAATTAAAGCAAGAAAGGCGAAGTGACCAACGAGCGAGTCTACCAGAAGGATTTGTTAAATTCAAAAACCACTTTAATGCGGCATGATCAGTGTATACAGTAAACGGTTTGCCATTGTCAAGATAGCACCGCCAATGTTCTAAGGCAATGATAACAGCTAGAGTTTCTCTTTCAGTAGTAGAGTAGTTTCTTTCATTTTTGTTAAGTGATTTGCTCATGTAGGCTATAACAACTTCTTTGTCGTTAACCGTTTGAGTAAGCATGGCTCCAATGCCAGTGTTAGATGCATCACAATGCACAGAAAACGGTTGATCAAAATCAGGGCAAGCAAGAATTGGGGTAGTTACAAGATATTCTTTTAGTTTCAGAAAGGAAGAGTTAGCCTCAGAACTCCAAGAAAATTTCGGAGAAGTTTTAGCAGATGATGTTAATTTATTAAGAGGTGCAGCTAAAGTACTGAAATTAGGAATGAACCTACGAAACCAACTACACGTACCCAGAAATTTACGCACTTCTTTGCGTGAAGTAGGTACAGGAAAGTCCATAATAGCTTGAATTTTGCTAGGATCAGCTCGTAAACCATTATCGTCAACAACATATCCAAGGTACTTTAATTCTTTCTTAAAAAAATGACTTTTTTCAAAGTTAATGGTAAGTTTAGCGTAAGTTAATTTTTCAAGCACTTTAATTAGAAGTCCTATGTGTTCTTGGAACGAGGAGCCTATGATAATAATGTCATCAAGATAACAGAACACTTTGTTGTCAAATTCAGGAGTGAATAAGATATCCATTAACCTCTGCTGTGTAGCAGGTGCATTAGTTAAACCAAAGGGCATAACAGTGAATCTGTACATTCCTCTACCGGGGACATAAAAGGCGGTCTTATCCCGATCGTCTATATGTAAAGGAATCTCCCAGAAAGCTTTAGCGATATCGATACTCGATAAAAATTTAGCGTTTTTGAGATGGTCAAGTATTTCATTGATAAAAGGAAGACTATAGGCATCCCTACGAGTAACTGAGTTGAGTTTTCTACTATCGACACAAAATCGCCATTCGCCATTCTTTTTAGGCGTAATAAGAACCGGAGACAACCAAGGGCTTTCACATTTCTCAATGACCTTCCACTCAAACATTTTATCCACCTCAGCAATTAGAGCTTTTTGTTTCTCGGGAGAGAGTCTATAACAACGTTGTTTAATAGGCAGCGTATCTCCAGTATCGATACGATGGCTAACCAGATCAGTACGACCAAGTTCACCCTTAGCTTCAAAGGAAATTTGCTTAAAACGCGAAATAATATCATCAGCGATAACCTTTTCTTCAGAAGTAAGATTTTCGTAAGGTAGGATTTGTTTCTCCACAGAGTTGTTAAAGTGAGATGGTTTATTAAGAGAAAAGGCACACGATAAAAGTTTGGGAACCAAATTAAATTCCCTCCAAAAGTCAACACCAAGTATCAAAGACGGGTATATTTCAGGAATAACATATGTTTTAATAAGTCTAGTTTGGTCGTTAAAGGTAAAAGGAAGAATAAAAAATCCTAAAGATTTAACACGATGCTTACTAGCAGTGCTAACCGTAATATAATCAGACTTGGATAACGAAAAGCCCAGTTCCAAAATTTTAAAGTGCGAGTTATTACCTAAAATAGTCATTGAACTACCGCTATCAAGTAACGCCGTAAACTCAACATTTGAAATAGAAACGTTAATAAAAGGACGGTTAAAATCTCTTTCGTTGTCGTAATAAACCGAAGAAGTTCCATAACTTGCGAAAAAGTTCTTAATTATTTTTAACCAATTATGCCAGTCATCAACATCAAAATTTTCTTTTCGTTTATCCAAGTCATATGTTAGTTTTTTGAGTTAGAGGATGAAGAAGGTTGAGGCTTGTCAGCTTTACATTTCGGGCAATCCGAAGCTCTAAAGTCTTTCAAACCACATTTAAAACAGACTAAGAATCTTGGTTTAGTGCAAGAATTCAAAGAATGACCATTTATTCGACATCGAACGCAAAACAAATGCGCCTGAAACTTGGGAGCATTTCCAGATATCGCATGTGCAGAATTTTTATTCTGCGAAGAAAAGTTCGTATGAAAAGGCTTAAAGTTATTAGATTTATGAGAATCATAATTAGGAGTGAAAGAATGTTTAGAGTGAAAAGTATGTGTAACATTAGGTTTAGTGTTCGGTAAAAGTGTAGAATCGTGTTTAGGTTTATAGGATAATTCAGGAATAAGAGTATTCATTTCAGGTTCTTTAAAATTATTGTCGCGGTCAATACAGCGCTCAAATTGTTGACATACAGAAATTAAAGAGCCAATAGAATCAACTTTATTAAGAGCAACAAAAGAAGTATAACAAGGGCGGATGTTACGTAGAAGTATTTGCAGTTTCTCCTGCTCAGGTAGTTTCTCGCTTAGTCTCGAAAACATTTCAAACATTTTCGGAATATAAACCATAATAGACTCAGATTTACCCTGAGTACGAGATTTTATTGCCTGCAGTAGTTTATGGTCATAATCAGAATGGCCAAAGTCCTTAATTAACAACTCGGAAACGCGATCCCAAGTTAACGAAGGGTCACGACTTAGTTGGAATTTAAACCAATAAGAAGCATCGTCCTCAAAAATGTTGAAGGCCGAGCTTATAAGTATTTGCTTATCAAGTTTGTTCGTAAGTAAAAATTCATCAATTTTCGATAGAAAAGCTCTAGGACAAGTTGTCCCATCAAAAGTAATTTTTTTTAGCTCATTTAGATAATTTGGTAAGAGAAAATTATGAAAAGGTGGCATACAGTTAGGTTGAGAAATCGGCAAAGGTGAGTCCAAAGAGGTTTGTACCTGTGAAGTCTCAGCTGGTTTTGAAAAAGCGTCAAAACGTTCAGTCAAAAGAGTAAACTTCTTTTTTAAGTCGTCATAGAGTTCTATAAGGTTTGAGTCGCTGTCACTTACATCAGTGTCAATTCTGTCAAGTCGATAAAATAAGTGATTTATATAAGTTTCAATTTTCTTAAATAATTTCAGATTACCCGATTCGTATCGGTCCAACATCGAAGATAAATATAAGATTGTAGAAGAAGCTTGTGGCAAATCGTCACTCAGAGGAACGGGAGAATCAATAATGTCCTCCGTAGGAAAATTACGAAGCAATAAAACAATTTGTTTTCTAAGCGATACAAGATTATCCGCAGGAGTTTCGTTCCTAATTATAAGTTCGTATTCAAGTTCCGCCTTATTAAGTAAATTAAAGTTTATAAGACGAGCCATTTCTAAGATATTTGTAATTTTAAAGCAATAAAATATTTACAATAGTTTTTATTTTATTCACTTTATTTTAGTGAGAAAAATAGAGGAAGAATAGGGAAAGAAATATCTAAGAAGTAAGAGACGTCTAATAGGGAGCCAAAAGGTATGTTATATACAGAAACTTGTGCAAGTTTATTTTAGAATTTTGAGAACAGGGAGGGATTCTATAGAGTTGGGCGCCAAACTGTCGCGTAACGGAGGGTTACGGAGCTAGAAGGTAGGGGGAAGAAGAAAAGATAAGAATAGAGGGAAGAGGGCTATAATTATAAGAGGTATGTACAATGATGGCTCGTCCAAAAATCTTAAATCTAACTTAAAACTAACTTAAAACTAGCTATTTACACCGGTACACTACACTAAATATATATACAAGGTAAAAGTTCAAAAATGGGCAACCGTGGTAGGGCGGTAACACAGGGTGAGCGCAGGCAGCGCGCCGGTAGGATCCAGCGTCGCAAGAGGCGGGCGGTAGGGCTCCGCCGAGCGCAGGAGGCAGCAAATGGGGCGCGCGACGCAGATACGCGCACGCCGCAAGCCGGCCGCGGGTAGGCGCGACGCGGATACGCGCACGAATGAAGGTAGACGCGCGTAGGTGCAGGGAGGCAACACCCTTGATGCCCCGGCACCGTTACTCAACGGGTAAACGTAAACTGGCACTGTTATAGCTTGAGGTTCTGAGCTTCTTCAGAGCTGGTGGTAGACTGGTCGTCCTGCCCATGTGCGTCCTTTTATATTGCCCATGCGCATTCTATTCTACAACATTTAAATTTTAAAATTCATACAATATAGAATATTCTCGAAACATAGCTAAACTCCATAGTTAAATTTGAATAGACAATTCGATAGAAAAATAAAAACAGTTAGACAACGTCAGCTGTCGGACAATGTCAGATAGACAATCTAAATATTTACAACAATAACTTTAAATTTATTTACAGATAAAAATGTACAAGGAACATTAAAATAACACAAATAAGAGTAATGCTAATACAAGACATAATCATAAAATGATATACAAGCTCTATAGCAAACGGAAAACGAAGCTCTATAGTTAACACCAAAGGTAACTTTCTTTATGAGTAGTTATGTAGTATAACGAAGCCCCTGCAGGCTGCGTTACATGATGACGATGATGTCCTGGGAAATATTTTCCGGAAACTATTAAATAAGTTAGTTAGTAGGTACTTCTTCGATGTGCTGAACCCAAGCGCAGAAGATCTAGAACGAATTATTGTAAGTCTGTATCAAAATGTGTTAAATAATGTTATTTTAAGTACTGTATGTTTCCATACAATAAAGAAAAGAAAATAAAATAAAATTATCTTAGCGTTGAAATCTACCAAGGGTTATAACGGTTACTTGATTACTCCGACCTGTTGTAAACTCAAACTCAAATGAGTTTATTACAACTAATTGTAGAATAAGGTTAAACTTTAAAAAATTATGACATCCGCGTTCTATTGTTTTTAATTATTGTATTTCCTCCTTCTTACAATATGGATTCCTTCAAACGAAGCGTGAAGAAGCATCTCGTGGGCCAGTATGGCAGTCTCAACGGAGGTGATGTCTGACATCTCTCTCTGGACTCTTCTCTTGTTTATCATCAGGCTGAGGAGAGCCAATATACTGAGCCTCTATAAAAAAATAACCGTAGAATAACCCGCAAACCGTAGAATAATCTGAGAATTTATCAAGAGAGAACTGTATGTTAGTATAGGGCAAGGCATTGTCATTTGTTATTCGACAATTTGTGCTAAAAGTGATTGTCAAATGCTTACATATTTTTGGTAAGTTTGAACACTAGGTTCACTTTTGTGCTGACTATCCGAAGGCCTTTACTGACAACAAAGGGAAAATGCATTAAAGACTTTCAGCACTGCAACCTCTCTCATCTTAGCGTCTAATTCTCGGTTGTATCCAAAACGGTCCCTTCACGCCCAAGGTACGCTTACGACCATGATTTAGGATTTTGGGAGTCTGGTAATTACAATGAAACGACGGCCACCTATTTGCAAACCCATAACAGGGGAACCTAGACTAACTATATCATGGTTAAAAGTTTCCAGAAACTCTCTGGAGCGTGCAGGTTTTCTCATGTTTCCCCTCATTGTAAAAATACGCACATCACCGAACCGAGCTCAAGATTCCAGTGAGACTCAGCACCACATGCTTACGGAGGAGCTTAGAGTTGTTTAAAAAAAGAGAGATGACAACCTGGAGAAGCCATTATACTTTAAATAAATATTTTTTCACCTCAATATATATATATATTATTATATGGGAATAAGTATGAAATTCACACATGCCCATATTTAAAAAATAACTTACATATAATTTTAATTAAATATCACAATACCATACTAGCCGGGTTATATGATAATAATTTTAGATAAAATGCTGTTCCCTCTCATATTGCAGTGCCCTAACAGGGTCTATAGTGGTCGCTTTGTTATACTTCACCATCTGTTATGTACACTATGGAAGCAATAAAGATTTGAGTATTGAGTATTAAGCTACTTCTGAAGGGAAAGGTGAGCGGAGGAAGGCCTAGAGGCAGAAGCCCCATGCGCTAGTCCGATCAAATCAGCTCAACCTTAGACACCACAGTATGTACAGGCAAGCCACCGTACGTACTTACTAACGAAATGCTAATGCTGTAACCTACATTTGGATACACGCGAAATAATTTTGTTTACATAAAAATATTACCTATCCGTACGTTATTAACTTCGAAACTAACCACTTAACTATCAAGGAAAGATTTGCTACCTTTTTATCTGTACTTACATCAATTCTACTACAATGTATAAACCGTCAGTGAAGTTCTAACACCACGTTAGATTTTTTTTGGCGGTTTTGACATTTTGATGCCATTCGCTAGAGAATCGATAGACGCGACATTTCGCCCAATCAGAATCGAGATACGACCAATAAAAACCTTTATAATTATGAAAAAGTAACAGCACGGAAGTCATAAAATGACCTACGCTTCGAGATGACCACGTAAGTCATAATTTGGTTTTTTATTTTTTTACTAATTTGCTGGTGGCGGTTATGACATTTTGATGCCATTCGTTAGAGACTTATAAGACGGATCGTTTTTATCAATCCGAATTCAGTTGCGGCCATCATAAACCTTTTAAATGTTGAAAAGGTAACAGAACGGAAGTCAACAATTGAATTCTAATGGAAATAGCACCTAAGTCTCTGATCAGTTTTTTAACTTTCCTGAAAAGTTGCTTAAAATGACTTACAGTGTTAGAACTTCACTGACGAAATTTCAAATCTGCAAGTTCGTACTCTGGCGTGTTCATCTACTACAACTACTCTTTAACCTGAACTTGCTATATGTTCGGTACTTCGTGGTCTATTAAGCGGACACCGTACACAGTCTGTGATGCGATCCACGATGCCGAGGATAGAGTTAGCTGGCGGAAGACAGTCCAGGAAAAATTAGTCATCGAGACCACAAACCTCAACACTGGGGACAAACGACGCAAGAAGGAGATTTAAATAATCCAGAGTTACATGCTCCGATTCGAACCTACGACCCCCGGGCCCCGTAACCGTCGCACATTCGTATCCAGCTAAGCGAACTACAGTGGCTCTTCGAATTAAACAGATATTTGTGTTCGTGGAACCTTCGTTATTCTTGGTTTCCATAGTACGAGAGAAATTCTTAGTTTGTGAAAAGGACAGTGTCGGTGATTTTGTCTCAATTTTTATAAACTAACCTATCATTATTTTTGTTATCCAATTCAAATGCGACGCTGTGCGCCGGCGCAGCCTCAATGATATCCAGACAATAAAGCGTTAAACTTGACCAAGTGCGGCAAGGCGAGTGTTGTGTTTACGCGCGTGGAATACTGACGGCGGCACGTATAACTTGGTGGAAAGCCTTGTCAAAAATTGTATCTGTAAGATCTAAGTATAACAATTTTCCTTGAAGACCTTCAAATGAGTGATGGTAGCTTAGTGCATGAAAACGCGCATTCTATACGGGGGGCTGTGGATTAAATCCGAGCATATACATACCTGTGAATTTTTCAAATCTATATGCATGTTTCTACCATTCGATATCCGTAACACAGGTGCTTGAGCTAACTATCTCGGAGTCAGATCAATGTATGTGATGTTGTGAAATATTTATTTATTTATTAACTCGACTGTAAGAGGAAATATCGAAACGAAACCTACACGTTTCGGATAGTTTCTAAAAACGTGTCACTATGATTCAATTGGTCTGATTCCCCTGTTCAAGGGTTGTAAAGGTTAAACGGCAGTCGCTTCATTGTAATTACCAGACTTTCCGAGTCTGGATCCTGATCCAAGCGCACCCCAGGCTCCGAAGCGACAACTTTGGATGCAACTAAGTTGCGTTCAAAGATACAAGCTAAGATGAGGACCTAAAATAACTGCAAAATAGTTTTAAACCAATGCCTTGGCCTTTCGTACTTGCCATTGACAAAACCTTTTCAAACCCATGTAAGATTGTGGTCAACCGTTAGAGCTGGTACCTCCTTTTCGGGGGTCGGATCCATATATTTATGAGAGGTTCCATTGGCACAGTTATATGAAGCTAACTATTCACACTTGTCGGAAACCGAATAGCAAACAATATTTGACATCCGATTAATACAGGTACGGATCTGACACTTGACGAGTGGGAACGAGTTGTTACAGTCAAGAAAATTCTGTAAGGCCGTGGGTGGTATCACACCGGTCGAACCGGCCGATTCAAGCTGATGAAAATAAAATAAAAATAAAGTGAAATAAAAACTATTGTGACGTTCTCAGACTGCGAACGTTATGGTTAACTGTGTTGCAGTGAGAGCGCCCACCTCATTTCTTAACATCAACATTTGATGCATGGCTCTTCAACGGTAATTCGGTATTTAATTTCAAACAATGTTCACTATTAATAGTGATTATTCTACATAGTTTAAAACAATGTGGTTGCTATTTCAAATTCACCATCAGGGTTTTCCGCTTTGTTAAATAAACTGACAAACATTCACATACTCTTTGTGTTTTACCTAAGCGATAAAAAGTACTAAAATAACTCTCCGGGTTCTAAACATGTTCATAAACCAGTACCTACAAATTACCGAATGATATAATTTATGTATTTTGAATGGGAGAAAATATTTTTGATGCGCGCGTCACATATTTCTGATAAGTGTTCATTAATTTATTCCTTTGAAGACCAGTTCTCAATCAGCTTTTAAAATTGTGAAGGTGAGTATGATTTTGAATTAGGTATAGGTAGCTATACTACGATCAAATATATTTTTTATGTATTGGGTGTCAAACAAGCAGTCACCAAACAAGCAGATACCAATTGGTAAGCGATGGTCACCGCCCATAAAAACACCAGTGGAGTCACAAGTGCGACGCCAACTCTGTAACTCCTATTGTCTTCCGATTGGAGCTAAAGTACCCTCACTCATTCGGAGAAACACAGCGCAAGCGCTGCTTCACGCCATGCATTTTCTGTGGCCGTGGTATTTTGCGGTCTTCATGTTTTTTTATGTGATAGGTGGCAGACGAGCAGACAGATCACCTGATGGACACCCGCGACACGAATGGAGTAAGTATTTCACTTTAGTAGAAAGTAGAATTAACTTAAGTATTTTTAAAAGGTTGTCTGTTACATAGCAAACCTGCCCATATTGTGTACCAGAATGCCGTAGAACAGAAGGTACTCGTTTTTCAGTTTAGATTAGAGCCTATACCTTCCTAAAAGGCCGGAAACGCATCTCCACTCCCTCTGGTGTAGCTGATGTCCATGGACGGCGGTGATCACTTACCATCAAGTGACTCGCTTGCTCGTTTGCCTCCCTTTCTCTTAAAAAAAAATATGTTTTTTTTTATCAGTGGCTGCTACTGGTGTTGCCCGTGGCGAACACGTAATAACTCTGCCAGTGTCGAGTGATTAGAGAGACACGTTATTTTTATGGTTATTGACCGGTGTGGCGAGTTTAAATCCTTTTAATATTTATTTTAATTGAGTTTTGCACCAAACACCATCTAAAACCAAGACAGAACAAAACATACACAAATACGACATAATATTAAAGGGAGATTCTCATGTAAAATAATAAAAACAAAATATTTATTGTGTTTGTACGTCGACTACTTTATTAAGCGTGCAGTACACAATCAATTCCTAGTATTAGTTTCACTAGTTGTCATTATGACCACTGATTGCAGTACATGACAATGCAATCGTGCGTTCACTCGCCTGACTCACTGCGCTGCAATCAATGAACTTTTTACTTGTAACTCACTTTGAATGGACTCAATCAGAAACTGACTCATAAATTGCCTACTAGACGGGTACTGTGCTTTGTGTTGATAATGTTACCCTTTATGAGTATACCACAAAACAGAAATAATTAAGTACCTACAAGGTTTTAAAGTTTTTTTTAATTTATTTTTTATTATTACATACCACAGACTCGAGGTCCGTACCTTTGTTTACGAATTTTAAAATTAATATGTTTACTCCGCCTTCAGAAAACTAGTTTCTTACATACATAAAACATTGTTTATATTATTTTTTTGGTCAATAGGCTAACGCTTGACCACAATCGCACCTGATGGAAAGTGACGTTGAGGTCTAGGATGATGAGGTACAAGACTATTTAAATGATAATTCTTGGTCATGTTAGTCTTTTGAGTTGTTATTCATAGTAATCTGTTAACTTTGATAATTGTATTTTCTTTCTCTTCTCAATTGAAACTATGTAGGTAACATCATGAATATTTGAAAAGAGTTCTTGCTGGTGTCTTCTCAGTAGAAATCGACATTCCGAACCAGCGGAAGATGATAATATATGTACCTATTTTGACATTTATAAAAGTGTTCTGTATGGACCTGAATTGTTTTTTTTTTGTCTTATCGTTATTATCTTGACCTTATCATTATACGCGTTTGTCTAAAAGATACCTGTTCACACTTGCCTTAAGGTGACGAGTAGGGCACACTAGCGACGCCAATCGATTTTAATTTTTAGCTACTAAATCGGATCTATTTTAAACGTTTTAGGGGTTACAACCTCTCGGCAAACACCTATACTATTTATTAAATAACAATGCACAAACGTTGGGTCCATTTTTGTACGCGAAAAATTGATTACCGCCAAAAGCGGCCACGTTTAGCATGAATAAATATTTCGCGAAGTTTGAAGTTGCTAAACTGATGATGGACACTGATAATGGCAACGGCTAGCCCACCAGTTTAGGGTAGCTCAGCGTGCTACGGAGCGAGCTATGCTCGGACTTTCTCTGTCTGAAGGATAGAACCCGAAATGAGGTTATCCGACTAAGGTTCGATTAGCCAGATCGTTGTTCGATAAATCTATGATATGGTAGTTTTATGCACTTTAAAATAAAAATCCGTTTTACCAACTACTCATTCAATTGACAACGCCTATTCCAATGCTGCATCTGGTGCAAGGGCTGCGGGTTCAATCCCCGCACAGTATAAACATTTGTGTGCATGAACATGTCTGTTTGTATCGGTCTAGGTATTTTCTATGTATTTTAAGTATGTATTTATAAAAGAAAAGTATTTATTGATATTCGTTACACACTGATATTCGTTACACAGGCGCTTGAGCTACCTATCTCGGTGATCGATCAATGTATGTGATGTTGTGAAATGGTAAATCGATCGCCAATTTCGACAAAATAAGTAATCCTAGGAAATTTAAAATGGCGTTTTCATTGTCACAGCTGCTTTTCACTTTTGACGGATAGTTATCCTCTTATTACTGTCAACTTGGTCGAATCCACCCTAAAGACTAAACTGGCAATGGGCTGACCATATCTGACAACTGACAACCGATCGGGTACAAGAGTTTTGGGTGAAGACCGCGACTCCAAAAACCTAATGAAGAGCTTATGGTAGAGCGCCCTCCGACTAGATGGTGTGATCTTGCGAATCCAGCCTTAGACAGGGTGCAATAGCAAACTTTGCGTAGTCTTAGGTCCAGGAGTGGAATTGTGTATTAATCTATTATTTTCACCCTTAATAATCTAACAATCGATTGTACTATCGATAGTATCGATACTGTCGATTAAATCGATCTTGGGATTAAGCCGATACTGTAGATTATATCGATTATAATTCATATCTCTAATCGGCTAGACTCCTTAGCACTGCGTAGAGATGTAGCCTCGCTATGTATACTCTACCACTTATACTATGGAGAATGCTCTAAGGAATAATTAGGACTGATTCCTGCCGCTTCATTTCGCCATCTATCCACTCGACAACAGTTCCATCGACATCATCTAGATGGTTGGCAGTCTTCAACTGTGCGTTTCTCAAGAAACTTTCTGCCTCGTACGACAAAACTATGGAATGAACTATCGCCCGCGGTATTTCCGGACAGATACGACCTGCAAACCTTCAAGAAAAGAGCGTAATTCCTTTTTAAAAGGTCGGCAGCGCACTTGTGACTCCTCCAGTGTTGCAGGTGTCCATGGGCCGCGGTAATCGCTTAGCATCAGGTGATCCGTCTGCTCGTCTGCCCCCTATCCAAAATTAGTCCTCCTAGCCCCTATCCCATAAAAAATAGTATCGACTTAATTCCAGTATCGATTTAATCTATAGTATCGTCAATTTAGACGATTATAATCGATTATTTCGACCTAAAATTAAAATCTATTTAATCGATAGTATCGATACCCATTTGCATAATCGATTATTAATCGACGTACAATCGATTATTCGTCAACACTACAGTTTACTGAGATAGGCTGACGATGATGAAGCTAGAGTGATTGTAACAATACCTATATCATTCATCAGTCACTCACTCACTCATCATCATCACTACCTTATGAATGCTGCGCCATATGTTTCCATCCCAGACTTTCCTCATCTAGTCCTGCCAGCCCACTGCCACTCCATTGTGTTTGTTCGTCGTCATGGTCATACCATAGATAGCGTGATGCAACTAGCCGAAATGCAGGGCCGTCTCCAAACTCCCCGTGCACAGGGTACTAATGTCGGTTGATTCCGCCCGTCGCCACGGTCGGAGACAGGCCTTCGGAAACTCGTAAGATGACTCAGGATCGGCCTCGAGGCGTGAAATTTATCTTAGTAATACAAGTCGATCACAATGAGTATTTGGATTGATAGAAAACATCAGCAAAGTCATCGGACGAATTAAACAATATAAAAATCGTTGGATGGTCTGAGCGTCCCCTACACGCCTACTTACCCCTTCAAGTTACCCCCTTCAAGTTTTGACGACCCATTTGGATCAGTGGTAGTTAACGCTGCGTCTGGTGCAAGGGTTGCGGGTTCGATCCCCGCACATTACAAATATTTGTGTGCATGAACATGTCTGTTTGTAATGATCGGATGTTTCTATGTATAATAAGTATGTATTTACAAAAGAAAAGTATTATATTTGTAATTCCGCTGTTGGTTCTGATATCCGTAACACAGGTGCTTGAGCTACCTATCTCGGAGTCAGATCAATGTATGTGATGTTGTGACATATTAAAAAATATATATATAAAAAGTTAATACAAAATAACACTTTACATGAAACAAAGCCATAAAATACCTAAATAAAAAAAATCGTCTATCATGATTCTTACCGGCGGAAAAGTGGTCTGAGAAGAACAGCACAAATAACTTGGTAACCTTACTTATTTATACGGGATTACCAAGTTATTTATACAGTTGATGTGCCTAGGAAACTAGAAACTGCAAAATATTTAGAACTCTTTGTGACACGAATCGGATTCGCACTTGGCCGGTTTTTTTTTATACCAGTGCCCAAAAAAGGATTAACTAAATATAATTATAATGTAATTAGGCTTCAAGTATAAGTAATTTACTTATGGCTTTTTAGTGATGGCCAATTTCAATTGGTATAAGAGACCTAATGGTGAAATGACCGGTGTTTTGATTATGTATTAAATTAATTTCTAAACTTTCTTGTATCGCTCTTCAAAAATAAATAGTACCTACTTACCTGGCTGTAATAATTTGACATAACAACCAAAACGCAATGTCCTCAGTCCCTTCGTGCGAGGCGTGCTAATGCGGCCGGCGCGTGCGCAGCCGTGGGCCGGCGTCAACGCAGCCTCGAATTATGCATTGTGATCATCATGGTTGACTCATATATTAGACAGGGAGTTACCCGATGACTTCCTTCAAAAAAAGTCCCAGGATTTTTTGGCTTGGAGTCATCCATAAATTATGAGACACAAAGTTCACGATTTTTTGTCTATTATTCTACTGGGCCGCATACGTCGATGCTGGGCCGTGGCAAGCCGGTGGAACGACGATCTGGTGAAGGTCGCGGAAATCCCTTGGATGCAGGCGTCACAGGACCGTTCTGTATGGTGATCATTGGGAGAGGCCTATGTCCAGCAGTGAACGTATGGCTGAAATGATGATGATCTACTTTGTACCTACTAGTCACGGCTAGTCACATTAGTGATTTCTTGTATGACAATGTTATGAGAAGAGAGGAAGAACATGTAACCAAAAGAGTGATGAGTGTAAATGTAAGTGGTTGGAGGAACAGAGGACGGCCGAAAAAGAGATGGATGGATTGTGTGAAGAATGACATGATGGAAAAAGGGGTGGATGGTTCGATGACGAATGACAGGGACGTATGGAAATGGAAGACATAATGCGCCGGCCCCAGATAAATGGGCAGGAGGATGATGAATAGAGAGAGAGAGGAAAATGTGACTCGTAATTTACAGAACAGTTATAGTTTTATCCCAAGATTTAAAAAAGCAAAAAATGCAAAAAAGAAATCCTAAAAAAAATCTGTTAAGTACTTTTCTTTGGAAAGTTTTTTTTTGAGGTAGAGAATTCACAACTTCATAACTTGAAAACTAAAAAGAATCGTAGAACATACAAGGCTGTTCTGGTTGATCTGATAGAGGTTTGCAATACAACGTCCCATGTTTAATGTCATTGCTGGCGTCATCTAACGGCAGCAAATAATACTACATCAATTGTCAAGAAAACAAGCAACGATTCCGCTTAAACAGTTATACCTACTTCACTTAAACCTCAACAGAGGGCTCTGTTTTCAATAAATTTGTTGGAACATTTTTTTTAGTGAATTCAATGACGTTTCAAATTAGGGCTTTGTATTCTGCCAAATATAATCGTAATTTATAAATTCTTAGCTCAGGGAGTGCCCTAGTTTGAGTTAAGGTGACGGGTAGGGCACACTAGCGATGCCAATAGATTTTAATTTTTAGCTACTAAGCGGGATCTATTTTAAACAATTTCGAGGTTACAACCTCTCGGCAATCACTTATACTATTTATTAAATAACCACAAATGCGGAGCCAACATTTGTACGCGAAAAATTGATTCACGCTAAAAGTGGCTTCTTTTGGCGTGAATCAATTTATCGCGTACAAAAACAGATCCAAAATGTGTGCATGGTTATTAAATAAATAGTATAAGTGTTTGCCGAAATTGTTTAAAATAGAAGCGGTTTAGTAGCTAACAATTAAAAACGAATGGTGTCGCTAATTAGGGCTACCCGTCCAATTGTGTTCTTTTTACCCGTCTCCTTAAGACATGACATATAACCACAGATCACATATAGGTAACAGTTACTTCCCTGTACAACTTTTATTATTTGAAAGAAATGGGGTGAGCCTTGGGTCTCATAGCCACTGCGACAAGTAGTTGATCTATTGTGGCAACCCCTGAACCTATTACAGCACCTCAAGTAGCTCCAGCTCCAGGATAACCCAGAGAATGGAGCTGATGGGGGAGCTTTTGATCTCTTCTGCCGAGATCATGTGTGCTCCCAGGTGCCGGCTTCTGCAGTGGTGCTGCGCTATGCACTCGTCCTCGCGACAAAACCTGCAGATTTTGGTATCTGAAAGGCCCATGTTGTGCAGGTACAACGACTGACCATTTTAATTAAATTGACTGTCACATTTCATTTAAAATTAATGATTGAAATACTTAATAATATAAATAATACCGTCTGTCGGGAGTCTTTGTGTTTAGTAATAGTTTTAATTTGTTACCTATGAGCCTTTATAATACACGTCTTTAGACTTATCATTTTCTACAGCATAGTCCAAGCGTAGGTTCTTATCCCGGGCTTGTCGGGGCAAACGAATCACCTTATAAGTAGTAAGCGATTGCCGGCAGCAGTGCGCTGCCAACCTTTAAACCCCCTTTTCCCCCGAATTGGACCTCCGGTACCCTCACTCGGTCAGGCAAACACAACACAGATGCAGTTTCACCGGCCATTAATGCCTAAGCGTGGCTTTCCCAAAATTACTTAATTTTTACTTATTTATGCTAGAGGCGACAAACGAGAAAGTGGGACCTGATAAAAAAAAAATATTTCACAACACACATACATTGATCTGACTCCGAGATAGGTAGCTCAAGCACCTGTGTTACGGATATCAGAATCAACAGTGGGATTATAAATATATACATATAATACTTTTCTTTTGTAAATACATACTTATAATACATAGCAAACACCCAGACCAATACAAACAAACATGTTCATGCACACAAAAGTTTGTACTGTGCGGGGATCGAACCCGCAAAGATATATCAAGGGCAGCGTTCACTACCACTCTGTTCCAATCGGGTCGTCAAAAGGAATCAACGTCGCCCATGAACATCCTCGACAGAATTAGTGGGCGGTGTTGATTATTTTCCATTAGTTCACCCGCTTGTTTGTTCGTCGGCTTTTGCATATAAAAACTACGGTTTCCAACCACCGCCCAGTAGGCTTCATGTCGTGTTTAATTTTAGTTGTCATCATGACATCCACTATCCATAGTTTTTGCCGGCGGCGGAAGGCGCGAGGCCGCGATTATTCCGCGAGAATCAACAATGCAGAATGCTATACCATGCACTAAGGTAGATTTCGGTTACATTTTTTTTAACTATAGACCAGCAACGCTTGACCATAATCGCACCTGATGAAAAGCGTAGATGAGGTCTAGGATGTAACGCGTTTGCCTAGATGCCTGTTCACTCTTGCCTTATAGAGGTCCAGATTAAGGTGGATCTTTTTCTCTGTTATTACTGATTTAGTATAAGCGGTGGAACTCTGTAATTGGCTAATGTACTAATTTAACTTACTTTAGTGTATTTAAAGCTGTTAAGGTGACGGGTACAGCACACTAGCGACGCCAGTCGTTTTTAATTTTTAGCTACTACCTAAACCGCATCTATTTGAAACAATTTCGGGATTGAGAATTTGATTCACGAATTGATTGAAGAAATTGATTCACGCCAAAAGCGGCCACTTTTGGCGGTAATCAATTTTTCGCGTACAAAAACGGAACCAACATTTGTGCAAAGCTATTTAATAAATAAGTAGTATAAGTGTTTGCCGGGAGGTTGTAACCACGAAATGATTTAAAAGAAATCCGGTTTGGTAGCTAGAAATTAAAATCGATTGGCGTCGCTAGTGTGCTATACCCGTCACCTTAAGTTTCCAAATAAATATTCTTCTTATTGTTCATGTGCGGGCTGTTAAAACCCAGGTGTTTTAATTTCAAACCTCTGACGGGGGTGGTAAAGTGATGAACTGAGCGTAGCCAAGATGGGGTAGATCTAACCTGTAGTACCTAATCAAACTTAAATATTTACACACGTCTCCTTCCCACTCTGACGAAGAAGGGAGCGCCGTCGGGGGTTTATTCGGTAGGCCTCCGGCTTCACCGGAGGAGAGCCTGACATAACCCGTCCACCCCCCGGTAGACGGGTGTGTATAAAACGCCGCAAAAAAGGCGGCAACGTCAGCCCATGACATTCCGTGCCGGCGGCATTCCTAATGGAAAAAAGGTACTAAATAAAATACTTCGAAAGTTGTCAGTTGAGAATAATTGCGATCAAAACAAAAAGCGTGCACCCTGACTGAGCCCATGTCTGGCTACGCCCATGGAGATGAGCCAACTCGACCATTTGTCAGAAAAAAATGCCTACTTATTCGGCAAAACATGACAAATTTTATCATATCAGCCTATATTGCCGTGTGGCCGGGCAGAGTAGAATAGGCCACCCTCACTCTTACCGAGGTGTCGTAAAAGGCGACTAAGGTAAAGCTGCTGGCATGATCATCAGCACCCAGATAAGGAAAACTGCATTTATATCAAAACCCTCGCCAACCCGTCTGTCAAGCGTGGTGAGTATGGCAATTACCCCTCATGTGATTGAGGGAGGCCCGTGCCCCAGCAGTGGGGACTTAAATCGGCTGACTATGATGATGATGAACCTATATTGTTTTAAACTTTCATGGTCACTAACATTAGAATTAATAGTAACAGAAAATGAAAATTAAGGTACATGGTAGAATATCCACCATTCTAATACTACTTTGGGCGTCAATAAAACGACTATTCCATAGCGATGAACAACAAGCAAACAGCCTAATACTCGTAAACAGCAATCAACATAGTCTATTGACTTTGCTCTACCAACTCTACTGCGTTCATGGAACTAAAAACGCGCGCATTAAAACTGACATTGTCTTCAAGAAATTCTTTTATAATGTGTGTCGATATATATAACAAGTTACCGGATTACTTTAAAGAGACCGACATGAATGTAAACATGTTCAAAAAACGTGTTAAGGCATGGCTATTGGAAAATTGTTATTACAGTGTCAAGGATTTTCTAGAGCACAAGAATAATTAATTTTTAGTTGTTATAAAATTTTGTTGACATAAATATTATTATCAATTTGTTATGTTGTAAATGTAAGTTATATATTTTAATTTAATTTTGTTGACATAGTATTATTCCTGCGTTAATTGTAATATTTCAAATGTATATACACCTGAAAAGGTAAAATTTAGCTGGTCCTACCGCTAAAGCTAATGCATCTGCTAATTATGTACCTAAATTTATATATACAAATAACTTCATTTCATTTCATTTCAAAGGTGACGGGTTGGGCACACTAGCGACGCCAATCGATTTTAATTTTTAGCCACTAAGCCGGATCTATTATTAACAATTTCAGGGTTACAACCTCACGGCAAACACTTAGACTATTTACTAAATAACCATGCACAAATGCGAACCCAACATTTGTATGCGAAAAATTGATTCACGCTAAAAGTGGCTGCTTTTGGCGGTAATCAATTTTTCGCATACAAATCGGACCCAACATTTGTGAATGGTTATTTAATAAATAGTATAAGTGTTTGCCGAGAGGTTGTAACCCCGATTTGTTTAAAATAGATCCGGTTTAGTAGCTAAATATTAAAATCGATTGGCGTCGCTAGTGTGCCCAACCCGTCACCTTAAACGGAATATGCCTTTTTCGGATTCAACGTCACAGAGTGTGAAAGAGATCCAACCAGCCCTGACGCAGATTCTATACGGGTGCGGTAGAGAAAGAACGTCGCCCAGCACGTCACCCCAGTACTAACGGCTTCACGCGGTTTTTCAAGTATAGCTTTCTATGAAAAGCCACAGTCTGTTTAGGGTGCATGTCTGTGACTGCGGTAGACTCATGGAAGACGGTAGAGTAGGTGGGAGAGATTTAAGAAACTAAAAAAGTCAGTAGGTTTAAAGTGGAGTAATTGTTATTTTGTTAGACTCGTTTCAGTTGGTGTCATAATATTCCATGTACAAATTCGAATTCAAATAATTCTTTATTTGCATAGGCTTGTACACAGCACTTACAAATCGTCATACATTTGAAGTACTTAAAACTATTTATAAGTACTTATGTATAATTTACATGTTAATACATATATATGTTGATACATAATATACTAAAGAAATAAATCAACATAATGCGATTCTACCACCGGCTCGGAAAGTTGTTTCTGGTCGAGAAGATCCGGCAAGAAACTGGCCAGTTACTGTTTTTAATCGCCAAACTTTCATACAATGTTGTGTCATCATCATACCAAGTCATACAGTTCAATTGTTACACAAAATAAAGTAAAGGAAATAATAATAAAATAAATATTATGAGGTAAACCGAAGCAGACCAGTCCCCAAAGGTTCACTACTAAAAATTCACACTAAAAATTCACTAATTAATAAAATTGAGTCTCTCCACCTTATTCTATATCCCGTACTAAATGTCATGACATCTCATTCCAGCAAGCAATGTTAAAAGGGGCTCGCACGAATTTTGTTCCGGAACTATCCTTAGTTCGCGATTTAAAATCATATCTACATGAATAAGCTCTATCTACGCCTTTTCTAAAAATATATGTAGATAGTTGATATTTTATAGCAATCTTTTCCAATTTATTCTTAAGTAAATAACACACTTAAAAATGTTTATGTATGTAGATCTTTTTTTTTTGACATCACTAGTGTAATACGGCTTTTCTTATATCATAGGTGGCAGACGAGCAGACGGATCACCTGATGGTAAAGCGATTACCGCTGCCCATGGACACCCGCGATACCAGTGGAATCACAAGTGGACCTTTAAACCCCCTATCCCGCGGATTGTGCCTCCAGTACCCTCACTCAGCGAACACAGCACATTGCTGCTTCACGCCGGTTTTCTGTGATGCTGTGGTATCACTCCGGTCGAGCCGGCCCAATAAGCAGGCATCACTATCTACACCTTTTCTAAAAATTTTAAGTATGTAGATCTTTTTTAGGGTTCCGTAGCCAAATGGATCCTGATTGGCCTTTCTATAATAAAAAAAAAACAACAAAAATGGCAAAAAACGGAACCCTTATAGATTGATCATGTCTGTCTGTCTGTCCGTCCGTATGTCACAGCCACTTTTTTCCGAAGCTATAAGAACTATAATATTGAAACTTGGTACATAGATTTATTTTGTTAACCGCATTGCGATTTTTAGACAAAAATAGTAAAAAAAAATTTTTAGGGGTCCCCATTCTTAGAACTGAAATTCTAAATCCGATACGTCCGACTCGCTCTTGGCCGGTTTTTTTAACTAGTGTAATGCGGTTTTACTTAAGATGTTCTAAATTATGATGCAAACTTACCCGCTCTAAAACGGCTGCTATACCTAAATGGCGTGAAGCAGCACTATGCTATGTTTGCTGCGTGAGTGAGGGTACCGGTGGGCTGATCTAGGGGAAAGGGAGTTTAAAGGTTGGCAGCGCCACAGATATTATAATGCAGCGCACTTGTGGCTCCACTGGTGTCTATGGGCGGCGGCGATCGCTTACCATCAGGCTATCTGCCTGCTCGTTAGCCACCTATCACATGGAACCACACGATGAGAGAAGGAGAAGTACAATGCGGCTTTAAACGCAACCAAGACACGCTAAGATGATGATGGGCAACTGCCCATCATGTCCAGCAGAACTCTGCTGGACAGTAAATTCCGATAGCTATTTAAGAATAATTAGAGATTATTCTCAAGTTTGAAGCTGAAACAAATCCAAATTGTTTATTCGCTATCTGAAACAATAGAATAAATTACAGCGCATGCGTCACGGTGTAAGATAAATAATTGCATTATGTGATGGTGCCGCAATGAGCTCAGCATTTAAGCAGTCAGTCGGAAAAAACCATAGCCAATCACCAGACAATGGACAACATTTCAAAATTGCTGAGCTATGAAACAAAAAATACCAAATCTTTATTTACTTTTCCGCTTATCAAATATATATTTATTTATTTTTTATATTGCTTATATACTGAGAAAAAAATTAAAAACTAAAAAATGTAAGATGACGTCATCGGACGTCAGAATGTAAAATATTTCTTTGTTTAGCACATTCTAGTTTTAAATTTACAAAATGCCAAACCCATGACATGCAACTGTAAAAAAAAAGACAACTTGTCAACGTTGAATGAATGTCGTTGACAATGTTGACACTAGTATTCTTTACCTTTGACAGTAGTACCTTTTTTATTAAAACAATGATAAGCAAAGGAATATCGCTGTATTCAGCCGTCCGATGACGTCATTTGACGCTTACGTCTATTTAGAATATAAATAATTTCAATAATTATTTTATGCATGAAAATGGCAAAATTTTGAAATAGAAAAAATATGGGTCTGTTCATTTTATGTCTATTTTCATATACAAAAACAATAAGGACATGTTAAAAATATGAAATGTTGTCCATTAAGGCCCAAAATGCGAAACTAACTACACTCTTTTGCAAAAAACAGGCACCTAAACAAATAATCAATTTTGTAGCTATCATTACGTTGTTTGGTGATTTTAGGTAGTGATACGTTTATGGTTTCGTAAGTTAATCACCAAGGAATCGTTTTGTGAAATCTAGCGTAACTTTTTGACTGGATTGGTAAGAAAAATGTAAAATATCAAAGCAGGGGTAGAAGCAGGGTAAAAAATGAAAAACAAATTTCAATTGTCAAAAAAAAGTTGTCAGTTACCTAATCCCTGTTGAATAATTGAATGTTGTATTAAATTACAAGATAGTAATCTTTTGGGCGCCGACTTCGGTAACAGCTTTTCTCGAGTGTACTGTTGTTTGAAGTGTTAAAAATATTATTTTACACTTCTTAGTTCGTGGTTTTTGAAGGCGGTCTTTTTTCGCAGATTTTTTTTTAAATTAGATCAGTCAAAATTAGACCTTCGAATGTACATTTTTGGCATCACGACATATTATGATTATATAATGTAATTAATAATTTAGATATTAGTAAATAAATACAGACGCTTCATAAACACCTTGTAAAGGTTAATTTGTTAACAAGCTAAGACAACTGCTCAACTATGTACCTGCCATGTACCACTGTTACAAATTATAGTGAATAAATGAATATGAATATGAATATTTACGACCGGCCAGTAATATATTAAGAATACTTAAATCCTTTTTTGTACCATATTGTTTTCAGAAAAGAAAAATCAAACCGCCCGTTTTTTTTTACAATTTTGATTGTGTCAATAACGAGAGAATTTAAAAAAAAGAAGTACTACTTTTAAATCATTCAGGTATTCACCCATAAGCATTGGTAAGTATTACAAGATATTAGGTATATTGTGTACCCAATAAATAAATAAGTTAATAAACAAATATAAAATATTGTTAAATGCATCCATGATTCACCGTAAAAGAAAGAATTACCAATTTTTTGATAAGCATAACAATGTCTTTTACACGCGGCAAGTAGCAATAATCTTCATAGTTGCAATTTTAGTAATAATAAAGATTATTACTCAATATTCAATTCTTTATTGCTTCCATAGTGTACATAACAGATGGTGAAGTATAACAAAGCAACCACTATAGACCCAGTTAGGGCACTGCAATATGAGAGGGAACAGCATATTATCTATAATTATTATGATATAACCCTATTAATATTTACTATTATGATAATTATTTACTTTTAGGAAAAATATATTACATAAGATTGTCTTAAAAACTGTGAATACTTTCCATCAAGTACTTTAAATTAAATACCTTATAAAATATCTGTCATAATCGTCACTATGAATAATAATATCCTCCTTCCGATTACGGCTACAGCGGCCAATCTCAACGATCAGCCACGTACGTATATAGTATAGTGCTCAAGTGTGTGCGCAAACACAAGTGCACTCTCTATTCCCTTACTCTCATATTCCGATGAGACACTACTGTGACTACGATCAGAGAGGGATCGGGCACAGGACCAGCAGCTTAGCTGGGGTACAAGACAGCCAACCTCCAGACTCCGGGCTGCCACTAAGAATTCTTACCGGAAACGTGGGTACAATTTTTTGGCCCGACCCGGTGATCTAACCCAGGACCCCTTGCGCAGCTGTCGCTTTAAAGTGTGACCCACTAACCACTGCGCCACCGAGGCAGTCAGTGAATATAAATCTATTAGCGACGCTAGTTTCGCCGATCTTGAGAGAACCTTGACAGTGATTGAGCTTAAGGTGACGGGTAGGGCACACTAGCGACGCCAATCAGATTTAAATTTTTAGCTACTAAACCGGATCTATTTTAAACAATTTCAGGGTTACAACCTCTCGGCAAACACTTGTACTATTTATTAAATAACCATGCACAAATGTTGGGTCCGTTTTTGTACGCGAAAAATTGATTCACGCCAAAAGTGGCTACTTTTAGCGGTAATCCAAAATTCGAGTGCAAAAGCTGACCAAACAGTTAACTATAAATCTGTTTGCCGAGAGATTGTAACCCCGAAATCGTTTAAAATAGATCCGGTTTAGTAGCTAAAAATTAAAATTGATTGGCGTCGCTAGTGTGCCCTACCCGTCACCTTAAGGTACATACCTACATTTTAAATAGATTTTGAATTAGATAATTTGAATAAAATAGAATAGAACAAAACAGAACAGAACACAACAGAACAGAATAGAATAGAATAAGGTTTATTTGGCACAAAATTTGCTTAAGAACTAAACTATGACTAACTGAACTATAATAATAATTATGTAACCAAATAGGCCTCCTAGCTAGCTAGTTTTAGCTGCCGTATATCTTCTTAGTTTCTGGTTCCCTTGTATCTAGATCGTATACAGAGTGTATCGGAAAACAGTTACATCCCTTCAACCAGCACTTACTATCTCTTTTGTCCTACGACTCCTTGCCAAAGTCTGTTTTTCCGGACCACTACCATCTGGACATCTTTAAGGCAAGAGTGAAATGGCATCTTCTAAGTGAACGCGTTACATCCTAGACCTCATCGACACTTTCCATCAGGTGTGATTGTGGACAAGCCTTGGCCTATAGTTCATAACAAAAAAAATTTTTAGGAAATCGAAATATTTTTCGACTCCCCATATAAAATGTGACCAACTCTGTATGAGAACTTGAATTAATTTGATGCAAATTTCAAAAAGTCGTAGATTTTGTTCAGAATGGTCGGTAGAAGAATTGATAGAAAAAATACAATTTCATTTACCTGTACAACCTACAGGTATGTGTTGGTCTTGGTCCCACAGTCAAATCTTAAAACGAAACCGTCCCGTAAATAATGGGAATAAACCTGTCGCATCTAAACAAGAAGAATCACAGCACGTGTTAATAGGACGGATATGAAAATTCTATTTAGTTTCAGGTTCTTAATATTTAGGATGACGCGTTTCTATTAAAAAGCATCATGATAGTAACACGATGAGCTAAGATTTTAGAGGTAAAACAAAAACTGTCGCCAACACCCAGTCAATTAAGTAAGACCTTAGAGATGCTAATTAAACGTGCGCAACACGGATGAGAGATGCGCCGGCGCCGCTTCCGGTGTTCGATGGTCTTCTATGATGATGTCACAGATCGGATGTCATACAGTTGAACAAAGATCCTTCTCCTTTTTTAAAGTCGGTAAAAAATTTTAAAACATATCGTTACACAAAGGACAAATAACAACACTGAGGTGGCAGGGGGCTGGTCACGTGTTTTTTCTAATATTAGTACAGTGTGTAACCTGGCGTGCCTTAGCCTGATACAACAACTGACGTGATGGTAAGGCATCACTTCCGTTAGCACTGCCATCATCTCATCTCATCTCATTTCAGCCAATGGACGTCCACTGCTGGACATAGGCCTCCCCCAATGTTCTCCACACAGATCGGTCCTGTGCCTCCCGTATCCAATGGATTCCCGCGATCTTCACCAGATCGTCGGTCCACCTTGTAGGAGGCCTGCCACGGCTGCGAGTTCCTGTACGTGGCCTCCACTCGAGGACCTTTCCGCCCCAACGGCCGTCTGTTCTCCTCGCTATGTGCCCTGCCCATTGCCACTTGAGGCATGCAATCCTTTGGACTACGTCTGTGACCTTAGTTCTCCTGCGGATCTCATCATTTCTGATACGATCACGCAGGGAGACCTCGAGCATAGCCCTCTCCATTGCTCTCTGGGTGACTTTGAGCCTCCTTAATCGGCACATTGTAAGCGGCCACGTTTCGGTTCCTTATGTCATCACTGGCAACACACACGCATTAAAGACTTTCGTCTTGTGACACTGCGGTAGATCTGCCGAAAATACACTGCCATACTGCCCGTGATATACTTCTTAACTCTTCGTTTGAGGAAATCCATGTTGTAGGTGGAAGGAAGCAAATGCGCCGGCAACATTTATTTATGGTACAGAAATAGGATCTATAGTTGATATTTTTTACAGCATTCTTTCGCGATTTATTCTTAAGTAAATACTAACACACTTAAAAATTTCATCTCGTGTTCAGGCGGGACAGCTCATGTCGAATCAAGCACTTACAAATTTCGTCGGCTTATTAACGCGTTCAGTGGTCTAATTGCTATGTATTTATTATAAGTATGTATTTACAAAAAAAGAGTATTATATGTATGTATTTGTCATCCCACTGTTGACTCTGATATCCGTAACACAGGTGCTTGAGCTACCTATCTCGGAGCCAGATCAATGTATGTGATGTTGTGAAATATTAATTTATATTATTATTTTATTGGTAGAACATTCACCCGGATTGTGGAAGGTGTGGGTTCATGTCCCGCCTGAACACGAGATGAAATTTTTAAGTGTGTTATTTACTTAAGAAATAGGATCTGCCAAACTTTTGAGGTAACAATAAAATAATTTATTTAATGCCAAAAATCGTAAAACATAAGCAAATTTTGAAAATACAAAAACAGAATGGCACAGAAATGGGTTTCACTCAGCACGTGTCGCAGTGTCTAAGAGACACCCGACGGTAGTCTTCAGTGGTGTCCAAAGATAGTAAGATAAGTATTTAGTAGTTCGAGATGAAATATTCTCCGCAGTGAAGCGGTGTCCTTGTCCAGCACGTGTAGTTCTGTGACGTAAAAGGGGGTGGGAAAAAGGTCTTTAGAGCACGACTGCCGTAGAACAGACAATCGTTGAAGCTGAGGTTCCATGGAGACGAAACCTTGGTTACGTAGGCAGCATATCCTAGTATAAGACGTACTACTCGCCGAACTGTACAGCTGGCACTAACTGCATGAGGAATGCCTGGAGTAGTAAACTGAGACGTAGCACGAAGTAGACCTAATGGCGGATAGCGGATTTTTTATGTGACTAGAAAATGGATTGATCAGGAAGCAGGCCATTATTAAGAAACGTGTAGAACTTTCGTTCTTTATTTTAAATCAGCAAACCGATAATACACATATGGGAAATGAAAATAAAACCGTGGAAAGTTACGTTTAATCAAAAATGCGTAAATCCTCTTATCAATATCACATCGACATTTTTATTGCTCCAGTTTCTTTATGGTTCCAGGTTTAATATTATTATAAAATTCTGTTACATGAAGAAATGCATATTTCTAATCTACTTATACGTATTTTATTTTAGGTTTTTTGTTTTATTGATTGAATCTTCCTAATCAGGCCACGAAAGATCTAGTCTAGGAGACGGTGGAAAAAACTAGAACGTCCGCTATCGAGTAATTACAGACATAAGTATAATTCCGTCGCAAGCGCAACCCGCGAATTGCATTACACCTTCACCTTCGAGCTGCGGTGATAGTGCTTAGGATTAGCGAGTCATAGTAATCGTGACATTTTCATAGTCATTTAAAGATCTCTTTATTGTACTTAAAACTTAAATTTAAAACAGAGAATCAGTCACTCGTCAATTTTCGCATACTGTTGTATGCGAAAAACCGTGCGAAGTGGAGGAGATACAGTAGGAAAGCGGGCCCCGGGCTCCAAGCGCCAGCTTGGGATGAAAAAGGGATTTAACGATAAGATGGTACAGAAATTCAGAGTACAATATATGCGGTCTTTTCGCTCTTTCTAGTTCTTCTCATTTTGCGTAGGCAGACCTTCGCCTAAGTCATAAGTCAGAGTGGCATAATGACAGCACCCACTACCTCTTAGGGGGTCTCTGCTCTATAACCTCTCCCGCTGGCGCATCAACCGAGACCACAGCCCGCGTGCATGGTATGCAGATGCAGGGTACAACAATGCTGGTGTCAGTCGCGCCCAACAGCCCGCCGCCGCGTCGCGTGCGCATGGCAGCAGCACGTAGTTCAACCAGTGTCGGCTAGTAACGATCATTTTGTAAACACGTTGCGGAACTGTGTGTGACCTGGTGAGTAGATGGAGAAAGTTTATTACATTTTTAAAGTTTGATGAATTTTTTTCTAATAGTAGTTTATGTGA
This sequence comes from Marasmia exigua, assembly GCA_019059595.1. Classification (NCBI taxonomy): domain Eukaryota; kingdom Metazoa; phylum Arthropoda; class Insecta; order Lepidoptera; family Crambidae; genus Marasmia; species Marasmia exigua. The sequence continues at coordinate 27,744,138 of CM032469.1, forward strand.
CTGTCTCATATTTTATTTTTATTTGATACAAAAATCCACAACTCTTAATGTTAAATACAAAACTCTTATATACTAATAATGATATTGTGAGGGTTATTAAAACACGAGCGAGATTTTAAAAACGAGCCTTGGCGAGCTTTTATTCGGATTCGCGAGTGTTTTAATACTGAGTTATGTGCAGTCTCATACACAAAGAAATCAAAGGGAAACTACATATTTTGACAAGCTATAAAGATGTACCTGATGATACCTAGTAAATTTTCCTGGTAAAAGACTATTAGAAACTCTTGATGCGTTTTGCTGAAAAGTGGCCATAGTAACTAAATTGTTGCGCGCGCATGTTAGTGCTTTTTGGGGTGTCAAATTCTAACTTTTTGGCAGTATAATTGACAATAACTTTGTCATAATACTGTCATTTAAGAAATTTTCCTGTTGCATAATGAGTTGTTGCATAAGGTGCAAAAAAAAAATTATGCAACACCCAAATTTTTATTTTTCTTTAATTTTATAAAGGTTGTCAATATGTGATTACTTTTGATTTTTTAACTTACTTACTTAAATGGGCTGACGATGACGATGACGATGTCGATAAAAATATTTTTTGAATACTTTGCTCATATTTTTGCTATTTACAACATTGGCTAATTGGAAGCCATTGCCAAATCTTGAATCATGGTCTAAACGTACCCGGGTTCCAATGCGACAGCTTTGGACACAACCGGGAACACACCAAGATAAGGAGAACATTGGCTACTGGCATCCCTTTAACTTGTTCTGGAGCAGACGGGGGTAATTTCTGCAAGCAGATACATTTTCGTTATTTTTGATGACCTTGCTCTTGGTTCCACACTGAACTTTCTTCTTTCTTTATTTCCAACTCTAGGGGTTGAAAAGAAAGGAAGGAGCCAACAATCCAATCCTTCTTCTTTTTCTTTGTCATCACACTCTTGGCAAAGTGGTTGTTACATCAGCGTTTATGGCTTGCTTCACAATCCTGCGCCACTCCTCACACAGATATGCTTTCTTGTGCCTTTAAGGAGTGGGCCATTAAGAGCAGTTTTTATCAGATCGGTCCAGCGCATTGGTGATCTGCCGCGCGCTCTTTTGTCTTAAACTTTGCCTTGCACTACCAGTCTTTCCACCGATGAGTCTCTCTAAGAATACGGCATTGGACAATGGAAGAAAGGCTTTGCTTGTTGGTTCGAAATTGTGTCCAACTTATGCCAAGCATTCTTCTCGAGCACCACATTTTCCAGAGCGTCTTCTTATACAATCCAATTAACCTTCCTGGTTTTGACCTATTTAGTATAGGCTTCGAATGATGTTCACCGGTTTTCTATTCCAATATGAGATTTTACTTAAGATTAGTATAAAAAATCCTAATTCTCAAATTCACTGTAATACACAAACTTAAGTAGGTATTACTTAGCTATTCAAAAAATAATATCGGAAAATCAGTTGCTTCATGCGCGCGTAACTTTGCATCTAATTAAGAATTTTGTAATTTGCCATGTCTATTTCAAATCACGTTTGCAAAGATTTCGTGTAGGTACAATAGCTGTTTTTATTAAACAGCACAGAATATTGTTAACGAAATCAAAAACCAAATGTTCCGTACTTTCAAATAAATATTAATTTTCTCCAACCGATTAAGGCTATGACGGCCGATCGTAACAATCAGCCACGTACGCAGGATATATTATAGTGCTCAAGTGTGTGCGCAAACATAAGTGCACTCGCTATTCCTTTACCCTCGTATTCCGGTGGGACACCATCGTGACACGGCCGAAGGGGGATCGGGTGCAGGACCAACGGCCTGACGTACTTTCCGAGGCACGGGGGTACAAGACCGCCTACTTCCAGACTCCGGGCTAACACTAAGAATTTCGAACCGAAAACTTAGGTATACATTTTTGGCCCGACCCGGGGATCTAACCCGGGACCTCTTGCGCAGTCGTCGCTTTAAAGTGCGACCCACTAACCACTGCGCCGCCAAGGCAGTCTTTCAAATAATATTGTATGGAACAATGATGTAACCCGACAGAGAATCAGAGTCACCGACATAGCCCACCGAATTAGCAAACTGAAGTGGCAGTGGGCTGGTCATATTAGCCGCAGAACAAACAGCCGTTGGAGCCGTAAAGTCCTTGAGTGGAGACCGCGACTCGGTAAGCGTAGTGTAGGACGCCCTGCGACAAGATGGGATGATGACATTCGAAGGCTGGCTGGTGTGGGCTGGATGAGAGTGGCCGAAAATCGGGAGCAGTGGCGTGCAATAGGGGAGACCTATGTCCAGCAGTGGACGAGTGTGGGTTGCTGATGTCATGCCTATATGTAGATTCATAAAAGCGGTCTCAATCAATTAACACGTTTTAGTATTTTTATAAACAACCAGCAGCCGTGCATTGAGCCCAAAAGGAGGGAGAGCATGAAGTCACAAGTGCTGCCAATTAAAATTCCCTCCGACGCTGCTTTACGCCAGTTTTTTGTAAGGTCGGGGTATCACTCCAGCCTAGTCAATTGACGCCGAAGCATGGCAGTCCCATGGTGATAGTCCCTTCTAGATCTAGATCCAAGCGTACCCGGAAGTCGGTTTGGGCGTTCCGGAATGCCTCGGTGAGATGCCTTCTCATCTTAGTATGTAATTCCCAGTTGCGTCTAAAACTGTCGCTTTGGAGCCTGGGGTAAACTTGGACCATGATCCAGGATTCGGGAAGTCTGGTATTTACAATGCCTCGCTGAGATGACCGGGAATTTACCGCCTCGTCCAACTTCTAACAAGTTAAGCACACAATGTTCTGCAAATAACTATTATTACCTATTAATGGCCTTAGCTATACAATGGGCAGCCTCGATCAGACATCTGCCGTACCTGTGTGGTACCTACGTCACGGTGTGTGTGGCAAATTGTTTCAAAACTTATTGAAAACACGGGTGTCGCAAACAAGCGAGGTCGGAATGATTCAAAGCTAAATCACAAGTGATTAGAATTCAGCCGACATATAACTAGAATGGCGTGACGATGCAAAAGTAGGCTTCGAGTAATCGGCAAAAAAAATCTTTTTAATGAGATATTGGACAGACCAACAAACAACAAATGGTAAGCGATTACCGTCGCCCCTGCAACACCAAAGACGTCACAAGTACACAGCCGGCCCTTTAAAAAGGTTTTTTTTACATTGTGGCGGACAAACGTGCACACCTGATGGTAAGTGATCACCGCTGCTCATGGATATCTGCAACACATGGGCATCACAGATGCGTTGCGGGCTCTACGCGAATGGAATACGGTCTTTTCTTGAAGGTTTGGAGGTTTACATGTATTTTAAAAAATAATATATACATAGATAATACGTTTATTCTGCTGCACAAAATGATTACAGTTACAATGTCAAATTAATGCCCTGTGGTTTAAGTATCGGGCCGTGATCTCGGGGTACTGGGTTCGATTCCCGGGTCAAGCAAAACCTATGTTCGTTTTTTGAACATTACTCAGGACGTGATCATCCACCATATCATATTAGCGTGTAATTCCCGGTTGCGTTCAAAGCTGTCGCTTTGGAGCCCAGGGTACGCTTAGACCATGATTCAGGATTGGGGGGTTTGGTAATTACAATGAAGCGACTGCCGTCTGACCTTCAGCCAGACCAACTGAATCATGGTTACACGTTTCAGAAACATTTTCCCAAACCTGCAGGTTTCCTCATGATGTTTTCCCTCACCGCCGAGCAGATGGTAATGGTATAAATACGCACATAGATTTGAAAAAACCATTGGTGCATGCTCGGATTCGAACCTCGACCACCTGGGTGGAGGGCGCGTTCGTATCCATTGAGCTACTATCGCTCGAATCAAAGTCAAATAAATATATGTAAGACAAAAAATAAGAATAATAAATTAGTGAACAATGTTACAGCAAGAATGGTCCCGTCTCAGCATATTCGTATGCCGCTGCTAGCATGACGCTGATTAGATCCTATTTTCAAAATTTTATTTGTCGTAGCTTTATTGGTACCTTATGCATTTAAGCTGAATTGAAGTCAATCCATATTTGGAGTATTAACTGCATGGACTAATTACTAGGCCATTATTAATAAAAGTCTTCGACCAGTGCGTCCTTCCGGTCATGACCTACGGTGCCGAGACGTGGACACTCACAGCTGGATTAGTCCACCGGTGCAAAGTCGCTCAAAGAGCTATGGAAAGGGCTATGCTCGGAGTATCTCTGAACGACCGCATCAGAAATGATGTATTCCGACAGAGAACCAGAGTCTCCGACATAGCCCACCGAATTAGCAAACTGAAGTGGCAGTGGGCTGGTCATATTAGCCGCAGAACTGACAGCCGTTGGAGCCGCAAAGTCCTTGAGTGGAGACCGCGACTCGGTAAGCGTAGTGTAGGACGCCCTGCGACAAGATGGGATGATGACATTCGAAGGCTGGCTGGTGTGGGCTGGATGAGAGTGGCCGAAAATCGGGAGCAGTGGCGTGCATTAGGGGAGACCTATGTCCAGCAGTGGACGAGTGTGGGTTGCTGATGATGATGATGATTTATAAAAAATAAATAGAGACAACATCACATACATCCTGGTTCCAAACTAAGGTTTTCCCTTGTACTATTGAAACCAGAAACAACGACGGTACCACAAACACCCAGACCCAACACAAATATCTGTTTCATCAACAAACATTTGTGCTGGTGAGGGAATCGAACCCTAGCGTCTCAACCGGCAATTGAATTCTAATCAAATCAACAGGGAAGTGTACCTTTCCACTTTTTTTTATTTATTTAGTTTATTTGACTCTATAATATTGAATATTGAAGATGGGAATTAACACGAAATGTATTATGTGATACAACATTATGTACTCACATATTATGCTCGACGTTTCGGCTACGTTACAGCAGCCGTGGTCACGAGCGGACTGGCGGTGCACGGCGTCATCTGCTGGGGCCGGGCTGTGAATCTTCGGACACCCTCACATTTTCCGATATTAATTCACCACCAGATAAATTGTCAGTGAAGCTACTCCGACACACTACACTAACAGTATTGGTGTTTGTTTGCGTTAGTAACGGCCTAGCACAGGGTTTGCACTTGTTAATTACTAGTCTTATAATGCAATTAATTTTAGTTATAATGTAACGCAAAAATAGAAAAAAAATATCTAACTTCAGCTCTAACTCCTCTTCCTGTCAACGTGTGATTCCCGGCTGCATCCAAAGCTGTAGTTTCTGAACGAGGGGAACTCATCAACCATGATCCAGGATTTGAGGAATGCGACCACAAGCATAGAAGGCGCGTTCTTTGAGCTACCATCAATCGCCAATCTACCTATGTATGGCCACTGTCAGTTTAACATCTGGTTAGGACTGTTAAGTCGTTGACAATGTATTTATACTGCTCGGTGGCGTAGACATTTTAAAAAATATAATACTGCATATCGCACCCCATTTGTCAATGATATTCAATAGATGTGTTGACGAAGGCCAATTTCCTAACTTAATGAAGTATAGCAAAATCATACCGCTATTCAAATCAGGTGATAAAAGTAATCCTTCTAACTTTAAGCCTATTTCTATATTACCAGCACTGAGTAAGATTTTTGAAAAAGTCATATTCGTTCAGTTGCTGTCTCATTTTAAAGTTAACGACCTGCTTCATAATAAACCATTTGGGTTCACTAAAGGTAAGTCAACAACTGATGCAGGAGTTGCACTTATCAAGCATATTTTTGATGCATGGGAAAACAAGCAGGATGCTGTTGGAGTATTTTGTGACCTATCGAAAGCATTTGATTGCGTTACGCACCAAACATTGTTGTTAAAATTAGCTCATTATGGTGTGTCCAAGATTTCACTAAGTTTGATAAATTCTTACTTGTCTGATAGAATTCAGAAAGTAAACATTAATGGGACATATTCTTCAGGCACTCCTCTATTGATGGGAGTGCCCCAAGGATCGATATTGGGGCCTCTGCTTTTCCTGATATATATAAATGACCTTCCTTACTTTACACAAGACCTTTGTGAGGTAGTGCTATTTGCTGATGACACTTCGTTGATCTTTAATGTTGACCGAAGAAAAAGTACGTTTGACGATGTAAATGACACTCTGTCACAAGTTCTCCATTGGTTTACCACTAACAACTTACTTCTTAATGCTAAGAAAACTAAATGTGTAAAATTCACAATGCCCAATGTAAGACAGGTCAATACTAACATCACTATGAATAATGAACGTATTGAAGTCATTGATTCAACAGTTTTCCTTGGCATTACCATGGAAGTTGGCAAATTACAATGGGGACCCCACGTCGCAGCCTTGGCGGGAAGACTTAGTTCCGCCGCGTATGCGGTTAAGAAGATTAGACAACTGACCGATATTGAAACCGCGAGATTGGTTTATTTTAGTTATTTTCATAGTGTAATGTCTTATGGTCTCTTGTTGTGGGGGTCTGCTGCTGATATACAGACTATATTTGTATTGCAGAAGAGGGCCATCCGCTCCATATACAACCTTAGACCTCGCGATTCGCTAAAAGAATTATTTAAGAGCATTAACATCTTAACCGTAGCTTCTCAATATATTTTAGACTGTATTTTGTACGTGCGAAAGAACATAGATATTTTTTCGAAAAAATCTGATTGTCATGGTTTTAACACTAGAAATAAACACAAGCTCGCGATTCCAAATCTGAAACTTCAAAAAATTAATAATTCATTTGTTGGTCTAAGTATTAAAATGCACAATAAGTTGCCACAAAATGTCATTGAGTTACCAACGCATAAATTTAAATCTCACGTGAAAGCCTGTTTAATGAGTAAAGGATACTATAAGATTGTAGACTACCTAAATGATAAGGATTCATGGACATAATGACCTCCATGCCTGCACACTTGTAGCATTTTCATATATATTTACGGAAATTATTAATATTATATAATTACTCATTTTTAATAAATTAGGCTTAGCAGCATTTATTACTGTATAAAAATTGATTTATATTGATTATTCAAAAATTGACAAGATGCTAACCACCTACTACTATTGTACACCTCGTCCTGCAGTTTGTTAGTGTTGTATTAAGTAACTACTACTCTTTGTGACCTATGAGGGGAACCTAAGTAGTCATGCTCACTCAAATGTCTCTGAGGTGGTGGCGCTATGTGGCGGGTCATTACATTCCCTCTAATATGGTTGAGTGAAATGATGGCTGACACATACGTCATACTTGTGAACAGGTGCCACCTTTGGGGACTGGTCTGCTTCGGTTTACCTCATAATATTTATTTTATTAATATTTCCTTTATTTTATTTTGTGTAACAATTGAACTGTATGGCTTGGTATGATGATGACACAACATTGTATGAAAGTTTGGCGATTAAAAAGAGTAACTGGCGAGTTTCTTGCCGGATCTTCTCGACCAGAAACAACTTTCCGAGCCGGTGGTAGAATCGCATTATGTTTATTTATTTCTTTAGTATATTTTATGTATCAACATATTTACGTATTAACATGTAAATTATACATAAGTACTTATAAATAGTTTTAAGTCATTCAAATGTATGACGATTTGTAAGTGCTGTGTACAAGCCTATGCGAATAAAGAATTATTTGACTTTGACTTTGACTTGACTTTGACTCATGAATACTCACAATAAATTAGATATAACTTTGAATATCAATTAGCATATTATTTCGCGGCTTTCCTTGCCGGCTGAGTGAGTGGCGCAATATGGTTTGTCTAGGTTCTTGGCTGACCTTAACAATACTTTAAAAATATAGATATTTCACTTAAAACACTACTTATTTACCAAACTATGTAGATCAGGGTTCAAAGTCGTAATTAAAACTAAAAAATCGAGTCAGCTACCGAGTGTAAAGTTTCCTGTCTCAAATAGCAGTGGGCCTAATTTAAACTAGCCGTTACGACCGAAACGGAGTTTCCCTCCCTTACACACGCGCTGTGTGTCTCATTTTTTTGGATGCGATAGGTATATTCTCGTTCGTTACGGGACGCATTCGAATTAAACCACCAGGACCGGGCCTATGCAAATTGTACGCTTTCTCCCCATCTTAGCTTGTTAGCTAGCAATTCCCGGTTGCGCCCCAAGCTGTCGCGTCGTAGCCCGGGGAACGCTTGCACCAATATAATTTAGACGACCCGTTTGGAACAGTGGTAGTGAACGCTACCTTTGGTTCAAGGGTTGGGGGTTCGATCCCCGCACAGTACAAACATTTGTGTGCATGAACATGTTTGTTCAATTCAATTCAATTCAATTCGTTTATTGCGTGTCACATTACAAAACAATTACATAGGTGGAATAAGTAAAAAGGTATTCATGTGACGCCCTGCAAGGGCATAGCAAATATAGAGGGTCTATTACATGTTATCTTACTATTACTAACTTATTTCTAACTATCAGTAACATGCTAGTTTATCATTTATTATAAAATTAAATTTGACAATTTTATATTATATAATTATGCATTATTTAAATTTTAACAAAAGGAAGTAATATCTTTCTTATATGTATAATCAACAAAAGAAACAATATTTTCACAATGTTTATATTATTACTTAAGTTTAGAATCACATATTCAATTCAATTCAATTCAATTCAAAGCATTTATTGCGTATCACATACAAAAATAAAGATGGTACATTTAAAATTAAATATAGATGTGACACCCTGTCAGGGCACAGCAATTTATAAGAGGGCGCACATTATTATTAATTACTTACTCAATAACTAATATTGCACAATTTTACAATCATAAAAACTTAATTTTTATACAATAATGTTTAACAATTTTAACAAACACTTAAAAGGTAATAAATAGCAAATTAAATTTATTTTTAAAGAACATAAAATAGTAATTTGTGAGGCAGTATCTATAATTTATCATTAAAAAATTCTTGTAGATTGTAATAGCACTTATTAATTAGAAATAATTTAAGGTTTTTTATAAATCGGGTGGGATTTTCAATATTTTTCAAATGGTTTGGAATGTGATTGTAAATTTTTATTAACATGTTGTGGGGACTAAACGCGACTAATTTTAGTTTGGAGAAAGGTATTTTCATTTTGTTTTGGTATCTATTATTTCTCTTTATTTTATTTTCAGGTGAATACAGCGAAGGATATTTCTTGACAAATTTACACGACTCCAAAATATAAATAGACGTAAGGGTTAATATCTGGTGTTTAATGAAATGAGGTCTACATGATTCCATCTGATCTATGTTCGTTAATATGCGCATGCACTTTTTTTGCAGTGTAAATACTTTGTGTACTTCGCATGAATTTCCCCAAAGGATTACGCCATAGGAAAGTCTTGAGTGCACGTAAGCATAGTAAGCTGTAAGTGCACTGTCAAAGTCCGTTACTCTTTTCAGGTGTTGTAGAGCGTAAACAAAAGATGACATTTTTTTAAGCATTTTTGAATATGTTTTTTCCAATTTAAATGGGTGTCCAGGTCTATTCCTAAAAGAGTTGCAGAAGTAGCAGTTTCAATTTTTGTATTTATATGAGATATTTAAGGGTGATTTCTGATAGGGCTTGAATTGAATTATTTTAGTTTTGTTAAGGTTTAGTTCTAGATTGTGTATTTGGAGCCAGTTTACTATTTTATCTAATATTTTATTTAGTTTTATTTCCATTTCGACGGTGTCAGAGCATGATAATAATATAGACACGTCGTCGGCAAAAAGTACGCAATATTCGTTTACTATGTTTGGGAGATTATTTATATATATAAGAAATAAAATACATCCCAATACACTTCCTTGTGGAATGGAACCAGTGACTATTACTTTTTCAGACCTACTTTTTGAGATTTTGCCTGTTTCAAAATTAATGTTTTCTATATCCACGAATTGAGAACGATTTTGAAGGTACGATCTGAACCATTGGTGTGCTATACCTCTAATGCCTGTCTGATGTAATTTGCCTAGCAATATTTCATAACATACGCTTTGCTCATGTCTAGTAAGAGGCCCACAGCATATTTTTTGTTATTTATCTCTTCAAATATTTTCTGAACATATTTATAGGTCGCAAGGATTGTTGAATGGTTTTTTCTGAAGCCATTTTGACTTTCATGTAAGACGTTAAACTTTTCGTAGAAAGAATAGAGACGATTTATCATGGCTGATTCAAATATTTTTGCTGATGTCGGTAATAATGCTATGGGTCGATAATTATTGATATCTGTGGTTGATCCTTTTTTGTGGATGGGTTTGATTATCGAGGTCTTAAGCGCGTCCGGAAAGATGCCTTCTGAGAAAGATTGGTTTACAAGTTTAGTATATGGCACAATTAGTTCATGGGCACAAGTTTTTACCAGGTTTGGTGGGATTTCATCGATACCAAATGATGTTTTGTTTTTAAGGTTCTTTATTATATTATTCATTTCTTTAGGTTCGACTGGTTTTAGAAAAAAGGTATTTTCTATTGTTTCTGTGGAAGTCAACATCGGGCTTTTAGCTGGGTAATTTTGTTGATTTCCAATAGAGGCGAAAAAGGTATTGAATGTGTTTGCTACAACTTTAGGATCGCTAATAGGTTTTTCCGTGTCTGTTTTTTTAAGCTCTATGTTTTTATTTTTGCGTGAAATTTTGTTCGTTTTGGTATTTATTATTTGCCACATGGCTTTAGTTTTATTTTGTGATTTTTCAAATTTATGTTTATTTCTAATTTTTTTAGATAAGTTAATCGTTTTTCGGAGTATTTTGCAATAGGTTTTATAGTATTGTCTTAAATTATCACTTTTGGACTTTGATACCAATGGTCTTAGAAATCTTTTGTAGCGACATGATATTTTTAATCCTGTTGTTAGGTATGTAGATTTAGATTTAATTTTTATTTGTTTTAAGGGTATGCATTCATTAAGTGTTTTCTGTAGGACATCATGGAAAATATTGTAATTATCGTTTATGTCGTTACTTTCTTTAAATAAATATTCCCACGCAATATTCGAAAGCTCATTTTTAAATTTACTAATGTTTGCTTCAGTGTAAATACGTTTTAATTTTGTAAATTGTTTAACGGTTTGTTTTATGTTTGGTACAGACAATAATAGACCTTTATGGTCTGAGAAACCAAGTTCTGTGACTGAGCTTTTAACGTCTTTTGAATTAAAATTTGTGAAAAGTAGATCTATACAGGTAGAACTGGTTGTTGTAATTCTAGTAGGCTCGTTTATTCTTTGGTGAAGGTTATAGGATAGCATTGTATTTAAAAGCCTATTTTTATCGTTATTATTCTTGAGAAAATCTACATTAAAATCCCCACCTATTACAATGTTTTTTGAAGAGTCTTTCAGAGATATGTGTTTAAGTAATTTCTCTAAGCAAGAATAAAAACCTTCTACATCTCTTTTACTGTTAGGCCAGTACAGATTTATTATTAATAAATTTTGTTTTGGTAATTCTATTGCACATAATTCAAAAATTCATTTCCATTGACATGTTATTTATATCTAATCGCTCTTTATGTTCCAATGTTTCATTTTTTAAAATACAAACTCCTCCACCATCATGGTTATCTCTACAAAAAGAAGAGCACATATAATAATTGTCTACACTTATTAACTGTAATTTGTCTTTGTTTAACCAAGACTCTGAGATGCAGATTACATCCAAGCTAGATTTTCCCTGTAATACAGATTCTAAAAGGTGGGTTTTATTATAAACACTTTGCATATTTTGGAAAAGTATAGTTATGTCAGTTACGAAAGGGCAGTATTTGATTATTGTGTTTGTTTATTGTAGATTTCGGACATTGGGGGGCGAGTGAAAAAGGCACTGGCGGAGAGCTCAGGGAGAGCTGAGATTGGGATAGGGTTAGCGATCGTTCTACATTTTCTGCGTTATTACTCTTCCTGTCTTGATTTTTTTGTGGTGTTAGGGTCATTTCCCTTCCATTGATGATCAGCATATTATTTTTTATTACAGCATGTTGGCCGTTTTGTCGAGCGGTTTGTAGGGCTTGTCTTAGTTTTCTTCTTTCTTGTAAGGCAGTTGGGGCGAGATATTCAGTAGCGCTAAGGCCTGCTTCTTTTAAATACCATGAGTTTTCTAATATGTATCTTTTCATCCTTTTGCTAATGAGTTCAATTTTTATAGGTCTATTTTTATTATTATTTCTATTTCTTTTTCCTATAAATTCTATGCCTTCTATATAGTCTGTTAAGTTTATGTTTAGGATATCATAGAAAATACTTATCACTCTGTCTATTACATCATTCTCTGTTTCCCAATAATTTTCTGGGAGTCCGTGTAGTACTATGGTTTTTTCACCAGTTTCATTGTTTAGTTGATGTGAAGAATTTCCTTGAGTTGTTTGCAGATATTGAATTTTCTTATGGATTTTTTCATTTTCGGACTGGAGAGAACGACAGTTATCTTCAAGTGTACTTATTCTCTCGGTCAGCGTTTTCATATTATGTCTCAATTGCTCCTGTCCATTTGTTATCTCTTCGAGAGTGTATTTGAAGTCTTTCTCTATCTTTGTTATGGCATTATTCAGTTCGTCTCGAAAAAAGGTTTGGAGTGATGATATAATGAGTTTGTTGTTATCCTGTAATAAAGAAGTGAAATTTTCCAGTAAATTTTTATCACAGATTTCGTCTTTGGTGATATGTTGTTTATTGATAATAACAGGTGTATCTCCTTGAGGCGAGAGCTGCGAGTCGTCTGTCATACTCGAAGTGTTTAAGGGTATCTTTCTTCTTTTAGTGACATTTGCATCGCTTGTTGGTCCTTTTGGAGTTAAGTTTGTATTATAGACAGTAGAGTTGGGGGTCCTGTCGTTGTTTGGATGGTTATGCATAATAATAGGGGTATCACTATTGTCAGTCTTGGGGTCTTTCGATTTACAATCTAGGCATTTCCATGTTTTTTTAGACTCTCTTGTCATAATTTTGTAGAAGAACTCCTCAGATCTGTTTGCACAACAGAGATCATAGTTTTTACGGCAAATGCAGCAGTTCAGGAATTTGTTGTCCTGTATTTCTTGTAAACATCCTGCACATAATGACATCTTGTGGCGAGTAGCGTTAATAGTAAACAGTTTTCAAAAGTGCTTAATAGATGTCGCTGGAAATAACTCCATCTAGTGGCAAGTAGTGGAACTATTTGTACCTGTGCTTGCTTGTTTTGATTGATGACAAATAACGATATTTTCTTTAGTTTTGAGGTTATAATATTGTTTAAATTTCTTGTACTTTTACAATTAGAAGCTCTGGTTTAGCGTAAATATGCATCTACAATAGTTTGGTGTTGATCACTTAGCTTTCTTTCGCCTTTTTTTCAATATTTGAAAAAAAATGTTTGTATTGGTCTGGGTGTTTCGTATGTGTTTACAAAAGAAAAAGTATTATATGTATATATTTGTCAATCCTACTGTTGATTCTGATATCCGTAACACAGGTGCTTGAGTCACATACATTGATCTAACTCCGAGATAGGTATCTATCTTGGAGTTAGATCAATGCATGTGATGTTGTGTTGTGAAATATCCAGGATTAGGAATAAGTCTTTTAATTACAACGCGACTACAGCCTCATCTTCGCAAACCTTAGACAGGGGAACCAGACCATCTGGAACACGGTAGTACATGTTCAGGATCTTTATCTCAAATATTGAAGTTAAATATCCACAATTTTGAGAAACTATCCGAGGCAGAAACATCGTGAGGAAACCTGCACTGGTTTTCTCACGAAGTTTTCTTTCATCGCCGGGCTAATGGTAATATGCACATAGATTCGAAAATTGCAGAGGTTCATGCTCGATTCGAACCACGACCCCTCGTATAGATGGCGTATTCTTATACCTACACTGAGCTACTATCGGTCACGTAGGTTTTTTTTTATGATATAGATGGCAGACGAGCAGACGGATCACCTGATGGTAAGCGATTACCGCCACCCATGGACGCCTGCAACACCAGTGGTGTCACAAGTGCGCTGCTTACCTTTTACCCCCCTTCCCCTGGATTGGGCCTCCGGTACCCTCACTCACGCAGCGAAACACAGCGCATGCACTGCTTCACGCCGGTTTTCTGTGAGGACGTGGTATTACTCCGGTCGAGCCGGCCCATTCATGCCGAAGCGTGGCTCTCCCACTGTTAAAAGTTTGTACGCATCGCGGGAAATCGTTCGATAATGCGTTACTTTTATCGAATGGTGTATAATTAGTTTGTAAATTTAACACTATTTACACTATTACACTATTTATTGAATCGTTATTGATTTTATGACTGCCTCGGTGGCGCAGTGGTGAATGGGTCACACTTTAAAGCGACGGCTGCTCAAGAGGTCCCGGTTTCGATCCCCGGGTCGGGCCTGAAATTTGTACCTAAGTTATCAGTAAGAATTTCTTAGTGTCAGTGTCTGGAAGTTGGCGGTCTTGTACCCCCGTGCCTCGGAAAGCACGTTAAGTAGTTGGTCCTGCGCCCAATCCCTCTCCGGCCGTGTCACGCTGGTGTCCCATCGGAATATGAGGGTAAGGAAATAGAAAGTGCCCTTGTGTTTGCGCACACACTTGAGCACTATAATATATCCTGCGTACTGTTATAAATATTATATGCACCCCTTTCTGCCTACTGACCGTCCTCTCTTGCCCAGTCAGCACTTTCATCCCATAGCCTGTGATCCCATACATTCAGTCTTCAGTCTCACTCCATCATCCAAGCTAGACGGCTGCCTTAACTATAAATCCGAATTTTATTTTTTAAAAAGCCAATTCCCTAGAGACTCATAATATTGGTGGCAGCGTAAAGGGATTCAAAAATCCGAATCCCCGGTCCGTTTCCGAAAATCCTAAATTCGCGACACGCCGCGAGTGCAAAGAACTTTGTGCAAATAAACCCGAGTGTAAGTGCCGACTCCACTGTGCCCAACGAAGCACCGAGTTTTGGCCCGGCCTTCATCCACCGTCGCTCTCCAGTCTACCTATAAAGGCAAAGGCCCACTGCTGCGTACAGGTGTACTGCAGCCGGCTTTTGAAAGGAGAAGAAGAAGAAGACATCCAGGGGCTACATCCGGCCCGCCTGCCGCGTGCTCTTCATTGCCGCGACACGCCAAAAGTCTTCCTGGGCTATATCCGGCCCGCCTGCCGCGTGCTCTTCATCGCCGCGACACGCCAAAAATCTTCCGAGACGTCAAGGCTATCGGCGACGCGCAGTTCGCACAAATCGCGAGTGTATCAAGAATGATCCGAGTCCTTATCGCTATAACTGCATTCCAGTAAGTGATTTTGGTCTTTGCTACACCCAGGGACTTTTAATAAAGTTAGTCGCAATTTCCATTTATTTAATTATAAGTGCTTTTACCGCTTTTATCATTTCCTTTTATTGTATTATCTTAAACTTTTCTCGTGTGTGATTACTTTGTTTGTATTTCCTTTTTTTAAATCAAACGAAAACCTTTATTTTAATTAATATGGAGCGATCAGCCAGCCCAAAATTCGACAAACCAGATTTCGGTGTTACTGACACCGAGGGTGACGATAACCTACTTGCTCCGGGACCCACTACCAGGTCCGGGAAGAAGAAAACAACTCCTAGTGTTCCCTCTAAACCAGAGATAGATATATCTACACTCCTGAAATTTATTAAGCCGTATGACGGATGTCGTGAAAAATTAAATTCTTTTCTCGTCAATTGCAATAACGCCTATGAACTTGCCTCAGATTACCAGAAGGAAATTTGATTTAAATTCATTTTGTGCCAACTTGAGGGTAAGGCGGAGACCGCCTGCTCCATCAAAGAGTTCGCCAATTGGAAACAATTAAAGGAGTTCTTAAAAACGCAGTTTAGCGAGAGGAAGCACTACGCTCACCTCCTCACTGAGCTGCAAGAATGCAGACAAAAACCATCGGAACCCGTGAGCCAGTACGCTTTGCGTATAGAAACATGTTTATCCCAATTACTTACCGAAATATCCATCACACATGGGCATAAAAGTAAGGAGATGATAGGCCGTTCAGCAGCAATGAAGGAATTAGCCCTCCATCACTTTCAAATGGGGTTGACGCCCCGCATATCCAATTTCGTCAGATGTAAATCTGTCAAGAATCCGAACGAAGCTATTAATGTCGCTATATCCGAAGAAAGAATACAGCAATCCCTTTCGAAACAATACCCTGGGCCGTCTAGCAATCCTCCGCGTCAAGGCGCGTCAAGATCCAGTTACTCGTCCTCCCAGAATCAGCGTCAACAATACCCTCCAAAATCCAATGTTCCATTCTTCAGACGCAATGATGCACCTCCACAAATTCCTCATAATCCCTCTTCTTCTGG
Source organism: Marasmia exigua (assembly GCA_019059595.1). Classification (NCBI taxonomy): domain Eukaryota; kingdom Metazoa; phylum Arthropoda; class Insecta; order Lepidoptera; family Crambidae; genus Marasmia; species Marasmia exigua. The sequence goes on from CM032469.1 coordinate 27,760,450, forward strand.
TCCTCTCTGTAGGTACTGCAAAATTCCGGGACATACCCTGGAAGAGTGCCGGAAAAGAGAATATAATAACAACCGTTACCGGTTCCCTCCAAATCAACCGAGGTCACCCCAACGAATCCATCATGTATCTGAAGAACATCCTGAAAGTGTAAAAGACGGTTATGACACCGTTGATTCCTATGATGCCGCTGACGCAAATCCAAATCAATACCCAAAAAACGAGTAACTGTCTCGTCCCAGTGTCGTGCGGGACATCAATTCCATTATCCAAAAAACGACACTTCTAAATCCTCAGCCACTAACAAACAGGGTAACCAGCCCCAAACTTATAGTGCGCCTCATCCTAAATCCTCAGCCACTAACAAACAGGGTAACCAGCCCCAAACTTATAGTGTGCCTCATTCTAAATCCTCAGCCACTAACAAACAGGGTAACCAGCCCCAAACTTATAGTGTGCCTCATTCTAAATCCTCAGCCACTAACGAACAGGGTAACCAGCCCCAAACTTATAGTGTGCCTCATTCTAAATCTTCAGCCACTAACAACCAGGGTAACCAGCCCCAATTTCATAGTGGCAAATCCAATTCAAATTCAAATCCAAGTTCGATTTCTAAACTCAAACTGAATTCCAACTCATCTCAAATTTATGAAATAAATATTGATACAAACAAAACACTTTTACCACACGTCCTTGTTACTACGCCGATCTCCGACATTCCGTTATCATTGTTAGTCGATTCGGGATCATCCATAAGCCTTCTAAAACAGTCTTGTATCGAAAAACGACCAAGACTTATAAAAGAAACTATCCAGCTAAAAGGCATTGACCCAGCTGGTGATACTATCCGCACTCTGGGTCATTTTCCATTAAAAATAAATCTTCCTAAATCCAAAGTATCTCATTCATTCCATGTAATCGATTCAATACACCTACCTTATGATGGAATTATAGGGTCTGACATGCTTAATGCCCATAATTGTAACATCGATTATAACCACAACATTCTCCGCATCGGAACCACATCCTTAAAACTATACTTCCATGATCCAGCTTATATAATCCCTCCAAGAACTGAAACCGTAATTGAATGCTCTGTTTCCAATCCTGAAATAAAAGAAGGATTAATTCTTGACCAACAAATTTCAGATAAAATATTAGTAGCAAATTGTTTAGTCCGAGTTAAACAAAATAATAGAATAAATATATCCGTCGTCAATATTTCAGAAGAACCAGTACCTCTTACATCCAACTTAAATCTCAAAATAGATTCCTTTGAAAGATCTGAATTTACAGATAACTCTCCAGTGTCTGTAAATCATTTAAAAGTTGCAAATGACAGCTTTAGCCGTACAGCAGAAGTATTAAAACAATTACGTGTTTCCCATCTCAACGACGAGGAAAAAGATGCACTTTATCAGCTTTGTTCTGATTATTCAGATATATTTTATCTCCCCGGAGAAAATCTTACGTGTACAGAAGCTCTTAAGCACGAAATCAAGACTACTACAGATGTTCCAATCCACACTAAATCCTATCGTTTCCCAGAAATTCACAAAGTCGAAGTCCGTAACCAAATCGACAAGATGTTACAACAAAATATAATTGAACCCTCAGACTCCCCTTGGTCGTCACCCATTTGGGTTGTTCCAAAGAAGATGGACGCCTCCAACGTTCAGAAATGGCGGGTAGTAATCGACTACCGCAAATTAAATGATGTCACAATTGGTGACACTTACCCAATTCCCCAAATAAATGAAATCTTAGATCAACTAGGGAACAGCAAGTACTTCTCTACATTAGACCTGGCGTCCGGATTTCATCAAATTCAATTAAAAAAAGAGGATAAACCCAAAACAGCCTTCACAGTACCCGAAGGACACTTCCAATTCGCCAGAATGCCGTTTGGGCTTAAGAATGGCCCTTCTACCTTTCAAAGATTAATGAATACAGCTCTTTCAGGCCTCCAAGGCATCAAATGTTTCGTTTATTTGGATGATATCGTGTCGTACGACTACGATCTAAATTCTTGCATCAGCAATTTATCCCAAATCTTTGAAAGACTTCGCAAATTTAACCTAAAAATCCAACCAGACAAGTGCGAATTCTTAAGACGTGAAGTCTGCTACTTAGGGCATGTAATCACTGAACAGGGTGTCAAACCGAACCCTGAAAAAGTCAAGGCCGTTACAGAATTCCCTATACCAAAAACCCCTAAAGATATAAAATCCTTCCTCGGTCTCGTCTCATATTATAGACGCTTTATCCCTGACTTTTCCAAAACTGCCAAACCTCTTACCAGCCTTCTAAAGAAGGATATGCCTTTTAAATGGGAAAATCAGCAACAGCTGGCTTTCGATACCTTAAAACATAAATTGACATCCGCTCCACTCCTTATTTATCCTGACTTTACCCAACCTTTCATCCTCACCTGCGATGCTTCAAACCATGCTGTTGGTTCCGTCCTCTCCCAGGGCCCTATTGGCAAAGATCAGCCAGTTGCATTCGCCTCCAGAACCCTTAACAAAGCTGAATCCAACTACAGCACTACTGAAAAAGAGTTATTATCTATCATATTCGGTTGCAAAACGTTCCGTCCTTACCTGTACGGACGTAAATTCCTGATCATAACTGATCATCGACCTTTGAAGTGGTTATTCAATCATAAAGATCCCAGTAGTAAGCTCCAAAGGTGGAGATTAAAGTTAGAAGAATATGATTATGATATAGTGTACCGTAAAGGCAAATTAAATTCCGCCGCGGACGCTCTCTCTAGGTATCCAGTAAATCCAATATATCCTGCAAATAAAGATTCACTTAATCCCAATCCTGAAACGCAAAATCAAAATCCTGAAACGCAAAATCCAAGTCCTGAAATACAAAATCCTAATCCTGAAACACAAAATCCTAATCAGGTCGAAGCCGCTGCATCATACCCTTATAGTCCTATCACATTGGAAGACCTTGGTATCCGTCTCCCAATAAGTCCTTTAGATATAAACAGCAGCGACTTACCTTCTGTTGACTTACTTGAGAACAACGACTTACCTTCAATCACGTGTAGTCCTGAAGAAACGCCAACTGCACCTGAAAATAATTTAGACCACTTACCTGTGGTCGATACATCTCCTCAGGAAGCTCATTCTCCTGCTTCCGGAAACTTACCCTTATCCGACGAAACCTATACCCAATTCTTGAAGTCACCTGAAAAGATACATGACACAATTATTATAGAACATAACGAAAACTTGTTTAAAGGGGCAGAAAAAATAATAATTGTACCTACCTCAATAGACATGGATGATTCCATGCCTTACGTCCAAGAGATCCTTAACAATTGTCCCGAACCACAGCGTAGCGAATTCCTGAAACAAGAAAGATCCCTTTATAAGTTCTTACCGCTTAATATAGAAAATAAAACTTACCTTTTCTTGTTTGTGAAAGTACATCACTTTGATGACTGTTCGTATCCGGATATATTTCAATCCCTAAAGCACGCACGTGATGAAATAATTATGTCCTATCCTTCAATAAATGATATCAGTACTACTGATTTTAAAAATCCTTTTGTAAGACATTCATTCATTAAAATCTATAACATGTTTAGCTATCTCTTTGATGGAACCAATATCAAGATACACATATATCATGACAAGATTATTTATCCTTCCTTAGCTGAAATCCCAAAAATTCTAAAAGAAAACCATGATATCCCTATCGCGGGACACTTAGGTTCCCAAAGGATGTTTAACCGTATTAGGGATAGGTATTATTGGAAAAACATGCGTAGCGACATAGAAAACTATGTCAAGAAATGCTCGTCATGCCAGAGCAACAAAGCCTTACGAAAAATCAATAGAGCACCCATGATCATAACCTCGACTTCAACAGCTCCATTCGAGAGGTTATCCCTAGATATTGTAGGTCCTTTGCCTGAATCAGGCACAGCCAAACTCAGGTACATCTTGACTATGCAAGATGACCTTACAAAGTTTTCCCTAGCCTATCCCATTCGTAGTAACACTGCCGAGGAGTCGTGTGAGTGTCTTCTACATTTTATCTCACTATTCGGAATACCAAAACACATACTCACTGACCAGGGCACGAATTTCACCGCAGAAATATTCAAAAAGACATGTGAATTCCTAAAGACCAAACAATTGTGGTCTAGCCCTTATCACCCACAAACACAAGGAGCCTTAGAAAGGTCACATTCAACACTCAAAGAATATCTTAAGTCTTACGTAAATGAAAACCAGGATAATTGGCCCCGGTATGTGTACACTGCAATGCTGGCGTACAATACGGCTGTACACTCAACCACACATTATTCCCCTTTCGAATTATTATTCGGTTATAAATCCCGTATTCCAGACTCTGTTTATGACGACAACTCCGGTACCACGTACCCCGAGTATGTTAAGATGTTACAACATCGTCTAAAACACACCCGTGATAAGGCATTAGAATTCATACATAAATCCAAAGAAACTTCAAAGGGTTATTACGATGCCCACTCTCGACCTGCCGTGTATAAGGTCGGTGATTACGTTTTATTAAAAAATTACCTTAGGCTCCGCAAAGCCTTGTCCCCAGTGTGGAAGGGACCCTACCGAGTCGTCAAGGTACATGGTAACCACACCTTATCACTCCTCATAAATAGGAGACATGTCACTCATCATTTCGATGAGGTAAAACACGCCGAGGTACAGTGAACCTCATAATTAAGTAAAACATTTAATTATATTTTTTTTTATTATTTTTTGGTTTTTAAAAATCATGTCTAGGTTTAGCTAGTTTATATTATAGGTAGGTATCTACTATGTACAAATATTATACATTCGTTCTACACATACAAAAACTATAGGTACACTGCCTTTATTTACACTTTTATACACTAAAATAATTTAGTTATTTTTCTTATACAATGAACAATGTGAGCAGATCGCATAAACATTTTCTTTCCGTTACAGTGTACTGGCCCATGGACATCAAGACTTTATTCGTCCATTCAACACAAGTTCGGGTATTTATTTTGACCCAATCGGCGAACTCAAAATTCGTGTTAGCCATTTAGACGTAGGTAATAACGCCTATCGATATTAGGTACGTATATCGAGCCCCATATTAAAAATTTGAATTCTATATTAGGTACATTACGACATACATGTACCCAGATTGAATTGGGTACCACATTTAACTTAGAATGTCATAACATTTTAAAACCGCTTACAGTCAGGTACCGAGATCTGGTTTCCGAGTACTCAGCTATCTCTCACCTTATAGATAAAAGATTTAAGAGAGGAGCATGGATAGGTGGCATTGGCTCCCTTGCCAAAATTGTATTCGGAACTTTAGACGAAGATGACGGTATCAAGTACGATAACGCCATTCGAAATGTACATGATAATGAAAAAAGATTGGCATCATTAATGAAACAAAATGTTTTAATTACCTCCTCCGTTTTATCCGAATTTAACAAAACCTTACATTCAATAAAAATTAACGAAGCCAACCTTTTACAAGCTATCGACAGTTTCTCGCTAAAGCTAAAAAACATTACACTAATTTCAAATGAACTTTCTATTAAATCAAATATAAATTCAATTCTCAGTAGCTTAGAAGCAACATTGTTAGCATTATCATTCCGTCTAGAAGACATAACAAATGCTATCGTGTTGAGCAGTCAAAACATCATGCATCCGGCCGTATTAACACCTGCGCAACTTTACCAAGAAATTGTCGATCACTTTAGGTACTTACCTGTTGATTATAAGCTACCTGTAGAATTAGCATTAAGTAATATTCATCTCTTGTTAAATATATCTAGCGTAGTATGTTATAGTGTCAACAACAAGATTGTTTTTGTTCTACGGATACCTTTGGTATCACCCAAAGAATTTAACTTGTATCATAGTTTAGCGTTACCTACACCCCACGATACATCTAAGCCGTATTCTTTTACCTATGTTATACCTAGCAATAAGTACGTAGCATTGACCAAAGACAGATCAGAATACTGTAACATAGATTCGCTTAAGGAATGCATAGCGATAAGCTCGCGACAATACATCTGTGACGTCATGACAGTGTTTTCGACTAGTGCGCACCCGAGTTGCGAAAGTGAATTGATAACGCGGGTCATTACAGTGTTACCAGTGCAGTGCCAAACGGAATTTATTCACGGACATATAGACTTATGGAAACCACTTTATAATAACAATTGGATATATGTACAATCCCAGAATAATAAACTTTATATAGAATGTTTAAATCAAAATAATGTCGAAATCAATATAATCGGTACAGGAATTCTCACTATCCCGAGCAAATGTATAGCATATTGTAAAAGTACAAAGTTAATAACAAAAACTGATACCCTAAGTATTAATGTCTCTGTAATTTACTCTGATTTCAGTATCATAAATGATTCTTGTTGTACACTAGATAAGTTTATTAAATTAACGAATAATGAGCCTCCATTAAAACTACAGAATATTGACTTAGATGTTTTCACTTTAGAAACCAAAACAAAATTGAGGTCTTTATCAGATGAAGCAGACAAAATTTTAAATCAACACTCAATTATAAAATACGAGACTCATTACTCGTTTACACTAATTGTAATACTTTGTTTAATGGCATTATTTTGTATTTTTAAATTGTTTAAATTAATTAAATCGCGCAGTCGCCTAACTTACCTCTTCCCAACTTCCTTCCGAAGTGTCCCTGTAAACTTACCTCCAGACGCAGCTCCTGCTCCCGAACCAGCTATTCCCCTCAAGGTCATTAAGCGCCTTCCTGAAACAGAAAACATACCTTCTCCTAGCATTAGAACAAACATATAATTTCATCCACTTACCTTCTCATCCACTTACCTTCTCACCCACTTACCTTCTCATCCCCTTACCGTCTTATCCACTTAACTTCCGTATGACTTGACTTCTCCCATTGTTGGGACAATTCCTCCTAAACATCGTTTTTTCACCCCGATGTTTAGTCTACCCCGGGGAGGTGTTATAAATATTATATGCACCCCTTTCTGCCTACTGACCGTCCTCTCTTGCCCAGTCAGCACTTTCATCCCATAGCCTGTGATCCCATACATTCAGTCCTCAGTCTCACTCCATCATCCAAGCTAGACGGCTGCCTTAACTATAAATCCGAATTTTATTTTTTAAAAAGCCAATTCCCTAGAGACTCATAATAGTACGTAGCTGATCGCTGAGATTGGCCTCCGTAGTCGTAATCGGTTGGAGGATATTACTACACTATTTATTTAACTCGATTTTAATTAATTAAAATCGTCTTGCCTGTCTGGCTTAAAAGGCTCATAAAAAAAAAATTACATAATGTTATCGATATCAAGCTGAAATTTTTGAAAGTACCTGAATTATGTGAAACAGTTTGGTTGCAAGAGTATTTCCCGACGGCTACGACTTAGGGACAACTCTTTTTTAAAAAGCCGGCAACACATTTGATTTCGCGGATGTTCCTGGGTGGCGTTGAATACTTTCCCGTCGTTTGTCGCCTCTAGCACAAAAAAATCCAAATTCCGACCTTATCATCACCCTTATTCTAGAACTTTCCCGTCACCATAGGACATTGGCTGAGCACCTTGAACCTGGCTTGTGGTCGGAAGCACGCAATTACCTCCGGATCGCTCGAGACGAATTGCCTCGATGCCACTCCCGGCTATTGTCTTTTAAATACTGGGACTTAGAGGTCACAACCAGAGGTCACCACTGACGCATACCATGCTAAAATTTGATGAACTTCACAAATATTATCCTCGATACCATTAGCATCGTGAATAAATTATTGAAACTCCTTGGTTACTGCCCGTTAAAAAAAGAAAAGTCCGAATCCATCTGCGCTACCATAGACATGCACCCTAAACAGACTGGGCCCAATCATACAAAACCTCTGGGGTGATGTGCTGGGTAATGTTCCTTGTCGGCTGTACCCGTATAGAATCTGCATCAGCTTCACCCGGAATGGGCCTCCGGTACCCTCACTCACGCAGCGAAATACAGCACAGTGCTGCTTCACGCCAGTTGTCTATGAGGCCGTGGTATCAATCCGGTCGAGCTGGCCCATTCATGCCGAAGCGTTGCTCTCCCACTGTTTCACACCAAGCACAGATTTAAGTCACTAAGTTCTACTCGAAGTGCTTACCTCAACAAAATCATAAATATTATGGCGTATGGAATGTACTTCCAAAAGGTTTATTATATTTAGATGACTTGCAATTTTATTAATGGTGGTATTTGTGGTGTATGTAGCAATTAAGAAAATTGCATGACGTCGCTACTGGGCAAACTACGCCCTCTTAAATATTTTATTATTCTCCCCCTGAATTTTCAAGACATTATATCGTATTAGCTATGAATATGTCAGCACGTGCAAACATCAACCAAGGGGTTGAACGGTGACAAACGAAGGCCATGGCTCGTACTTGTGCCGTAAGACAAACAGGGCTCTAGAACCCTATTTAAAACAGCCCCTCCCTTGCTAGGGATACCATAGATAATATCGATGATAGCCGTGGGAGAGCCGTGCTTTGGCATTTATGGGCGGCACGATCGGAATGACATCACGGTATCACAGAAACCGGCATGAAGTAGCGCAACTAATTCCGAACCGGCAAGACATTGAGATCTTCAAGAAACGAGCCTATACCTTCCTCAAAGGCCGGCAACGTATCTCCACTCTTTCTGGTGTGGCTGATGTCCATGGGCGGCGGTGATCACTTACCAACAGGTGACACTCGCTTGCTCGTTTGCCTCCCTTTCCCATAAAAAAAATAAGATTAACGATTATTTTTTTATTTAGTATTCAAAAATTACGCCATCTTACAGAGCCAATCAAAATGTGTTTAGAGGGAGTTAAAGCTCACAGAAATTTTATCCTAACCCTGGACCAAAAGCTCAGGGTTATTAGCCATATTATTTCGGAATACTTACTATGCTGAATCATAAATGGGAGCATAAGCAAAGCACTGAATTTTGGTAAAAGACTACCTCGACTAGAACAGTCCAAGACATTAGTTAATACAGGCGTTCAACCTGAAACGAGCTGTAGAAATAATAAAACTGAGCAGAGGACATATTAGGGCACTCACTCGAACCCTCACGGGGCACTGCAAATTAAACACGCACCTGCACAACATGGGCCTTTCAGATACCAAAATCTGCAGGTTCTGTCGCAAGGACGAGGAAACGATTACCCAAAACCTTAAATGTAGGTTAAAAGTATACAGCAGATGCCCATGTACAATTTTGCGTATGTTTCGCTGAAAACGAGCTTCTAAAAAATGTAATCATCATCATCATTTCACCAAGTAGTCCGTCACTGCTGGACATAGGCCTCCCCCAATGTTCTCATACAGATCAGTCCCTTGCCGCCGCTCCAATAGATTTCCCGCACCTACCAGATCGTCGATCCCACCTTGCAGGGTGCCTGCCACGGCTGCGGCTTCTCGAACGTGTCCGTCCCACTGCGGGACCTTCCGCCCAACGGCCGTCTGTTTTCGCCTTTCTATGTGTCCTGCCCTTTGCCACTTGAAACATGCAATCCTTTGGGCTATGTCTGTGACCTTAGTTTTCCTGCGGATCTCATCATTTGTGATACGATCACGCAAAGAGACTCCGAGCATAGCCCTCTCCATTGCTGTCTGAAGAATATTACCTATAAATGGGTGTTAGCGGCCACGAAGCGACAGCATAGGACACAACCGGGATAAAACACTAATATGATGATAATGGACCTTGTGATTGGCTGTTAATAAAGGGTACATCATAAAGTACTAATACCACAGAGGCTCGACGTAAACCTGCATGTTTCGGACACTTTCGGAACTAGTGACTATGGTCTGGCTTGTCTAGTTTCCAGTTAGTCACTTAATTGTACCTAGTGTTTTTATATGATATGGTGACAGACGAGCGGACGGATCGATACCCGCGACACACAAGTGGAGTCACAAGTGCACTGCCAACCTTTAAACCTCCCTTTGCCTCCGGTACACCCGGTGATTGGGCCTCCGGTACCCTCACTCACGCAGCAAAACAGAGCACAGTTACCAAAAATACCAAATCTTAGATCATGGTCCGAGCCTACCCCGGGCTCCGAAGCGATTACGCTGACAAATACAGTGATCTCAATTATCCTCTAGGTAATTTATTTATTTATTTATTTGGGAAACATACAATTACATTTGGATTAAAGTTAAAACAAATACAAATAACACAGAAATCAGTAAAGTTTCCACAGTTCAGAATTAAAACATAAACTGAGCATAAGTACATGTACAGCACAAAATATAAGGCAAAGTAAAACACATTTGACAAGTAGGTAAGTAAGCGGGTGTAAAGAGGAAATTAATAGTTAGTTTCCGCAAAACTTAAATAAGTAATGATTTTAAAATAATAAATCAATACTTGTATTTGTTCATCATCATCTTAGCGTTTTGTCGCGGTCGCATCCCAAGCTGTCGCTTTCCTACTTCGACTCCTCCACTTCGTGCGGCCTTGTGCATCCCTAACGGTCAGTTTATTGGCACGCGAGTCAAATACTTATATTTGTTATGTGATATTACCGGGACACCCCGTATAAGAAGGATCCTCCCTCATATTTCACTTACAAAGCGTTACTTAATTAAGGTCAAAAGAAATTGATCCAATTATTGTTTGTATTTAAGCAGGTAATTTCTTTCCAATTAACAGCCCGTGCCAGGCTACAATTGGAAGTGAGCCTTGAATCTCAGGTTTTCCTCATCCCTTCCGACCTTCTAATGGTCTCCGATGATGAGGAAGACCCACATTTGTGGCAAACACATAACGGCTATCGCATGAAAACAGTACTTCAAAACTATGTTTATTTGATCGAAGTAATGTATCGATTTTTGATTTTCACAAACACGGGAATTGGAAGCCTGAGAGCCTATATTGAAGTCCAATTTAGATATTTCATACATCCGTCCATATCGTATAACCATTTCATTTAACCGGATCTATTTTAAACAATTTCGGGGTTACATCTTCTCGGCAAACCCTTATACTATTTATTAAATAACCATGCACAAATGTTGGGTCCGTTTTTGTACGCGAAAAATTGATTCACGTCAAAAGTGGCCACTTTTGGCGTGAATCATTTTTTCGCGTACGCGTTGGACCCAACATTTGTGCATGGTTGTTTAATAAATAGTATTAGTGTTTGCCGAGAGGTTGCAATCCAGAAATTGTTTAAAATAGATCCTGTTTAGTAGCTAACAATTTAAATCGATTGGTCGTTAGTTAGGACTACCTTAAGTACCAAAACAACATTCGGAAAAAATGGCCTTAAAGAGCGCTCTTTAAGTCCATTTTTCTCCGACTTGGGGTAGTACTAACGGCATTATAGCTAGAGGAGCAGCCTGTATCCCTTTACTTTTGCTAAATGCAAGCGTACCCTCCATGATGCTCTACTTAACATGTCATATGACGATACAGAGAAACTGCTTATTGTTTTGAACTAGGTAATTTATAAAAGTTGTTGTTTTTCTTACGATATTGTCTCTTAGATAAATATTTTTGTGATTATTGAGTACTAATTGTTATGTTTTAACTTACTAGCCTGAAAAACAGGTTCGCCTAGTTCAGGCATTTGTATTTATTTCTGACCTTATTGTAATAGGTTTACATATGTATTATTTGTGTAAAATTATTATCTGAATAAATTGAATTGAATTCCAACACGCATAATTAAAAGGGGCAGACACAAATTTTGTTTCGGGACTATCCTTAGTTTGTGATTTGTAATAAGGGGGTGTCGAGGACAGACCTCCTTACCGCTTAGGCGCCCTTATAAATAGAAAAGTATTTATTTGACGTTTTCTTCTTCTTTTGATTCTTCGGCCGATAACATGTAAATTTTCTGTATTTTTCTATTAATTTTATTTTGTTAATATATTTTTTTTACCCCCCTTACCGCTGTCTCATTTTCTGTCTGCCATAGGGGGTAAAATAATTGCCCCTCTAGTTTCTGACCAAATGGATGTTCGTATCCCGCCACCTGCTCATGGCACTGCTCCTACCATCTCGTCTTACGAGGTACTTACTAAAAGCTCTATCCCCGGTGCGTTTCTTCACTCCCTACAAAGTCCATGTCATAGGCTATCTCTAATAAATAGTCGGTATGAATAACAGTTGAGCATATTTATCATTACTCTATATTTCCAGCAAATCTTAACTTAGGCAACTGATGGAGCTACGGCGCTGCTGTAGTGCCTCGGGCATGTTTCTATCCGCCGAAATAAACACTTTTGATGCGATCATAAGACATAGAATAGCGTCGTTTTTTGATAGGATTGCTGGGTGTGAGAACAGGATAATTTCAGAATTGTATGATAGATTGGTTCCGACAGAGACTTATAGACACTGGCTGAACACAGCCGTTTGACGTCCGCCTGAATGTAATTATATCTTTATGTACATTCATGTGTTTGTAATGATAATTTTATTTTATTTTTATTTTCTGTACGATGCATTTTTGTCATATGGTATTTGTAAGTAATATTGTGATCATCGTCAGCCCATTTAAGTCCCCACTGCCGGGGCACTGGCCTCCCTCAATCACATGAGGGGTAATTGCCTTACTCACCACGCTTGGCAAACGGGTTGGCGAGGGTTTTGATATAAATGCAGAGTTTTCCTTCTCTGGGTGCTGATGATCATGCCAGCACCTTTACCTTAGTCGCCTTTTACGACACCTCGGTAAGAGTGAGGGTGGCCTATTCTACTCTGCCGGGGACCACACGGCAATATTGTGATATTGTAATTTAATTTAATTTAGTAATAGTTTACTATTAATGTATGAATGCTATGGATCCTGAATCTGCAATAAAGATTATATTATGTTATATTATTATTAACACTAGGAGTCAAAAGCAACTCGCCACGTAATAATAATTCAATGGCGACTTGTTATCACCCTATTTCATAAGTCCCCTTACATTTCGTATAAGAAATATTCATTGGATTTCTTACCTGAATCTTATTATGTTTTCAGTAAAGTTGATTTTGGTTCAGCTGGACAATCTCGATCCATATAACGGCTGGTTATTGCAACACCTGCCTTTTTGTTTTCAATCTTTAGAGTTAACTATTTATTTACTTTGCCTACAAAAAATGTGTAAAACGCAAATACTGATTTGCGTATTACTTTTCTCTTAAAATAACCTTCGCATTTATTATTATTAGGTATTTATTTATTATTATAATTAAACGGGAATAACCGATATAGATAGACAGACACACGGTACTACGATCTTCAAACTTCCTCCACATTATTATAAATCGTGATCTAAAGTTATTACCGTACTAATGCTCATGTCATCCTGTTCCAACACGCAATTTTAAAAAGTCCTGGCCTGAATTTTTTTCCGAGACTATCCTTAGTTCACCATGTGATGATGTTGATCCAACTTCATTTGATACTACCTACCTACGAGTAATATAGTGTCTGTTCAAGGACGGTCTAAACAGCTAGATTTGTATACTTAATATCTTTGGATTATACAAATCTAGCTGTTTGTATTCAAAATTGTAAGTCATTCTACCACGGAGTGAACGGATTCATATCTACGTAAACTATTTTTCACTATTTTGTTATCATTTTCACTTGTTTTCAATATAAATCGCTGATTTTAACCATCTCATCCGAGTGGAATATAAAGTCTTGCAATTCTTTCGTAAAGAAAATCACCGTGTGAACTAACCCTAATCCGTAAATTATTTTTTTCAGGCGACCGTGCCAGTATCGCCGCAGCTTCGCGCCATTTCCACTGCGGCCGCCTGGGCTGTCACCCGCACGCACCGGCCACTCACAACATTCAAATTTCGAATTATCGAACCTCAACGACGAACCTCTGTGATAATGAGATCTTGACTTTTAAAAATAAGAAAGTGATTGTGTTTTGTTTACCTTCGTTTTAAAATTAAATGTTGTGTAAATAATTAACATTTTGAGTTTCAAATGTGGCAATTAGTTTAAAATGTCTCGGGCGTCGGCGTTTAAAACGTGCTTTTAATTTCATTTTTATAATTTCGATCGGACTAGAACTTAGTGAAAATGACTAAATATAAGCTGAATAACACCGTGCGATCGGCGTCTGAAGTGACTTTGACCTCGTACACTGGAAGCAACGACAGCAGGAAAGACGAAAGGGTATATCAGATACCAGAATTGGATAAACTGGATACTAATCAAAATGACAACGTGAATTTGGAGTCTAATAGGAATCTGGAGGCATCTAAGACGTGTCACGTTTGCCCGCATTCGTGCGAGTTCCTGCAGCAGAGCGGGAAGCTGGCTGCGTCTCTGGAGAAGGGTGGGGATAAATTTGGGGTGAACGAGCTGAAGGTGGAAGGTCTGGAGAAGAGCGTCTGCCTCTGTGAGAAGTACAACGGGGGCTGCAAGTTGTGTCCACGGCCGAGCTTGGCTCCGACCCTTAGCTTGAGCCTGGACGGGAAGGAAACCTGCTTGGCGTGTCACGAGTCTTCACAATATAATCGTGAGTACAATGTTGGATAATATTTTTATGCTTGACAGCTTATTCCATTACTGTGGTATGGGTATGACCGCCAACTTCCCCCTTGTACCCCCGTGCAACCACGTTAAGCCGTTGGTCTTGCGCCCAATCCCTCTCCGGTCGTGTCACCCTGGTGTCTTATTAGAATATGAGGGTAAGGAAATAGAGAGTGCACTTATGTTTGCGCACACACTTGGGCACTATAATATATCCTGATCGTGGCTGATCGTTGAGATTGGCTACCGTAGCCGTTATCGGTTGGAGGATTATTATATCATGAGTATGAAAAAAGATTGTGATGGTAGCTCAGTGGGTAATAACGAGCCTTCCGTGCGGAAGGTCGTGGTTGAAATCCCTGCATGCACCTCTGGATTTTTCAAATCTATGTGCATATTTCTACCATTAGCTCGGCGGTGAGCGAAAACGTAGTGCACGTCTCGGATTGTTTCTCAAAATTTATGAATACCTACTATATTATTTGAGATAATTGATTCTGAACCGTGAGCCCCTTGGTCTGGTTCCCCTGTCTGAGGGTAGCGAAGGTCAGACGGCAGTCGCTTCATTGCAATTACCAGACTTCCTGAATCCTTGATCCTGGCCCAAACGTAGGTACTCCGGCCTCCGAAGCGATAGCGTTGGACGCAACTGGAAATTACATGCTAAGATGAAGGGAAAGATGAAAAAAATAGGTTTTCGCTATTGACACAAGAGCGAAGACTTGCAAAGCTTCAAAATCTAGTGGGATCAAGGGCTAACTCTTCATCATCCCAGCATGTCATTGCCAGTTGCATACAAAGCCCGCTTCGGAGTTATACGCGAGGACCATGACCGCGGAAGAGCCACGCTTCGGCATGATGAATAGGCCGGAGGGACACCAAGGCGTCACAGAAAACCGGCTTGAAGCAGCACTGTGCTGTGTTTCGCTGCGTGAGTGAGGGTACCGGAGGCCAAATCCGGGGGAAGGGGGTTTAAAGGTTGGCAGCGCACTTGTGACTCCACTGGTGTCGCGGGTGTCCATGGGAGCGGCGGCAATCGCTTATCATCAGGTGGTCCGTCTGCTCGTCTGCCACCTATGACATGAAAAAAGATGGTCCAGGATTTGGTGAGTCTGGTAATTTTACAATGAAGCGACTGTGACTTTCGCTTTTTTTTCTTGAAGATGGGTTTGCTCTTGACTTCACACTGAACACTTGAATTTATGGAACCAATGAGATTAACTAGATCATGGTTGTACACGTTCAGAATCATTATCTCAGTAATTGTGGGTAGATGTAGCCACGGTGTGAGAAATTATCTGAACCGTGTAGGTTTCTTCACGAAGTTTTCCCTCACTGCCAAGCTATTAGGTGGGTAGGCTCAGAGGAACATATGCGATTCGAATCTACAACCTACGGTTTAGAAGGCGCTCGATCTTATACCCTGATCTAACATCGCCCATACAACAATATTTTCTGATATTATACTAGGACTTTATCTATCATTGCCGTTTTTCTAGACACAATAAGACGCTTAACCTTACTCTTACAATAATGAAAAATTACTATAGTTTATTTTTATTTTGATTTAAGACTGCATAAAAAATGTTTAAATATGACTCTTTCTTTGTAACTTTTACAAGATTAGTAACTTTTGAAGAAATAATTTGCCCCTCCTCACTTCGTTTCAGGACATAAATAACTTCAAAAACGGAAAAGTTTCATACTGTGGGCTCATGTATACATGCGTTATATTGTTTCCACAGAGATAAGGTGTCTATGGTACAGAGGGACGCTTTTGACACGAGAGACCTTCTCTCCATGGTTTGCATCTCTCCGAGATGTTTCGTGTTGGTTCACAAATTCGCGAAAATATGTTGTTTGTATCGACATAGTATCTGCAACAAGCAAGTTTATATTAAAGGCTGTTATCTCCAAGCAAGAGCCTTTCACTGATGGAATCATCATTCCCAAATTACTTTAAACTCCCGTTCTACCCCTATATGTATAGATTTTAAGTGCAACATTGTGGGATACTGAAGCCGACTAAACCTAGCGATCCTGGCACCACGACCCTTCCTGGGAGCGAGGCAACCCTACCTTATTTGGTTTTACGTCAAAGTATATTTTATTCACAATAGGTAATGTTTTCATTTGTTAAATAAAATAACGTATGCACATATATAATTAATCCCCTTAAAACGCTATGCATTGTTCAAATTGTTATTTAAATTCTGTATTGACAGCCCCCGACTTTGTTATGATAAACTCCCCAAAACCAATGCCTCTACCGTAGTAATTTGTAATAAAAGACTGAAAGGAAAATTGTATCGATCTCTTTAAACATTAACGTGCGGATTATTTTTTTTTTTATTTACATTACAGACAACGACTTGAGCGAATATTTTGACCGCTTTTCACACTAATTTCAGAGTCTTAAAACTTTAAAAATAACTACGCTCTGGCATAATGAAATCTTTTATGACATTATGAAGCGTTACTTACCACTGTTCGGACCTTCCCCGACACGTGCAGGCGCACATGCGCGTCCGATCCACTCCTGCGCACACTTCGTTACTGTTTACGCGCCACGTGACGCGTCACTTCCCGGGACACGGCTACGACGTGGCTGAGGGAATACAGCGAAACTTAAAGACACGCACCGAATATACCTGACGCATCCAAACAAGAGGTTTTCATTGTAGGGAGTTGCCGCACTGGCGGATTGCGAGTGTTTTCAAAGCGGAGCGTCGACGCAGCGACCAGGGATCATTTCACTTAGTACTTTTTTCCTTAGTATGGGAAAAATAGTTCAGCGGTTTTCGTTAGATGGAGCTTGTAAAAATCAGATGTAGCTTTAGAAAGCAATCAAGCAGATGGTTCGTCGTTGTTTCGGTAGATGTCACTATGTATTTTTACATCGCGCTAGTAAAGCCTGTTTCCGAAACAATGACCTCAATTGTAAAAAGAGGAGAAATAAAATAAACCAGTGATCTAGAAGGTATTAGTAATAATTCTTATATAGCAATTAAAATGATTTCTGATATTTTATTTAGTCGTCTCTATCCGTCCCTATTCACACGCGCTATGCGTCTCTCTTGCTAGGATGCGACAGCTATAATTCTCGTTCGTTACGGGAAGCTTTCGTTGTAGGCCCACAGTTCTATTTGTCCTGTTAATTGTTGACTTCTTATGATGTTTCTTGGTGAAGTATGTATATCCAATACATAAATTACAGATTTATATGGAAAGCTGTCAATAACTGGGAAAGCGTTAGAAATGCATTTTAAATTTCTACTAAAATTAAACGATTACTTCATTCCATTGTAATTAAAGATAATACATAATATGCATTTTTAAGAAAATAATTGCTAAGAAGAAGACAACGAACGGCTACAGCTATTAATACTTCATAATTAGACAATTAATCAGCAGATGAGGGTAATTATCGATAAATGAGTTGTACGACTTCGCTGACGCACGCGGTGGACTGCGGTACAGCTGAGAAGTATGACCATCGATCTGTTCAGATCGATTAACCTATCTTGGCAACAGGTAGAATTCTACAGGACTAAAAAAACTGTAACAACATTTTGATAGTTTGTTGCGAATGTTGTCTTTTAAGTCCACAACACTCCGCGGATTATTACTGTACTGTAGAGGCTGCCTCGGATAGTTTCTAAAAATGTAGACACCTACTATATTTGAGAGGTCTGGTTCCCTTGTCTATGGGTTGCAAAGGTCAGACGGCAGTAACTTCCCGTATCATAGATCATGGTCCAAGCGTACTCCGGCTCCGAAGCCACTGCTTTAGACGCAACTGGGAATTACACGATAAGATGAGGTAGATCCTACCTCAAAGAGACTCTCTGAGCCTTCACTAATAATCGGCGAAACTGGACCTAGTTTACAGCGTGTGGCCCCATTTTGAACAGTGCACAGACGATAAAAATATAGATGACATACAATTTTAAAACTGAAATCCGCATCTACATTTCAATAATTTCCCTGTTTGTTTTCGTCTATCTATCTGTCAATGTGAGCTATTCTGTGATAAGGCGCAAGAATGAAACACGTTCACGATTTGCACGCCTCTAACTTCTCCTGCGCGCGCGACGATCGCTCATTTGTCACGTTTTACCCACATTTTTACTCGTCTTCTAAGGTACGAGTACCTAATTGCACAGATCAATAAAATTGACCTCCCCAGAATACCTTTGTAATTAACGACTTTAGAAGCGTAACTTTATTCTAAGTTTGTCAATTGATAAAAATATTTTAAATAAGACAAATCCATATTTTACGTAAATAAAATATTATATTCTATTCGTCTATTCCATTCTTAGAAAACCTTAATCATGCAAAGGCACTATGTATATATCTATCTATTTATATTTACAAAAGAAAGTCGTGTTACACTATTTATAACTCAAAAATGGCTGGACCGATTTGACCGAAAATTGGTGGGGAGGTTATTTGGAACCAGGGGAAGGACCAGGGAAGAATGCTTTTTGGTCACGTTTCTGTGGGATAAACAAAACCGAATAATACACGGGCTACTCCGCGGACGAAATGTTAGTCTAGGATAATTTTTGTTTTAATTTCCAACTTAGCTAAATATCTCTAAACTGACTATGTTTTTGATCTCTTTGCTCAAACTACCCGTAACATTATTTTTTTATTGAAATACTTGCAATTTTTCCAATTAAAATAAATTGAATTTATTTATATGAAGCCATTCAATGTAATTTCAAACAAATTAGTCGTGGCCAACAATGACAGAAGCCACTTGTCGTGTCAACGAAGCGTTTTCGTAAATGGGCCTCTTCCTATAATATAATTGCACCGATTGCCAAAACTATTCAACAAAACATGACCTTTGTGTAAACAATTTGTGTACGAATCATTTGTTTGTACGCTAGAGATGGGGCAAACCTATCGATGCAATCCCTTTCAGTATCGATAAAATACTATGTTATATCGTCCATATCGTATTTCTTGTCCTACTTAGGTATTGCAAAATTTTCGCGACGCGTGCTAATCGTTAACATCTTAGCGATAAATCTTGGTTGCGTTCTTGGTCTTAGCGATAAAACATGGTACAACTCTTCCACTTCGCACGGTCTTTCACATAAATTGTAGTTTAAAATTCAAAATTTGTGTTGTATTAGCCTATACTACGGGTAATCACAGAGGAGAGAGGGAACTCGATCATTGAAAATAATGGGAAAATTATATTATCTAATCTAATGTCAACTAAACAAGCCTGTTTATAATATATATAAAAGGTGTCTACATTTTTAGAAACTATCAGAGGCAGCCTCAGAAACCGGCAGACCACTACCACCGAGTGAAGGAAACCGACTTGTAACTGTTCGTCGTCTCCTTCCACCCCGACGCCTTCGGAGTGGGTTAGCGAGTGGAACAGCCTCGCGTTCCCGCTCCGCCGCTTCTTTCTGGGATATGACTTCTTCGCAGAAGCTTTAGTTCGTTGTTCTATAGACAAATAATAACAGTTAAGATGAATTGTTACATAATGGTTCTATTAGATGTAAACAAAACATTTACTATTTCGGCCTTTGACCTATACAAGGAACTCTCTAGACTAAAGCGTTTTTATTATTGATGATAGCTCTTGGATTCACGCTGAAACCTAGAGTTGAGAAGAAGCATACGATGGAGCGAGCTTACCCAGGATCAGCCTATTTGATCGGCACTAATAGCTTTTTGGTGGATAAGCGCTTCAAACGCAATCGAGGAATATTCACCAAGAAAGGCACCCTGCAGTTTGGCTCCGCGCATTACACTTAAACGCGTCAACATCGATATATAAAATGGAAACGAAAATTTAAAATCTTAACTTATTATATAAATTAATGCGACACCGCACCTCCTTCGTCACCAACTCTTTCACCGTGCAGGCTATACGGCTTTGGAACCTCTTGCTTTTATCTATAAAAACTTCTCTAACTAAACACACATTTAAAAAAAGGTTCCTAGAACATTTTTCCTCTTTTCAGTATCCCATTTAATTATTATGACAAAATTGCTTATCGTTATAAATATGTATTCTTTCTATTTATGTCATATTTATAATGTATATGTAGGTATATGGTATATGTATATTATGTATTGTATAGTTATTTTTGTTTTGTTCTCCACGTACACGTAATTTTCTTTCGCCGCATCATTCCCCTATCTGTATGAACTAAAGGTTGACTGGTGGAGAATGCCTTTTGGCATTAAGTTCGCCTATTGTATAAACTTTTTGTGCAATAAAGTTTTAAATAAATAAAATATATATTTATGCGTAGAAAGTAAGTAAAATGTCTTAGTAAGCAATAAACGTATTTGTATTTGAAGATACATTTTGGGTCACTGAGCTATCAGAATAAGTGAGTAAAAAAACTAACTCACTTAAAAGATAAACGAATGAATCGTTACACTTACATTACGTTAGTTCCTTTCATGCGGACAGCCAAGTTGTAAAACTCGTTACCTGTCGATGTATTTCCTGAACAATACCATAACCTGGGCCTCTTCAAGGCAAGAGTACATAGGTTTTTCACAGGAAAGTAAACCCACCTTAGACCTCTTCACTTAACATCAGGTGAGATTATGTATCAATAGAAAAAGTAGCTGTTAGGCGATGTATCGTTTTGGCACTCGTGCCCATCACTAGTCGACACTTATCACTTAACGCCATAAGTTTTCAAACTGTAATAATAGTATTTTTCCGCAACGCAGATGTGCACTTATCTGAATAATTACAAATCAAATTCCCAGCCCACTTCCTGCACGTCACCTGTAATTTGGTGATTTTTCATATTTCCGCAAATGTTATCAATTTGCCACTACTTTACTATAAGTGGTTTAGATAATAGTGTAGCAAAAAGAGTACACGATAATTTTTAGGAGCTATTAGACACGCGATGAAGTTTTATGTAATTTATATAATAAGTTAAGATTTTATATTTTCGTTTCAATTTTAAATATCGATGTTGACGCGTTTATGTCTAATGCGCGGATATAAACTGCCTTTCTTGGTGCATATTCCTCGATTGCGTTTGAAGAGCTTATCCACCAAAAAGCTATTAGTGCCCATCAAAAAGGCTGATTCTGGATGAGCTCCCTCCATCGTATGCTTCTTCTCAACTCTAGGTTTCAGCGTGAATCCAAGAGCTATCATCAATAATAAAAACGCTTTAGTCTAGAGAGTTCCTTATAAAGGTCAAAGGCCGAAATAGTAAATGTTTTGTTTACATCCCACTTAAGCCTAACATGTGCAATAATTAATACAACTATTATGTAACAATTCATCTTAACTGTTATTATAATTGTCTATAGAACAATGGAACTAAAGCTTCTGCGAAGAAGTCATATCCCAGAAAGAGTAGGCGGAGCGGGAACGCAAGGCTGTTCCCCTCGCTAACCCACTCCAAAGGCGTCGGGGTGGAAGAAGACGACGAACACTTTCAAGTCGGCTTCCTTAACTCGGTGGTAGTGGTCTGCCGGTTTCTGGTGTGGGGGCACCAGTGCTGACTTTGCACGGTCCACTACCAACGTCGGACAGGGATGGTTCGGTGCATTCGGCCATCCCTGACGCCCCTCCTAATGGGAGGAGAGGATGTTGGGGCTACCGTGTAGGTTGGACTTATATCTGAGAGGTTATGGAGCCAAAGCTACGCTGGATTCTCTCCATTCCCAGACAGAGAGTCCCACAGAACCCACGCTGGCCCCTGGGTGGCCCCTGGGTGGCTGGCCAGCGGGGTATGCATAAGTCCGCCTCTTCCTCTTCCCGTGCCCTTAATTAGGTTGTGCAATGTTGAGCTGGATAAAGTGCCAACGTTCAAGTACTTGGGTCACATAGTCACCGAGGATTACAGGGACGATGGCGATATAGAGAGCGAGCGTAGGGCATTGGCAGTTCGGGGCAATATGTTGTCTCGCAGGTTTGTAAGGTGCTCGGATAGTGTGAAAACCACACTTTTCCAGTCCTATTGCCAATCTTTTTATACCAGCGGCCTGTGGGTCAAAGGGCCTAAAATGCCCTACGCGTACAATATAATAACATATTCAGAGTGATGTTGGGGGGTACTGTAGGTTCCGAGGTACTGTAGCGCATCGGGCATGTTTGCTGACGCACGTGGTTTCCACACAGTTATGCGCAAAAAAGTGGTTTCGATTAGGAATCTTATACTGGGCAGTTCCAATATAATTCTGAAGATACTCTCGGAACGCTATGATGGTCCGTCCCTGAAATACTGGGCAAAAATCGGTTAAGGGTGTCGCGTGATCCAATGACAAGATTTGACATTATATATTTTATAATACGTTAATTTCAATTTAATTTTCATTTTCAATTTGTAATTAATTGGCATGTAGTAGCTTAAAATTTTTATGATAATTTCATAACCATCTTTAATGTAACTGACATTTAATTTTTATGTACTGAATTTCTATTTAACTTGACATTTATAATCCCCTTTTAATTTAATTTAACTTGACATTTATATATTTATTACAATGTATGAATGTCAAATATTGTATTGCTATTATTAACTATTCTATTTTCTATTTTGTATATGACCTGTAATTTGGTTGAAATAAATGATATTCAATTTTATTTTGTTAATAGTTAGAAATGTCTGAATTCTTATAATTAAAAAATATATTGGAAAATAAAATGATGTACCTAGTTACTAAGTCGAGATAGATTGTCAATTAAGTTTAGATAATGTGCATACACCTGTAAAGGTAGAAGTTAGAGAACTAATTGTTTCAAAAGATCTGTAAATATGTACCTGATTTCATGCACAATAAAGTTTATAAAGTTTATGGGTTTATTTAATTTTATAAGGCATGGTCCTTCCATTGCACTACGGAGGGGCCGCATTTCACCAGAGAAACAAAAAAACATCGTATTCTTTTAAATATCTTAAAGTCCGCACCACCATGGAAGTTCTGCGGAAAAACACGGAACTGAAATTTGAGATGCCATGTGTCTATGACCTTGATATGCCATGCTCAAATTTGAAAGTCGATGGCGACTAAAGCGCGCTTTTCGCGGGACTTTTTGCTGGCGTGGACTCTTTGCCGCGATAATGCATGCTCTGTACTAAATAATATTTTATAATCTATCTCCCTTATCCCTAATGTGTCTGCTAACTGAGAAACCATAGCCCATTTAGTTAATTACTTAAGGTGAATGACCCGTATGTCCTGTTCAGTAGCAAGGTATAAGTATTCTTGGAATAGTGTACTAATTAGTCATAGTCATATTATTTATACTTTCATATAGTACAATATATCTTAAAATTATTACAATTAAGAAATATTTAGATTTTCCTTTGTAACGGGAGGGCAGGGGAATTAGAAACATTATGTGCTATTCAACGCTTAAATGTTCAATGTTCTTACTAACGTTATAATACTGATCCATCTTTTTCGTTTCCATTTATAAATCGTATACTATAAATAGGCATCGGAATCACAGTAATACCTAACATTTGATATTAAATCCATGGAATTAATTAATTTCACACAATGTACATAAGGACAGTAACAAAGAGGTTTGAAACGATAAACATTAGACATTAATATGAATACAAAACAAAATATAAAAATTAGAAAGTGTTTCCAAAAATGTTGAGAACAAATAAACACAACTTACGATTAGAAATGAAGATCAAACCTCATCCTATTTGGACTGTTACTAATCGATTGTAAACGAAAACTTACCCAAAAAACGGCATATTGATTATGCGTAAAAAGATACCAAAAAAGTTTCTGTCAGCATTGGTTTGTCTACTCAAGCGATGTTGTCGGAGACCGCAAAAACAACTGATTCATTTATAAAATTACGGATTTCTTTGATTAAAGTTTCACACTATCTTACGTCCATAGTTACCTGTGTCCTGTACTAAGACTGGGGCCGGCGTGTTACGCTACACAGATCAGTGGGTGGTAAGTTGACTTGATATGAGATGATGAAGTTGTTGATGTGGAGTGACAGATGTTAACGATCACGGTTAAAGTTCAGTGTTTACGCACACAATATAATGATGAAAGTGGTTCTCATGCAACGTTAGTTATTAATGGTTGTTAAAATTGCACTCTTCAATAAAAAAAAATCACAACAATACGAAATAACAGTAGCAAGCGTTATCAAAATTAAGTTTAGAAACATCTTCCGATTATGGAACGTACCTTAGTCTAAACCGAGCCTTACTTCAAATATGGAATATATTGCATGTCAGCAAAGCATTATTGACATTTTTGGGTCAGAAATAGCAAGATGTTATAAGGTTGAACATGAAACATCTAGATCAATTACATATTTATTATTTGGAAGACTTACAGCTAAATAATACACTAAACTTATATCAATAAGAAAAAACAGTGCCAATAATAAGTCTCCGCCTATGGTTGTAACAATAACTTCGGAAAACTAAATATAATTTAAACATTCTGGTGTCCCAGGAACCAGTAAACAAAGTTTTGGTATATCTTGCAAATCATAAAATTAGAAAAAGTTTTGACCAATCTTTAGAGGAAAAAACTGATTTATTTATTTAAAATCTCTTTTGAATTGCAAACGTCCATGGTCAAGATCCATTTCTCATCAGGTAAATCATAGCTTTGGTCTACCATTATTTACTTCTTTCATAACTGATGAAATGTTTTTATTGGTAACGAGCTATTGTTATCGAACTTCCCTATGTCCCCCACTGGCCAGTGTCCCACCTCACTCACTCGCCACCTATCACAGAAGGTCCTCTACACTTTTTTCTGGCATTTCAATTTCCTGAGCTGAGAGTCGGTTGGAAAGGCTAATTAAGTTTTTATCCAACTAATTGCGCGGCCAAGGCAGCCAGCCGACTGAAGCTTCCTCCTACGGATTCGCATAGTTTTTTTCATGTGCCGTTTTTGCCGGCACAATCGTTGTTCACATCATTATGACGGGGTGTCATAATCACGATTGAGGGGCTAGGTCTAAGAAATGCTCTTTTTGCTTGGACTTGTTCTCGTTTTTCTAGAGCAGTGGTTTAATTACCTATCTTGGTGATCTGATGACGTCCTTTGAAAGTTAGACTATCTACTTAACAATTATTAAGTATGTTTGAGGACTCGCCAATACCTGATGGTGGGCCAAGGCAGGACATGGCTCGTCCTCTCAATCATTGATAGCGGATAGTAGTCGTCATGTACTTAGTGGCATTCCGAGCAGTTCCTATAATATATACCATTTTTCTCTATTTCGTTCTGTCGGTCGTTAGTTTGGTGCACTCACATTTGTGTATAGATAGATATACTTTATTGCACAAAACACACAACTTAAGAAACTATAAGCATAGGTGTAGGGCATCCACGGCTGACTTAATTCGGTGGGTTCTTCTCATGGAAGGTCTACCACGTGTGCTGGCAGATGTGAAGACATATCCTGACTTCTTTTTTCTTTTCTTTTTGAGTTATGACAGACAAGCATTTGACCTCAATCCCACTTGATGTTAATTAAGTAAAGGTGAGGATTCTATGTACGCTAATTTTTTTACATGTTTTTTAAAATACTTTTTCATACTTACTTTGTAACATAATTAATAAGAAAAAAAACCGGCCAAGCGCGAGTCGGACTCGCCCATGAAGGGTTCCGTAGCAGCAAGTATATATAAGTATGATATATGGAAGGTAAATTGCGGTTTACGGTTTATAACGTATTAAAAAAAACTACTCACTATATCTAGTTCAAACCAATTTTCGTTGTTAGTTTTCATGATTATGTACATCATAAATATTTTTTAGTTTTATAATTCATTTATTATAGAAGTTAGAGGGGGACACACAATTTACCACTTTGCGCAAACTATTGTGTTTAGAAAAAAAAGTTGTTAAAAATCTCAACATTATTTTTAAAGACCTATCCATAGATACCCCACACGTATAGGTTTGATGAAAAAAAAATTGAGTTTCAGTTTCAAGTATGGAGACCCCCAATTTTTTTATTTTTTCCAATTTTTGTGTAAATATCGTAATTCGGTTAACAAAATACATCTATTTACCAAGTTTCAATAGTATAGTTCTTATAGTTTCGGAGAAAAGTGGCTGTGACATACGGACGGATGGACAGACGGACAGACATGACGAATCTATACAGTTTCCGTTTTTTGCCATTTGGCTACGGAACCCTAAAAAGGATTAATTATAGGTAAGTACTCGTAGTTTTAGCAGACCCGAGATTTGGCCTACCGTTGAAGAGTGAATTAAATAAAAAAATAATAAAATAAAAAGCCTCTAATCTCTAACCATACAGCATACGTATAAAAAAAATGTTGCTTCTTAAATCTTATTTTAAAAATAAAATCATATTTAAAAAAAAAAACAAAAACAAAATGTCTCAGCAACCACATCCCAATTTCTTCCATCTGTCTCGGTCCCGAGCATATCTTCTCCATCTTTTTGGTGAGTCGTCCTCGAAGATCGAATTAATACAAATATATATAAAACAAATAATTAGTAACAGTGCCTTATAAGCGTGTTTAAGCTCGTTTACATTAGAAGAATTGGAAATCCTTCATAAATGTTTTAGATGTTGTGAATTTAATAACCAATCGCAGTGAAAGCCAATCGGTGCGCAGGAGTTTCGTAAACAACGAGCGGAACGTTCCACTGTTTCCTCGAACCAGAGACAATGTGGAACACGATGCGGTGTTTGAGGCCCTCTGTCAAAACAATTTTAAACTTATGCCGTTGCTTAGACTTCGTACAGACAGCCATTCGCGGCAGTAAAGTCTTGTCTTCCCTTCCTTCAATCCTTTCATTCACTACCTGTCGTTTCTCCTTGATATTAACCTAAATATATGGCAGGGTGATGGGAAATTGAAGAAATTTTGACAGATTTTAATACTTAAGCTGGCACACAACCATACTATGGTAGTTTTGGTTTTTAACCTAAGCCTTAAGAACCTTACCACTAATTAAATTTAAAAGGTAGTTTGACCTACATTAATTAATTTTAAAGTATTGAAATGCATGTCAGACAATATTTAACTAGAATCAATTAATTTACTAAATAAGACTATTTTATGCCTGAACAGGTAATTATTAGAACCATTACGTATAATTTTTTTAAGATTTTCGCATTGCATTATAACTAAAGTATATTAAGGCGGCGATAAACACGACATTTATTATGTGATACAACATTGTGTACTCACAGATTTTGTTCGACGTTTCGGCTACGTTACAGCAGCCGTGTGATCACAAGCGGACTTATAACTATTATGTATCTTGTAACTATTACATAATTATACACCTGCATATTTTGTAAACCACAATTTCTACAATATTTTTTTATTTTATTTTTATAATACTTGTCTATGCACATTAACTTGTGCATTATGCTCAGATGAAATTTCCTTAGAAAAGCGACAGGAAGAAAATTGTCATAGCTAATGGGATATCAAAAATTTTGTCAACCGTGCTTGCCCAATACGGATTATAGTATTATCCCACATAATACTATTAGTTACTTAATCACTTGTAAGAAGATTGGGAGCTAGAGGTAACTAGTGTAATCCACGGTCAGTCCTTACTAAGGACTTACACAGTCACAACAATGGCAAGGCAAACCATTGTTTATGATTAAGAATAATGTTTACTGCGCATGCGCTTCTGAATTTTTTAAATTTATGTGCGTATTTCTACCGTTAGCTCGGCGGTGAGGGCACGCATCGTAAGGAAACCTGCACGTTTCAGATCGTGTATGATGAAACGTGTCACCATTCAGTTGGTCTGGTTCCCCTGTCGAAAGATTTCGTATGTCAGATAGCAGTCGTTTTGTTGTTATTACCAATCTCCTCAAATCCTGAATTATGGTCGTACCCTGGACTACAAAGCGACAGGTGAGATATATGTTCACCAAAAGATATAGTTTGTTTCCTATATTTGTAAAAAGGAATCCAACCTAACATGATTCAGTGGCGGTGAAAGTTAAATGATAACACAACACATCATCATACTGTTTAGGAGAATTCATATGTCCTTAGAATGTTTCCTCATTAACGACTGAACATCACTTCATTTGTGACCGATACTGCCCTCGGCGATATCCAAATAAATCCAGTATCCATCTGCGACTGGTTGTTACTGGGTGCCAGTGGCTGAGGTCCGGCGCTTTGAAAGGACAGCATGTCAAATATAAGTTCTATAATATGTAAGATTATTTGCAAAAAATATTTTATTTATGTTGAGTTAGGATATTGATGATATCATCTAGCTTCGAATCTTGGTCAATCTTTATTTAGTTTTAGTTTTTGCCGCGGCATTGCTCGCGTTGGAAAGAAACAAGAAGTACTTAGAATATGTTACTCTCCATAGATTCAACTAATTACTTAAAATTAAAAACCGCCTTGTTGTTTGAAGTGTATGAGTGTAAAAAATATTATCTTACACTTTTTTTTTCATGCTTTTTAGAATCTCATTATTTGGCACTCACAAACAGACAGACTTTACATTAATAATATTAGTATGGATAAAGTAATATGAAGAAGCTTTGACATGTACCTATCTGAGTCAGCATGATCAATGAAACGGGTTAGTTAGCTGTTAGATTGTTACTTAAAAGACTTTGTCAAGTACCTATTGTACACGGATGATAGAATTTTTGATTACATTCATAAGAATAAAATTGAATGCCACACCTTTTCTACTGTACCTATTGCCATAAATTGTCTGCAAAACCATTTATCATTCTATAAGCTATGACACATTTCTCTGAACATGTTTACTTGAAACGAGGAAAATGAGTCGTCCGTCCGATTTCTCTGATTTGCATAAATACCGCAAGGACATAATGTTTGAGCGATAGTTTGTTGTCATCAAACAATGATGGTGGACAATGCGGTGTCTCCTGCCGACCTCGGCGGAGGAGCCGTGGCTGATGACTACAATAGGCGCCAACCAACTGGCTTCATTGTCACCAAGTGAAAACAGAAATTGAATGTATGCAGTTTGATTGTCGAAGTAAATAAGGTGTATCCCGATTCCTGGGTCGGTTTTCTGATATCCGTAACACAACAGTACGGAATCCTTAATGTGTGAAAGTATCAGCCTATAACTGTCCCACTCCAAGGCAAAGGCCTCCATCATAGAAATCAAGTCATCGCTACTATCGCCTAATCACCACGCTTTCCAAATGCGGATTGGCGATCACAAACCCGAGCTATATTCGAAAAATTCGAAACACTTTTGCTCGACCCAGGAATTGAACCCAGGACCCCGAGATCACGGCCCGGTATTTAAACCACTAGACCAACAGGCCGTCGAAATGTATGAAATGTTGTATAAATTTATTTTATTAAGGTTTAAATGTGTTTTGATTCCTACTGCATCAAACAATGTGTTGTCCTTTTTAAATACCATATTTTTTCTCTAAGAGACATAGGGCGCAATATAAGGAAAATAATTCACGTACTACTACTTTGAAAGAAAACGCAATTTTCTCTCTCATATTTTACCCTAAGTCTTAAAGAAAAACATTCATCTTTATACTAACTACCCAAGTTATGAGATATTCAAAGGACCACGTTCATATTATTACTGTTGATGTGTATACCTACTTATCTAATAGACGTGTCTTTCAGTCTGTCTATAGACTCATGTACCTTAAACGGATAAATCAGTGCAGATCGCGCACCTTGGGTTTTTATCCTAAACAATACATTGTGGTCGCGTAAAATTCCACTGCATTATTTGTCTCTTCAAGGCCTTATCTGCTGCAATAATAGTAGATCTATGCGATCAGCGGTACATTTGTATTATGTCATAAATTTGTTTTCTATTTTCAAAAATAAATCATTCAGATGTTTTATTGTCATCTTTGGTTTTCTTCGTTGCCTTTCAATTTAACGCCTATTTCTTCATCTCTCGAGCATTCGTCTTTTGCATGTAATTTCTTTTATTTTCTCTACAGTCAGACAGACTCCGCCTCGCTTCGACGTATCTGTAATGTTCTCTTAAATACCATTGTTATCAATCTTTCATTACGTTTCGTCTCACCGCCCACTGACCCTCCAAGATAAGCCATAACGTGCCTACTAACGTGTTTCCAACTTATTCAAGTTAGATCTACTTTTCGTATTAAAGTCATCGTAGTTCAGTGGCCCACACATCTGCCAATGTAGAAACGTGTCCGTAACCTCAACCTACACGTTCAGTTCAGTTGGCCGCCAAACCGTAGGACCAACCGAGGAGTGACGTCAACAGGCGTGGATCGCCGGGGCGTGCGCGCGCGCAGACGCACGTGCAGTGTGGATACATATGTGTGAGTCGATAAGTAATGATAGAAACTTATAATCTCACGACTCGATGCCGCGGTAGGTAAACTCCATAGTTCAAAACTAGTCTGGTACAACAGTATGCTTGTAGCATTTCTCCCACTTTACGAGCTGTAGCTACGGTGTTCTTCACTGTACGAGATTTGATGATTACTGTATTTTACCGTGGTATGTATAGCATAATGACTGTGCCCCAACATTGTTCATGTCTTTGCGCGGCGGCTACCCCT
This sequence comes from Marasmia exigua, assembly GCA_019059595.1. Classification (NCBI taxonomy): domain Eukaryota; kingdom Metazoa; phylum Arthropoda; class Insecta; order Lepidoptera; family Crambidae; genus Marasmia; species Marasmia exigua. The sequence goes on from CM032469.1 coordinate 27,791,556, forward strand.
TACCTTTAGATGGGCGACTATTTCTATACATTTTATTATGTTAGAGGCGACGAATGAGATAGCGGGTCACGTGATATATAATAACCGCCGCCCATGAACATATGCGAGATCAGAAAAGCCACTGATGCGTTGCCGGCCTTTTAGAAAGGAGTACGCTCTTCAGTATATATTTAACAGCATTTTTTGCAATTTACTCTAAAATGCGTTATTTACTTGAGTATGCTCTTTTGAAGGTTTCTAAGTCGCTACCGTCGTGAAACACCTATTGCTCCACAATAGGTCTCTACATCTGGGAAACTTGCAGGAACGTGTCCGTAGCCTCAACCTAGACCTTTCAATTGGTGGTCAGACCGCAGAACTAACTGAGTGACGTCAATAGGCGCGGAACTGCTGAGGCGCGCGCGCAAAGACACGCACGTGCGCGCGGTAACATCAGTCAGCGCTGACGGTTCACATTACTGGCTATAAGCCAGATCTGCGTAACTTAGTACTTAACTAAACCTACCTATACCTGGCATAGGTCCTTACCTATACATTATAATATCTGTGGCCGCACGGTTGGTTTGGTTCTTTTAGCATTCCCTCTTGCATACAGTTGAAGTCATTAAAGCCCAATTTATTTTCATCTTTAGATAACTGTCAGTACGTTCACAAGAGTAAAAAGGCTTTTCACGGGTAAGCATGGCCCACCTTAGACCTCATCATCACTTAACATCAGGTGAGATTGAGTTCAAATGCTTGTCGGTCGTATAATAAAAAAGCCACACTACTCTAGTATATTTGCTCATCCCAAATGTGTAATTTAGTACACACATGTAAGTTGATAAATCTGATAAATCCCAATTTCTCCCGACGAAAGTTTGTTTGCATCACATGCATGACAACTATTTTATTTCCTTTAACATAGAAAGTAGGCCTGAGGTTAATTAGGCCATTAAACCTGCGTACGCGCGTGGCGTATCTTATCTAGGGATGCCCCTTAAATATAGTGTGGCAAGATCGTATAATTTTCAAAAATGTAAACTTTTTCCATGAGGTAGAATCTGAAAATAGTAGAAAATTGAATTTTTCGACTTATATGAAATGCCTATCACTCAAAGTCACATGAGATCTAGGTTATTTTAGGGTAACATTAAATATACATATTAATAAAATATCAAAACCGATGAAATCCTGAGGAAAGTGAACTATAAGTAAGTACTGCGCCGACTCCAGCTAATGCAGACACGGTTCCGAGCACGATTTTGCGACCCACACAGTTCAGACACATAAGGTCGACTTAGCTGCCATTGATATCGAAGAGTTCCTTGACCTACGCGCTACCGTAACTACGCCGAGATCACGTGTGTACGTAGCCGGTTTAACATGCAATGTAGGCAGTTGGCGTTCAGGAAACCCGCAAGGGTAGTTTTTTTTTATCATATAATAGGTGGCAGACGAGCCGACGGAGTACCTGATGGTAAGCGATTACCGCCGCCCATGGACACCTGTGACACCACTGGTGTGTGTGACACAACTGCGCTGTGCGAAACACAGCGCATGCACTGCTTCACGCCGGTTTTCTGTGAGGACGTGGTATTACTCCGGTCGAGCCGGCCCATTCACGCCGAAGCGTGGCTCTCCCACGTTAGTTTCTCATAATTGTGGAAACCTGCAATATTTCAGATAACGATTCTGAACGTGTAACCGTGATCCAGTTGATCTGGTTCCCCTGTCTAAGGGTTGCGAAGGTCAGACGGCTGTCGCTTCATTGTAATTACCAGACTTCCCGAATCCTGGGTCTAAGCGTACCTGGACCCGAAGCGACGAATTTGAACGTAACTGAAAATTAAACGCTAAGATGAGGAGGTAGGCAGCTGGCGAACTGTCTCTATTTGTGGTTTATAGTTCTCACTTCTGTCAGCCCTGATTGGCTCGTAATGAGCGTGAACAAAGCTGTTCAGGCATCACTTTCATTATGCTAAGCGTAGGTCAGGTTTGTTTGTTGCCTTCGGATGATGGAGTGGTCATAGCTCTTGCTTTGCCGATACGAGTTGTTCGCAAACAAATGATTGGAAAGTAAAAGTCAACTCATTAGTTAAATGTTACCCGCTACAAAGCTTGTCTAGCAGAAAACACTATTAGTCGGTTATTCAAGCCTGTCATGTCCCAGCTAAACGGGGGACTTGTTTAACACGAAGTGGTATGGCCCATCTGCTAGTACTTAGCTTATAATTTCAAGACTCTCGATTTTGGCGCTTTTCACAACATCACATACATTGATCTGACTCCGCGATAGTTAGCTCAAGCAACTGTATTACGGATATCAGAACCAACAGCGGAATTACAAATTTCTTTTGTAAATACATACTAAAAACACCCACTTTATACCATACATAGAAACTTTATAAACCTTATATTGTTACACATTGAGTTTGAAATCGATTGAGGAAATTTGACAGTTTTGTATAGCTTGACCTGTCCGCCACTGTACTTAAGTAATACTAAAAAAAAATGTTTTTTTGTTATTTTTATTTTATTTTAATTATTTTCTTATGTTTATTTGGTGATTGCAAGAACTCGGAATCCTAAGACTGTTCTCTGGTTTTCAAGATACAGGCTTGGCCTAGTTTGGAAACCCCTGTTGCTTTTTTATGCTGAATTCTTGCAAAGCACAAATACTTGCGTTACTTAAAATACTTGCTTTACTTACTTACTTATAGCTGAGCTTAATAAAGTCTTAATTAAAACTCTGAAAGTCGACTATGAGAAACGCCCTCAACTTTGCCAGCTAGTCCCACTTATGAAGGTTTGACGACCCGTTTGGATCAGTGGTACAGAACGCTGCCTCTGGTGCAAGGGTTGCGGGTTCGATCCCCGCACAGTACAAATATTTCTGTTCAATAACAAGTCTGTTTGTATATGATATGGGTGTTCTCTATGTATTATAAGTAAGAATTTACAAAAGAAAAGTATTAAAATGTACAAATATATTGTCATTCCACTGTTGGTTCTGACACAGGTGCTAGAGCTACCTCTCTCAAAACTCAACGGACCAACGGATGTGATGTTGTGAAATATTTATTTATCATTTATCTATTTATATATAAGCTCCTATCAGAGCTGAAGTGTGCTAAGGTTTTTAAGGGGTATGAAACGCGTATACAGGTCCTCTGGAGTTTTACGCACGTCTAATCGCTTAGTTGAAACAATATATTAGTATAAATAAATAGTTTGCAATCGAATTAGTATAAATAAACGCATAGTACAGGGAATTAGGTGATTGGTGTTATTAGTCTCGCATTTTATTTTAATTTACTAAGGAAAGGCGAGCTAGAAGAACAACGAGCGTCCTTTTCCTTAGTCGGTCAAGGCGGCTGTCGAATACGCTAATTAGCCACTACACTGCACAGGGCATAACATCGACTGCTGGCACTCAGGGCTACCCGCCAATGAAAATACTATTTGCCTCTCCTCCTCATCTCCTCATCTTAGCGGGTAATTCCTAGTTGCGCCCAAAGCTGTCGCTTCGGAGCCCGGGGTACGCCTGGACCATGATCCAGGATTCGGGAAGTCTAGTAATTCAAATAAAGCGACTGCCGTCTGACATTCGCAACCCTTACACAGTTAACATTTACCTGTATCATGATTTTTTATTCAGCGATTTACTAAAAGCGTATCATCCTAGACCTCGTCGGCACTCATCATCAGGTGAGATTGTGGACAAACGTTAGCCTACAGTCTACAAAAAAGTAAAAAGTGGTTCACGCCTTTCTTATGTAATACGTTCTTGGGCTTTTTAGAGTTCCGTAGCCAAATGACAAAAAAAACTAAAACCCTTATAGATTCGTCTTGTCTGTCTGACTGTCAGTCCGTCCGTATGTCACAGCCACTTTTTTCCGAAGCTATAAGAACTATAATATTGGAACTTGGCAAATAGATTGATTTTTAGGGATGTATACTTAGAACTGAAACTCTAAATTTTTTTTTCATCAAACAACAGACACGTGTAGGTATCTATGAATAGGTCTTTAAAAATGATGTTGCGCAAGAGAGGTAAAATGTGTATGTCCCCCACCCCCCCACCCCCTCCCCTTCTTACTTCTATAATAAAAGATTTTAAATATATGATATACCATGAAAACTAACAACGAAAATTGGTTTGAACTAGATCTAGAAATTAGTTTTTTTTTGATACGTTATAAACCGTAAACCGCAATTTACCTTCCATACATCTTACTTGCTGCTACGGAACCCTTTATAGGCGAGTCCGACTCGCTCTTGGTCAGTTTTATGTTGACTGCCTCGTTGGCATAGTAGGTAGTGAGCGAAGGCTGCGCTTGGGGTCCCGGGTTCGATCCCCGGGTCGTAAAGTTTGTAAGAATATAATAAGAAATTCTCAGTGTCAGTCCGGGGTCTGGAAGTTGGCGGTCTGGCACCCCTGTACCTCGGAAAGCACGTTAAGTTGGTCCTGCGCCCGATCCCTCTCCGGTCATGTCACATTAGTGTCCCATCGGATTATGAGGGCAAGGGAATAGGGGAGAGTGCACTTGTGTTTGCGCACACACTTGAGCACTATAATATAACCTGCGTAAGTGGCTGATCATTGAGATTGCCAGCCTTAGCCGAAGTCGGTTGGAGGATATTATTATTACGTAGTAGGGGAGCACTAGTACACTCAGTGGATAGGCCCGTGCACCTGTCAAGCGAGAGGTCGTATTTTCGTGTATGTTTCAAATATACACCGCGATTTTTATAATACTTACACGAAAAACCTCGCTAGGGAATCATGCTAATGAAAACAATCATTTTTCCCCAAAGAACATTGGGTCTACTTTCCTATAAAAATGCATCAATCAGCTGATCAATTTAAATGGGAGCTAATTTTTTTTTGACATTCGACCCTATGCTCCATGGGGAAAAATATTTGTTTTCGTTAGTATAATGCCCTTAAAGAACACTAAAAGAGTCCCAAGTGCGCCGCCTTTAAAAAGGTAAGGATCAAGGGTTCTTAAAGGTTTGCAGATCGTATCGGCCCGGAAATACCGCAGGCGATGATTCTATAGAAAAATATGAATAAATAAATTTTCATTTCTCAATAAAAAATTGTAATAAATATTAATGATGATCATTTGAAACGTTATTTAGGTGATTACATATCTACAAAAAATGCTCAAAGTATATCCTTCTCATCAGAATAAATGGGCATTTCTTATAACCTACAGCACGTATTCGCGTATTCTTATAACCTTGATATTTAGGTTTCACGAGGCTGCCGGGTTGTCTAATTATATCAAGTGTGTAACGTTATGGAAGCCAATAAAAAGTATCCACACTTCCTGTTTCCAAACTAAAAATAATCTATAAAGGATTAATAGGCAAAACCTGTGCCTAAATTTAACAATTAAAGTTTTTGCAGAGGCAATTAAAAAGAGGCAAAAACTTTAATTGCAAAATATTTTAAATGTAGGTACTGTAATATTGACAACTCTATCGCGGATTTTCCTGGCACAAGACTTTAATCATCATCATCATCTTTTCAGCCGATAGACGGCCACTGCTGGACATAGGCCCCCTCCAATTTTCTAGACACAGGTCGGTCTTGCGCCACCCGCATCCAATGGATTCAAGCTTAGATTTTAAAACACTTACCTAATCCGAAAATCCCAACTCGGATGTTATAAGACTGCAATTGTTATTAAATAAAGATTTTTTCATTTTCAAAACATGGAGTCCATATAAATAATCCAGATTCCATATTAAATATTTAAGTTTAAAAAAACCTAAACTTAAAATACGCTCTAAAGTGTAATTCAGTGCAGCAATGCAAGCTTCTCTTGTATAAAACACTATCTGTATTCTATGACCGGGGACCTGCCAACAATGGATTACGGTGCCGAGACGAGACATGGACTCTCACTAAGGAGACTGCGGACAAAATTAGAGTTGCACAAAGGCCCTGGAAAGAAACATGCTTGGCATCAGACTCCATGATGGAGTCCGGAATGAAATCTGTTGCAGGACAAAAATCTTGGACGTCGAATGGAGCGTGAATTAAAGTGAAATTGGGCTGACCACAGGTGCGGTGATGGCAGGTGGAGTAAACTCATGTCCGGTTGGTGCCCTAGAACCGGCAGTCAAGATCCAGGCCCAATGTCACGGTGGGTTGACAAGATCACTAAAATCGGGGGACTACATGCACCCCAGCAGTTCAGGACAGGTGCCTATATTTTAATCTCCATTCTGGATTTGAAGAGGCAATTATACCTCATCTTTGAGTCAAACTCGAAACATAATACAGGCTTGTCTTACATATTATATTCTACTATTCACACTTGTTTGTTCAAATGTTGAAAAATACCCGGATCACTTTCGCTGTCAACAAAACGAGCTGATGTTTGACAATGTGGCGACATGTCATTGAGTATTGTGTCAGCTGAATAAAGTAACACAATACCATCGCATTGTGCCGATTTACGTCGTCCATTCGAATTTAAGCACCTGTGACTAAAAGGCGATTGGAAAATTTATTACGATCGGGTATGTACCGATATTCAGCTATATAAGGTAGATACCTAGATAGGTATTCATCTATATACAACGGTAGATAGGATCCTTTGGCTTATTCTACCTAGATTAGGAGAAAATATTTGAATCTAGAAGAATACGGGCAAGTAAGTAGGTTATCATCATCCTGCTAGATATTAATTTAAGACCGCGACTTCGTTAGCGTAATGTTAGGCAACCCTTCGTAAATTCCGTTCTTAGCGGATGTCTACACCCAATAAGGAACCACCAGTTCGTCTGCCATTTATCACATAAAAAAACCATCCTAATTTTAAGTTAGTAGGTGCTTTTAATTTACGACGGCTCCCGATTTTAGCGCTTTTGTATAGTCATTTATCTCCATGGTGGAATTGAATAGTCTCAACTAAAACTCTGAAGTCGACAATGAGAGACGCCCTCAACTTTCGCCAACTAGTCCCACTTGGTTTGACGACCCGTTTGGAGTGGTAGTGAACGTTGCCCGGGTTGCGGGTTCGATCCCGAGATTCGAGAAAGTAATAAACTTTCTTAGGTTTCGTGATTTAATGCCACGCATCGATGAAATGAGCGGCGCCAATAGATTTGTGTTAATTGTGACGATTATAAGACAATTTTGGATAAATTAAAGGAAAGTATTAAGATTTTTTTGAGACAAAATTATGTCATAATTTCTTCTTACAAGTAATCATATTTTTTTTATTGCTAAAAGTGGCCACTTTAGGCAGTATTAAGAATTATGGTTACTTGTACAAAGAATATTACACTAGTAGATCTAAAAAAAATACACTCCTTTATGGATTCACCGTTGTACTTTTTTAAAAGATGTCTCATAATCGCTAGTTATGACGATGCGTCACCTTAAGTGGACCTAGTAAATTCCTTATCCTTGCTTGTATTATAGTAACAATTCTTTCAAATCAACTTTATTGACAAAGTAAAATACATCACTACTAAAATTCGAAGATCCAGTAAAAATAAAATAACGTCAAACAAACTATCATCATCATTTCAGTCCATAGACGCCCACTGCTGGACATAGGCCTCCCCAACGCTCTCCGCACAAACAAACTCATCACAAAATTGATACATACGAGTATGCATACCGCCTAATGATACCCTAAATGAGTAATTTTATTTAACTATCTACAATAAAACTAATGACGCAATTAATTCTTTTTTGTTACTGAGTAAATATGGAATAATTTATGCGCGTTCGCATACGCCAGCTCCGTGGCTGAGGCGGCAGCGTTTACTGTTTACGCAACTGTTTACTAACATCGCGCCGTGGTGTTGTTGTTGTGGACACTTCGTGACGGGAGATGAGCAACCCGCATTCTTTACAAATCTATCTTCATTAATCCGTCTGTAGTTGTTTGCTACCTATGGGGACTGGTCTGCTTCGGTGTACCTCATAATATTTATTTTATTTCCAATATTTTATTTTGTGTTACAATTAAACTGTATGACTTGTTATGATGACGACACAACATTGTATGAAAGTTTGGCGATTAAAAAGAGTACTTAACAGGCGAGTTTCTTGCCGGATCTTCTCGACCAGAAACAACTTTCCGAGCCGGTGGTAGAATCACATTATGTTTATTTACTGTTTTTAGTATATTTTACGTATCAACATATATATGTATTAACATGTAAATTATACATAAGTACTTATAAATAGTCTTAAATCAAATGTATGAAGATTTGTAAGGGCTGTGTACAAGCCTATGCAAATAAAGAATTATTTGATTTTGATTTATTACTTTCTAGCGAAGGGGCAGCGTTAGCTTATTGAAAAAGAACATGTGCCATTTAAGTAATATAATACGTACGGTCAGCGAACGAAGCGGTGTTCCAGTTAGCCGCCAATATCGCTCGCCCTGCGCTATGCGTGAGCAAGGATTAGCTTCGCCCACTCCGCTGCGTGTGCAAGCGATTATACACCGTTCCGTTGTTAAACCGGAAAATTCGTCGACTTACCTCTCGATTTTTCTAATCTTTGTGCGCATTTGTCCTAGTAGCTCGAAGAAGAGGGAAAACACATTGTTTCACTCTGCCTTCCTCTAACGGGAAACCTGAACATTGTCTGACAAATGTAATTGATGATGATAAGCCTTGACCAACTTAGTCCATTGCCCTTGTGTAAGGGTTGCGAAGGTCAGGCGGCAATCGCTTCAATGTACTTAATAACTAAACTTTCCAAATCTGGATTCTGGCTAAAACGTAGGGAAACGAGATTCGGCGCCAGGCTTTAGAAGAGTTATAACTAAGTACCATTTTTTCGTTAACTTTGTTACCGTTCTTCGAGAGATGACGTAGGTAGTAGGTCAATTTATTTTATTTTATTTATTTATTTTTCAAAACCTACATCTCTTAAATTATACTATTTAAAATGTATATACTACTTACAGCCAATAACAGATTTCAATTACATTAACAAACTTATATAAATACAACAGCCCAGGGGCAGCAAAAAAAGGGAAAAAAGAAAACAACCAATACAATTTGACAGTTGTGTACAGACAGCCACACATCAGGCTACGACAATCCGTCAAAATTCCTCAATTGATATTGAACCGAACGTGTTTGAGAGTAAGTTGAGAATCCATTGAAGAGATTTGACAGTTTTGTTTACTTTGATGTGTAATGTACGTACATTTTAGTGATGACGTCGTTCACGAATAGATAAATTGATACAACCGTGGGAGACCCATGCTTCGGCATGAATGGGCCAGCTCAACCGGAGTGATACCACGACCTCACAGATAACCGGCGTGTAGCAGCACTGTGCTGTGAATCGAAGCGTGAGTGAGGGTATCGGAGGCCCAATCCGGGGGAAAGGGGGGTTTAAAGGTTGGTAACCCAATTGTGACTCCACTGGTGTCGCGGGTGTTCATGGGCGGCAGCAATAGAATACTATCAGGTGATCCGTCTGCTCGTCTGCCACCTCATCATCATCCTCCTGCCCTTTTCCCAAGTTATCTGGGGTCGGCGCAGTATGTTTCCCTTTTCCATACGTCCCTGTCATTCGTCATCGAATCATCCACCTCTTTTTGGCTCGTCTGCCACCTATCAAATAAAAATAAACTCTGAGAAACATTGACCTAATTATGTAGTAAACTTAAGCACTATAAGTAGTTATAGTGCTTAAGTTAACTAGTTAGTAAACTAGTTAATTGTATGTTCTTATACGAAACATGACATTGATCTACAGACTTTCAAAGAAATCTTTAGCAAAAACCACCTCTAGGTCCATTGAATAGGATTCAGTCATTCTCATTATTTGGCTGTTGACATTATTTCTTTGTTCATCACGTAGTTTTACTTCAGTAAACATTGAGTTTCGCTCTTGATACAGTAACCTATTAACCCACGGCTCAGCTGTCTCGTGTTCATCATAATATCGTCCACTTGATCGCTCGTTGATCTATGTAAAATAGGATCGATTTTTTATGTAATAAGTGGCAAACGACTTTGACCCTCGCAACACCAGTTAACAAGTGCGCTTCCAATCTTTAAACTCCCCTTCCTTTGGATTTTTTATACACTGTTATTTTTTTATTGTTTATATCCCGAAAACCACATAATAGGTACCTAGATCACCAAAATAAGCGAAAAAAAAAATAAGCTGTTCCATATATTATCGCCGAGTCGAAATTCAATTTTGTATGGAACAGCCGATTTTTTTTTATGATATAGGGGGCAGACAAGCAGACGGATCACCTGATGGTAAGCGATTGCCGCCGCGCATGGACACCCGCGATACCAGTTGAGTCACAAGTAGGATTATGAATCTTTCATGAAAGGTTACTAGTAAAGCTAACATTAATTGAGCTTGGACCATGATTCAGGAGTGGAGGAGTCTGGTAATTACAATGAAGCGACTGCCGTCTGACTTTTACAATCCTTTAACCAGTCCGACTGAATCATGGTTACACGTTTGAGAAACTATCCGAAACGTGCAGGTTTCCTCACGATGTTTTCCATCATCGCCTAGCTAATACGCACATAGATTTGAAAAATCATGGGGATCATGCTCAGATTCGAACCACGAACCCCCCGTATGGAAAGTGCGTTCTGAATCACTGAGCTGCCATTGCTCCACACAGAAGAAATCGTTGACTTCTAAAAATTGTGGTGTTTTTAATGCCATAGGTTTCAGATGAGCATAGATTATGAAACAGTATACGTCGTTTAATCAGAACAATCACATCGCCATTCTATCAACTTGCTTGTTCTGACTGCCGATATTTTACAATGCAATACTTCAAGTTTGTCAAAAAAACCTATCTGAACATGGATTTTTTTACCAACAGACACAAATGGAGTGTACCCCGGGGGAGTGTTCCCGAGCAAAACCGACAGCGAGAGCAGCGGCGGCTGGCGGCGCGACGTGGCCCGGCGCGCGCGCGCATGCTGCTCCACCAAGATGCTCGTGCGCCGCGTGCCCATCGTGGGCTGGCTGCCCAAGTATTCGTTCAGGAGCGGGCTCGCTGATGTCATCGCAGGTCAGTGACCTTCTGTTAGTTGGGAACCTGGTTGGTAAAGTGCGACGTGGCTAGGCGGGCGCATGATGTTGTACCATATCCTGGGCTGGCTGGTACTCGCTCAGGAGTGAGCTCACTGACGTCATCGCAGGTCAGTGACCTTCTGGTAGTGTGGAAAATAGTTTATGGGGCACATGACTTCCTCGCATGCAAGCTGTTCCACCGAGATTCTGGTGCCACGCTTGCTCATCCTGGGCAGGTTGCCTACTAAGTAGGTACTCGATCGGAAAAGCAATGGTTTTGTTTCATATGAATAACGTGTACAAAATAAGCTTTTCCGGTTACTCTTTTCTTTAAAATTTATATAATAAATAAATAAAAATAATTTATTCAACGCCAAATATATACACAAACTTATCTTCACAATTCAACAAAAATTGAACCTCATCTGCTGCAGCTACTGGACTGAACATCATCATAAATCGTTCTTGCGTGTCATTCACAGTTGCATCCAAACTGTCGCCCCGGAGTCTGGGGTACCGGACCGAAGAAACACTCTTAAATTGAAATATGCATAACGAATAAATAATCAATAAATATTTCACAACATCACATACATACATATTTCACATCATCTGACTCCGAGAACGGTAGCTCAAGCAACTGTGTTACAGATATCAGAATCAACAGTGGAATTAAAAATATTGCATTATAATACTTTATTTTTGAAAAAAACATACTTATAATATGTCATTTTGCAAATATTTCAAGATGGAAAAATTAAGGTTTGATTTCGAAGTAAAACCCACGTCTGATGGGAAATCTAATGTGATTTGCATAACATCTATTGCGACGACTACTGGACAATGTTTTAAAATACCAAGTGAGCTTCAATCTGCAAACCTACATGAAGAAATAACAAAAACTTCTTATTATACCAAAATTAAAAACTCACTTTTAAAGAGATATCAATCAAGGAGGATATGGATTAAATTGACAGATGTTATAACAAAAATTTATCTAGATGATGAGCAAAACTTGCAGTTCAATGATACCTACCTTGAAGAAATTGAAGAAGGGATTAAGGATGCTGTGTCCACACCTGGCAGTTCGGCTCAGACTCTGAGCAAGTTATTGCAAAAATTACTCGAAGAAAAAGAAAACAAATCGGAAACTCAAGATTTAGGGAAAATAGCAAAAGATTTCATGATTGAACGTTTCACTGGCAGGAACTCGAATGCCTGCCAGTGGATTATGCATTATAATATTTGTATTAGTCTGGGTTTCTTCTATGTAAAAAACACCCAGAACAATACAAACAGACATGTTCATGCACACACATGTTTGTACTGTGCGGGGATCGAACCCACAACTCTTGGACCAAAGGCAGCATTCACTACCACTGTTCAATCGGGTCGTCAAACTGCCAACTGTTCCGACGAATAGCTGTGTCATCCATCAGTCATATCCGTCAAGGTATTCAATACGGAATGATAAGCAATTTCTAAACTGATTTATGAAGATAGATTTCTAATAACAACATCAATTAAGTAATAGCTTTAATATTTTTTACTGAGATCTGCAATGAGTGTCTGAGTTCTCCTAAAACTCGAGGAGATTTTAATAAGCTACTTTCTCATCTTTACAGTAAGTAGTTAGTTCCCCGATAATGTGGATCACGTTGAGTAGAGTCTAGCTCATTACAGCAGTTGCGTTATTACGTTACGCTTCAGCGCAATTCAATTTGCCGTTGATAAGAACTTAGAATTCGCCTTTTTTAACATCAGCGCCAAATACTTGAGTTTCTTAATGCTGCTGACTGTCTTTTGTTTACTTAATACCAACATAATACTTCAATGGCAAAAATGATTTTATCATTAAATATTTTCCACAGACTCTGTAATATAATGTGTTCCACGTATTTCATTTTTTATTAAATTCTCTTACCATCAGATAATGCATCTGATCGTCTACATACCCCTATCTCACTAAAAAAATTGAGAACCACAGACAATACATTCTTTGCACTAAGATGTCAAACTTAATTGCCGTAAAATTGCAATGCAAATAACCATTTTTCGAGAACCGTGTAAATTGTTGCCAAGCATCGTTTCAGCTCCATTACTGCTAATTTATATTAGACTATGACCAGTAACGTTTCAAATAATGTCAGGCTATTCTAAACGGCACTATTGTATGCAGACTCAAGATTTTCGTTAAAAATATTCAAAGAAACCTTCGCCGAACTGCTTTACATTGCATATTTAACAAGGTTGACATCTTTCTGCGTTTATTCTTTGTCGTGCACCTTGAGTTGTTAAATGCAAGTGTTGATACAAATCTAGATCTCGCTGCACTTTTTAGATGCCCTTTGAGAACAATCGAATTGGATTAGACCTGTAATTTCTACTTGACATTGGCTTTTAAGTGATCTACTTAGATGACAAAGTAAATAGTTTTAATTTGTTTTTGCTGAAACTAGTCGGACTTAAGGGCAAGGCTTTCAGTCAGTTATCTGATTTCATCATTTTGATAATTACTGTCATCAGTTGGTCTAATTAAATGGTTGAAAAGTTATTAAGTCAATTCTTTGTTAAAAGATGTAAACTGACACGCCATTTAACTGTTGATATTCAATAGCATAATTCACTCGCAATCGAATAGAACATGAACAAATGAAGATTAATATAGCGTGCAAGAACAGATGACGGGTGAAAAGGAGATGAATAGTTTGTACGAATGACAAGGATACTTATTGAAGAAGAAGACATATTTATTTTTTTATTGAGTCTTGCACCATACATATAATATACTACACCGAAGACAACCTGGGATCAGAACAACACATTATATTTTCAGATGTTAAACTTAAGTTAAATAACATATTATAAACAAAGCACGCTACTTTCCTTGTTTATTATCATTACAAAACTAAGTAAAAATATGTTATTTTAAAATGAAGTTAGTTGCTTGAAATAAATTATGTAAAATTGGTTTAGCTACAAAGAGCAGCGAATTTAACTTCTTGAATTGGAAAACGAATACATAAATTATTTAAAAAACAATATTGATAATATATAAGCATGTGACAGGACATGAAACTTCGATTCGATCTGGTGACGGATTCACAACAAAGTCCATTCCAATGCACAAATAGGTTATTATTTTCAAAGACTTCCAATGTTCAATTGATCTCAGATGGAACCAAAGCGGGAACTGTATGAAAAGGTCTTTAGAGGTAACAAAGAGGTACTTACTTACAGTTTTTGTTTCTGACGCACGCGTTTTTTCAACTGTAAGTTTGCTCAAGAGATGGAGAGCGCGGAAATAACAGCTCTTAGGCCCAATTCTTAAGACTTATCTTAATCCGAGACCATTTATTGCCCGTGGCACTACTGTTTGGCACTACTAGTAGTGTCATTCCCATTCGATTCGTAGCGTTATTACCTAGGTACTTATTCCAATAAACTATTCTTGGATAAAGATTGGTATAATCGAGTCTTAATAACTTTACTACTACTGCTGCTTATAGAGGGTATGAATAAATTCATAACTGATGTAACATCGCATGACTCGACTTATCACATTGTACTATCAAATTAACTATCGGGTCAATATTTGCATTTACCGTTATTAAAGCTATACATAAATAAATATTTCACAACATCACATACATAGATCTGACTCCGAGGTAGGTAGCTCTAGCATCTGTGTTACGGATATCAGAACCAACAGCGGAATTACAAATATATACATATAATACTTTTCTTTTGTAAATACATACTTATAATACATAATATAAAAATATTAGTTAAGTCTTAAAATATTTACTATGGACTATATGATGCCCAATATCAAAATAATGAAATAGTCTTATTAAAACTTTATCACTTGGACCATGATCCGAGTCCACCCTGGGCTCCTAAGAGGCAGCTTGGGACACAACGGGGAATGACCGCGAGGGCTGAGATGATGATGGAAGTCTTTTAATTTTAAAACTTCTGAAGTCACTGAGGGTAGTTGTATTTTGTTCTTGTGATTGATGTTTCTTCTTGTTGATCGATCGTGCAAATCTAATTATGTCATTCTTACAATAAATAATGTCTAGATTGGTATCCATCCATTTTTAAGTCGCTTGCAACCTATACAATTTAAAATTAAATGAATTTAGCATCAAGACTCAGTATTGCTACCATCTAGTGTAGGTCGGTGTTACTGGGCATTGTCGCGGGCGCCACGGCCGGCTGCGCGCGAGCCGCAAGGGCGGGGAGGTCAAAGTACTGCGTTTTTCAGCCAACTGATTTGTAGAAATGATAGAAATTTGCGGTCGGTGAACTGAGTCGTCAATATTGTCTCATTTAGGTAATGACTCGAAATTTTTAAAAAGCACACGATTGGTTTCTACTTTTCAAAGATAGATTATGCCTAAAGTAGGTAAAATATGCGGAAATTAAATTTACTGTAGCACCTATTGAAATTCTATATACCTAGGTACTGAGTAATTTGGAAAACATAAACGTTATTCCAAAATTGTAGTGCTTAAAATATGTACCTTTTTGTATTCATACAATACCTACTAATGCCTTTGTTAGCCGGCCAGAGTGAAGCGCAAGAGCTATATGCACGTAAGGGTGGAAGTGCTCAACCTGCGTAATAGCGAGGAACGGCTGAACGGATTACCGGGATCCAGAAATCAGTGCACACCTCTCTACACCCTTAGCTGACCGCGCCGATGTTGCCGCCTTGCCGCCTAATATGTTGGCTGATTTCGGGGGGCCCATCTAGTGGGAGGCGAGTCACCGTCTGGCATGATTATTAAGATGAGACATTTTATGTGGCAGGCGTCCCGTTGTCTCGTCAATATCCCGGTAAACAGTCCAGCAAGATCCTATCCATAAACCCGGAATAGTTCCCTTCTTATCTGCAAAAGGCCTTGCACCTGGTGGGTACTGTCTTTGACTGTATCTCTTCAATAGTGCAGACAGAGATAGTATCCGCTAGGTGTACACATCCACACTTACATAATTGTGTCTCAAAGGGGCCTCTTCGTGTTGGATTCTTCGTTCTGTATCCCCACGTACGCCTTCTAAAAGGACCGACCTTGTGCCGTGATTTCCCGCAGGAGAGATACAAAATAATAATAATAATGTATGAATACAAAAAGTGATTATGAACGTCCCACCAAATCTGAGCCTGGTGTCACTTTTCTCTCTCTAAATCAGATCCCGAAATTGTATGTATAATTGACATTAAATGAAATAGGGTAACGACGGTAGCCCAGCGGATAAGAAGGTACGGGAGGTCCTAGATTTGGATTCGAGCATGCACCTCTGGTTCTATAAAACCTATGTGCGTTTCCTCTCTACCCCCCTCCTCTCTATACCCCTGTCCGAATTAAACTTCTTGGGACTTTTCCATCGCGTTGTTGACAGAAACGTTCCGCACGCACACATCTCGCGGGCGTGTGAACGCGCTTGATCCGCGCGGCGCAGGCGCAAGTAAACACCCTGTTGTGATATTAGATACTTCTTATCCCAGGGAACACGCATTTGATAGGTATGAATGGATAAACCTTCATTTAAATGTATTAAGGTGAATAAGGTCATATAAGGTGTTGCAAGCGTCCATGGGCGGCGGTAATCGCTTACCATCAGGTGATCCGTCTGCTCGTCAGCCAGCTTTATCATATAAAAAAAAAACAGATTGGAAGAACCCCAAATAAAAAATTGACCATAAAATGAGATAGACGTAAACTTATATTCTAATAAACGTCATAGTAAATACATATAGACATCTGATAACTAGATGATCATATTTTATTAAAAAGTAATCAATGAAGAAAGTAGTATAATATAACATAACATCCGATGTTTTAAGTTATATCAGTTTTATGTCGGGATTTAAAAAACGCAAGTGAACATCAGACAAGTTTATCCAGGGGGAATCAAGGACTTCCCTTAAACAATAGGTACTTGAATAGCACTAAATAATCGTAGAAAACTCCTCAAATAATCAACCCAGAACCATGGTGTCTTACTAGTGTAAGGAATTTAGATGCCTTAGCATCTGCAGTAATCTATTTAGAGGATGGTCCGGTGCAGTCGGTTTTTCTTCAGTTCCGCTGCGGAAGACTGATCCGCTTCCGGACTGTTACCGCTATTTGTCTACGAAACCATGCGGAAATAGATTACACTCTCTTTTACTTCAATGCGATCACAGTCAATTGGTCACATTTTCAATAATATGGTAAACAATTTTACTAGATTTTTTTTGTAATCGTAGGTAGGTTCGTCGCAATAGAAGTTCTTTTTTTAATCGAATTGTGCATTATGTCACAGTCGGATTGTGTAATCATCACATTACGGCTAGCTGTTATCAATAACTGGGCCAATTTGAAATGCGGTTGTTCAACGATTAGCCGGATTGTCATTCTTCGTCGTCATGTGTAATTCACGTTTAGGCGCATCGTACTACTTCCTAGATCTGAAACTCGCTCCTTTGTCGATAGTTATTTTACTCCTCCACAATGAAAAGAGTAGAAATTATTTAATTGCACCTGAAGATTGTTTATAAACACAGACATATATTGATACGTTCTCATAGTTTAATTCACTCATAACTTCGCAATTTAGCAAAACATTTTCTGTAACTAACATAATTTTTGTTATTATGTCAAGCAGCGCCACGAGTGCTAAGAATTGGAACTAAAATCTGTCAAAGTGGCGGCTAGCCATGTTGAATAACATATGACGCTGAATACATTCCGGCCGTTTTTTATTCAGCCGCATTCAATCCGGCTAATCGTTGAACCGCCGTATTTCAAAACGGCTCTATTTTTGATAACAGCTAGACGTAATGTAATACGGCGGATTACACAATCCGACTGCGACACATAAACGGAAATATCATGAGGAAACCTGAAAACGTGAAAAAAGCAATACGGTATGGGAAAAAATTTTTTTTCCCATACCCTTTTACCATATTGCTTTTAATCTGAAAACCGTTTTTACTCCTAAAACAGGTTTTAATCCGAAAACCGTTTCGAGGCATTTGTATTTCATAACATATTTTGATATTGTTAAAATTTAAAACCACTGGATCAAGGATATTTTCAATAAAATAGCGTTGACCTTCATTTGACCCTAGATACCGTGCCGCCCGGGGCGACAGCCTCGCCGCCCTCCGCGCACGCGCCGATCCGTCGAGACTCTGTTGATTCAGACAGGTTGTATTCAGATGATTTGTATTTAGGTGACGACAATGTCTCAGTGACTTATTCACCCGGACCAAGTAACAGATGGCGCTAGTTTGACGTTTATTTGGAGGGTGACACCAAAACTAAGACAGCGGGCTGTCTTTATTTTGTTTTACCGTAATGTGACCAGATAGTGATTTAAAATTTCCCCGGATAAAATGCATTTTTAGAAGTACGTTATTTTTTCTTACGATATATTTCTCGCAAATTGGGGAAAATAACATATGGGAACACTACGCGTATTTGTGACGTCACAAACACGAATTCAAAATGTTTGAAAATTAATTAAAAAATAACTACTTGCTATTTTACAAACATATTCAAAGTAGTTACTTAAAACAGTAAAAGGCATTGAAAAGAAATATTAAAACCATACTTAATATCTCATAGGTTACAACTCTATAAGGCACAAGTTCGGCCCCACATGGAATACTGCTCCCATCTCTGTGCTGGTGCACCACAGTACCAACTTCTTCCGTTTCACCGGGTACAACGTACCTGCTTGAATTGTCGGTGATTTGACTCTCTCTAGTCGACTTGATCCTCTAGCATTGCGGCGGGACATAGCTTCCCTCAGCATTCTATACCGCATCTATCATGGGGAGTGCTCTGAAGAACTGTTTCATCTACTCCCTGCAGCCGAATTCTTACATCGAACCACTCGCAAGCGATTGTCATTCCATCCTCATCATCTCGATGGATGGCGGTCTAATACTGTGCGTTTTTCCCGGAACTTTCTACCACGTACCTCAGTTCCGTTCCGTATACGACAAAAAAGAAGTCACATACATATAAACTTAATGATGATAATTTAAAACCATTAATGTAACTTATCAGGTTTAGTAAAACTGAAAATGCTAATTCAGCCTATTGTCTTAGTAAACCATGCGGATCTAATTAACTAGGTACTTAAGCCCCACATTTGATTTCTAACAAAGATAATAACTAAAAACATTGTTGTCTTATGATGTCAGTTAAGATTGTCAACAATCTTGAAGATAATACAAAGAAGTGAAGTAAAAAACAACATTTTGTATTGGAAGGAATATAACAAACAAATACAATCTAAGACCATACTGCTACATTCATGCAAGCAAATTGAGGCGCTGAAACAGGAGAAGAAAACATAAACTGGGATTGAGGTTTTATTTCAAGGATAATCATAATGTGAAGGTTTACTACATCTTCTTTTACCACAAAGGTTAATTAAATAATTAGTACAACACAGATAGATACATATATTATCTAAAAATAATTATAAAAGATATTCTGCACTAGCATTGTGCACATTTTTTACGGAATACATCGCAATCCGCTTTCTGGTTAGTCAAATTTGACTTTATGCCTTGAAGATATCGGGTAGATACTATTTTCGTGGAGCTCGTGGACCTTATGGTATCTAGCACCTCACATATAATATGTCATCACTATCCTATCAGATATCCGTTGTACTCCTACTCACGAAATATTTTTGTCATCTGCGATCCTATATTTCTCGGATTGAAATGCCTGTAGTCTTTTGGTTTCGATTAAGCGTCACCGATAACACATTCTGCCTGTGACATAAAAGATCTTTATAGTGTCCGTCTCCTGCATTCCAGTCGTTGTCCGTTGGTGTGTTCATCTTCATCATATATTAGGATACTAGATCTACTTTATTATTCATTTTGTAACTCAGACTTCATTATCTTCGCAGGCATAACAGTCGGGCTCACCGTGATCCCGCAAGCGATCGCCTACGCCGGGGTAGCTGGCCTGCCCCCTCAGTACGGCCTCTACTCCTCCTTCATGGCGTGCTTCGTGTATACCGTCTTCGGGTCCGTGAAGGACTCCGCCATCGGGCCCACGGCCATCGCCGCCATCCTCACAAGGGAGAACCTGCACGGCCTGGGCCCAGAGTTCGCGGTGCTGCTAGCCTTCCTCTCAGGGTGCGTCGAGCTGCTCATGGGGATACTGCAGTTAGGTAAGTGTTACTCATAACCGTCTACCTATGTTATTCCCGAACCACTCCACTCCACTCTGGCGATAAGAGAGTGTCGCTAGAGTTAGGTCGGTCTACTTCCGGCCGCGCAGGAGAAAAGCCCAACATAACCCGCCGGACCCCGGCAGGAGGGTATAAGAAGTCGCTACGCTATGTCGGCCCACTTCACGTCTAGAAAAGGGATAAATAGATTACTTTAAATGTGGGAGAGCCACGCTTAGTCATGAATGGGTTGGCTCGACCGGAGTGATACCACTGCCTCACAGAAGACCGGCGTGAAGCAGCGCCTGCGCTGTGTTTCGCCGTGTGAGTGAGGTTACCGGAGGCCCAATGGGGGGAAGGGGAAAAGGTTGGCAGCGCACTTGTGACTCCACTGGTGTTGCGGGTGTCCATGGGCGGCGGAATTGCTTACCATCAGGTGATCCGTCTGCTCGTCTGCCACCTCTCATATAAAAAAAAACTTGGACATTGCAATCCATAAAGGCTAGAGAACTTTAAAAAAATATAAGTGTTTATTTCGGACCACTAAATCCATATTAGTGTTATAATAACAATGTAAAAACCTATGTAAGTACCTATTTACTGTTTTAATAAATGTAATATCTAAATAAGGATCTAATCTGAAACGTTTTTATTAAAGATTCATTTCATGCTAAGTATCTTTTTAATTGATTCGATAGGATAAGATATTCACTCAGATCAGAATATATTATTCTCACAGGATCGTATAATTAAAATCGAATCAAAAATGTTACGCAACTATAAACAAAACATCTGAATCAATATTACATTATTGATAGTTGTACCTATACAATGCGAAAGTGCATCAGTTCGTGGATTCAATGTTTATCCAGTATGGCTTTCCTTGACTTGTCTAGTAAGGGTGTATTATACGTGTCTTTAGCAACAAACTGACGCTGACCGCTTACAAAATTGAAATAAACGGCTGTCGACTAGATCGCATTAAACCAGACCATGTAGCATTATTTTTATTAATATTTAGTGATCCGTGGCGACGTGGAAATGGGATGAAGATCGCCATGCAATTTGCACCCACGTTGACTCAAATGTAAAGACGGAGGTCGAAATAATAAGAACTTATTTTATGTGTCGAGAGAAAAAATAACTACCCATCAATGGCTATTTCAATATTTTTTGCCATTTGAAATATATCTAGATTAATAGGTAATATGCCTGATCGATTGCTTATTGTTTACTTTATTAAATAATTATTTGAATTTTAACCCATATTGTTTAGGAACCTGTTTAGTGCATCGCTGAAATGCTCACTGGCAAAATTTAGCAAGAGGTTTCAGAATAACCCTATATTTGTATAAGTTTCAAGTCGAATTGTGAACAACATTACACAAAGAAACTCGTGAGATATTATTGTTAGAGATGAATTGTCTCAAACATTTCAACGAGCACCATTGTTACCGCTTATTTCTTTAGTCTCAGTCTCAGGTTATCTAGGCCGATTTCAGGTCCCAATTGGAACGAAGAAGGAAGTGATTACACACAGGCGTGTTGTGACCCCCGTATAAAGTCAATCATCAATTCCTGACCTATTCCCAGGTTATCTAGGGCGGTGTGTTACTTCTTCCTTGTGCCTGTCATTCGCTATCATGCATCCAATGTTTTTAATCATATCATTCTTCAGACAATCCATTCATCATCTTTTTCGGCTGTCCTCTGTTCCTAACTAACAATGTTACACTCATCACTTTTTTGGTTGCGTCCTTTTTATCTTGCCCGTACCCTGGTACGCTAGTAAGTAAAACTAATTGAAATTGAGTGTCAGGAAAAACGATTTCACCTTTTTTTAACCACCGTATAAAGTCAATGTTTTGCATTGAGTCAAAGACCTCTTCAGAAGCACCTGGCCGAGCGAAACAGTTGCGTGTAAAATCGGCCGCTTTATCCTTTGAGTCTCGCTCTGCGCTTACGCACGCTGCTTGAAATTGTAAGGGTGACGAGGTATGACGAGTTCGCTCATATTTAAGACCTTGTCCAGAAGTGGCAAATTCTGGGGCGAAAGAATTGGGCGCGCGATTTTAATTACACACTGGCGTAAATTTTGCACGCATCTTGTAATACCTATTATGAAACGCCTCCCATTCGCGCGTAGCTCTAAACCGGGCTTAGTTTTTAACTTGTGGTAGACGGTATAGTATTTATTCATTATGAATGATATATGTTAAAATTGTCAGTAGGCTGTTCGGTATACTCTAGCCAAATAGTTGTGGCAGTCGGTGTCATTTTTCATTCATAAAATACTCTACCGTTTGCCTCGAATCTTTGCATGTAGTATGGCTAAAGTAAAGTTTATGGTACTTGATACCAGATGGATCCAAGTAGTGGTATCAAATACCATAAACTTTAATACAACAGAATAAATACTTCTCAATTTTCATACAAATGAGTGTCCGCCCACGTTACGTGGTATTGACAGGTGCGTAAACTTTCCGTTTCCATTCGATGTACTAAATAACCATACAATAATAGAGTAAATCGTACAATAATAAAGCGTCCTCATATTTGTAGATAATAGAGAAATAAACTAACACGAGCCGCTCCAAGCGCGTGGAGAAATATTTGAAATACCACTTCTCTGTTTGTGTTTCAATGTTATTATTTCATAACGCTTCTTGTCGCGTGTAATGTCGAGAATATTCTTAGGTTTATACAGGTCACTTTTATTGCTCACTTTGACTCACAAACTAGGAATGCTTTATCTAATCGTTAAAATTGGGATTCCTATTTTTATTTTTACAGTTGGAATAACTTAAGCAAATTTAACAGTTACGTCATGAAATTACTCAGGTATTCTATGAAAGTTTAAATAAAAAATTGAATGTGCAAAGCAGTTATTTTATGTTTATAATAAATATCTAATTCAAAGACGTTAGATACAAAATGCAGGTATGAGTAACATTGTTGTCACTTATAACATAAAGAAAGATAGTCCAACCAGGCGGTCTTATCGCTTGTAGCGACTTCTTTCAGACTAACACTGCAATTTGGTATTTATTTTGCAAAAGACGAAAACAAAAACAACAGAAAAACAGTAACTGAAGGTCTACGTTTGTAAGTATCGAGTAAAAGTAACGTTACGAAATAAATCTGGATTCTAGAATCCAGGGCTCTATACATACCTTACGAAACGTATCGGCACTCCGTACTGTACCTAGATACCATAAAGTTCGCGTTACGGAAAAAGAGTTTTTTTTTTATAGAGGCACAGTATATTGGCTCTACTCAGCCTGATGGTAAGCACGAAAAGAGCCCAAGTTGCAATTACAACGGAAGCGATGTCAGGCATCACCTCCGTTGGCACCGCCATACTGGCCCGCGAGATGCTTCTTCACGCTTCGTTTGAACTACGAATACCTAAGTTATTAAGTAAGTGATAATGATGATCATTTAAATGTTCACAAAATTGCATAGGTCCTGTGAATCTCTGACAATAGTGTTACAAACCCGTGACAAAATATTTAAATGAGAGCTTACTGTAATGGCTGTCTGATAAGACGAATGAGTGAATTATGGTAATACTATAGGAACTGCAGATTTCATCTAACCACACAGGAAATTGTTCGTTTATCGTGTCATCTTGGCCAACATGTAATGCTACGGTGTTTTGATATAATTACGAATAAATAGATACCTAGGCACACCGATGTAGGTACCTAGGTACGTAGACAAGCACATTCGAAGCGAATTTTAAATTGTGGAGGAGCTGGTCAAAATCTGCGACTCATTATGTGTCTTCAAACACTATGTACTGCTATGTGAAACCAGCTCAAACCAACCAAAATGTAAAGTCAAAGTGCAAGCTCATTGATTTACCGGCTGTCCCCAGGGTTCCTGATCGACTTCATCAGCGGGCCCGTGTCGGTGGGCTTCACGTCGGCCGCCGCCATCATCATCGCCACCACGCAGGTCAAAGACATCCTCGGCCTCAGTTTCCCCGGCGGGAAGTTCCTCCAGGCAGGTGCCACATGCTACTTTACTTCTTGTCTATCTCCTTAGAATATGACCACAGATTCTCCTGTCTTCTTTGCTTATTAATCATAGAAAAACGGTACCTATCTACATATTTAAATTTCCTGTTTGAATTTCTGCCTTTACTAGCACTTGTAACTTTACCACATTATTAGTTTTTGACATTTTTTTTTATGATATAGGTGGCAGACGAGCCGACGGATCACCTGATGGTAAGCGATTACCGTCGCCCATGGACACCTGCAACACCAGTGGTGTCACAAGTGCGCTGCTTACCTTTTAACCCCTCTTCCCCTGGATTGGGCCTCCGGTACCCTCACTCACGCAGCGAAACACAGCGCATTCACTGCTTCACGCCGGTTTTCTGTGAGGACGTGGTATTACTCCGGTCGAGCCGGCCCATTCATGCCTAAGCGTGGCTCTCCCACTGTTGACATTTTTACAGTGGTCTATCCCCTTGGCAAGATTTGGTTTAGGCGATTGAAAACGTTTACTAGATCTATCTTTTGAAAATCTTCCTCACTTACCTACTAAAGTTGGACTCATGCGAACAAATGGTCTTGCCATAGGCCGATTGATTGGATACCTAACCTGTACCTAGGTAGATACCACATAGACGTGTGTAACTCTTTACTGAAAAACGACTCAGTGATCCGACTCAGCCAAATGATGCACTGTACACTGAACTGAATCTCTAATTTTCGCTCCGAATGTATCATTTGACTCAAATGGATCTCGAGTCTGAGTGAGCCGAATGATCCGAATGAGCTGAATGATCCGAGTAAGCTGATTGAACCGAGTGAGCCGAATGACTCGAACAAGCCGAATGATTCGAATGAGTTGAATGATCGGAGTAAGCCTAATGATCCGAATGAGCTGAATGGTCCAAGTGAGCCGAATGAGCGGGATGATCCGAATTAGTAAAGCCGAGCGAAAGAGTAAGCTATGGACTATCCGGGGTGAATAGGTATCCGTCTTTCCATGTACTACGCGGGGAAAAGAGATAGGTACATTACACGACACAACAGGAGGGGATCAATTATTCATTCGTAACAAAATCAATTAATCAAGGATCTATCTGAGAGTCGATGTTCCAAATGATTCTAATGAAGCGTTTGCACTGTTCCGCATCTTTGCACTGATCCAGATGCAAATGTTCCAATCTTTTGAAAGATATGTTTTAGCCAGGTCTAATACCACATAGGTACTGGATATAGGCTAATAAAAGCAGCACAAACGGATCACAATAAACCTAAACCTAGGCTCGGTCCTTTCAGTAAAGTGGGTTATGCTGACGGCGTCCGTCACCGTACACCATGCCACGACCTGCGCTGGCACACACACATATACTCACATGTCACCATGATCAGGTGTAGGAATTTTATGAATTCCTTTAAACCAGTTTGTTTAGGTCTGCGCTAGTCAAAGTGCTTAGAATGCGTAAATAATTCCAACTTATAATAAGGTACGAAGTATAGCCTAAATGTAATAAGTATGTACCTACAAGTCAGTTAGGTATGTTTGTGCGTCACACTGTGGTCACACTCTTAACATAAATTTAGATAAGTTTTTTTTGGTCTTTGTTATGTTCGGGCAAAACTTATGCGTTTTTGCTATACTCGAGGCAGACTATGTACTAATAGCCGTGTGGCTATTCGATTGAAGAGTTTGTAAACATGTATGTGTAGGTATGTGTATACCTACACATACATGTTTACAAACTCTTCAATCGATTTTCTCCTCAATGTCAATGTCGAACGCGTTTGGTTCAATTTCTAACCGAAATTATTTTCAAACCTGATGTCTGTGCAATGATCTTGACACATGACACTGCCTGCTACGAATCTTTGGCTTGGATATCCTCATCTTAGCGTGTAATTCCCGGTTGCGTCCAAAGCTGTCGCTTTGAAGCCCGGGTAGGCTACGCTTAGACCATGATTCAGGATTTGGGGAGTCTGGTAATTACAATGAGGCGGCTGCCGTCTGACTGAATCTTTGACTCATTTATTTACTTATTTAAGAAAAAGAAAACTTAGTATTTTACAGTGCTATTACACCAAAGTATACACAAGCTAAATTACAATAAAATTGCTATATTTTTTTACTTAAAAAAGTTACAACACGTTATAGAAATAATCCTAAATTGTCATTATGGACGCCCATGTCAGGAAAATGCGTTAGCAAGTCGTTGAGCAGTTATTGAGTATAGTGGCTACTTTTTACACGAATAGATAAGTATTAGATGCAGAAAGATTTTAAATTAAATATGTATTGAAACCATCACGCCAGTCAGGCTTGAGGTTGCGTTTAGTCGTACTTATTTGCATTCGCCGGTTTTGCCCGCGACAGGCAATCAATATTTTTTCCGTCCCAATTATGTCAGGATATTTTTTGTCCGCATAAATTAGTGTTTTTGCGATTCTAGCACACTTTCCCTTGGCCTTGAGCCGATTTGCATCAACTCCTAGCTCAAAATTCACTAAGCACATTTAAGATCACGGAAGTTGTATACCTAAAACTCCTAAGAGTGATGATAGCTCAGTGGCGTGGTTCCAATCAGAGCATACACCTCTGGTTCAGGCAGTCACTTCATTGTACTTAATTACATATCAGACTCGCCAAATCCTGAATCATGATCTAAGCGTAGGTACTCTGGGGTCCAAAGCGAAAGCTTTGAGGAGAATTACACGCTAAGATGAAGAAAAATATTTAAGATCAGAGACGGACGTAGGTAGGTAGATAAGTAACAAAACTAGAAACGTTTAATGTATTCAAAATATTGTTGAAATGATTTGTTTGATCACGAAAGTCACCATTACTCTTCGTTGTTTATTTATGACCTATTGTTTGTTTTGGAGGTCTTGTTAGTAAACATTATTAGACACCATCTCGCTGTGATAAGGCCGTGGCCTTGCGACCGCTTCGCCGGTAGGCTTAGAGCAAAGACCCGTTAACCTAGCAACCCAATACGTGGGTCGTTTACCTTTAATGTTAGATTTCAAAGCCTCTGAAATTTAATTTGATTTAATTTAATTTAATCCGGCTCGAAGGACCATATGCAGCCTTTTGTCCTCGGTTATCTGGGGTCGGCGCCGTATGTTTTCTTCTTCCTTATGTCCCTGTCATCCAATCATCCATTTCTTGCAGAATAATATAACTTAGTACATAAATAAATAACTTTAACTTAAAAGACAACGAGTTGGTATCCTCCCTGGGTCTGCTAGCTACATTTTAATTTTTATGTGATAGGTGGCAGACGAACGGGCGGATCATCTGATGGTAAGCGACTGCCGCTGCCCATGGACACCATTGGAGTCACAAGTGCGCTGCCATCCTTTAAACCCCCCTTCATCTACATTGCAGTTCTGTTTCTCTGTTTTATTAAGCTCCCATCCCTTCCCATCTAGCTACAGGTCTTCTCTTTTTCTTTTATAAGTGGCAGATGAGCTGACGGACCACCTGATGGTAAGAGATTGCCGCCGCCCATTGACACCCCCAACACCAGTGGTGTCGCAACTGCGCTGCCAAGCTTTCCTTTCTTCCCCCCAAATTGGGTCTGTACCTTCACTCACTCAGCGAAATACAGCGCTGCTTCCTGCCGCCTGTTCTCTCTGAGAAAGTGATATCATTCCGGTCGAGCTGATCAGTTTATGCCGAAGCGGTTATTATCACACAATAATTTTAACTGAATGTTGTTGCAGGTGTGGACGGGCATCTACGAGCACATCGGGGAGACGCGGCTCTGGGACACGGTGCTGGGGCTGTCCTGCATCGTGGTGCTGCTGCTCCTCAGGGTAACTTTCTTTGGTCCCATGTCTGTTTGGTCTACTTTCATAATTATTTTAAAATAATTTGTTAACTACCTTACATTTATCTGTTTATCACAACTCGAGGACCTAGGTACAATGAAAGTCTCGCAAAAATTAAGATACCTAGGTTATAATGTCTTATCCAAACAAAAGACAGTGTGAGATGAACGGGTATAAAAATTCGATCATAAATTGCGTATAATTTGTTGGCCCTCTTGAAATATTCGTATTATTTCATAGTGATAACAAAATACCAAAAATTATGGTTATTATTAGTCAACAGAAACGTTCACAAAACAGTAGGTACGTCCAAAATGTTCATCTTGCGCCTTTCGAATAGGTTACTACAGCTTTCCCGTCTTCATCAAAGAACCGCAAAGGTACGAATATGCGCACGCGCACCGTCTCTACCTCAACATTGACCATTTAGAGCACCTAAGTAGGTGCTCTGGATATAAGTAGGTATATCGAGTCACTATCACTGGACAGTGTTTATTTCGAAGAAACTCACGTTAACTCAATTCCCAGATATCACCTCATCTTTCTGTCTTCTTCCGCATTTGTATTTTGTAGTTCGTCCCTCCAAGTTAGTCAGCTGACTTCCTCCAGCACTTAATAGGTTACAAGTTGCCTGTGCGCATTTCCATGGTGCTTCAGATGCGTATCGCGGCTATGCACGTTGCACGTCCGGGCGCAGGTCATTACGGCTCGTTACAGTAATTGAATCGAGTGTAATTGGACTTAGCACCTCTGTGTCTAATGCGTCATGAATGGAGTTAATAGTGCCATTTTATTGTGCCTCAGAGAGTTAGGTTGAAAATCACATAAGTACCTAAGTATAACTAATAAATGAAGTGACTAGAAGAGCCTGTTTACATTTAATCGAGGGGACAGTCAAGTTCAAAATGTCAGTCTCGCTATGGAGTTGTTTCTAGTACCTACCTATCCCAATTATTGTAAGCGAACCAAAGATCGAAAGCAGATCTCTACATACGAAGTATCTGCATGGATCGCTATAGTCATCATCATCGTCATCGTCAGCCCATTTAAGTCCCCACTGCTGGGGCACGGGCCTCCCTCAATCACATGAGGGGTAATTGCCATACTCACCACGCTTGGCAGACGGGTTGGCGAGGGTTTTGATATAAATGCAGAGTTTTCCTTCTCTGGGTGCTGATGATCATGCCAGCAGCTTTACCTTAGTCGCCTTTTACGACACCTCGGTAAGAGTGAGTCGCTATAGTACGAAGTAGATATTTAGCAATGACGGGATAAGCTCGATTCCTATAGGCTACATTGAACCAAAGTTGCTTAAAACTGCAAAATCTGGAGAAAGGATATTAAGGCCCAGTAGCATTGTCCTCCTCGTAGTCCTATGCTCAGCAAACTACTACCAAGTAGTGGACATGCTCATATACTCCGAAAGCCGATTTATAGTCACTATTCTAAATGACCCACGCAACAGAGCACACACGGCCGTTCCTTCGTGATCACTGAAAACCATCAACACTAATGACAGGCAAATTTTTTCCCCATTCCAGAAAGTGAAGGATATAAAAGTGAGTGGCGGCGAGCAGGGCGAGGGCGGGCGACTGCGCGGCTTCACGGCGCAGGCGCTGTGGTTCCTCTCCACCACCAGGAACATCCTGGTCGTGCTGGTCTGCGCTGCTCTCGCTTACTACTTCGACACTCAGAACAAGGCGCCCTTCGTGCTTACTGGTGAGGATACTCAGCTACTTGAGACACGGGCGCTGTGGTTCTTCTCTACCACGAGGACCTACCAAGCGTGTCAGTGGCCGCTGTTCTCGTTTACGACTTCAACATGCAGAACAAGGCTCCCTTCGTCATGACTGGTGAGAGGATCCTCTGCTACTTAGAACCCAGCCGCTGTAGTTCCTCTCCGCTACGAGGAATATCCTGGTCGTGCTGATCTTCGCTGTGGAACTTTGAAGCGAAAATGTTACTTCTTATCGCCAAAGCTTTATAGCCCACACGATAAGTGGAAGACTTCTTGGCTTGTACGCAGACGCTATGGATCTACACTTACTTACACAATGAACGAGTTTTTCATTTATTGATCGACTTTTGATGTTGGTGATTCCGACTCTGATGCCCTAAACCTTCATGGTTACCCAAAAGTATAGTCGATTTGGCTATTAGGTGCCTACAAGTAGCTATACCTACATTTATCTGAAGTCCATATCAATGATTCATGACGTGTTCACCAGGTGATGTGAAGCCGGGCCTGCCGCAGATCTCGCCGCCACCTTTCTCTGCCACCGTGGGCAACCACACGTACACCTTCGTGGAGATGACGTCCACGCTGGGCTCCGCCATCTTCGTGGTACCGCTGCTCTCTATCCTCGAGAACATCGCGCTGGCTAAAGTTTTCTGTAAGTTATTTATTTATTTATTTGTTTATTTTATACACATTACAATTATTAAAGTAAAAAGGTTAAAAAAGGTATTTAATTAAGCAATTAATAGTGTCCGAAGCTTCAGATTTTCAGATCCGTCATCAAGATCATGTAAGTATCTAAAATCTTCTCGGAGACATCTTCTCTTTGTCAAACAAATCATTAAGTTGAAAATGTTTCAAATTATGAAGATTAAGTTCTACTTTCGGTTTGTAATTTCTCAAGAACCAGTGGTAAATATCTCAGACCAGGACTGTAATTATCCTGTCCAGTCAGCAGCCCAACGGGTGGCAGGTCGTCCAACCCAAATGTAGACTTTTAAAAACTATTATCTACTTACGCTTGCCTACCCGTCTCATCTCTATCCAGGAAATCAGTAGTATCAGTATTAGGTAGTAGTAGGTAACTCTTCTGGAGACTCCTTACAGATGGGAGTGGCCCAGGGCTCAATATTAGGGCCCTTAGTCTTTCTTATATATATATATATGTAATATGGCCTCAGTTTCTTTATTAAATTCCGCTCATTGATGTCGTCTTCAATGTTCAAAGCAATGGCGTAGTGTGGTAGGAGGAAGAAGGGGGGACATCAGGCGGCAAACGAATGGGAGCGGGATAATCTCACATTCTTCTCACATCCTCAGAGGGGGCGGGTGGGGGCGTCTAGGAGGAAAGTAGGGCGGCAAAATAGTCTTCCGCGCCGGGCAACCGACACCCACGCTACATGCACTGGTTTCCTATCTGTTTCCAGCGGAAGGCAAGTACGTGGACGCGACGCAGGAGATGCTGGCGCTGGGCGTGTGCAACATCGCGTCGGCGCTGGTGGACTCCATGCCGGTGTCGGGCGCGCTGTCGCGCGGCGCCGTCAACCACGCGTCCGGCGTCGCCACCACCGCCGGCGGGCTCTACACCGGCGCGCTGGTGCTGCTGTCGCTGCAGGTACTACATATACTATCTTGACTGCCTCGTTGGCGCAATGGGTAGTAGGTCGCACTTTAAAGCGACGGCTGTGCAAGAGGTCCCGGGTTCCATCCCCGGGTCGGGACAAAAATTTGTACCTAAGTTTTCGGTAAGAAATTCTTAGTGGCAGTACGGAGTCTGGAAGATGGCGGTCCTGTACCCCGTGCCTCGAAAAGCAAGCAGTTAAGCAAGCGGTCCTGCGCCCATCCCTTTTCGTTCGTGTCACAGTAGTGTCTCATTGGAATATGAGGGTAAGAGAATAGAGTGCACTTGTGTTTGCGCATACACTTGAACACTATAATATATCCTGCGTACGTGGCTGATCGTTAAGATTGGCCGCCGTAGCCGTAATCGGTTGGTGGATATTACATTACTATCTTAACCGTGGAAGAAGCCACGGATTCACTGAAAACCGGTGTGAAGCAGTGATTAAATTACGCTGTGTTTCGCCTAATGACCGCTAGTCTCAATTGAAGGGAAGGTTGACAACGCACTTGTGACTCCACTGGTAATGAAGGTGTCTTGTGATGTTAAAGATTATCAGGCTATCCATCTGAAACCTGTACTCTACATTGTACTTATCGTATTTCGGAAAAAAATTTTGCTCTGTTTCATGATTCCGGCATGTGCAATCTTTTACCTAAATGAAAGGTTTTAACCAAATTATATTTTTCCAGTATTTCACTCCATACTTCTTCTACATTCCGAAGGCGTCGCTAGCGGCAGTGATCATCGCGGCCGTCGTCTTCATGATGGAACTGCACGTGTTCAAGCCCATCTGGAGGACCAAAAGTAAGTTCATCCCCACAAATTGTAACGGTAGATTTTATTAGATGACATCATAAAAGATAGCTCATCAGGGCTGTGGGAGAGCCGCTTTGACTTGAATGGGCCGGCTTGACCGAAGTGATAGATACCACCTGACCAGGCCTCACTGAAAACCGGCGTAAAGCAGCTCCTGCGCTGTGTTTCACCGTGTGAGTGAAGATACCGATTGCACCAATCCGCGGAGAAGAGATTTGAATGGATGGATATCTAAGATCTGCAAACAACAGAAATGCAATAAATCGTTTGAATTTGGAGAGTGATAATGGCTACTTTATGATTTTTTAACGCAACCTTAGCAAAGCCGCGGGTTAAAAGATAGTACAACAAAACCATGAAATCGATATCCTAGACTGGGTTATAATATATCCCCATCGTTTTTCTAGAGCTGGACATAATCCCAGCGGTGGTGACGTTCGGCGCGTGCTTACTGACGCGGCTGGAGCTCGGCATCGTGATCGGCATCGCCGTCAACCTCATGTTCCTGCTCTACGCCTCGGCCAGGCCCTCCGTCAAGGTCACCACGGCCGTTGTGAGTATCCCAGTCTACATTCATCTTCACTCACTCACCTCAGCGTATTTTCCAGTTGTGTTCAAAGCCGTTACTTCGGAGGTTAAGGCTTTGAAAAAGAAATACGCTCTTTCTTTGAAGGTTTAGAAATCGTATCGGTCTGGAAATACCTGCAGGCAGGATAGTTAATCCAATAGTTTTGTCGTAAGAGGCAGAAAGTTACTAAAAATTGCACAGTTGACGAATGCAAACCATCTCAATATTGGGAGTTGTATTATGATTCTAAAATTTATAGTTATTTCATATCAAATCAGCTGAGTATTTTGCTAGTGTCTTCTCGGCAGAAACTACATTCCGAATCAGTGGTAAACTAAATGTTCATGTTGACACTGTTCAGTGTTCTGTATGCGCCTAACTTGAACTATTTTTATTAATCAATAATATCATCCAATCAATTACGGCTACAGCAGCCAATCTCAACGATCAACCACGTACACAGGATATATTAGTGCTCAAATGTGTGCGCAAACACAAGTGCACTCTCTATTCTCTTACCCTCATATTCCGATGGGACACTACTGTGACACGACCGGAGAGGGATCGGGCGCAGGACCAACGGCTCAACGTGCTTTCCGAGGCAAGGGGTACAAGACCGCCAACTTCCAGACTCCGGCAGCCCGTAGTTTCTTACCGAAAACTTTGGTACATTTTTTGTCCCGACCCGGGGATCGAATCCGGGACCGCTTTAAAGTGTGACCCACTATCCACTGCGCCACCGAGGCAGTTAATCAATAAGTGTAAGTTGAAATGACTGCCAGACAGTCTGTAAACAGAGGGAGATGGCGAGAGATCGTGAGGCTAGCTGTGTCCGCCTCTAACACCAACAAGGACGCCTCAAAGTGACCACGACCACTCTGGCAAGAGCGTAGCGACAGAGAAGAAGAAGTTGATATGATTGTTGTATTCTGTCGTCAGTCCAAGGACGGCGTGGAGCACCTGGTGGCGAGCGTGGACCGCGCGCTGGCGTTCCCGTCGGCGGAGTTCGTGCGGCGCGCGCTGCGCAAGGCGGCCGAGCGCTCGCGCCAGCCGCTCGTGCTCGACGCCACGCACGTGCAGGCCGCCGACTTCACCGCCGCCAAGGTTGTTCACATTCATTGCCCCCAGCACACAGACATAATAATTAACATAGATACCTACCTACACAAGTTACGGTATCTAAGGACCGGCCTCTGAGTGAAGAATTTGAAGTTAAGCACGATTTGAGCACAAAGTTGAAGTATGCCTCAACTGTCAAAGTTCGTGCTCAAATCGAGCCTAACTTTAAATTCTCAATTCAGAAACCGGTCCATATACCTACTATTAATTATAATAACTCTCACCCCTATCTCATAGTCTAATCTGTACCTACATCCTTAAGGCAAGAGTGAACAGGCATTTTCTAGGCAAGCGCGTATTATCCTAGACCTCATCATCGCTTTCCATCAACCGCGATTGTGGTCAAAATTTAGCTTATAGTCCTACAAAAATATCCTAAATAAGAAAGAGCAAGGGCTCTAATATTAATCCCTGAAACACTCCCATCCATACAAAGGTGCTAAAAGATATTTATTCCATTACTATTTACTTTCAAATCTATGTATTATTTAATTGATTAACATTGTATCATTTATACTAATAATCTCGTGGGAGCTATTGATATAGCACATCGCTGCACCTTCATCAATAATGTTCCATTATTAACGCAGTCAAATCCTTGTTATAAATCATAAAAAACACAACATAAAAGCGAAATTCCACTGTTGTAACTATCTCCATAGCTTGCAAGCAATCTTGATTGAGGTTGGAGAACTGGATCCAGTCTTCCAACCTCATCCAGGTTGATTGATTTTTAAGAATCGATTAAATGTCACTTGAGCGAGCCCCGCGACTTACTTTCATGGTCATTGATGTACCATTCAGCACCGTGAATTAGTGCCTGCAGGTCCGGAATCAACAAGGGGCCCAGAAAGAATCTTTGATTGGATGTATCTACCTATGCTCAATCTTCTCTTTTCTTCATTTTGAGCAACTCTACCCTTATCTACCACTAGTGGTCCGTCCTCTCTTCATTTCGGGATATTAGTTTCACTTTATTCTAATAGATGGCTCTAGGCGATGGATGGCTCTAGGTGTCCACAACATCGCGCACGCGTATCGTGTTTTCAGATTACCTATAAGCGTTGACACTTTCTGTAGGATTTACCTAAATATATTGATAAATACGTAAGTGGGTGGAGGAACAGAGGACGGTCGAAAAAGAGATGGATGGATTGTGTGAAGAATGACATGATGGAAAAAGAGGTGGATGATTCGATGACGAATGACAGGGACGTATGGAAAAGGAAAACATACTGCGCCGACCCCAGATAACCTGGGAAAAGGGCAGGAGGATGATGATTGATAAATAGTATAGATTGAAGGGAGGCAGTATAAATAACTCAGAGTTGGCCCGTGCTAATAATTCTTACGCTTTGTTGTAGGGCATAAAGTCCCTGATCGAGGACTTCCACGCGCGCGGGCAGACGATAATCTTCTACAACGTGAAGCCGTCGATCGCGGGCGTGTTCCGCGGCGTGCGCCCGCGCGAGTTCCTGCACGTGGCCTCGCGCGCCGACCTCGACGCGCTGCTGCTGCGCGCGCACGCGCACCCGCCGCCTCCGCCGCACCCGCCGCGCTAGCCGGTACGTCAGCATCATCATCTATTGACTTCACAGCCCGCCAGCAGACGGATCACCTGATGGTAAGCGATTGCCGCCGTCCATGGACACCCGCCACACCATGATCCAAAATTTGATAAATCGATGGATGGATAGATGGATGGATGTAACAATTAAACTGTATGGCTCGGTATGATGATGACACAACATTGTATGAAAGTTTGGCGATTAAAAAGAGTAACTGGCGAGTTTCTTGCCGGATCTTCTCGACCAGAAACAACTTTCCGAGCCGGTGGTAGAATCGCATTATGTTTATTTATTTCTTTAGTATATTTTATGTATCAACATATATATGTATTAACATATAAATTATACATAAGTACTTATAAATAGTTTTAAGTCATTAAAATGTATGACGAAATAAAGAATTATTTGATTGATTGGATGGCGGACTAACACAGTGCGTTTCTCGCGGAACTTTCTACCACGAACCTCATTTCTGTGGAACGGTTTGGCTGCAGGAGTATTCCCCGACGGCTACGACTTAGGGACCTTTAAAAGAAGAGCGTACTCTTTTTTAAAAAGGCCGGCAATACATTTGCGGATGTTCATGAGCGGCGTTGATTACTTTCCATCAGGTGACTGGCTTGCTCGTTTGTCGGCCTCTAGCATAAAATGATTCTTATTAAAATGAAGCGAAGGACGTACGTATGAATATGACCTTCGCAACCGTTGAAATACTTGCGTGAAGCATCCCTTACTCTGTTTGACCACTTAATTTGACATTCTATTACGTCATAGCTTTTGTATGGAACGTCATTTTGCTGTACGAGCGTTCTTGCGAGCAATTTTTTCTACTCTCGTCTAGTATTCAGAATCACACAATGGTGTTGTAAACAAAAGTCTTTTTTCTCTATATTGCTTTATTGTGATCCTTACAGATGGCGTCAGCTCTGGGTCTCCGCGAGCTCGGCACGTTGCAAGTGACATACGACAGTATTTATTACCTTAGTACTTGTACATAGCACCCGACGCGGGGTATTTATTAGTCTCGATGTAAGTTAGCGTAACTAGTACTAGTTAGCGTAGAGTTCTTATGCATTCCAGAGTAAATAAATGTTGATTATTATGTTGTTTTGTCTGTGATAGTCCCCAAACTGCACGTTCTTGTAGTATGTTACAGTGGTTGGTCTTGTAAGTTTGATTGATAATAGGAATCTAAAAAAAGTACCGTCTGCATGCCTTACTTAACACACCGCGAACTAACAAACATCCAGTTACAGAAACGATCCAATATGACTTTTTACCGTTAATCTCGCTCTAATTCATTTTTATTTAGTGAACGGTTTTTGCAACTGGGTGTAAGATACTTTAGCTCGCAACTGTGAGGGTGAGAATTGTACCTACACATTGAATCATTTTGACTTTTGCCTTTTTAATCTGTTGAGAACATTTGACAGTGGGACGAAATGAGGGTTATCGGGTGTAAAAAAACCGCTAGATCAATTTGTATCCAATATCAATCGACAGTGTATCTAGTATTTTTGACTTGATAATTATGTTATAATGGCTATTTAAACAATCAGTGTTGTTGAATTTGTATCCTAGTGAGCAATACGCCATCTAGCGGAATTTTCACACGCGACAGCTGTTATTGAATCCAACGCCAATGGGCAGTAGAGCGAGAAATGGCTATTATTACATGCCATTCATACTCGATTTACTGTCTGTTGCAGTCGACTATAATTTAGGAGGCTGCAAGGTATTCAGTTTAAATGAAAGATGGTATGGAGATAATAAATGTATTTAGGTTACAGTCGCCGCTCCGTGCGGACGCACCCGCTCGACGCTCGGATACACTACGATACACGAGATAAGGAATTACATTAGAGATACATTCACTAACACTACCGATACCGGTGCAACGCACTGCACGCGCAGCTTGCCGGCGGCCTTCCACGAATGACTCCGTGTACCCTAATAACTTAATATTTACCCGCGAATAAATGTGATAGAACACCCCCAAAAACCTACCTGTAAAATTGTTTTTTTACATATCGACTATTCGTCACGCGTGCTCTTCGTAAGACTTGAGAAAGAGAGACGGAGAGATGCATAATCTCTACATATTTAGCAGACTGTCAAATCTCAATGGGAAAAATAGCAAAGTTGCCAGTTTTTCTTTTATAACATTATAATCTAATGAGTATGTTTGCTTAAATAACCTGCTAATGTAAAGACTTTTTGATCTTATTAATAATAGTGATGGAAGGATTAAAAGGTGTATTATAAAAGTGGCAGTATTAAACAATTATCAGTCTTATGTCAAAGTAAATAAAACACTTGTTAGCGTGAAAGCCGCCGAGCCAGCCGCTGTATGACTACAGGCGCTCGTCGACTCGAAAGGTCCGAACTAAACGCTAGATGCAGAGTTAGCACCAATATTAACTATAAAATCTCGGAACGTTGAGCAGTGGACAAATTCAGCGTCCACCATAGACAGTAGAACCAAGCGAGGGAAAGTGTGGCACTATTTCATCCGGTTTTAGAGTCAAAAGTTGTAAAAAAAACTTACTTTGATTTTGGTATTCCGACATTTCAATGAAAAAATCTAAATTTCATGTCCAAACTTATGTTTATACAAAATTATATATTGTTTATTATCCCATCCATTAATCAATAAAAAATTAATTAAAATTTCATCTAGGTTTCATAGCACCGCGTGCCATTGCAATAACATGCATTATTTGTGGCCTAACATAGTTGTGTCAAATCAAAGTGCCATATCTTCCATCGATTGTTTACATAAGTTTTCAACTAAAAATAATTTAGTAGAAAGATCTAATGAAAAGTGAGCAGAGTGTGAAGTATATATCCCTGAGGCTCGCACTGCACTGAGTACTAAACGAAGGATTTCGTACGAGCTGCAGAACTATTATCTACTTAATAACAGCGTACAACACGCACTATGATCAGACACGATCTGAGAATGGATCGAGACTCCGCCAGCATCACATCCGGACCCCAATTCTGGGGATTTCGATATGAAAAAAACATGGCGTATATCACCTGAAAACCATACAAAAAAAACTATGTTTTGGTGATATACCTATATCGTATGATGACAAAATATCACGTCCCGAGAATTAGGATCCCGATCATCTATTCCTAGGGGTCAATTCTTGCGCGTGACATGAAGTCGACTTCGACATAGTCAAAATTAAAAGGAATAATCATGTTCTCTAATAGTTCTTTAATAGAGAAATATCGATCCAAATCAAGTGCTCAGCGTATATATTTTTCAGGAAAGAAACTATAGAGTAAGATAAGAATAGTCCAGATAAAAGAAACTCCATTACAGCTTACGTCTGCGACTCCCTAGGACCTGCATACGTGTTGCCGACTATGAATAAGACTTTGTGAAGAGCAGAAGAATTGCCCCTTTAGACATAGATTACGCCAGCGCGAGCGAGCGGCGGACACGAGGCCGCCAGAGATCTGGAGCGGCGCGTGCAGGACGAACTCAACATTTTCAATGTCAGCAAAATCAACTGAAGGCCTTGTGATGTATTCAATGATATGATTTTTATTTGGCATTTGTTGATTCAAAGTTGAGCAAGATTGTATACACTGTTTCGTTCGTCCTGTCCGAAAAAACAGCGGGGAGTAGACCAATACCTAAATGAGTGTTATTTTAGAGATCAATATGTAGTTCGCTTTGTTAATTCGCTCGCTCCCCGCGATGGTCCCGCGCCGTTGCATTCATTTGGCATCACATCCACGAATCATACAAAATACCCTACCTAACGATTACAATATGACACAAATTATATATTATATAAACGTTTGCACTTCATCTCGCACTCGAGTCAACAATGTAAAATAATTGGATAATCACGAACTAAGCTAGGGCTGGCCGCGCGCCGGTGCGACGCGACGCGACGCGACGCAATGCAACGCAATGCAACGCAACTCAACGCAACGCGACGCGACGCGACGCGACTCAAACGCATCGCACCCACGCGCGCGACCACTGACTCCAGCTATCTACACACTCCCACCTAGTGGCAAATTCCTTACTTCCATAAATTCATCTATCTAGTCAGTGGTCGGGATAGACATCATTACGGGCAAGTGCACGCCAAACCGACTGAGCTTCAAATTGTCTTATTCAATGGCGCCTATCATGTGTGAAAAATCCGCCAGGTGGCGTACACGTACTGACGTACAACTTTATCAGTAGTTTGTCATCGTAAAATTGATAAAAATATCACGTCAATAACCACTCACCTTGTAGATGGATCTCAGTCCTACAGTACGCCATCTAGCGGATTTTTCCATTAGTCAACATGAGCTCAAAAATACATGAAATGGTTACCCAAAATCTGACAACAGTATTAATAATGATCAATCCACTCGATTGAAAGCGCTCGACAAACCGAAAGGGCTAAAAATATAAACAAAAACGTGTGTGAATGGGACACAATGTCTGCATTTTTTTTAAACTATGCTGTTTGCCAAGCATTTACAAGCGTGTGGATTGGGTATTATGGTGCACTCGTCACAGCGGTTTCGTTTGGCACAGCCGCGTACACTACGTTAATATAAATGCTTGTCGCCGCGTCGCACCGCGGAACTGCTCGCCTGCCGCGCCTCGCCCGGTGTAGTGGAACTTCCCGAGCGCCGGCGTGACGGATACAACTACATTTAACTTACTTACTATCACTAAACTACACTAACATAAACTGAATCTCTCAGATTTTGAAATCGATTAATTTTGTGCGGCAATCGTAGCCCGCGCCATAACAGACGTATAAAGTATTAAATTCAGAAAACATATTAAAGCCAACGCTCGCTCGAGCCGACCTACCGTTGAGCCAACGCCGGCCCGAGCCGAGTAAACGCTTACAAAACTTGGACAGTCGGAATATGGCAGTTACTGTGACTGACGCCTCCGCGCTCGGCCTACCCTTAACTTATTTACATTGAACCTACTAAGTTTGTGTGAACATTACTCCTATACACCGCATACAATATTGTAGCCATCACAATTTTACATTCAAACGTGTTTCTTACATTAAAGTAGAGATTAACCAACGCGAATAGCGTAACGAGTGGGTATATTATTGCAGCCATGACTAACTAACTTCTGTTAACTTATCATATTTCCTTTTGAACTTAAAAGGATTTGCCGAAAAAACGTTTAGTCTGCTCTCTGACTGACATTATTGAAGGTTACAACTTTCGCGTTTGGTAATCTCCGCCTCTTCAAAACATTTGAACAATCACAAGTGCACCATTCATTTTAAATTACATCGAGTCTTTCTTTCACTATAACTATAGACAGGAATAAGTAGGACTTTACGTTAATATTTAGTAGTCTACGCTATTATTAGATCTGAGTTATCTTCACATAGAAATTCAACTTAATTTCATACATTACAACCACAACTGACAAGTGTGTCGCACCCTAATTTATGGCTTCACAATTCATAATAGTTATGGAAAAATACTCTATTACTTGTGATATTATACGTGGCAACACGTGCGTGTTACGTGCGCGTCGCTGGCTTCGCGATCACGTCGCACGTAGCTTGTCGAATGCTGCACGTTGCATGTCGCATGCTGCACATTGCTTGTCGCACGTCGCACGATCGGGACTCCTCAGTACTTCAGCAGGTCTTCGTCTAGTTCCGTGAGCGCCAGTTTACTGTCTATCACTGCAAACATACGATCTACTGTTAGCATCCGACGATATTCACTCAATCATTCCCCGTTTCACTAAAAGCCCAACGTGAAGATTCATTGTTGTTGATCTTTTACATCTACAGTAAGAATACAACTGTTGCGAATAAAAAATAAGGATGTAAGTTAAATACAAATACTTAAACTCGACGATACAATAAAGCGAACAGAATAAATATACAAACAAAATGCTAAGATAGAATAATTATATTACTTTATAGGTAGGTAAAGAGAATGGAAGCCTCTTTGTGATGATGAGTGAAGATAAACACAAATAAAGCGAAAAGTCACAACAAACGACCAGGGTGTATAGAACATATTATGAGAGTCTGCGCCGCCCATCGCTGGGCGGGGCCAATGCTTGCTACGGTTCCCCAAAAAGTGAAATGATATGTGCTTCCCTAATATTATTACACTACACTGTATTTTATATATGTTTAATGTCCGAAAATTTACAATTCTCGAATTTTAAAATTATAAATGAGTATTCATTTTGATTTTAAGCACCAATTTATTAAAGGTCTGGTGTTATTATAGTAGGATGGGCATGTTATCTGATTACAATTCCATACTTCTAACAGGAGCTTAAGAAGTCCTCAGTGATATTTATAGTAAATATAGTATATTTGTGAAAGCGACCCTCATGACACGTATGGTGTGCCCTACAAACAAAACAATGAGAGAAGCGCCAGGCGTGATGGCGTGCCCCGGTGCAAGCCCGCTAGTAAACCTGCGACGGTCCGAGTGCCGACCTGGTACGAGCGCCGGGCGTTAGTAATAATAGTCGTACGTCGACCGTCGCCGCTGCGCCCGCGGCACGCTGTGGACGGATACTCTGTCAATTTACCAACGTCCTGATACATGGTGGTAGGTACTGATTTATATTTTCAGCACCAGTACACACAGTTACTATTTGGATAATTCTGTATGTACGTGGAAATCTGTGTAAGTACATAGTTATATAGAACAAAACAATAAAGATTTACAAGAAATTGTGACAAATCGTGAAGATTTTATATGTAAATTCATCATAGGTTCTTCACACTAATTTTTATTGCAGTTCCTTTAAAATAACTAAATCCTTTCTAAATATTATTTTGCATTAGTTACATCCAGTCGTAAAACAACGGATTTGAAAATGTATATTGAACACCGTAAGATTATTTACTTTAAATTATTTTAAAACGAATTATATTGAACGCCACTAATTCTGAAGGTCACTACACTAAGGCTTACGATTTATTATTAAATCGAATGATATTGTTATTTTGTTAATTTTATTTTTATGTATGTATTGAGTCGCTATGACTACCAATAGGACTGGCGTAGGATATTAGTCAACAAATGAAGTTTAGTTGTAGGCGGGTGGAATACTCACTTTGGTCCGGGATAGTAGTAGGGTGGGGGTCGCTCGTACTCAGTAGGGCCGAGGTAGCGAGGGGGGCCTTCTTCCCAGTGCCTGCAACACACCACACGCTCACCAGCTGCCTCTCACCCGCGCGTGCGCCACGCGTGCGTCAGCGCGTGCGCCATGTGCGCTTGCGCACGTGTTCATTGACTACAGCTTTTAGTGACACTTGTTATTTCAAATGTTTGTGTAAATACATGGACACCGCGACATTGCAATTGAAAAATGGTGGCTTTTGCTCATGTGATAATGTTATCATAGAACTTACGCGTAAATTTTGTGCGTGTAGTGTCAACCGTGACCAGTACATTGATTTGGTTTAATTTGTTTTTTCATTTATGTACAGAAATTATGATACTCAAATGATTAAACACACTGAGGTATACAATGCTTTTTGAGCATGTTATATAAAACACATTCATATCATTATTTACATTCATATAAATTACAATAACTAGATAAGTATAAATATTTATTTAAGATAAAATCTTTGAATGTAAAGTACGCACGTAGGGTAGGGTGCAGTTAGTAGAAATATTGCATGGATAGAAAATTATATACCATGATTGCTATATATGATTCATTTATAGAAGAGCTGCCGTGCATTAATTAATTGTTAATTTACATATTTGTAGTTGGATCCAGCAGGTGAAAGTAATATACTAACCTTAATGTTAAACACTAGATGGCAATCGTTGTTAGAAATGAAACAAATTGTTATAGCCCTACGTTGGCTCCCTGTACAACCCCGCTTTGCTCTACCGACGATTATCTTGGCTTCTTCATCATCATCAGCCTAGAGAAACCATCATGGCCGTCACCTTGTATCATGTGGGTAAGAAGGTGTAGGACTCTATCCTTAACAAATCCCTGGGGTGTCCTTCTCAGCGCTGGACTGGACCGTACCGCTAATCACGCAATCTTTACCCCTACTTGGCGTTATGCAGCCCTCCTCAAAGAAGGAGAGCCCGGGGGCTGGGCATAGCCTTACCCAATGTTCGTACCCAGTGTTTACCAGCGGTTTTTCGCAAAGTCTCGCTCCATCCATAGAATTATAACAAGACTAGAAACCTAGTCTGCGCCTACAATTTGATGAACCTTAAACGAAGCCGTACGGCTCCAAACACCCGGACCGCTTCGCAGTCGTCAATGTCGATGCCTGTCAAACGCATCTTGCGAAAATTAATTTACTATGACGATTTGTGCGGTAAAATTTTGTCACAATGATTCGGAAAAGCATAAGAAGTGTAATAACATCACTTTTCACAGGTAAGCCTTCAATATTTCATAGTATGTTGTTTTTATAAGCTAAAAATACAAACGA
Organism: Marasmia exigua; assembly: GCA_019059595.1. Taxonomy (NCBI): domain Eukaryota; kingdom Metazoa; phylum Arthropoda; class Insecta; order Lepidoptera; family Crambidae; genus Marasmia; species Marasmia exigua. The sequence goes on from CM032469.1 coordinate 27,835,498, forward strand.
TTTATTAAAATGGTCAGTGTTGCCCAATAATGAATAAAATATTTTCCCCATTTCAACTTTATTAAAAGATTAATTTAATCAGTTGCTGCTGATGTTCACAACGTGAATCAGTGTATCTACTGTGTTTCGCAGCGTGAGAGCAGGACAGGCACTCCACCGGGTGTCAATTGGCGGCGCCAATTGCTTACCATTAGGGGATCTGTCTGCTCGTCTGCCAACTATCACATACAAATCGATGTGTTTCTGACAGTACAATAAAACCATTTAAACCATTAAAATAAGTAAGTAGTACTTTATTTATTTATTTCTTATTCTTTAATGTCCATACAATTTGACCTTGACCATACAGGGCATTTTAAATATCAAAACATAACTTGACAACTAATTTTATAATCACAGTTAGGTAGATACTTTGTAAGCGTTGTTCTAGCCTACTATAAAACAGTACAGATACTACAATAACCATTTCCCATGTTTTAGGGAAATATGTTGTGACTGGTAACATTAATTAGGATTCTTACGTTGATACTACGTACCCAGTAACAACTTGAAAAACCAAATGTGTGCTTCAAATTTGAGGTGACAGTAGTAAGGAAACTATCATTCTAGTCTTGTTATAATTCTATGGCTCCATCTAACCGAAGTGCGAGAAGGTCGCTTCTTCACCTGAGCTTCAGCATGATCGCTTCGTTTCAGATTTCAGTCATGGTCAACTAATATTTAGTCAAGATGAGTAGTATATTTAAGGCTTTAATTAATGTAGGTTATGTGTGTACTCACTTTGGCGCCATATCATTATATCTGCGCGCGTGGTGTGCGTCGAGAGGCGGCGCCAGCGCAGGCCCCGCGCCGGCTCCCCCCGCTCCCCCCGCGGCCCCCGCGCGCCCCTCCGCCCCCTCGCCGCGGGGCCGGCCGCGCCCCCCCCGCTTCTCTGCCTTGTAGGCGCTGCAACACAACACCATGTCACCACTGTTCACTATACCTCAGTTTGCCTATCTACACTCTGCTCATAACCAAGTGATCAAACGCTAATATTGACTTTTTTACCAAAAAACTACTATTTCATGATATGTGCCGATCAACATATATTATGAATAATTGACTGACATTAATGACATTTTTACTTTTACTCCATCAAACATTGATGAGTATTACGAATGTTAAGTTACAAAAACAATGATTTGAATCTGGGTTAGTTTATGATTCTACTGACTTTAATGACTGTAAACAGTTAATATAAAATTATAAAATAAACTGACTGTAAACACAAGAAAAAAACATACTTGAGAATAAATTCTAGAAACCAAGGAATAAACGAAAAATCTGTTCCAATAGAAAGGTCCTTGTTTTTTTTTTCAAAAATATGACTGGCTAAACCTTGACAATCAAATTGCAAAATCATCCATCGATAAAGTTAGGAAAGTTGGTTAAAATCAGAAAACAATAAAATAACTTTCTACCGTGAAGATTTCACATTCACTGTTACATTTATAATAAAAAAAAATCCTAAAATGGACTTTTCAATTGAAACCGACTATGCAATGAAAAATGTCCAAAGTCAGTTTACCTTATATAAATTAAATGTAAACTTGAAGTGATCTAAAACCAAGCAAAGGATATATCTTGTTAGTGAGCGCGCAGCTTCGGGCAACATATTCGTAAACGAGCTTATATTTTAGATTTTCAACTCATTTAAGAATACTAGAGTTAGTAACAGAACAACACAGAACCGAGTAGGACGACATTCAACTAAAAATAACCTGCATGCAACTTAATGTTTAGGAAATTATTATGCTTTAAACTCGTTCTTTTGAAAATTATTACAAGATAGAAATACTACATAGAAAACTTCACAGTGGACATCACAAGTAAAAGTACAGATTATATTTATAAGAGCTGGCAGATTTTCACTATTTACTTGTTTGATATATACGATTACGGTGTAATTTGGATTCGTGGCTAAAAGGATATCCTCTTTTTTGGTCCAAGTGGCGGCGAGGAAAAATGTTTTGCTGTATTCTGTAGGACTTGTCCCCCTGAGTATTTATTACTAACGGCACCAAAGCTGTAGGGTCCTTAGTTTTATTTCAGGTCAAAAATCAACATCTTCATACATTTTCAGTGAATTAACGAACAAAAGCATTTTTTCTTTGCTCAATCTTGAAATTTGAACATCAAGGGGACAGGTCCTAACAGAATACAAAAAAATCTTTTGGCACTTTCATATTTGGACCAAAAATATATAAAATTGCGAGGATATTCCTATACATAATATGGCTATACTTATTATAAACATTAGTTTATCACAGCGAAAAACTCGGTTTCACTATATCAGCTCTTATAAAATAACTTAGAACCTCCGCAAACTATTGACTTTCTATCGGCCGGTAGTTTTGGCTTAATCTGTGTGAAGAGGAGATGCAAATGCGCGTAACATGTTTGATAGAATTCACAATTATTGTCTTCGAAAGCTCGCTTGATTCTTCATTTGCCGATTGGTGTGTTTATTGGCTGGTCTAAACACTCACGCCTAGACCATTTAGTTGGCGCCGTGTGCGCACGAACAACTCAATCAACTTAACTATCGGCCGATAAAAAGCTTGCAGTCTGCAGGGATTCTAAACTAAAAATAAATTAGTGAACAAAGTGTTGTGTACACAGTCGCACGGCGCGTCGCGTGCGTCGCGTGCGTCCATACCGAGGCCGCCGGCGCACGAGCCCGAGTACCCAGTCACAGTAGCCGCGCTACACTTGCTAACACTAACTTCGTAATTTACACAGATATGGATCACTATCCACAGCACAAACATACAAAGAATGTTCCTTAATAGAAATACACAAATTACTAATGGCGATTGAGAAAATGATAACCGCTACAGATTTCTTTAAAAAGACTACAAACTAATGGAAGATCGAAGAGAATGTGATAATGTACTTACTATAAAATTACCATAATTATAAAGTCATTAAAATGTTAATTAATCTATCTTAATATAAGAAAACCCAAACATCAAAAAGATAATGTATTGTTTAACTATGTTACTCGTCAATTTAAATAATAATAATTTTCCTTGAATGTTTGCTCCGCGTCCAAACTTACTCTAATATTGTTACCTTACAATGTAGGTATAAATTTGGGACAGTATGTCTCTTATTTACTACTGAGTACATGAAAAAGTTCAAAATACATAATTAAGAAAGTAGATTGTGAATAGCAGATATTATATTGTAAACGGATACAAAAACGGTATACACGTATGCCTATTAATGAAAAATCTGCACGAAGCGTGCCTATTACGCACGAAATTTTCCTTTACCGAAACGAGCAGTGTTCTGTTCCTGTACACATTTCATTTGAAGAACGATAAAGTATTCGAGATAACTAGTTCAATTCGCTTCAGTGCCACTTATTGTAATAGTCATGGAATACATACTGGGATTATTATACTTCCCTAAATGCAAAGACATAACTCGTAATTATACTATTTCTTGAGTTACGGCAGAATTTTTCGTGTCCTCCATAGTTTTGTATGAGTTTGAATGCAAGCAATAAAACATGCGCATATGTAGAGTACACCAAGAATAAATTGTTTAAAACAATTTGGACAATAATATGCACTTATTAGAATTATTTTTGTCTCTCTCGACTCTTCTGGAAGGTTTATCTAGTATATGATTAGATATTTTGTATTATTTATAAGCTTGAATGAAAATATACACCTTGCCTGAATATAATATAGAAAAATTCCAATATTTTAATAATTAACTACATTTACATTTGATGAACCTATCTACGTATTCGATAGTACAGCAAAAAGCACACAATTTGGACTTCGACCGTTCAATCATTCAGTCAGGACAAGCTCTCAACATGTAAAACTTCAAAACCTAGCCTACTCGACACCTACAGTACGATCTTATCAAAATATGAAAACGGCTCAAAACGCTACCTTTGTATACGCTACAGTATGGATAGACATCGTGTATAATCTGTGTATAGCTATGAGATCAGAGTTGTACGAGCGAATAGTGTATGGGATCATAAACAGTAGCTTAGGACTAATATTGACCACTCATCATAACATTTTGTGCGCGTATTTTGGCTGTCTGCTTCTTCCTAACGTCTTTGAGTACAAGCACCAGACTTCATATCATATGATGTGTTTGTTATGTTGTGATGATTCTTTTGTTTAATTTTGCTGAAACACTTTTGTACAATTGAATGTTCAACATTGAGTCTTTAATTACATACGACTAAATTATCGAACCTTGCGAAGTTTATGTCGAAGCAGACGATTTAGTTACAGTATATTGTATTACAGCGAGGCACAAGCGGCTGGAGAGGGACCGGACGTATTTGTGAAGCGCGAAGCGTGTGTGTACCTATCAATACTCTAGGATGTGTGAGTTTAGAGCTCAAGTTTAGATATAGTATTTTATTAAGTACTGGTATTGTATTTTGTTAAATAAATACATTTTACATGTTAAACCATCTTATATTAAAGATTTTTTAATCCGAGGTTATCATTTCCAAATAAGCTACAACATACATACGTAACAACTAATCAGATCACAATATTTTTTTATGACTCCCCCTACTATCTGCTGTAATATTTTTGTCGCTATAGTGTACACCGCGTTTCTAAATGGTCTATAAGTTTTTCAAGTATGTACACTACTTAGATATGTCAGTATAGACTTTTAGCAGCGATATTCTTGTAACGCCTGCATCAGGCTACCACCTGGTCACATAATTTTCTCAATTGACAATTTGGTCTCGTATTTAAAATGAATGTGATACGTCGAAGAAATGACAGACTCAGATAGTCAAACGTCCAAAAATGAGCAAAACAATCTACAAATAGTAAGGATAACGCGCGTGGTGATGGCGAGGGGCGGGTTACTCGGACTCGTGTATGCCGGACTCGTTGTCCTCGTCCTTGGCGTCGAGGCGGGTCTTGAGGTCGTCGATGAGCGCGGGCGGCACGAGCTGGCACTGCACCTCGGCGCCGTCGGCCACCAGCAGCGTGCGCGAGTGCGGCGGCGACGCGGCCTCGCCCGCGCCCGCGCCCGCGCCCGGCGCCGGGGGGGCGCTGCGCCCGCGCCACTCCGCGATCTTGCCCTCGATGTCCAGCGTGCTGCGCTTGGAGCCGCTGGCGCCACCAGACCAACACTGTGAGCGGACCTACCGGCCTCCGGCGACGCGGTGCGGACCAGGTTTTAGCAGCGCACGATTCTTGCAGTGTACGATTCGACTTGTATCATACTTTATATCCATTTTTACAAAACCAAACATCTTACATCATAAGGCATTTTATTCGTTGCTTTTTATTTGATGTCAACTGCAAAAACGTGCGATGCATAACCGAGTACACCGTAAATGATTTTACGCCCTGGAGGTCGCCCGGCGGCCGTCGGCCTACCAATGAGTGTCCCTACTTTAAAGTAACATCAACGAAACGAACTAAAATAACGAAATGAACGTAAGTAACGCTACGGGTCCTCATGCGGGATGCCGGTTATTACGCATGCGCGGTAGTCATGCCTGGAACATGCTCGACCCGTCCCCGTGTCGTCATGTCTACATACACGACTCTAGGACTGTGGTTAGACAGCTTGTAACTCGGAAACACCTAAAACTATAGGAACATTAAACCTTATCCGCAAAAATTAATAAAAAGGGAAGGGTCCGAGACCGAAGCGAATCATGCACGAGATGCGCCTGCAACTTTAAATCGCTCCAGGGCGCCGCTACGATTCTATTGGGCGGCGGCGATTTAAGGCTGCGGGCACACCGAGCGACGAAACCAAAGTGAAGCGCATGCACGAGCGGAGTGGGGCGGGGTGGCGGGTGCTAGGTGTCCAGGTGTCCTGGGGGCACTTACTTGGCAAGGGGTACGTTATCGCGGTCCGCGTACGCGTCATACAAATACTCGCTGCAACAGACAACAGACCGTCAGTCAGCCGCCGCGCGCGACCCGACGCGGGACCACCCGCACACATGCGCCACACGCTCCCGCACTTAAACTTACTATTAATCTTCATCATTTGTGTATGAATTTAGATATTTTGGGAGTGTGTGGTGATGTCGCGAGGCCCTCTTCACAATACGAACAATGGACTTGAAACACGGACTGGGAGACAGGATAACCGACAGATCATCGACATAGGACTACCAACAGGAAATGCTTAGAAAAATAGGGGACTCATGGGAACGTCTGAAACGGAGTTCTCTGATCAGACCCGAAACATAGATGAATTTATCAAGTTGATAATAAAAGGAGTAGATGAGCTAAGGAAAAAATGTTGCTACAAATACTTAAATATGATAAAACACAGTATCTGCTTCCAAAAAAGCTTATAATTCTCCATTATAACTTAGAGCTACCACATAATAATATAAATATAAGCTATGTATATTACATCATGATGTAGGATGGAATTGATGATGAAACAAAAAATAAAACGTATAAGTAACAGAATCAATGTAAAGGGCGTATATACAAGTCACTAGGTGCGCTACGGGCGTATGTACATTCGGAGCGGACAGCGCTAACATCGACTAAGGATACAACATCGGAAGCAGCTTTCGTAAGAGTTCAAAAAGGTACACACGCAAGCGATACGCGAACACATCAAATCATTAAATGCGGGAAATTTCGACAATCTTAGAGACTGAATGGATTCGAATTTTGTACGAATAAAATAACATAAGCAGACAAACATTGGAAGATATTAATATAATTATTACAATAAAGCTTGACATAAAAATCATAATTTTTAAATCTTTTAAATACATATTTGATTCTTTACGGAAATTCACGGAGAAGTTGCTTGCACTGCATACGTTTTCCAGCTGCATAAGGAGACTAAGCACAAAAATAGCTCTTTAGCAACAGCATTACCTTTCTTGAATGTGTGAACATATTTGTATCTAACTTATCAGTTCTTTTAAAATAAATAATTATTAGAGCCTTGTGCTCAGGCCCCATTAATGTTTTCTGTATCCTCGCTAATGGGAGTCTAAGTGGTTCGGAAACTTACGCGCCTCTACCTATACACTGACACGAAAGACCAATCTACACCAACCAATACTATCCATTGGAAATTCACGAGGTACAAGTTAATATCACTACAATTACAATAAAAGCTAATATCTTCATCAACCACAAAACCTTTGATAATATGATTCAAAAGCTTCTAAACTCACTCTAACAGACATAATTTGAAATGTACGCGCAAGGCAACAAGGTGGAAAGTCCAATGAACGAGCGATGGGTGGTGCACGAGAGACGTGCAAGCCGCTACCAGGTCGAAGAGCAACGCCACGAGCGATACGGAATCGCGCACGGATCGATACACGCTACACGGAAAGGCAAAACAATCTGAACAACATCAGATTGATTCTCTCACAAATTGTTTAAAACAGCGCCTTCATTGTCGGATTAAAATCAAGATTTTATTAAAGGACGTAAGTTCTGTGTAAGCGCGTATAGGTCCGCAGCGCTCGCGACATGTAAACGAGTAAAATGTGTGTGTTACCGGACGAGGCGCAGGGTCATCGCCACCACCCGCGCGCCTGCCACATCGGCTCATACTCGCTGCCAACAACACCCCGCGTCAGTCTGTGCCACCCCTGGCACGACAGTGACCGACAGAAGCCCGGCCTAGACGTGTCGACCGACAGGCGTACTCATAAACTCGTGAAATGGTTATCTCCGGCGACTTTCAATAAAACTTTCAATTAAACATTGCTTTATTTTGTAACCACGCTATTTGTAGAGTCGATAAAACAGTATCTATGATGACTAGTATTTTATCATGGTTAATAGCGTCCAATACTGCTGAAAAGTAGGGTTTTAGTATGATACATAATTGATAAACATACTTATTGTTCAATTTATATAATTTTACTGAAACTTTTAATATGGAATTTCAAACTTCTCGATTCAGAAGTACTGAACGCCATTATTGGATATGGTAAAACAGAGTTATGAATGCTGTTTTACAGACGTTGGAAACTGCACGTCTAAGAAATAGAGCAACGTCGTTTGTTCATGTTTATCGACCAAAAATTATCTTCCAAACAAGTCAGTCAGCCTGCATTTGACATTTATTTAATACGTATGGTATCTACGATTATGCTTTATACCGAGGTAGTCGTCTGCACGAGTCAGTGAGGACTGCGCCTGCGTCGCTCGTCGCTCTAAGTCGGCCTTCTGTTGCTCATCTGTACGTGCCCCTAGCGTGTCACTAGTTCTACTACCACTCCCATTTGGCTTAATGTTACGAGATGTTGAATGAAATTACTTCGGCTAAACCCTGTTTTGATGGAGGTGAATGATAAAATAAGTGAAAATAAAAACAACTTAAAAGCCCTGCTCGTTCTCAAACCGACAAACCTTCTATGAAAGAAAATAAAATACCGTTTCGAAAATTGCGATTTCAAAAATATAATGAAAAATAGCCACTAGATTTTTTTTATAATGAGCTTTTTTTCGTATTTTAAAATTGGTAATAAAAATATTTTTCGTCAATTCATATCTTGAACGATAACTTTATATTTGGATCTCTGAGACATTGAAGCAATTTTATATCCTAGGAAGATATGATATTAAAGTGCGTATCTGGTCAGCCTTTCATCAGGTGTGATTATCAAGATACCTCAAAATTGTATTTTCCATAAAACAGCCTACCTAATTGAAAACCACGACATAAATAATCTAATCAGTGTGACAAGAGTAAACGTAGTGTGCTCTTCGACCGTGCGTCCGCTCACAGGCGAGGACGCTACTGCGTAGGCAATAGAGACGACAATCGCGCGAGAGAGCGGGGCTATCCTACGCACAACATATACTTCAGCTGAAATAATATCAATAAAAACAAATTTAAGATGCCTTCAAAATCAACGGGGCTTTTACTGATACCATTGTATGAACTTCTGTTACTACGACAAGATTAAGGTCAAGCTTAAATCGGAATAAATTTATTTAAAAAATCTATGAAACAATTACTAAACGTAAAATATTGTATGTTTTCTGGTGCTTAAAATGTCGTAAAATAGTATTAACACAAATAATTTGGTTAAAAATGAAATATTTACTCAGTTTGTCATTAAAATAATGTACAATAGTAAATTTCATACAACGGTAACGGTTTGCATTCGATGGACATGACATAAAGATTAAAAGAACGCACGGGCATGTGTCGGCTAGTGCGCCTCTCTCCCGCGAGTGCGGAGTACAGGGTAGTGACGTGTGAAATAGCCAGCGGCTTGACATGCGCACCCGTAACGGTCACCGTCGAGGTATAGATCGGCGCGGGAGAGGCTACGATGGTGCGCGCGTTAGCCTTAACGGACCTAACACGTCGACTCGGTCGTGAAATTTCAAACATACGACGTTGTATACAAATCTTCACGTAGGAAACGCACGATGCGGCTATAATAGCGCGCCCGCGCCCGCTCGAAACGTGAACATAGTCTTATAATTCGTGCCAAATAAACATGCACAAAAGATCAATCACACCCTGCCACCAACGCGCTGAAAAAGGGGTTAAATGCATGGATTTTACCACTAAACGGGACTAAGCGGGCAGCTCCCGGTAAGAGGTACACAATTTTATCCCCAGTGTTAAGTATTTTAGGTAAGGACTTTTGATTTATTATGAAACTCGGTTTACGTAATTTTTGTGTCAGTATTGTATAGAAAGCGATCTATATGGCAAAGTCGAAAGAAGAGTTATTTGACTTTTGGTGCAAATTATTTGGCACTTATTTAAAGAGTTATCGCAGCGCGTCGTCTGTGCCCGTGTGCGCTCGAACTTACGTTCGAAATGTTCTACGCGCTGTTGTGGAATAAGTTTCCATTGAGGTCACCGAGTCAACGTTCAACGAAACGTCTCGCCACTGGCTAATCACATTGTGGCGGCAGTGGGTCGGGTGGTACATAACAGCGGGACATGGGGTGCAGAACAAACCCAACACATCGACAACCGACAACTGAACGTTAACACAGCACAAATAAACAACCGGAACTAAACAACCAAATTAGTAGAAATTAAACAAAATTAATTAAATCAAACGGTAACATTGAATTGTTTGCAGTGTTCATGGGATGTTACTGATGTTGTTATAGTGTGGCACACTTTGTAACATGTTACGCCGCTTGTAGAATGTGAAAGTTTTATCAAATATTCAAAGAAAATATCATAAATCTTTGTTATGTATTTTAATATTCAATAAAAAAAACTAGTTCTTATTTTGATGTAGAAACAATTTATATTTAATACACCCTGTATCGGTAAATAGCCTCTTCAACCAAGTATTCTGAACAACATTTGAACAGCAAACGTTGTTAAGAATGGGTTGGCAGCAGTGATGGTTATGGGATGTAACTATTTACCGATACAATAGAAAATAAAGCCTGTATTTTGTTCTGTGCTATAAAGAGATCTATCTATATATAAAGCCTATTTAATATTTCCATACTACAGAGCGGTATTTGGCCACACTATAACGCGCTAGACCTGGGTACACGAGCCCCGCGGGATGCAATGCAATTGCGGCTATGCGGCGTGCGAGCAAACTGCAGACAATTCCATGACGATGAATGAATGAATGATCTCCTAACACCATTTCACAAGCCTTTGCGACTACAACCACTTGTAACCACAGAGGCGTTCATGTATTTGTTAAACAACCGTCACTCCACAAATCTGTACTTTACTGTCTGTAATTTACAGTTCGATTTTGAGCTCGACTGTTAAGAAAGCTATCGCGTGTTAAAAAATCCGTTAGATGGAGTACTGTAGGACTGATATCAAACTTCAACGCCATTGGTGGTAAAGTACCTAAAAATAATGTCGAAATTTAAGCATGCTGCTGGATATAAATCCTAGAGTATGGAGATGCTACTTTTATAATACATTAAAACCATACTACCTGTGGACCACAAAATAAGTTATTTTTTACTTTTTATGCCATCTAGCGGATTTTTCGTACGTGATATTATTACATAAAGATTTGTGAAATAACCCTTAAAACATTAAATTCGTGCTGCCATATAAAAACAATTGAAGCTGAAATCATAAGCGCGTGAGGTTGTTGAAACAACTCTGTTGCGGTGTCTGGAGCTCTATTTTTGATTCACTCGTATGTCTTAGCGTCGTCGCATGCGACGTATGTCACATTCGCCTTCTAAGCCGATATTCCTTATTTTTGAATCATTCGATTTCGATGTTGCCAATATAATACGGTAAATTGACATTCTAACCCTTCCATGCAGAATTTAAAAAAAAAACCAGTAATTTCGCATTGCAAACGGAACTCAAAAACCATAGATTATTGGCTGAATATGAAAATCTTTGCTGTTTTGTCTCAAAAAACTATGAATGTCATATTGTGTCAATTGTCAAAACCAGTCAAATCAAAGTTTTGAAATATATATTTTGTTTATGCTTGTTGCCATTGGCAACTATTTTGATGTTGCATCTACCGCTCGCTTTAAGTCACTCGACCAACGAGTGGGTGGGGTCACTCTTTGCAGACGAATGATTAAAAAATGCGGAATCTCGTATGTCGATGGAAAATCAGTAGAAATCGTGCGCTAGTCACGTCGCTAAGTCATACGAGTGAATCAAAAATAGAGCTCCTGGTCGTGATTGTGACAGGTTCAATCGTTCTTGTATGCCATCACACAATATCATCGAAGAAAGTATGTGAGTATTCGTGTCTCTGTAGAGTGTTACGATAACCATAAACAATTTGGTTTCAACAGAAAGAAATTATTTATTTATAATGAAAAATTCATAAAGATTATGGAATAAATGTATTCAAAATAATGCCAAGATCGTGTGATAAATGGGCCATTCCATTTTGTGATTACATAAAAACATATTTTTTATTGCTTAAATAGGTTTAATCATGGTAGGAAATCGTAGCAGCTATTAATAACTGCTTACAAATATATGTAAGCATCTGTAAAATGCTTAAATATTATGGAAGATATTATGATCTTTATGGTAAATTTGGTATACATTAAATATAAGAGAAATTAAAAAATGTGAATGACATAAATATAACACAATCACATTGAAATGGATAGTGTTTGTGCATGTTATGTAATACTAATACGTACGGTCAGCTAGTTCGGCTACTTTTTAATAAATTGAAACTCCATTTTCGTACTTTGAAACTCTGTAATTTCTATTATATTTAACTTCAGATTTGGTTCACTTTGTCCAATATCAGATACGTGTTCTCTAGTGGGGGTATCGCGTAGTAATGTGTGAATGATCCGTCAGATGGTATATTGCCGAGGTTCAACTTCAATGGCATTACAGACCTAAATGGACCTCAATTCAAAGTAGGCTATCTAGAGGATTTTCCACACGCGACAGTCCCCATTACATTGTGAAGTAGAATCTGCGCCAAATTCCGCGAAGAGCGCGTTTCAGTCGTGCTTTGTGAATACAGACACAAGCCCTCTTATTAAAAATTGTGAACTAAGGATAGTTCCGGAACAAAATTCGTGCCAGTCCCTTTAAACATTGCGCGTTGGAACGGGACGACATGAGCTTTAAAACGGTAATATTTTTAGATCGCGATTTATGATAAGGTGGCAGGAATCTAAAATGTTAGTTCCGGGGTCTGTCGCGGGACTTCTTTCGTCGCGCGGAGTGTATCAAAGTGGCTGGACGATAGTTGTCGTTGACCGTACGTGTAGTGTAGTGTAGTGCAGTGTAGGTGCAGTGTGGGTGTGGGCGCAAGCGGTACTCACGCCTCCACGAGCGGGCCGGGGTAGGGGTCGACGTGCGTGTACAGGCGCGCCAGGCGCACGCACACCAGCAGCACCGGCACGAACAGCGCCGCGCACCACGCCAGCGACATCCAGTACCCGTTCTGCAACACCACCACCATGCACGCTGTAGCTTTATACCAACACTATCTAGACCCTCCTACCGTCTGTGGGATGCGGGGGGACTGAGTTCGTCAATCAAAGTTTCTTTGCGCCAATCAGCAGGGGCCAAGTGTGCTGGACCAATCGAAAACTATAACCGTGTGATTTTATCAATGTTGCTCAAATATGTTCTTGTTCTACCATAAACTTAAACAAGACGAAAAATACTTTGGGATAGTGAGACGTTAGAGTAGCTTTTAAAGTTAATAAGCTCCAACGGTTATCAACTTAGGGATATTTGTATGAAATCACACTTTCTTTAATTGACGATTATAAAATGCATATATCACTAGTAAGAGATTAAAATGTGTCTACGGAACGACATGCTGCCGTGTATACCGTAAGACGAAAAACAGACGCGACGTGGGGAGCACTTGTTTATACTCATGATATATGCACCTAATATTGTAACTGATTCAGATATACAGTAAATCTAATACACACTTCGTGACGAATTTTCATTTCAATCTTTCACAATAGCTATAGAATTAACTCGAAACCAGCCAATCTTCGAGCCCTAAACTGAAGCTCGTACCGTCACAAGCTTTAATTTAGGACCTACCCAAGGTTGAATGTCGTGTAGCAAACTTTCGCTATTAAGAGCTAATATTTTCACGTGTCAAAGTATATATTTACCATCGACAACTTTACTTTTCTAGGAGCAACCGTGCAAAAACATCAACTTGAGCGAGGACATACGATCATAACATTATGTTTTCCGAGTAAATGTTACGTGGGTTTCATCTTTTTGGCCCTGTATTGGCGCAAATGAAGAAAAAACAATATTCAATTATCAATTGATATATTATGTCAGCAACTGAACCACCAAATGTAACAATAAACTACTTTCTGACACGAGTGACACAACATATATTCGTAATGAGAAAACCGTAATGATAACTTTTTACTTAGCGGTTTTCGTTTCAAACGTCGATTAGATAATACATTTTATGTTTTAACTTGACATTCAACATTATCACACTTAAGTTTCGACCTTATTTCATTATGAATGTTCTAACGACATTTAACGGAAATAGGTCTCAAATTAAAGCTCGTGACTGTACCAGTTTAGCTAAGTGTATGCACTGACCGTGGGCATGAGTATCTTGCGGCAGAAGGCGTCCCTGGTGGCGTTGAAGGCGTTGGACACGGGCCCGCAGCGCCCCACGTCGTCATGGCTGTAGCTAAGTGTATGCACTGACCGTGGGCATGAGTATCTTGCGGCAGAAGGCGTCCCTGGTGGCGTTGAAGGCGTTGGACACGGGCCCGCAGCGCCCCACGTCGTGCCTGACGGCCCACACCAGCCGGTCCAGGTACACCGATACTAGTGATGATACCACGTCCGCGAACTCGCGCGTTATCTGCGAATTATTAATATTTAATAAATATATATTTCAATAGTTATAATGTATTAGTAACATGAGTAACTTATAAATCTAATGTTGATCTGCCAAAAAACCAACCAGCTACATTTCGTGGTAGCTGGTACGCAGCCACGAAATGCTGGAATAATATTCCTCCTCCTATAAGGAATATTGCTAGCATGAAAAATTTTAAGAACCAATTTAAATTACATCATCTTAATCCCCAAAAGTTAAAGTGAATCAGAGCTGTGGTATTCTTTGTATACTTTGTAATCTTAGTATAAGTCTGAGTCTATTAAATGTGTAATACATTAAATAAGTAATTAAATAATATTTAATATTATATAATGTAACAATAATTGCCTATCAAACATGAAATGATGTGTAAGACGTTGGTGCGCGCAGTAACGACCTCTAATTCTCCTGGTTTCCACGGAAGACTAACGTCGTAGTATTCGCTTCGACAATTGCTGAGTGGAACCCATTTTAATTTCTTTTACTGTAATGTTAGTATTTTAACATTGAAAATATATATTTTTTTATTTAATGTTATAAATCTTATGAATTATAATAATTATAATTACTTCTCAAAATAATTAAGAACTACTGAATGGGCTATGGAAACAATTTTTTACTAGTTTAAGTAACTAATTTGAATATTTTAGAAAATAACAGTTAGTTATTTGTTAATTAATTTTCAAAAATATTGAATTCGAAGCGTATTTGTTACGACATAAATACGCTTAGTGTTCCCATATGGCATTTTCCCCAATTCACGGTAAATATATTGAATGAAAAAATAACATACTTCTAAAAATGCCTTTTGATCGGGGAAATTTTAAATCACAATCTGGTAACATTACGGTAAAACAAAATAAAGACAGCCCACTTAGTTTTGGTGTCGCCCTGCAAATAGACGTCATAACTAGCGCCATCTGCTACTTAGTCTGGGTAAAGAATTCACTGAGACATTGATGTCGCCAAAATGGAATCTTCTGAATGCAACACAATTAGCGCCATCTGTTACTTGGTCCGGGTGAATAAGTCACTGAGACCTAAATGTTATCTTCTGAATACAACCTGTCTGAATAGCTAGCGTATCTAGGGTCAAATGAAGGTCAACGCTATTTTATTGAAAATATACTTGATCCAGAGGTTTTAAATTTTAAAATATTAAAATTAAAATATGTTATGCAAATACCTCGAAACGATTTTTGGATTAGAACCTGTTTAATTTTTTTTCCCATACCCCATTTCTTATTAGCTCTTCTCGGTGAAAATCGACATTCCGAAACAGCAGTAAACTACATTTGACATTTATAAGTGCTTCTACTACAGAATAAATATTTTCAGTGTAACAAATAAAAATATAAATACAACTAACGTTCTGCACGAGCTCGGGCCCCTGCGTGTTGAGGTAGTGCTCCGCTTGCGAGGTCTCGTACAGCAGGTACGATATCGCCTCCTTCAGTGACGTGTGGTTAAACCGCAGCCCGTCGCGTAGTTTTGTCGCCGTCGTCTGCAAATAACAAAAAAAGGTTTAAAAAAAATTTTCAACAAGTGCATTCTCATTAATGGAGGTTTACCCTCAAAAAAGAGCAGACATAGGATGAGGATTGATAAACAAACATTTATTTATTTGCTAAATACGCATTGATACATGGTTTTACAAAAGGCATCTCGTAGTCATGGTATCCTACCTGCCAGCAGGCGTGCAAGCAATGTAATAATAATATAGTTTTCTAGTCAACAAAACAGGGATTTTTATTAAACTTATTATACTTTCATTACTAAGACCTACTGGTCTAAATAACAATAAATAAACATTGACTGAAATAAGTTAAATGATCCTCCCCACGTTGAGCATGTGTATTTTAATTAGCATGGGTATCCGCTTCGGCGCACTAGCGCATCCCCGTGGCCCCGGAGGTGCTGTGCCGCTAGACCGTCATATGTGGTATGCAAATATTGGAATAGTTATTTATCTAGGTACTTGTGTGAAGAATGACATGATGGAAAAAGTGGTGGACGATCCATAACGAATACAGGGATGTATGAAAGAATCTATCCCAGATGACTGACCGGATGGCGCAATTGGTAGTGACCCTGCCTCTTACGCCAAAGGTCGTGGGTTCGATCCCCACCCTGGACAAATATTCGTGCGATGAACACTTGTGTTTGTTCGGTGTCTGGGTGTAATATATGTATTTAAGTATATATTTGTGTTCCTCTGTTGTCTGATATCTGTAACACAAGTGCTTAAGCTACTTAGTACGGAATCAGGTCAATGTATGAGATGTTGTGAGAATTATTATTAAAGATAACCTGGGAACATGGCAGGAGGATTATGTTTTATGTAATAGTTTGGAAAAAAAGTCTTTTAGCATTAAAGTATGTATGAACTTGTAATAAAATCTCTGTGACTATAGTATTTGTATCTGGCTGGTTTTGGTATCATTGAAAGTTAAAATTATAAAGAACATAATTCCAAATTCAAATAAGGAAAATGTGTGATTTTCATTTGTTTTTCGTACTGTCAAGATGAGTGAATCTAATGAAGAAATTCGATACATTTCAAAATTTCACTACAAAAAAGGTAAAAAGTGCAACAGCAAACCGCGAAAAATTGCGATGTTTATGGACCTAGTGCAGTGTCTGTGAGAGTAGCACAAATTTATGTGCGTTCCCATTGAGGGTCCACATTGGAATTTTGAGCTTTTGAATGTGTCAGGCTATAGTAAAAGTTCTCAAACGATTGTAAATTCAACCTCTAATTTGTAAAAGTCGGCACTCAAAAGTTACATTCGGTTAAATGTGGACCCTCAGTCGTGACTGACAGGTACCCATATCTTATAATCTAGTTAAAATTTACTACTCCTGTAAATTACTATTCTTAGTAAAAGATTTGTAAAACTCATTTTATAAAATGTCACCTCCCCTATTCACTCAATAATAAAAAGAAGCAATCAGAAAGTGGTCCCTCAATCGATCGCGATAAGTTCAGATTAAGTGAGAAGCACAATAATATTTAAAATACGGGTGTGACTAAGAGTTAGTAAAAGTACTTAAACCATTGTAAATTCAATCTTTAGTTTGTAAAAGAAATCATTCAAAGTTTTAATCGATTAGAGGTGGTCCCTCAATTGAGTAGACTATAATAAAAATAAATCAATTTACGTTGATTGTAGAAGCTAAATAGACGAATGCTGTAGACTATCATTTAGTAATTTTTTTTACTAACTATTACTTTACCGAACATTATCAAAAAATGTACCGTTTTATTTCAAATAAAAATCTAACTCCTGTGATGAAATACTACGGTCGAGGTGACCACACATTAGGATTTTGTAGGATAAGTAAATAAAAATAATTGCTGTTTGTTGACATTATTATTTATTTATTTTTGTTTGACATCTCTTGCCTGATCAAATCACGATAATAACACATAATGCGTAATTATAATAAATTAACAAAATATAAAAAAAGCGCTGACAATTTAACCCTAACCTTTTTAATTCAAACATAATTACTACTAATAAGACAGTAGCTTAGCGTGTGTACAAATTTAAAGCGTAAGTGTGGTCACCTCGACCGTACTATTTCTTCCCAGGAGTTAGATTATAATCTATAAAAAATGTACCGTTTTACTTCAAATAATAATTATTATTTGAAGTAAAACGGTACATTTTTTAATACTTTTCGGTAAAGCAATAGTTAGTTAAACAATTTTACTAAAGAATAGACTATAGCAATTGTCTATTGAACTACCAAATGTTACGTAAATCGATTGATTTTTATGACAGACATTTCAATTGAGGGGCCACCTTAATCGATTGAAACTTTTGAATGGTTTTTTGTACAAACTTAAGTTTGAATTTACAATGGTTCAAGTACTTTTACTAACTCTCAGTCACACCCATATTTTAATTTTTTTGTGGTTCTCACTTAATGTGAACTTATCGCGATCGAGTGAGGGACCACCTTCTGATTGCTACTTTCTATTGTTGAGTGAACAGGGGGGCGGGTGACATTTTATAAAACTAGTTTACAAATCTTTTACTAAGAGAAGTCATTTACAGAAGTTGTAAATTTTAAATAGATTATAAGATATGGGTACCTGTCAGTCACGACTGAGGGTCCACATTTAAACGAATGTAACTTTTGAGTGCCGACTTATACAAATTAAATGTTGAATTTACAATCGTTTGAGAACTTTTACTATAGCCTGACACATTCAAAAGCTCAAAATTCCAATGTGGACCCTCAATGGGAACGCACATCACAAATTTGGTTTAAGCGTTTTCAATCCGGAAATTTTGATGTCAAAGATGCACCTCGCTCTGGTCGCCCTATTACGGATAAATGGATGCCATTTCTGTAAAAGTGGAGCAAGATTGACATATCAGTAGTTACGACGTAGCTGAAGAACTGGGAATTGACCACAAAACAGTTTTGGCGCATTTGAAAAAAGCTGGGTACACAAAAAAGCTCGATATTTGGGTACCTCACGAGCTCACTGAAAGAAACCTAATGAACCGTGTACTCATTTGTGCTTCTTTATTACGACGTAACGAAACCGAATCATTTTTGAAGAAGCTGATAATTGGTGATGAAAAGTGGATCACGGACGACAAGAACGTGCGAAAAAGGTCGTGGACAACGGCCGGTCAGGCTTCACAGACTGTGGTAATATGACTGTTCGAAACAATAGAATCTTTTAAATGTACAATGTTGTTTTACGAATAGAAGATTTTTTTTCAGCTCTTTAGAATCAATCTCGAGATTTGAAGCTGTATGAAAATAACGTGTGGTCCCCGGCAGAGTAGAATAGGCCACCCTCACTCTTACCGAGGTGTCGTAAAAGGCGACTAAGGTAAAGCTGCTGGTATGATCATCAGCACCCAGAAAGGAAAACTCTGCATTTATATCAAAACCCTCGCCAACCCGTCTGCCAAGCGTGGTGAGTATGGCAATTACCCATCATGTGATTGAGGGAGGCCCGCGCCCCAGCAGTGGGGACTTAAATGGGCTGACGATGAAAATAACTTATCTAATTCCAACCTCTAAGGATGTAATTAATATACTGACGTTGAGAGTGTGCGTGTTGGCGAGCATGGGTAACACGATGTCGGCCTGCAGAGCGTGAAGGTCGGCAGCAGCGCGGCGCAGGTCGGGCGCCACGCGGCTGTAGCCGCTGCGCTCCTCCACCGCCGCCGCCGTGCTGTTCAGCTGCGTCGCCAGACCCTCTAGCGATAAGGAGGTCATGTTCGTCTCCAGCTGGAAAGCAGACACCATTCATCAGTATCCGACCAAGTTACAATAAGACCCGTCGGAAAGTCACAAATGCGGTGGGAAGATTACATTATCGAAGTCGCGAGTAAAAATTGGATTCGAAAAATCCAAAATAGATCGGAATGAAGCCTAAATTGTGTCATAAAGCCAACACCTAATTAGTAAAAGTTAGCATAAGATATATTGATCAATGCTTGTGAGAGAGCCATCAAATAAATAAAGCAACCGATCTTTTGTATTGCATTTACTTCGGGAATAATTACAGTCACAATTAATTTCCAAAATGAGTAAAATTTTGCCGGCGGATTTAAAACAGATGCAGGTTGATAATGATGTTAAGTTAATAATAGTTCCCGCCGCCGCACCAGAGAACATCGGGACCCCGGCCGCGCGCACGGGGAATCATAGATACGAAGCGAACCGTGTCCCGATGTTCTCTGGTGCGCGGGAACTATTATTAACTTAACATCATTATCAACTTGTATCTTGATTTCACTGCTGTATACGTTTTAAAAGACATCACGCATCGACATTATCAAATGATTTTTATCCATTGTTAAGTACAAAATGTAATGTCTAGTCCAACGGCCTCCTTTCAACAAAATGTAACTTTTATTATGTAGTCTGTCCGTTACAATAACGAATTTTAAACTAAAACTAAACTGCCTAACTAAGTCTAAAGCTACCGTTACACATAATCATTGGCAGCACGCTTAAAAGCATGCTAAATATGATAATACTTAATGAACTGTCCAAATTTGTTATCAATAAGCAACTTTAACATATTTAAAAATAAGCAAACCTGTTTACACGTGCTAAAGCACTCCGCCACACTCCCCCTTCCACCCGCACTATAGGAAGCATGCTTATTAGTAGCACGTCCGTCCACACAGGCTATTAAGCACGGTTTGAAATTATCAAGATAAATATGTCCTTTGATAATTATCGAGATAATTATCAAGATAATTATCCGATATTTATCAAACAGATATAAGCCTAGTAATCCTTTTTTAACTGATATTACATATCAATATTTTACGTTAGAATCAAGTGATTTAAATAAATTAGAGACATTTTACAATCAAGGTCAACTTTTTTTTTTTTATAATTACGTGTATAATAACTTGCAAACTAAAATACGAGCAGTTAATCAACTAATTATACAATACTTTAATTTGATGAGTGGAATATCATCTTCATCAACCTCAACTGCGTTAACTGGACGGGGGTTTTCTGTATCTGAATAACAAATGGCAAATATTTTCGATTATACTTATCAAGATATTTATCAACCAATATTTATCTTGATAATTATCAAAGATAATTATCAATGATAATTATCAATGATAATTATCACTTTAAACCCTGCTATTAAGAAGCACTTACTCAAAATTAGCATGCTTTAAGTATGTGTAACAGTACCTTAACTCGTACAACAATCAGTATGATTTAAAACTCGTAGAGTAGATAGTTACCGCGTGCAGTATCCTATCGAAGTCAAAGTCGGAGAGGCCCGTGGAGGCGAGCTGGTGGAGCTTGCGCTTGGCGGAGTCGCGCAGGATGGTGACGGGCGCGGCCGCGGGGTACCGCGGCTGCAGCTCGCGCGTGCGCGCCGCCAGCGCCTGCCGCGTGCCCGCCGCCAGCGCCTCCAGGTCGTACGTGCGCGAGATGTGCAGCGTCTGCGGCGAGAACACTTTCTCTTTAACATCTCGTGCATCGACACTCAAAACGCCAACTGCCTACATCGCTTGTGCAATACTATACATACGCGCGTTGCAGTGATCTCAACGTAAGATAGAAACAAACTGGGCGGAACGTTAGCGAGAGAGACACGTTACGTTATATTGCCAAGCACAACACAATTTTCGATACCAATGGGGTATATTTGCTTCCGATATTTTAGGTATAGTTTTAATATGTTTACGCCGAAGTAGCAAACGATGCATCACTATTCCCGGCGACGCGGCGGTGTCCACCAATCACAGATCGCCAGACGTGCGCCCGCCGCGACAGGAAGCATCGAAACCCCGGCCCGCGCGCGCACTACGCTGCGTATCTATAATTCCCCGTGCGTGTAGTCGTCCCACCTTTTTTTAACCTGAGACTTGTTTACTCATTTTAATAATTTATTTTATTTTATTTTATTTTATTCGGAAGACCAACAGCTGTCTTAATACAGTAGCAATTACAATGTCTTAAAACTAATAACAGGTCTTCACTGATAGAAATAAAGTAAATAATGGTTTTGACATACGAAGATCACGAAAAACGTACAGATCAAGTTGGCCATGATACGTAAAAATAAATTTAACAACACTATTACATACTGTTGCCGTTATTGGCGGCTTCTGCAGCCGCAGAACAGAACCAATACCTATGTAGGTAGGTACTATGCCTAATTTCCTCAACAAATGAAAACTAAGTTAGGTAATTAATTAATTAATTGTAATTAATGGTAAATTAATTGTAGTAATATGATATTTCCCGGAGTAAATGCATTACAATTATTAGCGATGGGTTTTTTATTTTCTGCCTCTCTACATTACATTTTTTTCCAATATCTTTTACTTTTTGAAGTAAACAATTATAATATTTTTGTAAAATAACAGGCAGTTATTTTTTTATTACTTCTCAAACAGTCTGATTTAGAAACGTATTTATGACGTCATAAATACGCTTAATGTTCCTTATGTCATTTTCCCTAATTAACGGGAAATATGTCGTGAGAGGACGATCAAGTATTACGTAAGCAGATTTATTACAGTTATTTACTACCAGATTTATTATAGTTCAAGCTTGAATCAAGTAAATAAGTCACTGAGACATTATTGTCACCGAAATGTAATCCTCTGAAAACAACCTGTCTGAATAGCTAGCGTATCTAGAGTTTAATGAAGATAAACGCTATTTTTTTGGAAATATCTTTGATCTTGATTAATTGATTATGAAATATAAATGCCTCGAAACGATTTTCAGATTAGAACCTGTTTAATTTCTTTTCCCATACCCTATTGCTCTTGTATGTCTGTGTCTATTTATTCTGTGTGTAAAATAACCGAAGGCAGAAGTTTCTCGATTAGAATCAAACTGTATTGAAACGAATGGCAAACTGTACTGAAACAAATGGCAACATATAATAGTGACCGAGACAAAATTTATTTTGGGTTCACTGAGCCATCAAATATGAGAATCTCAATTTTTCGTTGGGCCCAACCAAAACCCGAATCACATTCTAAGGCTTCGAAGTGACGGTTTTGGATGCAACGGGTAAAAAACACAGCAGGACAATCGGGCGTAAGTAGGTTGACCTGGTAGATGGTGTGGTTGGCGTGGCAGTCGGTGAGCACGTTGGTGAGGTTGAAGGCGCGCTCGTTGAACATGGCCTTGTCCAGCGCCGCGAAGCGGTCCAGGTCCGCGAACAGCCGGTTGCCGCGCGGCTCGCTGGAAGTTATGGATTTATTCATTATTGCGCAAAAAATTGTATAATAGGGGCTATATGTTAGCTCTCTATTACCTAAACATCAATCAAACTAGATAATTTACATAAGAAAAGAAGGAGTGGTTACAATAGAACTAATAAAATGGGAACCCCTATTCACACGTATGAAAATTCCGCCAGATACTGCTGTACTAGGACTCAACTTCAACAGCAATAATTGTTTCGTTCGTCAAATTGTCATTTTGACTTTTGAAAAATAACCAGTCACTCTGTAAATTGATCAGTTCTATAGTACGCCATCTAGCATCTGTTAAGATAATGTTTCTGAATGTGTAATCGTGATTCAGTTAGTCTGCTTTCCTTGTTTACAGGTTGGGAAGGTCGGACGGTAATCGCTTATCTATAATTACTTGACTCTCTAAATCTCTGATCATGGTCCAAACGTATCCCAGGTCCTAAAAGTGATAGCTTTGAACGTATCCAGAAACAACACGCTGAAATGAGAGACACCACCAAGCATCAAATGTGATGAATGAATGAGTGAATGAATGAATGAGCACTGACGTGAGCGGGTCGCAGAGGAAGCGCTGCGAGGCCACGCCGACCACGAAGTACGCCAGGAACACCGCGCACACGCCGCCGCCCACCACGAACGTCACGCCCATGCCGCTGCAACACGACACACCTCATCACAGGCCATCCCCCCTGGTGGTGTCCGAGACAATCACCAGTGGTCCATGGAATTACAATAACAAGCGATAATTAAAATTATGTTTGCATTTATTTATTTCAATAAAAACAAAAAAAATAATTTCGCGATTTACTTTCTATGTTAAACTATTATAAGCTTATTAATAATTTACTTTTCTAGAGAATTGAACGTTGGTACAATGTTGTATGTGTCAGTAAACCCATTTTCTTTTTAAGATCTAGTGACGTAGCGCAAATAATCGAACGAATACAATGTTAATCGTGTAGGAATATTTATTCATAAATGAAAAGCCACATTCTAATTAAAAATAAATGTATTTTTATCTTGTTTAAAAATATAAATACATTAATAACTTTGTAAAAACAAATATGGCATACAATATAAGCGCTTTGATTTGAAGAAAAATAAATAAACTGGCCGCGGACCAATATCTAGGATCGGTACCAACTTTCCTCTTTCTTTTCAATAATGTTGATTTACATTTCTCCAAATAAATGTATTAATAACTTATAGTATTCGATTAACGTTTGTTTGAAGTACATATCGATTATTCACCTTAATCGAAGTTTTTAGTAGGTCACCTCTCTATGAATCTAAAATTTAGAAGCGTCAAATGTGACTTATTAGTTTGGCTCGACTTTAGATCTGTGATTTTGGTCAAAGGTAACATAGGACAATGTAAAGTATCATTGTGAGCCATACACTGGTGAACTTGAGATTACTAGACTTCCGTCTTTGTCTCCACCCGCCGATTTTGGGTATCCCTAAGGAACATATTTGCTATACAGGGTTGCAAAATTAATGGGCGCAGGTAGCGGCTTGACCTTCACTGCTGAGAGGAGAGCTACAGCACACACGCCACTTTTAGCATCGGCAATTGGCGATTTAGCCGCTGATTGCAGCCACCATACACTCGACACCGCACACTTATAGCTGATTTTTTGATCCGTAGTTACCTTTTGTTTAAATTAATTATAGTCAAATGTCCAACTAATCGTCAAAGTGACAGCGTCAAAGTGACGTAATTCCTTGTAATATAACTATTGATTAATCTAACTATTGTTCAATAAACACATTTTGGCGATATATGACCATTAGTTACTTTTTTAAACCATTAGTTCAGTTTAACTACGGATCTTAAAATCGGCCATTAAAAACGTCAAACCCGGTGATTGAGTCGCTTCTCGGAAACTCGACACAGTGGCTTCGATCGCAGGAAGTCGCAAAATTTCCATGTGTTGCCGATTGCAATCGCTGAAACGTGCGCAGGAAATCGCCAAATTCACAACAACATCACATACTTTGATCTGACTCCGAGATAGGTAGCTCAAGCACCTGTGTTACGGGTATCAGAATCAACAGCGGAATTACAAATATATACATATAATACTTTTCTTTTGTAAATACATACTTATAATACATACAAACACTCAGACCAATACAAACAGACATGTCCATACACACAAATGTTTGTACTGTGCGGGGATCGAACCCGCAACCAAAGGCAGCGTTCACTACCACTGTTCCAAACGCGTCGTCAAAATTGTGATAATACAGTGGCGATCGTCGATGCTAAAAGCGTGGCCCTAATGGTTTACGAAGACAAGCGCGGCACTGACCAGAGCAGGCAGGAGGCGCCGGCGCCCTTGTTGCAGCAGTCGCTGGCGCCGTACACGTCCGGCCGCTTGCCGCACACGCCGCACATCAGCCCCAGCGCCATCAGGCACGTGATCTGCACACACCACAGATAGCTCGATTCACGAAAGATGACCACAAATGGCCAGTGTTTAAAATGCATGTCATCTCATAAAGAAAAGACCTAAGACAAAAAAAAAAATACATATAGACTGCGTTTAGTCTGAGGCCTTATAATGTGTCAAATTGAGAAAGAGCCATTTCTTCATGAGATTACATGCGTAGACAGTCGTCATTTGTGGTCATTTTTCGTGAATCGACCTGTACGCGCACAGTTAATACATACACTTTACATACAACACTTTGTCAAAAAAAATATAAAATACACCTACTAAATTACCACCGCTATTTTTGTTCTTTTTTAAATTATTCGTATCATAAAAAAATATCTTATCGTCGGCCTATACAGGGTGTATCTGTAAACATTTACATAACTTTATCCACGTGTTCTCCTAACTATTCTAAACAACTTTTGTTCTATGACTTTTAGAAATTCTCATAAAAAAAATGCTACTTTTCATACAAAGTTGGTCACGTGACTTGGCCATTTTGTATGGGGAGTCGAAACATTTTTCGAAGAATTTCAAAAAGTCATTGAACAATAATATTGTTCAAAATTGGTAGAACACCTGACCTGGTTGAAGGGATGTAAATGTTCACAGATACAC
The DNA here is from genome assembly GCA_019059595.1 of Marasmia exigua. Classification (NCBI taxonomy): domain Eukaryota; kingdom Metazoa; phylum Arthropoda; class Insecta; order Lepidoptera; family Crambidae; genus Marasmia; species Marasmia exigua. The sequence goes on from CM032469.1 coordinate 27,861,627, forward strand.
CCTGTATTCTTCAATCAACATCATCATCATTTCAGCCACCGTGGGAGAGCCACGCTTCGGCATGAATGGGCCGACTCGACTGAAGAGAAAACCGGTGTGAAGCACGAAGAATGTACTGTGTTGTGTTTCGCTGCGACTTACTTAAAGTGATAATCTGACCGGAAAGTTAGCCAAATAACTAGGTCTAGATAACCAATGCTGTAAACTAACTGATAGTCTTTTTTTATATTTTTTCTATATTAGGTGTAGTGTCACTTTGTGCGTGCTTTTGTTACATTTTTTTTGTTATATTGATTAAAAAAATTTAAATTGTAGGACAGGATACCTCTCTTCTGTCAGAAGATCCTCAGCATTGAGAGACATGAATACAGAGTTAGGCTTACGGTAAGCAAAGCAGCAGCAGCCGCCAGCCCCACGTAGCGGCGGTAGGGCCCGTAGCGCTGGTGCAGGCGCTGCAGCGCGTCCGCCAGCGCCTCCTGCCGCTGCAGGCGCAGCGACGCGTTGCCGGCCAGCGCCGACACCTCGTCCGCCACGCCCGCCAGCCGCCGACCTGCCCACACAGGCCCACCATTTACTTACAGTTTTTACATAGTATAAAAGTACGTTTATGTGCCAAAAGAAATAGCCATTGTAGATCCATTTTCTGTGACTCCCACACTAGGCAGATCCTGTCCTGTGCGTGACAAAATAAGCGTTACCTTAGATGCAGATTGGCCATTATCAAAATACATTGTACATTTATTATGAGTTACACCAATGTTGTAGCAGAAGTCTTATTTTCGAAAACTGCAGCAAATCTTAATCAATCACAACGCGCGCCAAAAATTACAATTTCTTATTAGTTAATGCGTCAGCGCCATGCGGTGGGAGTGCGGTATTTTTAATGCTAAAGGCGACAAACGAGCAAACGAGTCACCTGATGGAATTAAAATGAAATCATTGCCGCCCATTCGTCCATCCGCGAGATCAGAGAGAACGCGGCTAAGAGAGAAATAGCATTCCTCTTTGGATTTATTGTATTTAATCTTAACATAACGCAATAAAGTCTGTATTTCAACCGCTTTCGCAATCGTAATCAATCGGAATGAACTTACATTTCTGCGTAGACGAATCATGCCGATGTAACTTATAAACGTGGTATAGCTGTACTTAGGTAGGTTCTTGCTTCGCTGCCTGCGCGACCCAAACAGTTATTGATAATGAGGGCTTTCATAAATGAAAAATCGGATAGGTTGCGTCATATACACAGTTTGACGTCATTATCATCATCATATTAAGGTTTTGTCCCGGTTGCATTCTCTTAAGCTGTCGTTTCGGAACCCGGGCTCCACTTTCCTGCTTCGACTCCTTCCCTTCACAAGGCCGTATCAATTGTTGTGTTATGTATTATAACAAAATGACGATGTTAAGAACAAAACCACTAATAGTTTCAAAGTAGGACCTCACGCCTACATAACGCCATCTACCGGATTTTCTATTTATAATGACATTACAAACTACAATGTATCAATACGGGGTTTAACGCGATATTTATTATGTGCACTCACATATTTGGCTCGACGTTTCGGCTACGTTACAGCAGCCGTGGTCACGAGCGGTGGTCATGAGCGAGCCAAATATGTGAGTGCACATAATAAATATCGCGTTAAACCCCGTATTGATACATTGTAGTTATAATGCAACGCGAAAATCTAAAAAAAAAAAGACATTACAAACGTTAACCAATTATTAAACAGTTTCATTTCATAACGTTTTTTTTCATACAACGTCTGTGAAAAGTCAAAGTGCGGCTCGCCTGATAGTAAGTAACTATCGCAACCTATAGACGTCTGCTACTTCGGAAGACCTGTGTGTATGTAAAATATAAACAATAGCAAATACTGAATCATGTCATCGTAACCATGTTTGTTGTGTATCATTCAAACAGCTTGTTCTTGGGGATCCTTCAAACCTGTAGGTTATTTAGTCTCGCGTATGCTGAATGTCATGTCTGCTATTTCGGCAAGCCAGCCCCCCACTGACCTGCGTCGGCGAGCTCGCGCGTGACGCCGGGGATGTGCTGCTGCACGGAGTGGCGGATGGCGCGCTGGATGTCCTTGAACACGCGCTGGCCGTCCGCCACGTCCTCCTGGATGCGGCTGTCCAGCAGCGCCGTCACGTTGTTCAGCAGCGCCGACACGTCCGGCATCTGACGCACGCACCACTCTTTTGTCACACCTCCTTCAATGAGACTTTTCACGTGTGAAAAATCCGCTAGATAGAGTACTATAGGAGTGAGGTCCACATACAATTTGATTGGTTATTTTTAAACGTGATCTGTCAAAATGTCAATTTGACAAACTAAATAACCAATGCGATTGATGTTGGACCTCAGTCCAACAGTGCGCCATCTAGCGGATTTGTCAAACGCAGAAACCCTCATTGTAAATACAGGACAATAAATCTGCTCATGACACGCGGGGAAGCAGAGTGCGTTTAAACAATCGAAAAAGTTTAGCGTAGTTTCTAAAATTGTGGATACATTCAATATACGAAACAATAATTCGGAACGTGTCCGTGATCCGTTGGTCTAACTCCTGTGTCTACAGGTTGCGTACGTCAGATTGTGGTGTAGAGAGCTCTATTACATACCTACATGGATAAGTCTTCAATACTAAAGATATATTGCTTACATCTCTACACCACAAGATGGCAGCCGCTTCATTGTAATTACCAGACTTCCGAATCCGGGATAATGGTCCAAACATACCCGGGCTCCGAAGCGAGAGCTTTACTGGGAATTACACGCTAAGATGAGAAGAAGGCTTTATGAGAAATATCAAGCCCAGAATATGTTCACCGCCACAAAATAAAAATACACTATCTATGCATAAAACAGTGGGATAAGTAAGAATAATACAAGATACTCACAGTCGGGAAATATTTGTCAAGCATCTATTCCAAGAGAGCATGAAATTATAGACGGAGGTTAGTCAAGGCATAGTGTTAGTAATCATGCGCATTTTGGTCTCTATCTTGTACTTATATTATATCATATTTATCAATGACTTTGTCACCTTTTAATTTCAAGTGAGAGAGAAGATAGTTACGCTTACGTACGATAGAGGGAGTTCTTCAGTTTTCACAAAACTTGCTTACGATACGTATACGCTACGTTTCTTTGAAAAGCTCGAGCTAGCCCCTCAGGACAGAGATGGTTGGCACTATTTGTTCGGCAACGGACGGGCAGAGACTGAGGGCCGTGCGCACCTGGTTGTAGTGTATCTCGGTGTCGAGCTGGCCGATCTTGTACTTCTCCTTGAGGCGCACGCAGGGCGGCTGCTCGCACTGCGCCAGCGTCTGCAGCAGCTGGCCCTTCACCTTGCGGAGCCCTGCAGGTACAGCCACATTCTGAGGTCAGCTCACACTCACGTGGATAATATAGTCATGATCATTATTACAGTCATTAACCTGGTTAATGGTTTTGTTTTTGAGTGTCAAAACTAACTAACTAGGTTGGCGCAGCGACCCATAGTGAGTCTTGGCCTCCAATAATAAGAGCCTTCATCTCACTTGGTCTTGCGCCACTTCCTGCCAGTCATCCACCCAGGGTCTGAGCAGATCTTTATCGACCTTATTGAGTGTCAAAAGCCCTTCAAATTCTAGAACAAAACGTATCGAATAGAATACATTTATTCGGCATTCCTTAGCCGTACGCAATAGAAATGTACTTTACGTGTAAATATACTGTTTAGTACGAATTGCTGGTATTTCAAGGGTGGTAGGTTACCTCTCGTTCGTCTTGTGTCCCGATGATGTAAGGGGGCTGGCGGAATTAAATCATGTTATTCCTTCGCACACTCTCTATAATGCACCCTGTAGAAGACTGAAAGACATGCTACCTGACGCCCGTGTTCAAGGCTTAAATTGTTTTGTTTAGAGTCTGCGGTAAAAAAGTTCGGCGTCGCCAATCCTTCTAGCTCGGTTTTCAATCGATTTCAATGCAGCCAGTTGGTATTTGGCAGATTCATCCTAAAGATGACAACAGTGATCCATGTAAGATAAGACCTGAGTATGGTAAAGTTGTAAAACAACTATGTGTAAAACTGTTGTACCCGAGTTGAGCTGCTCAGCCTGCGAGCGGAGGGTGATGGTGAGCTGGCGCACCACGCCGAGGTCTTGCTTGACGGCGTCGAGGCGCTGCACCATGGTGTTGAGCGTGGTCACGGACACCGCGCGCGAGAACTCGCCCAGCTGCACCGACACCGCCATGCCCGTACCTGCGCCATAGACACATAGACAAATAATGAGCACAATGTAACTAAGAAAGTTTAAACCCACATCCGACAAAATCGAAAGTTTATCGCATATCCAAAAACAAATGCTGTGACAGTTGAACCCAAAACTGAATTCTGTATCTGAAAGTCCATCTGTTCTGGAATTAATTAGCAAATTTCAAAGACGTCGCTTGGACTATGATCCAGGGATTGGTAAGTCTTGTAAGGTCCGACGGCAGTCGCTTCACGGCCATTTTTAGGCTTACCAAATCCACTGGAAATGACATGATGTCCCGTGACCAATGAGATTGTGACTGTCGCATTGCATCCAAACAAAGGAGACACAGCACGTGTGAATGGCTTTCCCTTTCGGTCTTCGATCTCCAGAACACCGATTCGGTCGTAGCGTCCGGTTCTCTGAATCGTGTAAACGCTTACCATCAGATGATCCGTCTGCTCGTCTCAACCTTTCACATAATATAAAAACGGTGTCGCTCGCACTCACTCGCCAGCAGCCCGTTGAGCTTGCTCTCCAGCTCCTGGTAGTTGTTGACGAGCAGCCAGCGCGCGTGCGCCTGCGTGGCGTTGAGGTACGTGCGCGCGTCGCGCAGCCCCGCGCGCAGCGACGCCGGCGCCTCCGCCGCGCCGCTCTCCAGCTGCGAGTCCGTCGCGAACGCGCACACCACTCCGAATCTGTGCCAACACCGAACACACGTTAGACGCTCTATATGGTCTCATTAGCGTCACGTGATGTGACTTCTGCGGCCCAGAAAGGGGAGAAACGCAAAATCATTAGAGACAAGGAATGAGATAAATAACTTTAGGGAGTCAACCATTGTGGCGCAGTGGAGTGCAATGTGCCTAGCCACACGTAATATCTGCGCACATCTCCCCATATTCAGCCAGTTTAACCGTAGTCTCTTTGCCTCTTCTATAGGCTCTTTCGTGGAGAGTGCTCTGTGGAACTGTTTAATATCATACCAGGGTCACCATTCTACAATCGCACGACTAGACGCCGCGGCAAACTTCACCGATACTACCTGGAACCAATCCCTTCCAGAACGCTTCGTTTCCAGCGCTCATTTTTCCCGCGCTCGTGTAAACTCTGGAATGACCTTCCAGCCGCGGTGTTCCCTGATCGCTATGACATGTCCTTTTTTAAACGAGGTTTGAAAAGAGTTCTTCTCTCACGGTAGGCAGCGGCATGACTGTGCTCCGGCATTGTTGATGTCTATGAGCGGCGGTTACCGTTCACCATCAGATGGGCCGCAAGCTCGTCTACCTACTATAAGCAATAAAAAAAAAGTATTTGCTATGGCCATGTGAAGGTGGAGGGTCGATCTCATTAGAGCACCGTGCAAGGAGGTGATCGACGACAACGCATTCGCTGAGGCGCGCTTATAAAGCCTTGACGTGTGGCTAGCCCCTAGGTCTTTTCTATCAGATACATTTCGGGGAGATTGTGGAGATCCTATATGATCTGATCGCCCAACCGTTTCCATCACCGGACAACTAGCCGCGGCGAGGGATTTCATCATAACGTTATTTTTATCACTCTTACCCGCACAAGGTGATTCGACGTTCTTAATTCGTCTGTAGTTGACATAAGTCGCATAACGTAAAGTGGTAACCGGTGTTAAATGATTATCTACGTGACAGGCCTAGCCTAGTGTAGAAATCATGGCAACCAGTGCATATGACGCGCTTTTCGCCACAACTTTACCTATTAAGTTAAGAACAAAAATATATTGTAACCCATTCTGTCATATATATGTTAAAGTTGTTCAATAAACTATTTTATTTATTTATTTTTTATTTTAATGCGGACAGTTGAGAAGACTGTGTTCCCTGGTCTTTATAATCTGGATTCTTTAAGGCAAGAAAGAACAGGCATTGGTCAAGTGTACGCCTATAACTAATAAAAAAGAGTAACATTAATCCTCATGTCTTCTATTGCCAAAAGGGAATCCTATAAAACTCACAGGAACAAAGTCAGCAGCGCGATGAGGACGATAGCGAGCAGGCCCTTGAGGCAGGCGTCGTACTTGCGGTCGAAGGCGCGCCGGCGCCGCCCCGCGCGGCACCAGTAGCAGCAGCACCAGAACAGCCTGCCACAAACATTGCAAATTAATCAATCGTGCATTTCCATGTCACGGTCACACGTTTGTTCTAATTACACCACTTCTAAAAAAAACTTTGTACAGACAATCCGAATTTAGGATATGCATTCTCCATTTTGTCTGATTTATTTTGTGAATAGAACAAAATAATTCTCACTTCATGGCATCCTCAATCCAAAGTATATGATTATAAAACTGAATAACTTGTACCCACAGTGCTTGCAAAATCTATCACAGTCATTTGGAGGCGTAATGATAGGCTGAGACTAAAATGATCTGAGGGTAGTTAAAAAACCTAAGTTGCACATTTGAGTACTTATAAATAAACCGCCTCAGCAGTGAGGGAATCGACCAAATAGAGAGAGATTGCCAATCGATCAATTTAGTAGACCGATAATCGTTAGTTGAGACCGCTTAGACACGCGTAGGTTAGAACGCCCTGTTACTCGTTGTACTGATTACAGATACAGAAAGACAAAACACACTTTCACATTTATAATATTAGTAGGAATGGTTCACTGTATAGCTGATGGCAGTACTCACCCGGCGAGTGGCAGGATGGCAGCCAGCAACGCGGCCAGGATGATGATGGTGGCGGGCACGGCATAGTGCGCTGCCAACACGCGCCACTCCTCGCGAGCCGACGCCAGCTCGAGCTGTCCATCAGATATTGACACGATTCCTGAAACAAAACAAACACGCATTTAGTAAATTGGAAAAAACAAGGTCTCACTGCGCCTGATTGTGACAGAGAAAATGGAAGGTAGCAGACCGAAAGGCCGTTGCCCCCAGCGATAGTCAGACCAGACATCGAAACAACTCGAGATCCTGATAAGCACTGCCCTACACCGAGCAACAGAACGCAACCGATGGAGTCAGCAGGTTGACAGAGTCGGAAGGAGTCACGGTCCTCAGCAGTGAGGGCTTCGACCGAATAGAGAGAGATTGCCAATCGATCAATTTAGTAGACCGGTTAGAACGCCCTGTTACTTGTTGTACTGATGACCTTAGGAGAATTGCTGGCAGTTGAGGAAACAGCAGTGACAGGATGAGGAAAACTTGGGTTTGACATCAGGAGCGCAGCAATAGACGTAGACAAACTGTTGTTTGTAAAAAAAGTAATATGGGAACTTTTCGAAATAGCAAGTAGAATGCATATTCATGCTTTTAAGTAATTTGATTGAAGTGCATATTCACAGTGGTAATCTGGATCACTGATAATGGGAAGCCACGGGTGAGGCCACAATGAATTAGCGTCATTTGCTTTTAACAAATTGACCACAAATTCGTTCCAAGGCCGTGCTGGCATTATAACTGGGGCGGCCAATCATCGTGATTTAGTAATAAGCCGTTAAGTGAACGCCAGGGACTCAATTGATCTTCTTAGAACCTACTCGGCTACAGGCTACAGGCAGACTAAAACCAGCCAAATGTCATTAATCATACACATCGTGATGGTAAGTACGCCTACCGTCTGCGACATGAATTTATTTACCGACAGAAATTATTTGCTTGGTAATTAGTGGAGACAGACAGAATGGAACAAGATGAATATTTCTTAAAGGTTTGATATTATCCGAACGGTAGGTAAGAAAATATTTTGAGGTCCTTAAATTGTTTAACAAATATCTGGAATAAAGCTTAGCTTCAGCAAATAAATGCTTATTTAACCAATAGTTAATCGAATTAAGTATTTATTAATATTAAACTTCTAGTAGTTATAATACGCAAACGCGTAACATCCTAGACTTTTAGAATGATTTGGCCGATATGGCTAATAAAAATTAATGTTTTCTTAGGAAGTGTCTAATTAGTGACACTCTTTGACTATTCTCTACAGAAAATTTTACTAAATAAATACGATCCCTGTTGATCGCATTTATCGGTCAAAATATGTCACAACCAACAGGCTGAATGAGCCATTCAATTAACAGCCTGAATGATAATCAGCCATTTTATCAATCAGGTTGGCAAGTTGCTGGATCGATGACTTTGAATTACTTGCTTAGCCAGTTCATTAGACATATTATGCCCCCTGATATACTTTTAGATTAAATAAATTATTATTTTTGTGATAGTGGCAGACGAAACACCTGATGGTAAACGTTTGCCGCCGCCCATGGACACCCGAAACACCAGTGGAGCCACAAGAGCGCTACTCCCCTTTCCCCCCGGATAATGATCAAGTTTTGCATAAGAATGTTATTATCTAAAGAGACATTTCCGTTCCTAATGCAAGCTCGCCTTCTCTTAACAGACCAATTTGTGTAACTGAAACTCGGGTCATTTAAATAGTGCCGGTTCCAGCGTCTCTCATCAGTGCGAACAAATTTTATAGCCCTTATACTTACCCCTGCGCACCACTCTGCACTGTAATGTGCAGTAATAAGGATGGTTTCGGCATGCGCAAGCGCAGCATGGCCCGCAGATTGTCTCCCGCGCTGACAACTGCTAACTGTTCGATGTGATCAACTGCCGTTGCGCGCTCTACTTGTGCGGAACAGATGCAGAGTGATTCATGCCTTACTTAAGATATTTATATAATAAATAACATTTATTGTCAGAGTAAGTACTCAGTATGCTCAATGCTCGTTACCTAAATAGCGCTATTTATCGCTATCGACACGATAAACCCCGTTGAACTACTTTTGATAGAAAATATTACCCTTTACAAGGCAATTTCGACAGGTTTAAAGCAGCCGTACATATGAAAACCTCTAAGCAAAGCCAAGTCTAAGAGGTTCTTTATTGCAATTTCTGCCCAGTTAGTCCAGTGGTTTAAGTACCGGGCCGTGATCTCAGGGTCCTGGGTTCGATTCCCGGGTCGAGCGAAAACTATGTTTCGAATTTTTCGGACGTCGCTCGGGTTTGTGATCACCAATCCGCATTTGGCAAGCGTGGTGTTTAAGCCCTAATCCCTAATGATTTCTATGATGGAGGCATTTGCCCTGCAGTGGGACAGTTTATAGGCTGAAAAAAAAATTGCAATTTCTTTATTTTTATAGTTAGATTTTATGCGACTTGGCTTTGCTTAGAGATTTCATTCCTTTTTATAGAGAAACAAGCAGCTCCAACGTGACTTGGCCAGTTTTTACAGGATGTTTTAGTGGCATTAGAATTTCTCAAGCCAATACTCTACTATTCTATGAAACAGAATATTGTGGTTTTTATTTACGAAATATTTTGTCAGGAAATATTATGGCACTTTAACAATACATAGTTAATTAACGCAATAACTCATTTTCCTTCCTTTCTTTGCTTCCTTCCTTTCCTTCCTCATTTATGCACTCATAATAATTATATTTTAAAGGTATTTATCAGTTGCTATATTGCAACCTCATTAAACTAAGTTAACTACTTTACATCTTTTTTTAAAAAACCTATCGAAGTTGTTCAATATAGTACAACCATAGGTACCAAAAAAAATCTTTCTCTTTCATTAAAATATGCAACGTTCAATACTGATGACTATTGATTAATTACGTAAAAAACATATAAATAGAACGATGAACGAGAATCATGAATGAATGAGTGATAATATCGTATTTTATTCTGAGCCTGTGTGTGTGTGTCAGTAAGTATACTTGTATTGTATTGTACGTACATCAGCGGATGACGACATCGACCCAGCGAGCACGCGCCGCGGCTTGGCCTACATAATTTCAACACAATGTCTAACCGGCTCGTTGGTCTAGGGGTATGATTTTCGCTTAGGGTGCGAGAGGTCCCGGGTTCAAATCCCGGACGAGCCCAAACCACTTTTTGATTTTTCTTTTACTTTATTTATAATAATATTTGGTAGAACTTTTCAATAATTATTATGGTATTTTGATTATAATAGTGTATGAGTATCACCATCATCACATAATTATCTTCTTAATGTACGTTTAAAATTATTTTTTTAATTATTCCTATGATAATTTAAAGATCATTTATGCCAAAAACAAGACTAAAAAGTTTGAAAAAAAATTTCTGTGAAAAAAAAACCGCCTTCAAAAATTACGAACTAAAACATTGGGCGCCGACTTCGGTAAAACCTTTTCTCGAAATAATGTACTGTTATAAAATGTTATTTGAAGTGTAGGTAAAGTGATAAAAATATTATTTCATACTTTTTAGTTCGTGGTTTTTGAAGGCGGTTTTTTTTCGCAGAAAGTTTTTTTACTACATTAAAGCAATAAATAATATGACTATCATCCATACCATGACCGCAAATTGAAACTCCCAAAATAAATATTTTTCAATTGTGTCCAAATTAATACCGTGGACATTCATTGTTCTTTTGTCACGAACATTATTTACACAACACGATCTAAGGTAACGCTGTAATATAATAATCACACGCGGTAAGAGATCCAAACAGCGGGGCCTTGGCCGTGCGCGCGCGCCGGTCTTGCTCTAGTGCGCGGGGTAAGTGGCGGCGCGTACGCAACCGCAGCCACTTCGATATATATCACCATTATCATTGTGGGCATTGTCGGCATTGAGCCGTGGCTCTTTGCCCGAGCATCTTCTCTTCGCCCTCGCAGGACCGGGGTGTTAGTTGGTGTGGATCACGAGAAACGGTGGCGTCTTCAGAGGCCTTGAACAGGCCCTTTTTATTTGTTTCTTTTTATTCAATCATCACCTTTGGGTTCGTCCTCTATTGGGTCTCCCTCGACGGCCCCAATGGACTTGTCCCAGCGCGTTGAGTGGGACTCCATCATAACCCATGACCATCTGGACCATCTTAGCTCGATGTCTGTCTGTCTAATTAATAACACATGTGCTATTGCAATGGAGAATGTTAATTGATTCCAGTAGAACTAATATCTATACACACGTTTTTGTTACATCAAAAAAGACCAAGAGCCCAATTCTCGGGTTCGTGATGTTTTGAAAACATGGCGGATATCACCTGAAAACCATAAAAAAAACTGTATTTTAGTGATGTATGTCGTATGAAAATAAATATCACGAGCACGAGAATTGGGCTCCAAGTTTTAATGAATTTACAGATATTTTTAAATTAAGTATCACACGACGTATCGTAATATATTTTAAGTCATGTTTTTTATTTTCAACCAAGTTGGTGGAGATACGGGAGATGTATTACCATGATTATTAGTGTCGCGAAGTACTGGGACGGCGATGACGTCACTTTACAACGCGTTTATTTTGAAATAAAATATTTCGGAAACTACACGACGTATCGTAGTAATTTTTCAATCATACTTTTTATATTCAATCGAGTTTAAGGAGATCTAAAAAATAAAATTTGTGAATATTCTCCATTGCTAGACAAAGGCAAACCTCGTTTTCTAACCTACTTGTTACTAATAGATTTCCTTTACTTAAAGTTGGGAAAGTTATATGAAGGTATTTTAAGAAAATAAAATTTAAGTATTATGATTGGCTGTAATTTGTGAGAGGTTTAATGGACGCAGCTGCTACCGTGACAATTAGACAATAACAACATTGTCTAGTTGTGTTGGTTGGCTGCCATTGTGAACATCTTTACAAATAAAATGGGCGACTACAAAAAAGCAACCAAAACATAATGCAACTGTTAGTCATAGCATAGTCAGCTGTGATTGAATGTTTCTTTTCTTTGTTTTTTTTCATTACCACTAAACTAGTTTCCGTTCATTTGGTTCGGTTGAACTTGGTTGTTAAATACTCAATACTTCATTTGCTCCACAATGTTACACACAGGGATGGTTAATAATTTTAATACAAATAGTGTTGCATTAAATGAATTTGGATTGGGCTGTTCGCGCCTATATTTATACATTTAATTCCAGTTTAATGTAATGTCCAGCTATATTTTATTCATAGCTGATGATAAAACAATAATTAGAAGTCGTTCGCTTTTTCGTTTATTATAATCAATCTATGTAGCACTAAAAATAATCACTTATTTTTTGTCCTTACAGCCACAAAGTATAAAAAACTGCCAAATGCACCTTAATGTCAAACACGTTCGGCTTAATATTATCAATTGAGGAATTTTGACAGATCGTAGCAACCTGATGTGAGGCTGTCTGTACAAAAAATATCCCGAGGCGTGAGACCGCGCCGGTGGTAAACCTTCTCACAACATTGATATTGTATGCGCTGGCGCACGGATATCGCGCTTTGGCGAATAATGAAATACACGTAATAATGCTTGTTGTGTAAGAATCGTTTTGCCTTGGTCTGTATTCATGCTCATTTTGGCCGCCTAATGTATAAACTAAACCTTTTCAAGGCAAGAGTGATTATGATTAGCCTTTTTCTGGGTCTTGGGCACTGGTCTTGGGGATCCAAAATGATACACGTTATTTCAAGATCTTTTTCTTTTTATGAAAATTATGCTTATTGGCCCAATACTCAGAGACACGGACTGCGCTTGTGACTTGTATGAGGTAAATGCCTTATTCTGTATTCATAAAATCATCATTAATATTGCCGCCTCACGCTTTTTAAAGTTTAAAAAGTATCTCAATAGTAAGGAGAACATCGAAACAAGAAATAAAGTATAATGTCGCACTCCGGCTATTTATAAATCATTTCCCTGGCCAACGAATAGTCATCGGCATGAGTGTCCAGTCCAGCGCATTTCGTACATTTTTGTCAAATAATTTTATGGCATAAAAATAGTAGGTATCAGAGTATCTTTTCTGAGTGCAGTGTCTTGAGATTCTTACACAGGAATTTTAATTTCCATCATTTACTTAAATAAAAAGAAGCAGACTTTCATTTATAGTTATTTGGCTGAAACCGCCTCAACTGGTTCTGCGAAGGTCAAATACCAATTATTATATTTAAAATTAAAAACAGGTGCCAGGGGACTGCATCACAAAATTATCTTCGGCGCAAGCATAATAAAAAGAGAAATATTAAACAAGGCCACAGAATTTTTATTTGGCCACGCGCGCAAACTTCTAATTTACTAACTAAGCACCGCTAAATTGAGATAGCCTTTAATTAACTGATTCATCTTCTTTACAACGCCAACTAAAAATGTTAAAGAAAGCGTCAAGTCAATATCAACAATTAATTTTCCTTGTCCTTCTGATTTATACATTGCAAACTAATTTACTAACTCAGCTACGAAATTTGTAACTCATCACCATATTACGTTTTACAGCTTCAATACAAGCTCCTCAAAAATTATGTATTCAAGCTTCAATACTCAACATCATATATTATAACTTAACATGTAAAATAATACTTCATATTCTTTTATCGTGAAAATAGCCACTGTACGATTTGGCGCGAGTGCGCGACATGACAGCAACCGGCCATTTGCACCAATCAGAGAGCGCTATTCGATACTTGTGCCGACCCGCCCGCCCGCCTGCCCTTATTTTCTTTTTCTTTTAATCACGTAATTATACGTGTTAATGTTTATTAATTACTTTTCTATAAATGATTGTACTTGTTACACATATTAATACACAAATTGATTTGCATAAATAAATGGTTTTACTATGACTGTCCTTAATAGTTCTTCTTCTTCTTCATATTTGCGTATAATTCCCGGTTGAGTCCAAAGCTGGGCTTTGGAGCCCAGGGTACGCTTTGATCATGATTCAGAATTTGGGGAGCCTGGTAATTACAATGAAGCGACTGCCGTCTGACCTTCGCAACCCTTTGACACAGGAACAAGACCAACTGAATCATGGTTACACGCTTCTGAAACTATCCCAAACGAGCAGGTTTCCTCACGATGTTTTCCTTCACCGCCGAGGTAAATATAGAAATATGCACATAGATTTGATAAATCTAGAGAACCACCCTCCGCATGGAGGGCGCGTTCTAAACCACTAGGCTACCATCGCTCTGGCTGACTGTCCTTAATAGTTCATCTGTAATACATAATAATAATATGTAGTGGCTTTAATTATACTATTTGATGACAATTTTAGGTACATTTAACAATCGATTAATGTAGGATGAGTTACATTTTATTCATACTAAATTATGCAATTAGAGGCTAATATTCTTACTATTTTGGTGTCATATATTAATACTTTAGAAGCTTCCTATTTGAATGCATACCACAAATTTAGATGCTAAAAAATAACCACTATGCTGAGTTATATTTACAGTGGCTTACATATAAGATAACTAGCGTCTGAGATACTATTATTCAGACGCGCATTGGTTGTGGCCGACTTAGTAATTTAGAAGGTAACATATATTTTCTGAGGCGAATAATGCTATTAAAAAGAAGCTGGTTTAATTAGTACCCTAATAAAAATGACTGTGCCCCGGGCGATAACGAATAAGATATGAAAAGTAAAACAATTTTATTTTTCAACATTGCCTCTTCATCATAGTATGTCATTGCCTATGGAACCCGGGGTAGGCTTGGACCATGATTCAGGATTAGAGAAGTCTGGTAATTACCATGTAGCGACTGCCTGACCTTCGCAATCCTTTAACAGGAACCAGACCATCTGAATCCTGATTACACATTTCAGAAACTATCCAAAACGTTTATCTCACGATGTTTTCCCTCATCGTTAATGGCAGAAATATGCACATAGATTTTCAAAATCCAGGGGTGCTCGAGGGATGAACCACGACACCCCGTATGGAAGGCACGTTCCAAACTACTGAGTTATCATCGCGCTTATTCTTCAATACTGTAACCTTAGTAATTTCAAAGCACTGGAGAATTTTACAGGTTTTAATAAAGCAACTAAAATATTCAAACGCTACATATTTCTCACGATTAAATCAAACATGTAAATCAAAGCGTGCGAAGAGTTTTTTGCTTTGAGTCTCTGATGAAAGCTGCCTTATTAACCCAATTCCAAGAAAAAATGAGGCGAGACTCCTTCAGCGAGTCACAAAGTAAAAACCGAAAGAAACTCGAAAATCCAGAAAAGAAGCAACTAACTGAAACTGGAGTGTCCTCGAGTTGGCTCGTGTTGATACCACGGGACCTTGTTTACGCAGCTGGGGGCGCCCTCGAGGCCTCGAGGAGCTAGCAAGGTGCCCGTGGCCTTCGCTCGAGGACGCCCTCTAACGAGGGTGGATGGCACTCGAGCTCCTTGCCAGGGTCAAAAGCCTATATGGGTGACTTTTTTTCCCAAAACAATAAAAATCTTGGTGATGTTATTATCATACATATTTAAGGCGACAGGTAGAGCACACTAGCGACGCCAATCGATTTTAATGTTTACCTACTAAACCGGATCTATTTTAATTATATTTAATTTTTGTGGATGGTTATTTAATAAATAGTATAAGTGTTTACCAAGAGGTTGTAACCCCGAAATTGTTTAAAATAGATCCGGTTTAGTAGCTAAAAATTACAATCGGTTGGCGGCGCTAGTGTGCCCTACCTTAAGCAATAAAATCATTATGTGTCATACATTACATAAAACAAAGATTAAATTATTACTTATGTTACGCTCCATTTTATCGATTCTTATGATCATTATTCCTTATTGCAAAAAAAAAGTTCATAAGAATAAAAATCAATGAAAAGAAGTAAACAATGACTTCATCTCCACTTTCATGGCCAAATAAAATAAGAAAAAACTTTTAAAATATTAATTAAAAAGTAAAAAAAGAGAATTCCCGTACCGGGAATCGAACCCGAGCCTCCTGGGTGAAAGCCAGGTATCCTAGCCACTAGACCATACGGGAGATGTTAACATGAAACGAATTTGTGCGCCAGTTTGCAGAATCGTAAGTGGTGACGTCAAAGAGGCGACGAATTTCCTGCTTTTGTCTTTCGCGATCGTTTAATTTATTTACCCGGTTGATTGCACATTGTTACAGCTACGTCTGAAGGCTGTCGAGGCCGGGTCATTGTACTCGGCCAGCCGAAATATCAATGCAATGTAGCCTGTTGCTGAGGTGTCGGGATCGGGGGGCGCGGGCCGGGCGCGGGGGTGGGAGATGTAGGCGGGTAAGTACTAGGGGGTACCGGTGATACCAAGTAAACAGCCTACATTGAATTTATATTTATTTATAAATAGTTCGTTTTATTAGCTTTCCACTATTCACATATTTTTATTGAACCGATTAATTTGTTTTTGACAAGGAAGCCTTTTAACCCATAGAGTAAGATAATAATAGTTAACTTCTGCACTAGCAACATTTTATTTAACTAAGCAAAACATAAGTTACGATCCCCTAAAACTTACATCATACTATTGAAGCAAATAGCCAGACACTAAGAGCTACGAACATGAACAATAAATTCGAGTTATCTCCAAATCTCCAGTGGCCTTTACGTTAGATCCCATGCAGCCTCCGAGCATGGCTAATATTGCTATGCAGACTGTATGTAGGTATGTGGCGTCACGGCGCGGCTGGCAACCCCGGCGGCTGGTGCATGCGATCGATACGAACACAAACAGCCCGGGCCGGCGCGCGCGGACACCCACCGGCTGTCTATTGGCCCTACACCGCCGGATTCGCTCGCCATCCGATGCTCGAACAATACACCCATTTCGGAATATCCGTGTCGCCGTCTGCACTTCTCCCTACCAATTATATCTCGTCTTATTGCTATACCGTATTATCTCTCTTAAACATTTTCTGTAGGGACGTAGCTTCGCGCGCAGCAAATCAATTCAGCTTTCTAATTAAATCTTGTTACAAGGCACCTTCCGTCATGTTTACATTTCCTTATCTAACAGGTTTTAAAGTCACTGGACTTGTAGTTTTCAGTTATGCACGTGCACCAAGATAACGACACATAAACGCTCATCGAACCGAGAAAATTACATGATAAGCACGAGTGGATGATTCATCACAGAATTACTAAGTTCTTTGTTTCAAGCAGTCATTCAGATTCGGAACATAATCCATTTCAATTTATGATACTCCTCCTCATTAGTTAGAGATTCTGGTGAAGGAAGTAAAAATAGGCGGTAATTATGTAGATCAATTGCGCAAACAAACAGCAATCAACTGATGCAATTACTGCTTGGATCGGATGAACAGCGGTCGAGGGCGCTGGGGAGGTAGGGGGAGCAGACGCTGAGGCTAGCTGTTTCAATCAGCTTAGCCCTTTGGAAATACTTGCGCCGTTGAACAAAGTAACGAACAGCAATTAAATGATTACATGCCTTCCAATGTAGATGAGCGCGCTTCAGCCAAGAGGAAAAGATTAGGTTCACGTGAAAGATCCATCTTAATTGATATTCGAGCTTTAAAATAACTTTTTGTCAGTGCCATTCCACACGAACTCAGCCGGATGCCTGAGAAGCGCTCAATTAACAAGAATTCTTAGTTTTAGAAGAATTTAACTCTCGAGACTGAATATTGTTCCACGTGAAATTGTTTCCGTATAGAATTAAGTGAAGCAGTCGACTTCAATTTACTTAACCAGGACTCAGAGCGGGTGCATCCGATGCGGGTAATGGAGCGCACAGGGCTAAGTGTCGCGTCTGAGAGCGATGCGACGCCCTTTAGCAGATCGCCTACTTGGTTTGCAGCTCGTTTTGGAATATTTGCACAAGACACGAATCTCACATAGGTTTAAAAATAATATTGAATCACTTCTTGTACCGAGTATTTTGTTTCTATGATAAGTGTGGGGACTTAAACATACTGAATACATTCAGTATGTTTCAGTCTACTCTTCATTATCATGATCTCTCAAAATAATCCAGCAGAAGCTGATTACTTTCCTTCTCCTTTAAAAAAATGTTGCGATGTTTTACAGCGGAATCGATCAGCTCGATGCTCAAAGAGCTTGAATGTGGGACGCGTTAATTATTCCGTCGCTTTGATGAGAATGAAGCACTCTAGCTAGAGTCAAGCAACGTAGACATTTTATAATATCAGTCGTTTACAGCTTCAGAGCTCGTTTGAGACTTCGTGTAATTTGTACCGTGTTGTCTTCATGGGAAGTGGCTTTATCCAATCAAGTAGATCTGTCGCGAACACGATTACACGAGGCGAGATGACTATCTCATTGCCGGGATGGAGCTCTCAAGTGTCGGGTGTCGGTGGCGGCCGACGTGCCTTGTAGATAGCTATCTACTTGCAGCTCTTTTGCAGATACTTGCCAAGTCGCTCGCTACTGCACTTTAAATTCTGCTCAGGCATGAAAGCACGTCTGGCATCTTTTGATATTTTACTAGTCTTTTCATTGAAATTGTTAAGTTTCTTAATTACTTCTGAAATCTTCATTATCATTCTGAAATCAACATCTCAACTACAAAGATCTCTTTTCATCTTGAATATTCTGCACTGTCTAATATTCTATAAGTGCAATTCTGAAATTCCTCCAGCAGAGCTAAAGCAAGTCATAAAATTACTTTTTACATTTTAAATGTATAATGAGGCAAATGTCACGTAAGGAGAGGCAATCGATAGCTTCCACGTGGAAGGCCGTATAAAACGGCTCCGTAAGCTCCGACCGCTGCTTCATTTGAAATTCGTTTAGAGCGACATGAGTTATCATCAATGCCATCGATCCGTCTAATGTGATTAGCTCCGCCCGAATCCTGTCTTAGTAATTGACTTACACCGATATCCAGAGATAACAACCAAATATGAAAATCGATCAATGTTTTGGTGCCTAGTTAAAGTTAATTAGAATTACTGATGCATTGAAAATATAACCTAAACCAACCTCATCATTGCAACGACTCGATTGATTCAACTCAATAAAATATAGAATCCATGTAAGTAGATACTGCGCCGCGAGACTAGATTACCTATTTCGGCTTCTCTTACCCCTTCCGAGATATTAATCAGTAATCTGAAGCTCAATAAATGGGATGAATTCTATCGATCCATTTAATATGATTAGCCAGCGACCCTAATCGTGTATTGGTCATGAGGCCGGTGGCCGGTGACCCACTTGTTGACGGGCGAAGGTGCCGTCAAACCTCGCCGTAATGTGCTGTTACAGGTCAGCGCAATCTCGCCAATCTAAATCTGATATTGATTATGTAAGCTACAACTTTGCGATGTTCAAGTCTATGCTTTCCGTCCCATCCTTCCATCTGACGCACACATATTTACTTGTTCTCGTATCAAGGACGTGTAGTCATAAAGACATGCAAGTTCAAGATAAAAACATGCACATTTTATTTCTTCAAACTGTTTGCGAATGGGTATAAATTTCCGCGTACTCGTAAAAGTGTCAATTACTCGGGACGCAGATGGCGTTATTGATATGAAAATCTCCTGCAAAATCGGAGCCTTTCCACGACGGTGCCAAATCAGCGATGTTCCACTGGTCCACAACGACCAGAACGAATCGATGAACTAGCGCAATGCGATTGGTTGTCCTGTTAGGTACCCTAATAGTGCTAAATTGCAGTGGGGTAACAAGTCTAACAGTCCAGTCCAGCGTGTAGTTGTAGGATTCGCGGTCACACTGCGGTCGCGCACCGGTCGCAAATAGTTCCACACGCGACTCTGCTCGACTTGCCCTTACAAGTTGAGTCAGTTATCAGAAAACTAAAAAGAAAAGTACTAAGCTTAAACTTAGTTATGTTTCACTCAGCACAAAGTTAGTTACTAAAATGATAGCTGTTCGGGATACAAAAAAGAAATGATACGAATAGATCCATTGTCTTTTAAAATATCTATACGAGTATAATCGCCATAATATTATGGCTTCTTCATGAAGATTTAATGTTTTAAAAAAAAAATTAACAGTCGAGAAGTCCAAATATGGCGTTTCGAACCGGATAAAACTCGAGGCTTAAAAAATGCGGAGCATCTGGCAGCTGGTATCTTTTCCTCGTTCACTTACAGTTAGGATAAAGGAAGGTCTCGGATACGATGTACTTTACCTGAAATGATAAGAAAACGTACATTATTAAAAGTACATATATAAATTAGTCCATGATATAACACAACTTTATTATCACCTGTCCGAATAGATAAGAGAAACCTTCACGCCCAAAAAACGGGTGTCAGGATATGCAGATTTAGTAACAGCAGCAACTTCATCAAAGTCATATTTAGGAGCAACATTTTGCATTTCATCGATATCATTGTCTATGTCACGCATACTGGGAAACAAATTCCTAATGCTATACCAGTGTATAGCTCTCAGTTAGTTCAATTTGATAACGGGCTGATACGGCGGATAAATACATCACCCGAGATGTAACAAGATAGATTTAGCATCTCATACATAAACAATTCCTAATCCCGACCGTATCAAGGAGGTGGTGTTGGTAGGTACGAACCCCCGTGTTAGACAAACAGGAAGCTTCATATCTCTCCCATAAACAAGGGATGAGGCGCCATCTGGCAGGAACCGGCCCTTTATATTATTATGCCGTGTCGGATTAACTTTAAATATTATTTTCTCGATAAAAAGGGAAGATTTATTTTTTACTTGCGAAAAATGGGGCTTTTCTGGATTCTTATGGATCCGTGAAACTGATAATAATCTCGATATTATAAAATATTTCGTGCCAAATTGGGAGAATGCATGTCTACTGGAATGAAGGAGATTCATCATTCATCATTAATGATGATGTGTGCGATGATTTTCTTAGGTTAGCAATAATGATAACCCTTTTCATGTAAGGATGAATTATCAAATTTTATTAGTCAAGGCCCCTTGCTGGTATATACGAGTAGATGGACCTACTGTAACAACTTCCAGGTTTTTCTAATCCTTGTTTTGGTGTTTGTTCATTTTTGACCCAGCGTACCAGGTTAGTAAATCCAATCTACTTTTTATTTTGAATACTATGTGCAATAGAATTTATAATTACGATACTCGGTTTGAACTCACAATATTTTCTGACCACTTGTTGCTAAAATTAGACATGCAGACCAGCTCTCCTAGAGCACTTCTTAGAGAGACTTTAAAGTGCCGTTATTGAATTCAATGACCCTTTCAGACTTACGAAAAGCCTTTCCAAATTATTCTTTTGGAAAGTTCGACACCTCCGAGACTCTCAAAGTCCCCTTTGCGTTGCAAAATATAGGTCAAAGTCCAGCGAAACGGGGAATTAAAAAATGTAAATGGAACGAAGTGTGAGCCTTTTTACCCGACTACGGCAAAGCAAAAGGAGGGTTATGATTTTGACAGGCTATGTATGTATGTATGTATGTTTGTATGTCTGTATGTATGTTCATCTGTTTCCACGTAACTTCTTAACTTATCAGAATTCGACAAATGACATATCATTTTAAGCGTCTTGATCGTCCGCTGGTTATAGGCTATATGAAGTTTCACAAAATCTAATGTGGCGCCCTCTAGCGGACAAAACATACAGAGTAAAAAAATAAAGTTATGATAAATATGCCGTGTTTGGTATCATTTGAAAGCGCTTGACTTGTACATTTTGAATATATATATATATTACTAGCACTTGGACACCAAAATAGTACAAATAAAATAAAAGTAAAAAAACTAAAACCCAACTACGACAAAAAACGTCGCTGAAAAAGTATAAAACAAGCCTTCGTTGTCAATTTATGCAATATTCACTATGTAGAGATAAAATTTCATGTTTGGAAAGGCGTAGTCACACGTTAAATATACTACCCTTTGACAACGTGTGACTGCGGATTTCCAAACATGAAATTTTATCTCTACATAGTGAATATTGCATATATTGACAACGAAGGCTTGTTTTATACTTTTTCAGCGACGTTTTTTGTCGTAGTTGGGTTTTAGTTTTTTTACTTTTATTTTATTTTTATATTTTCCCAGACTCAAGAATGACCAAGGATTCTTTCTACTTGTAATAAACGGATCTCACAACCATTACTTTCTAGGAGAATAATAGTCGAAGAATGGCAATATTTGCATTATGCTAGAGGCGTCAAACGAGCAAGCGGGTCCCGTGATGATAAGTAATTACCTATAATTACCGCCGCTCATGCGAATCTGCAATAGCAGAGAGGTCTTTGATACATTTAAAAAGGAGTCCGGCCCAGAAAAGAGGTCCCCACTCTTGAAGGCCCCAAAGTCGTAACCGTATCTTGTCTATATTTTTGGCACAACGACGTAAAGAAACAGCGAGCGCCGGTGAGCACTGAACACTGAGTAGCCCCTCAGAGCCCCGAGCTCAGTGACTCGAGAGGGACAAGTCATTACGCCTCCTCTCCTCTCGGGAGGGCGCGTCCGGTAACCTTGCTACCCGTTACTCTCGCCTCACTGCCCTGGCCTATTTTGACAGCGGAAATATTTTTGGAAAATTCGAAGAAAATTATTACTTGTATCTTTTGCCGAAGTTCATGTGTCAAATAAATGCGCTGATAGATTAGATGGGCATCCTATACAAATCAAGTATGCGACGAATTAAGGTGACGGGTAGGGCACACTAACGACGCCAATTGATATAAATTGTTAGCAACTAAACCGGATCTCTTTTTAAAAACACTTATACTATTTATTTAATACTTATACTTAACTTTTTGGTTTGCTTTAGTACTCAAAATTTGAATTACCGCCCTTTGTTAAAAAGGGCACTTATGGCGTTCGTTCATCCATATTTCGAGTGCATAAACAGAACAGACAGAAAACCGAAATTGTACAAAATAGATCCGGTTTAATAAGCTACAATTTAAATCGATTGGCGTCGCTAGTTAGGGGTACTCGTCGTCGTATGTATAAATAAACTCATTTAACCTGGAGATAATTTGTATCCCAAATGGAAATGTTGGTTTTTTGAGTCAGTTGTGATCCACAATCAGCCACGTGGGTATTGGGCAGACCTTTAGAATGATACTGTTGCACTTTGCAGCAGAGGGCACTTAGCCACCCTTCTAAACTACCGAACTAAATTACATGACATGACCTTTAATTTTCTACATATAACCACTCGTGGCTAATAGTAGGCAACAGCTGTACCATTTAGTAGGCTAATGGCGCCGTTTTATAGACAGAATGTGCACCAAGAGCGCAGCAAATCTCCGAAGGTATAGTAAAGCGTGTAAAATCGAATCGGGCGGGTTCAGCCGGTCGCCGTCGGCTTTCGCGCGAGAAAGCATGCATCGGCACAGTTTCAGATCATAAATAATTAACTGTACCTACACCAGCACTGGAGACAAGATGGTCTGGAAAGAAGTAGATCTAAACTCTGATTTTTAATTCGGTGAACTAATCTGACAGGTGTCAATGTCTCATTTCCATACATTTTTGCTACTTATGACAGATGCAAAGTGTCAAAATGTAGGGGAACTTGACGTTTGCAGCTGTCAGTTTAGTTAGCCAAATTAAAAATCAGAGTTTAGCTAGCAAAAAGGTTTGGCTTGACGTCAGGCATGCCAAAGACCAAAATGGCTTAGCTCGATGTCGAAAGGGTAAGACACGCGCTAATAATAACACAACCAATATGGATCTTAAAGACAGTGGAAAGTAGAGACGCAAAAGGAAAGCGGACCCCAGGCCATTTTTTATGCAACCTGGGGAATAAACTGTAAAATGATGAGGCATCGTACTTTTATGAGGAGAACATTTTTCATATACTTTGCATTCTCATTTATATTCGTCAATGCTTATCGTCTGATGAATCAAACTAATGTATGTGCACTGGAACTCGTAGATATCGTTACGAATTCATGTGAACCGCTGGTAAACAGTAATACCACTATGCGTTATCGCTCCCTTATCAGTTGTGGTCAAATGTGAGGGCGAACAGGAGAAAGTGTTTATACGGTCAGTTATAATATGAAATCAATGTAAAAGCTCAGTCATTATACCCACTCGACAGTTTCACATTCACCTACACAATAATAAACGTTTATTTCTAACTAACTACTAGCTAACTAATCTTGATAGTTTCTCTCATAGAACTTTATCGAGGTAGGTATGATTTTTCGGTGGTCGCCTACTTGGCCTTGCCCGTCTGATCTAAATGATGTTGTCCTTAGGAATTAGAGCAATAAAGGAGATACTCGGACTTTTATATAATGTCCAAGATTTGGCATAACAAAACAAACGTTTTTGTTAGTTAATTCACTGAAAATGTATAAAGATGTTGATTTTGACATCAAATAAAACCAAGGATAATGACGTAGTACGTAATAGTAGGAAATACTCAGGAGGACAAATCCTACAGAATACAGCGAAAAAAATGTTTTTGGTCGGCACTTGAACCAAAAAGAGGATGTCCCTTTAAGATAAATTGTTTCACAATTGTGTTTATTTATGAAACTTAGATAATAATACTTGTTATCTGATATGAGAATACTGTAAACAGTAATGAGAAAGATCTAAACCTATTTGGCACAGTTCTGTGTAGACATCACGTGCATTACTTTGTAACTAATACAACAATTACTTGCAAAGGATTTAAAGTTAAAATTAATATTTTTGAAGTCATTAAAATTCACAATAAAAAGAAACTCTCAATCAATTAAGGTTAATTGGAATATCGTTAACCTTATTAGGCTTCGGACGGTTAACGTTTCATAAAGAGACAAAAAATGTTAACCCTTAATTAGATGTCGTGTCTATCAGCAATGACAGCATGACGTCATATGCTCGGTTCAGAGTTCTGTCCAGCACGTCTGCCAGCTTCAGACTCTGCCACAATATAATACACGATGACAATGAAATAACATAATTGTATTTATTAATAAGACTTTTTATGTATAAAGAACATGTCTGGCGCTTTGGGAGACTGTAAACCAGTATGTGACAAATGTTCATAATAATAAATATAAAATAAATTACATTTTTTGTTTTTGAGCACTAACAACAGTTGAGTACTGTTAGTCCAAAAAGTAAAAATGACCTTTAAATAAAATAGCTACACATCTTTCAAGACGCAGGTGAGACGATATAGGACCAAACCAAGGAATAGGTCACCTGAAGGTAAGTGATCAACGCTGCCTATTGCCGTCCACTACATCAGAAGGAATGCAGGCAGATGCGTTGCCGGCCTTAGTTTGCAGCTCTAAAATGTAGGTTGCAATTCGAATTTTCTTATCAAAGAGTTCCATCGCGAAAAGTATTAATTTATTCTAGACAAAAAGACAAAGTTTCAACTCAGGTGGAAATTACCTGCTGTTATTGGCTCCAATAGAATGAGGGCGAGCACACATGGCACGACATGTCATGTCAGCCGCACTTCACACGCCGAGGTCGGAGACAGAACGAGTAAAAAACGACATGCGATGATGCGACATGCTACACATGTGACGGCTACCGCTTTCTACATTGTTCCAGTGGTCCACAGCCGAAAATACCTCGTTTTCACTTTCACAGTGCCACGGATTAGTGGGGCTATCTGTGGTGACGATGTCTCCTACTTATTGTATTCCGCTTTCCACAGCATTGGATGCGGAGAAAGTATTTTGGACAGATTTTTTTAGACACAACAATTACATAGTAAGGTAATTATTTTTAAATCTTTTGACCACAAAATCGTGCAAAACGAAACTAATGCACAATGAAGTACTCATAAATAACCGTGACAATATTACTTAAGATTGCATAAGGTCCATTACAATAACAAGAGAAGAAAAGTATTTTTTATCATCTCCGTAGGTAAATACGGTTATTAATGACTAAGTGTCAACATGATTGTACTCTCCAGACAATTGAATTTCTATTGTGTCAGTCAGCGTGAAAACATTTCACATACAATTATTGTAGAGTCAACCTTATTCTTTATCTGCGCTTCTCGCTGTCAGAGCAACGTTATGCGATATAGTAAAGACATTATAATTACGTATCCGCAACGGCATGTAATAGGTTGTAGATTGCGGTAACATTCGCGACGGATGGAATAATCATTGCGCGAACGCGAGCGGAAAATGTCACCGCGACCCGTGAGACGACGAGCGGGGTCAAACCGCGCTTCGTTACGTCACGGATTTATATCCTGGCGGGGACATCTTTAATACATGAAATGTGGGATACTCTCTCTTGTAAGATGAAATGAGATTGGGCCAGGCACGTCCACCGCATGCCGGATGAGACCGGAACGGAGATTGGCACTGTAGTAGGTCCTCAAAAGCATTTTTAAAATCTTGTTGCAACGATTCCAGAAAACCGTTGTTTTTTTGTTTATGCTAGAGGCGACAAACGAGCAAGCGGGTCACCTAGTGGAAAGTAATCAACGTTGCCCATTAACATACGCGAAATCAGAGAGATCACTTATGTGTTGCCGGCCTTTTTAAAAAAGACTACGCTCTTTAAGAGAGTGTCTTCGCAGAATCGAAAACCACCAAATTAAAATTCTTTGTTACATATTAATTCAAAATCATTCCTACAGTTCAGCAACCATATGCTGAAAGAAGATTTGTTTTTCCCCTCTAACTTCACAATGAGCTGATAGAAATCACGCCTTTTTAAGTATATCATCCTCATTGAAGTCATTTGTGCTACATGTCAGGGGCCCAATTCTCGTGCTCATGACATTTATTATCTATCATACGACATATTTACTAAAATATAGTTTTTTTGTATGGTTTTCAGGTGATATCCGCCATATTTTCAAAATATCACGAGCACGAGAATTGGGCTCCAGGACATATATGCGTCTAATATTAAACACGGGATGGTATAATGAGGTTGCGAACGCAAGCGGAAAGCCATCGGCCGATCATCTGACCCATGAGAAGGGCAGGGTTAAAAATGTATCCCCACACGATATAGTTGTTGATATCGGATATGTAAAGGGTGCTTGACATAAGTAAGATGAGCAAGCGGAATAAGAAAAGGGATGGAATCAGTGTGGAAGACACGGGTCAAAAATGTGACCTGGAGGTTAGCTATACAAGAAAGATAATACACAATGGCCGGGTTACACCGGGCATGTGTGACGCATATAGGTAGTTATTGTTATTAGTTTCAGACAAGGAAACAATTTGTTTGTATGAAGATTATTACCAGCCTCATATAAATAAAAGTGTAAAATAATATTTTTATCACTTTATACCCATCATATAACATGTTATAGCAGTACACTCGAGAAAAGGTGTTACCGAAGTCGGCGCCCAATACTATATACTATATTATCATGTAATATAACAACATAGTAATGGGCGCCGACTTCAGTAACACCTTTTCTCAAGTGTACTGCTATAAAATGTTATTAAGTGTAATAACATTTTATAGCAGTACACAATATTTTTAACATAATATTTTAGTGTTAAAAATATTATTTTACACTTTTTAGTTCGTGGTTTTTGAAGGCGGTTTTTTTTTTACAGATTTTTTTAAAAACTTTTTAGTCTCATTTCTTGGCAGCTTTAGGTTACGATAAATGTCGGTCACGTGTACCAATCTGTCAAGCATAAGCCATTGAAATGGCATAGAATGAATATAGTCGCTCAACGTGAGCTGCCAGTGGAACTCGGCACGTGTCGTGATAAGTTTGATATTTTACCACAATACACTGTGATAAATTCTTAGGTTTTTTATGTAGCAGACGAGCAGACGAATCACCTGATGGTAAGCAATTTGCCGCCGTCCATGGAAACCTGCGACACCAGTGGAGTCACAAGTGCGCTGCCAACATTTTAACCCCCCTTTCCCCTGAATTGGGCCTCAGCTCCGGTACCCTGCGAAACACAGCACAGTGCTATCTCACGCAGGTTTTCTGTGAGGCCGTGGTATCACTCCGGTCGAGCCGGCCCATTCATGCCTTGAAGCTTGGCTCTCCCACGGTCAAATATGTGAAATAAATACGAATACTTCTTGAGCAATGTGTGAAAAGTTGGTAATCGAAAACCCCACTCATTTATATTAATTTAAAACTTTAATTCACAAAACGTGATAAACTACCCATGTCTCATGACCGTTTATTACGTGTCTTAAGCAAGTTTAGTTCATAGCTTCTAAGTAAATTTCTAATCGAAGTATTTACGAGTTAGAATTGCGAATCCAGCGTACTCCATGTTAATTGTTAAGCATTAACCTTTAGCCTTAGCTTAGCAACTGCAATATTAATAATAACAGCATTTTATTACTGTTCACCAAACATTAAAATGCAATGGCAGACATCGCCTACACTTTTTACGTAGAAAACGTATGGAAACAATTTCGGCATCGATCATTTTAGTAAAACTAAATTAACTGACATTGTCAACATTAATTGGTGTCAAAGATTGATATTTCCGTTGTGAATAAAAAATACTACGTATTTTTAATCGTAGATAGATTTATAGTCACGAAAGAAATTTTACTTATTCATTATTTTTTATTTTTTCAATGAGTGGGTCGGGTAAGTTGCTCCATATATTTTAATGTTTAGACTGTATTTTCAACATAGTAGCTAAGTATAAATTTAATCAGTTTTCCAATAATAAAGGTAGAAGTGGCATCGGCTAACAAGGTTTAGTAAATTATTTGTTAGCTTTTTAATTATTTGTAACGTTTTAAAAGGTGACGTTGTACTATTTAGATGGTACTTTTCATGTGGTGCACTAATCGGACTGTAATCGTCGGCATTGAGAGAGTTGACTGGCAGGTGCGCCCGCGCGGGTGCAGCAAAGGTCACACACAAGCAAATCATACACAGCGTGAGATATCTACAGCGACGCGAATGTTACTGCTTAGCCGGTGAATGATCGAACGTCTGAAAAACTTTAAGTGAATAATAAAATAAGTCCCTAATAGCCTAAGAGCCCACGACGGCCAGACTTTCGTTCACTAAAAAGCATTTTTTTATATTTTCTAATTGACTGACCGGATGGCGCAATTGGTAGTGACCCTGCCTCTTACGCCAAAGGTCGTGGGTTCGATCTCCACCCTGGACAAACATTCGTGCGAGGAACACTTGTGTTTGTTCGGTGTCTGGGTGTAATATATGTATTTAAGTATACATTTGTGTTCCTCTGTTGTCTGATATCTGTAACACAAGTGCTTAAGCTACTTAGTACGGAATCAGGTCAACGTATGAGATGTTGCGAGAATTAAAAAATCCCCTGTTAATTAAGCTTTCTAAGGAGACAAAAATAACCTTCAGATTAAGATATCTTAAAAGAAACCACCACCCAATTTCTTTTTTCGCTGGTAGTTCTTACCTGTGTTAAATACATGCACAAACAGAGCAATTTTCAACTTTTATAAAATGACGAAAGTCTGGCCAACGTGGACTCTTGCTCTACAACCTTCTTTCACTGCTAACTGAGTTAGCAAACTTGTCCCCTAACTTCGATACTACTCACGCACAACAAACACTTTTGTCATTCATCACTCCTGCCTGCCTGGTCGGTTAATGTTTTCTTTTATTAGAATAAGCGTGTAAAAGTAGGCCATTCATACTATTCCGTTATGCATGCGATATTTTAAATAATACATTCAGGAGATTCTCGCTATCTATTCTGTCTACCTATTCAGTTGCATTCGAAAAATCTCATCGTGTCAATAAAAATAAGTGTTTGTGCTCTAAAATTGTTATAAAAAGAAAACATAATACTCTTCCAAAGACAACAGAGGAGAGAGAGAGAATATGATTACGATTAAATTATTTTTTTTAATTGTAGATATCGATTTGATATCGATTTGGCACAAGAATCGATTTTCGAACGAGATTTGGATCGAAGTGGAGTGGAGATTTCCCACTGCATTAAATTCCATTGCCATGTATAATAAGCAAATAATTATCTAATATGGCTATTGCTATCGTGTGGGCATCATTAATTGCCAGGTGAAGTAATATTGGCATAAAGTTTTGCAATTTAACGACGACCTCGTTGCGTTAATGAGAGACCCTGGTGGATATTCAAAAATACAATAGAAAAGAATTCGATATTCAAATTAAATTTAAAATTATTCAATGTGAATATTACCCTCATTCACACAATATCCTTACATTATTATCATCATCACCTGTATCATGATCCCACTGCAGGACATAGGCCTCCTCCTGTGTTTGCCACTCGCAACGGCCCTCTGTCAGCCTCATCCAGGTTAATGGGCATCCTCCATTTCGTTTCCATTGCCTTGGCCACCCGAGTGTTAGTAATGGATTGGCCCCATCTACAGTCACCACGTCGAACCAGGTGCCCTACCCACTGCCAATTGAGTGACATCACACGTAGTATATTTTACAATGGGTTTATTTACATAGCGGTTTTACAGGGGCCTCTATTCTATCTGCAGTTATCTCGCAGTTCATTCGAGCAAGCCGTGCAATCTCCCCCAAACGTGTTTACATTATACCAGATAGCGCTATCTCGCTCCCGAAATAAAGATACATACATCTAATTATTTTGTCAATGTCATTTTCCCCATCTACATAATCACTATCATAATTGTTACAAATTATTTTAGACTTAAGAAAAGAAAAAAAATATGGAAAAAACAGTTATTTAAAAAATAATTAAATCTTATTTTTTAAAAACAAAAAAATAAATAAATAAAAAAACAAATATTAATAAAATAACGAAAGCAAAAAAAGTTTCCCGTACCGGGAATCGAACCCGAGCCTCCTGGGTGAAAGCCAGGTATCCTAGCCACTAGACCATACGGGAGATACAGAGCGAGCCGAAAAAGTTGATCGGTTTTTGTGCGATTGGTATTTGTACCCTTTCAAGGTCGATAATGTAAATTACATACACTTTCTAATTTGTTTGTTACAGCTGTTAATACAACAACGTGCATTCAATTTCAAATCAAGGTGGTAATTAAACTTTACATTTAGATAAAAATAAAGTAAGCTAGAAGGGGACAGAATCGATACTTTTAGGTTCCCCTCTGTTTTGTGCGTTGGAGTGCAATAAAAACAAACCGGTAGGTAGTGAAAGGGTGCGTCATAGGTACCAAGTGTTAGGTACACGGTAGGTACTCTGGGGAGGCGAGGGTCGAGCATTCCATGAAGGGTGCTCGAGCGCAACTACGCAAGATACTCGACTCTTATTTATTGAGACGAAAACAAAATATGAAAATTGCTAATTATCCGTAGAAGAAAATGAAAGTAAACTATTATAGATTTTGAAACTCGTGGAATAATATTTGCTGTGTTACAAAATAAGTAGACTTGCATGAAATCGATTTTGATAAAGACATTTTTTGAACCACTTATAACTTTGGTAGAATCCTGACGCCAAACCATTAGATCACATTCTTTGTAAATCGAACTTCCAAGTTTTATACGTAAATCTATTTTTTGTGATCTTTTATTTAAATATCAACCAAGCCATATGGGTGTGGTTACTGTGATTAGGAGTGGATGGTCGGAGTTCAATGAATTTATCAGTAAAACAGTCAGTTAGTCATTCGGTAACAATGCGTACCTGCAAGGACCTTTCGGGTCGGTCCACTAATCCCGCGCCTAGCAACGGGCCTGTTACTTTTTTGCTATGACTCAACCGGGCGTGCAGTGGAATTTAAATCGAATTTCTTACAGAATGAGATCTACATTCGTTTGAATATTGAACTGGTTATCTTGTGTCATTGTGCGGAGACAGGCAATCAGCACAGTATAGAAATATCAGTAACGGCAAATAATGTAGAATCACTGACAGAATGCTATATTATCTTTTACGAATTGTTATTACGAACCGCCAAAGATCTCTAAACACAAGTATTCATACTTTGATAACGCTCAACATATTTTTCATAAATAAACACACAATACTAAACGTAAAGACCCGTGGTGGACAGTAGAGTATTTCATTCATTCTTTATGAATGATATAATATTACAGTTAAGTTGTTCAAAATTGTCAATAGGTTTAAAGGGAAGTGACTGTTATAATCGAGTCAAGGACCCGCGGCAGTCGATTTCATATTTAATTCATAATAATTTATGAATGAAATACTCTACCGTCTGCCACGAGTCTTTGCGTTTAGTATAGGATTGACAATGTAGAGTAAACATTCAGTAATAAAAAAGATTGGTTATTTTACACGGAAAACCATGTTCAAACTGACCGGACATCTAGTTCCATATTGTTAATCGAAGACCAGTTCATATACATATTTCTCACTGAGAATTGTTTGTTTGTGCCAGTGTGCAGCGCAGTCATGGCGCAAGTCGTAACTGTAGTTGCGACGGTAACCCAATGAGCCAGATAGTCGCCTGCAGCAGCCTCCGCGATGTCCTCCTAACGACCAATCGAGGCAATCTTCGCATCCGAGCGATAAACCTATTTTTGTTAACTACTTAAGTGCACCAATAATGCTCGTTATGGTTTACTCTCTCTATGACCATATAGTCAGCCAACTAACGTTTACGCGTGATTCAGTTTCAACTAGAGTTGCCGCGAATAGTCGTTATAGCGAATAGTCGAATACCGAGTAATCGCCATTCGCTTTGGCGAATAGTCGAATAACTCGGCATTACTATTCGACACAAATAAGGCACATTAAACATAATTTTTATTTCTATTAAATACAGCATTAAACTTCGTATCATTTATTTGTTACATAATTTTAATAATAGTTTTAATTTTAAAACCTATTTTTTTTAAGTTGTGGGAAATAAAGCTAGAGAGTATTCAATCTGAGCTCGGACTTCCTAAACATAAACTGATTCAAGATATTCAAACCCGCTGGAACTCTACATATTACTTACTGGAGCGTCTACTTGAGCAAAAAAGAGCAATTTCGGTGTATATTTCAGAATCAAGGAGCGTGAATTTTGAAAATTTAACCAGTTTCCAGTGGGAGGTTATAGAACATCTGTTAAAGCTTTTAAAATAACGAGTTCTATATATGCACCTATATCGGATGTGATACCTTGCACTGTTTCATTAACCAGATACCTAATGAAAGATGCGCTGATTCAACAAACCGCACACATTGATGATTTTAGAAAGATGTTAATAGAAAATTTGCAAGCCCGTTTTAACTTGGACGATCTATGCTTTAACATGACATATTACTTGTCAACATTTTTAGACCCCCGCTACTAAGAATTTTTCTTTGACGCTACCCAAGCTAAAAGGATCCGTAGAGCTGTGCTTAGGGAAGGTCTTAGGCTTTCTTTAGATGAAGAAAATGAAGATTCTGATCGAGAAACTCCATCCAAAAGGTCTCGTTTAAACAATGAAGGTGAGGATGATTCACAAACTTATAAATTATTTTGGGCATGTTTTGAAGAATCCCCAATAGAGCAGCCTGAGCCTACTGAAGAGCAATCCAAGAATGCCACTGCTCAAGAAATTGCCACCATTGCCAATGTACACCGCATTAGCAAAGGCTGACAGAAAAATCAACCCATATGAATGGTGGTCTTTGTACACAAATAAGAATGGATTCCCTATTTTAAGTAAGCTTGCTAAACGATACTTAATCACACCAGTGAGCTCTGTTTATTCAGAAAGACTATTTTCTGAGGCAGGATTACTTTACGAGAAAAAGCGAAACCGACTCGCTCCCGAACATGCAGAAAAAATAGTTTTTTTGCATCACAATCTGCCTCTGGTGGATTTTAAATATTAAAATAATCAAAAAACCTTATGAATGACAGGCACCGGAGAGAATTTTAAATTTTAATATTTAAATTATTGATGTTATGTTTAGTTTTATTAAGGAAAATAATAAAGAATGATTATTTTTACTTATTAGTTTTATTTGTTCGTTATAAATTTATTTTAGACGAATACTCGCCGAATGCCGAATAATACTAGAATTATTCGGTATTCGACGAATATAAAAAAATGTCGAGTAATGCCGAATACCGAATAATAGCGAGTATTCGCGACAACTCTAGTTTCAACGCTTTCAATACTCCCCCTTATTATATTACAAATCCCGATCTTAGAAAAGTTCCGGAACTAAACTCGTGTCAACCCCTATAACCATTGCGTGTTGAAACCAGATGACATATATTGGCAATCATTTTAGATCGCGTTTTGTAATAAAGGGGTATAAGTCCGTTTGGTCCAAAGTCCTTTACAATAGAGTTTTTGTCTGCTGTCTGGACCTAAGCAGCTATGGTAGATTAGTAAAATGATAATAATAGATCAGCAGTTCCATGTGAACTGCCAGTTTAATTGAATCCTAAATTTAATTTCATCACGGTCTCTAAATCGAATAATAAATGACTCGAATATTTCGCAAACCTTAATATTTCACTTCCATTCTCAAAGCACGTACATTTCCGAGTTGGACTCAATTTCGTACTTTTATTACAATTTAACGCCCTACTTTGAGATCAAACGGCATCTGGCGTTTATTTCATAAGTACATAATACCTTTGTCGGACGTAGTCAATAATCGTGTCAATAATTGGTTTCACGTTTTGTACGTTTGCATTTGCAAAGGAAAAAGGTGACATTGGCCACACGTCTGGCTCTGTGAGAGTCAGATAATAACGTGAAAGTTTCAGCTGCATCAGTGGATCCCAAACTTTTCTCTTGAAATCTTGGGCATGTGGTTTAGCCAGTTATCTATCATGTCATGTGTCACTTCGATCGAACAGGCCTATTTATGCCGAAAAGTGGCTCTCCCACGGTCAGTTGTATCACCTCAAGCATCAATTTGCACATCTCATCAATTGTAACTGGAGCAAGAAGCACATTTCTCACTGGTGTTACTTCGATCGACCTTCTCTCTAAGTACATGGGACCTGTAGGGAGGGATTTCCACGTTACGGGCGTGCTTAGCTTGAATTTACTGAACCTGTGTCTAACTAAACTGTACCATAATGCATTTTATTATAAATGGAGATCATAAGGTATTACAGTACTAAAGCTCATATCGTCGCATTGCAACACGCAATGTGCAAACCACTAAACACTAATTTAAAACTTTTGAATTGCATCAGCCCTACCCGCCGAATCCTTAAAAGTATTCGTAAAGATATGTGTACATGTCTAATTAAATTGAAAATTTAAAAACCCCCGACACAACTAAAGCTCTTTCATTTGATACCTATATTGAGGCATTTGGAACAACAAATAGGTTATTCGTCATTTTCTGACGGCGGCCATCTTGGATTTGAAATTTTTAAAATTAATATATTCTGCTACTCAAGCCCTTTTATATGATACCCATATTGTGGGAGTTGTGTTAAAACATAAAATCCAAATCTATGTGACGGCGGCCATCTTGTAACAATTTTTATCCAACATAGCTAAGAACACTCCCTCCTTATTCATCTTTCAAACAAAAAAAACAAAATCAAAATCAAAAAAAATCTGTCGATGCCATAGACAGACACACAGACACACACACACACACAGACACGTCAAACTTATAACACCCCGCCGTTTTTTGCGTCGGAGGTTAAAAAGGGGCTGGCACAAATTTGGTTCCGGCACTATCCTTAGTTCTCGATTACTTAGTCCGTAATGTAAACCACGTTAATGAATCTACTTAACTGTATGTCATTAACCTTTAGCATTTAAACTATAGAGTCAACATGGAACACTGGATACTAAGGGCCTGTACAGTACCGTAACAAGACTTGAATAAAAGTCCCATTAGATCCGGTTTATGTAACACCTTGTCTCAATGCCTTTTATCGCTAAACGGGACAGGCGTGTTCTTGCAATTATTTTCTAGCAGTAATAATTAACAGCCTATTTTATACTTCGCAGAACCTATAAAAGACGGGACTTGATCAGGTTGATAATGTTGATATTATGTTATGGTGTAAAAGTTTTATGCTAACATAAAACTTACCTATTATTTACCTACCTACTATAATTGTTCAAAAGAAAAAATAAGATTGCCTACTATAACTTTTATGTTATAGGTGGCAGACAATAGACACATATCTAGTATTTCTTGATTTTATGATTGCAATCAACAAATTATAAGGGGCGTAAGAAAAAGTACATATTTTTCGTACAAGCGATACGTTGCAACTTAGTTTGCGACCGTCAACCCTTTATGACAAAATTACGATCTAGGAATAGTTCTGCAACTAAACTTCTTCTAGCTCCTTTTAAAGTTACATGTTGGAACATTAACTTTAGTACGATTCCAAGCGAACGTTTTACCATTTCGCACAAATTATAAATTGGCAAGTACGACCGATCGCTCCATCTACAGCCGATAACCTAATTCGGCCTCTCCGCTATCTATCTATTGTGAACATTAGTCTCCGCGGAGTACTCCACACTTATTTATAGCTGCGTGTCGTTGTGCAAGTGGCGAGCGACCCAGTTGCGCGGGCGCAGTCGCCAGCTTTGTTCCGCGGCAATGGACCACGCCGCACCCTCTGGCATAAGTTAGCTGACTCTAGCATAAGCATATAACCGTCTGATCTGTCACGTATTCGATTAGCGTACTATTAGAAACTGCTTTAAGGAAGACTTTGTTTACGTCGCATCGTCGTAACATATTCAAATTACAGTTTAACGCTGAGAAAATATGCGAGAAACTATGTAGTTTCTATTACTTAGTATTAAAATAATTCCTGAAACAAGATAAAATCGTTTGCATTACTGTAATAATTTACAGGATTTCCGACATATTCAAGATAAGTCCTTCCTGCCTGCGTCTGTTTTTTACAATGACTACAATAAAACCTGAAAATGTTTAAAACTAGAGTGAGAATAGGTTGGTTTTCGGTAAGCTTCGTAGGCTTCTTCTCAACTCTATGGTCCAGTGTGAAGCCAAGAGTAAATAAACCCATCTTAAAAAATGAATGTATCAACTCTGAGGGGTCTATGACAACCCAACATGACATTGAAATCCTTTTTAAAGCAAAAAGTAGTTATCCCGTGAGAATCCTCCCTGCAACCTCTGCTACTCATTCAAGCAGAACAGCTTGCGCTACGTTCCGGTCGGCTGAGCAGGGTAGCCAGGGGAATCATACGTGAGAACACGCTGTCTTTGTCTGTTTCCTAATGCACCAGGGAGTCGTTTTGCATAAAGTCTTTGAAAACTCTTCGTGCTCACGTAATAAGAATGCAACCTTTGTAGTTTAATTGTTGGAGCCAGACAATACCTCATTATACAATGCTCAGCTCATATGCACATCTCTAAAAGAGAGAGAAGGTGCTCTCGCACACTGCGTTGAAGACTGGCGGCCATAGAGGCCAAAAGGTCCTTGTGTGAAGGCCGCGTACCGGGAGTCGCAGCCGTGACGATCACGGGTATCCTTTGTATGCTAGCGGCACAAGAAAATATCGTTCAGTTTGGAAATCATTGGGAGAGGTCTAAGTCCAGAAGATGGAGGTCCCTTAGCTGAGACGATAATGAAGGCAGAAAGATTCAGTAATGCCCACGACACCAGCCTGTCTTTTAATTTCGCCATATCGTGACACAAACGACAGCACGGCATAGCGTGGCGTCGCGTGCCCGATGGTTGTATTAATTGCACACAGTTAGTTATAACGTGTCGGCAATTCGGGCTAACACAATTAGCGCCATTTGCTATGGACATGCGCGCGCGCGTGCGGGCAGCAATGGCCGCCTGGACGCGCGCGCTGAGGCTGATCGACCTCCACATGTTCAATTATATAGCGGGGTAATTAATTACATATAACACATACTTACTAAACTTTACACAAATCAATTCTACAGACAATACGAATATATGGCCAAAGTAATTTTTTATCAACCGTAATTAATATTAACTCTGTCGTTGAGTGCCTCAAAATTATTTTCCTTATATGATCCTAGTAGATAATATCTAAAAATTAAAAGAGTGACCCGGAGAAGTTTGACTGGGATCATATAAGCAAAATAATTTCGATCGAGCCTAGACAACCTGGGAACGAAGTAGGCAGGCACTCAACGTCAGAGCACTTAATATTAATTACGGTTAATATGATTAAAAATTACTTTGGCCATATACTTGTATTGTCTGTAGAATTGATTTGTGTAAAGTTCAGTAAGAACATTCTGTGTACTAAATATCGGGATTTTTTCAATAAAACAAAAAATACAAATTATTCATCTAAATTTATTTTATCGCCTTCAAAGTAGGCCCCATCGCTTGCAATACAACATCTCTAACGCTTCACCCAGTTTTCCATACATGTTTCATAGGCTAATTGCGGTATGGCCTTTAGCTCATTCAGCGAATTTTCTTTTATGGCTTCTATCGACTCAAAACGTTTTCCTCGAAGTGGTAATTTTAACTTGGTAAAAAAATGTCAGACGGAGCCATATCAAGTGAATACGGTGCTTGGACGAGAACTTTTGTTGAATTTTCCCCTAAAAACTCTTTCACTATAATGGCTGTGTGTGATGGTGCATTATCATGGTGCAGCATCCATGAGTTGTGTTGCCACAAATCTGGACGTTTTCGGCGGATACTCTCACGCAAACGCGTGAAAGAATATTATTTAGGCGTCATGAACGCCTAAATAATATTCTTTATTCACTGTTTCACCCTCTGGAAGGAATTCGGAGTGAACCATGCCACGGTAGTCAAAAACAAAACTGTCAGCATCACCTTGATTTTGGAGCGACTTTGCCGCGGTTTTTTGGGTTTCGGCTCGTTTTCGAGACGCCATTCTGAAGACTGTTGGCTTGTTTGCATGTCGTACTTATAAACCCATGTCCCGTCGCCAATTATTATACGTTTCATAAAGGTCGGATCTGTAGAAGCTCGGGAAACCATATCTTCAGCGACATGCTTTCGCTGCGCTTTTTGAACAAAATTGAGCTCTTTTGGAACTAGTCGAGCGGCAACGCGTTTCATGCCTAAAATGTCAATGAGAATGTTGTGGACGGACTTAAAAGATATGTTCACCTCACTAGCCAACTCTCTCAGACTCATACGTCGATATTCGAGCACTAGCTTCTTGATTCTGTCGATGTTTTCTTTGATCGTAGCGGTTGAAGGTCTACCAGAACGAGGCAAGTCTACTACTACTTCTTGGCCTTCTTTAAAAGCCTTATACCATTCATAATCCCTTGATTTCTATATACACGATTCGCCGTAGGTATTTCGCAACATTTTTAGTGATTCACCACATGAAATATCATTCGAAACACAAAATTTAAGGCACACTCTTTGTTCAACAATATTTTCCATTGTAAAAATCGCCGAGAACTCAAAACTATGACCAACAAAAAGTGTAGTTTAAAACAAATTAAATGACAGATCCCGCTCAAACTTTGCGCGCTAAATCAGTACAGTGCTATCAACATGCAGTAAAAAAATTAGAACGACCTCTTTTACGCGAGTCTTTTTATTGACATATTCCCGATAGTTTTTACACAGAGTAGTATGTGTTATATGTAATTAATTATGCCGCTATATAATTGAACATGTGGAGGTCGATCAGCCCCAGCGCGGGCGTCCAGGCGGCCATTGTTGCCCGCACGCGGCTATATTATAGCATCCACCATGCCTGTAAGATGATGGGAGTTTGCCAAAATAATTTTAATACCATTTGTGTGTGGTCCTAAACGCCGAGCCCAAATTATGCAGCATTCTACTCTACACTTGATAATAAATGACTGCCTGTGGGGTGCTGCGACATGCGACAATCTATCACTCCGCCAATTGTGGCCATCCGCCCGGCCGTGTGATATTGAATCCGGAACATTTCCAGCATTACGGACTCAATAGCAAAAACAACCGTCGATTATTCTAGCAAATGCCACCAACAACGGGAGACGCTCGTAACACTGGGCATCGGACCTACCGCGCGGGAGCAATTGGTTCGGCCTTGCCGCTCCCTCGTAATGTCGTCCTACAATCATTTGTCGAATTGACCCGCATGATTTAACGCTGTCAGCGCCCAGTCATCCTAGTAGCTAATAATCAGTTTTTTTTTTCATTACTAAAAATCGTATAGAATTTTCAACGTTATAGTTATTCCATCATTCATCAAACTCCCGTCATAAATCTGTCGGTATTTCGCTCGTTCATTCGGGTTGAGTAAGCGTAGTGCCATGTCACTATCCAATAAGTTGAAATAAAAGCCGGTTGATGAAAATATATTTTTCCCCAATAGCTTGAATTTGACAATCATGTAAACGGAATGATAATCTATGATGAACACAGATTGATTTGGAGGCCGCTCTTGAAATGACCGATATCATAATCGCGTTACCAGGCTGTCATGATACGACGGAAAGTGTTTCAGTCTGTCTAAGCGCGTCGCGGCGCCGTCGGGCTGGAGGTAGTGACGCGAACCAACGCAATGCACCGATTACGAAAGAGGTCGAGTGGGCCGCAGTGCAGGTGCGACCCAGATCCAGCATTTAGGACGCCACCACGCCATCGCGCCACCGCCCTCCCACCATTCATGCAAGCACGCTTATTTGGCAACCGGCACCACCTTATTTTGCAATATCAACAAACGAACCCTGCAGTTCCCTATCCGCAATACCGCGCCCCCTCTGTATTGTTTTGTGAAAAAGAAACTTACATCTGTAAATAGAGCGCTGATACTGTGACTGTTTACATTCCACTTTATGAAATACCAGTGCGATGAACCGTCGCGCGTGCCATGACGTAGTAGATCAATTTGGCATAATTTGGAGCGCACTAATTTACAACAATTTAATCAAATGAAATCATTGTGAAAGGAAGGAAATGGCTACTTTCAGCTGGACTTTGGCAATGATCCAGTGCACAGAATTGACATAAATAACCTCCCTACCTCACGCAATGCAAGCAGGAAGGCCTTATAACTCAATACAGTAGTTAAACAAATCTCGCTGCAGCTAACGGTAACTGCGTCGGCAGTTTACATACAATGTTGACGTCGCACTGAAAAACGGTTTCCACGGCGTTTCCACTGAAAAAGTACTAGGCGAGCATAAGCGGATAGTAGTCATTGTTATCAGTGACAAGGTTGGCGGAGAGGCAGGGGTGCGGGGAGGGCAGCTGCGTGACGCGAAGCGCATCTGTGTAACGACAACAGTTGCGTGACGTTATCTTATCAGCGCGTCCGTCGAACGCGATTGCAGACGCCGACAGCTACCACCGCCACGCAACTCATGCAGCCCTGGTGGATTGTGCAAAATTTCATCGAAATTCTGGAAATTCCACATAATAAAAAGTACTATTTTCCGTGTAAACAGTATTTATTGTTAATTTTATTGCAAAATAAGTTACAAAATATACCAATTAACATTAAAACATTTAGTTCATATTTTATGATGTATTGCCAGTGCTATTTGTTCGTAGGTAGTTAATACTTATTCGTCCACACGGAGTATGTTCATCCAAAACTTCGATATAGTTCTGTGTTCAAAACATAATCTAAATAGGTTACTTAGACGACATCACATGCGTATAACTTTCTTTGCTGTAGAAGACAAGATTCGTACAACTGATAAATTAGAAATAAGACGTGGTAGGTTAACTCGAGGATTTTGATAAAATTGTCAATATTGCGACATCTCTTCCGCTTCCACATCGGACGGAGTTGTTAAAACAATGGTGACACGCTCTCTTGACCACAACATTGGCAGTGGTCTCCGCCCAATGTTGAGGTAACCATTGCATTGTCGCTGACAAACCTTTGACATTGACTGACGAACATTAGCCACAAAGTCACCTGAGTTTGCCTCGCAGGAATACTTTAATGAGACTCATTCAGTACGAAAAGAAGCTAGTAAAAAGAACTATAGGGTATTGTGGACACGTAGTAGAGTTTTCCAATTGGGGAGAAAGAAAGATAAGCACTGTTAGTAACGAGTTCTAGGACTTGTTTATCGCTCGTAGCCATTATCATCTTGTTATGCACATGTCACTTTCCGATAACCGGGATTTTTATGTCATATTTTGGATGTTTACAACTACTTTATACAAAGGTAGGTACGTACCTACCCCTACAATAACAAGTGACACACCAACCTCATTGAATAAATAGTAATTTTTGGTAGTTTTACTAGGTGATAGACGAGATTAAAAACACAAATCACTAAATTGCAGAAATAATGCTTCATTAGGTGTTTACAACAGTGTGTTTCGCTGCGTGAGTGAGGGTACCAGATGGCCAATCCAGGGGAAAGGGGGGTTTGAAAGTTGGTGGCGCACTGTGACTCCACTGGTGTCGCGGGTGTCCATGGGCGGAGACAATCGCTTACCATTAGGTGATCCGTCTGCTCGTCTGCCTGCTACCACATAAAAAAAGTTACGTGAAAATATGTTACGAAAAACATTTTTTTGATGTGGTCCCCTGTGGATATGAATATCAAATCCGCAAATGTTGAAGGGCGGTGGTGAACCACCGCTCCTTCAACATTTGCGGGATCATAGGAGTCGCCGAAGCGCTGCCGGCTTTTTAGGAAAGAGTAAGATCGTCTCTTGAAGGTCCCTAAACTCCCTAAGTCATCACCGCCGCAGGAAATACCTTGCGGCCAAACTGTTCCATAGAACTGAGATACATGGTAGAAAGCTCATTACAGTTTATAATACCATGGAAACATTATACCCACGGTGTTGGTCATTGCCATGATACCGCTACATCTCAAACAGTTGCGATTGCGAAACAAGTAGGTACATCTAAGCGTGACTATAACGGTGTACGTCCCGCAAGGCGGAACGGTGACCGCACGCACGTACCGGGGGCTTCAAACAACCACCGTATGTTTACAAAGAGCTGTGTAAAGAAAGAATAGAACTTTTACCTGTATACGAAGCGAATCATGAACCTGGGTTGGGCCTGAAGCATTCTGTTTAAGTTGCTGATTTCCAAGACCAAAAGATTGGCCAGAGATTTCGCTGTAATATACACTTGCGCTGAGAAATGTTTAAGCCTGAAGGTATAACCACGATCTATGTGAAAGGAACACATTTTAACAAACAAAATACGAATTATAGATAAAGCTTATTTACGCTATAAATGACAAAGTGATACAGTATATCTCAGTTGACGTATTCGAAGTCAGTTAAAGTTATTAACATGTATATTCATACGACATTCGTTGACTTGATTGAGCAGTTGTATTACAGATATTAAATAACAAAGGAACTACACCCACAATCCTTGCAACCACTCTCTCTCCAAATGCGCTGGACAAAAGAAAATAAATGGTAGCGAACCAATAACTAAGTAACGGCTATGTACAGATTGTCCATTCCACTACATTCAGGGTTTCGTAAAATCCGTTGAGGCAAATCTTTGTATAGGACAGTACAGATGAACTCAGACGAGTTCATCTGCCAGGCCCTTTCACTTCAGTATGCAATGTTTGCTGCGCAAGAGTCTACTCCGTTCGGAAGCTCCGCGATAAGACGCGGCCAGCGACCCCGCGCCACTCAACAATAGCTAACAGGAATACTGCCGGGACAATCAATTGTAAAAACTACACAAAGAGCGGCTTAATGAATACTAATTAGCGTAAGAATTGCTGGAAAGTTCTGGTAATTGTCTTTACTGGTCAACTGTTGCTTCGAAAATGTTGACAAACGAGGGTGCTACGGGATAAGATACAGATTTCCATTTTAGTTCCAAATCTCAAGTGTGTAAACTGCAGATGCACAGGACTAGACTCAAAGCTAACTTACACTTCACTTTTATTATAATCTGTCTTTCTTCATCCGAGGCAAGAGTCAACAAGTATGTTCTAGGCAAACGTGTATCATCCATCATCCTAATAGACCTCATCATCGCTTTTCATCAGGTGCGATTGTGGTCAAGCATTTGTTTATAGTCTAACAAAAAAAAACTCAAATCAAATACATTTAGTTCAATACAGAAATCCACAGATGTGTTATTGCCATTTTTTGGTTAAAATTATGAGAAACAGTAAAGTCGCGACGTCGAAGAACGAACGATTCGCAAAAACGATTTGAATCGACGTGACGTCGCGATCCTATTTCATCACCAGAATCTTCGCTTCGTAATTCGTTCACGATTTAGAAACAGACGTTTGACAGCTTCATATTGCAAAACAATTAACTTGCAATTAATCATGATTAGTTTGCAAATTATACCGCATTTCATTTTTGTAATCATAACAAACAGCTAAGTGACGGGCTTACAAAAGCGGCAGTGAACCCACAAATGGAGCAGCTAGAGCCATGCATCACTGTGGGTAATTAATTACAATTAGCAGCGCAACACCGCGGGCGCAACTGTCGACCAGCCGCGGTCGCTGATCAGCCCAGCGAGCGTGAACAGCGTAGCCATTATTATTCTTTTGTCATCTTACTTCGCTGG
Source organism: Marasmia exigua (assembly GCA_019059595.1). Lineage (NCBI taxonomy): Eukaryota > Metazoa > Arthropoda > Insecta > Lepidoptera > Crambidae > Marasmia > Marasmia exigua. Next base: position 27,905,865 of record CM032469.1, read on the forward strand.
GAACAAAATTTTGCAGGGTTTCTTTTTCACACGTCCATACTCATCATCAACATTCTCTTCTTCATCTAAAACATCTTATTCATCTATCTATTCTTTCATTTTGTTTTATTAATCTGCAAGAGTAAACTGGCATCTTCTAATCTTAGACCTCACCTAAGATCCAACTGGTATGATTGAATCTTAATATGGAAGCGGAATTCAAATAGCCAATTAGGTATTATTGATGCCTTTTCAGAAGAAGCGCGTTTGCTGAGGTGTTGGGCAAATATGATAGGAAACCAGCTTGTGTGCATTCCCAAATTTTGTCGTGATTGCCAGTTTCATATTTTTTAAAGTACACTCTTGAAAGAAGAAAAAGGTCAGTTGATATTTTCAAAAATATAAGTTACGTTAAAACTACCTAATTAGTAAACACGGTTTGTTTACCTTCAAAGCTAAACAAACAGCACGTAGTGGATATTGTTAACTCGCGTGTTGTGTTTTTTACTAGACTAAACTGTAACCTTACGGTGCGCGCGCGCTGCCAGCTGAGCAAACAGTTTGTTTGGCTCCGACTCGGATGCAATGGAGTCAAGGCACAGAGTGCATTGCACGCTGCTTCTCATCAGGTGGCCATGTTTGCTTCACTAGCACGTGGAGACAATAAACGACTTGCTATGATTTTAATCATAGCAAGTCAACACGCGCTCGATGAACAGATGCCTTCTTGTTATAATTTAATAAGATTAGAGACTCCACTAAACATATGCGGGATGTATCTACTATGTAACGCTCACCAGAAATTCAGAAGAATATAGATATTTCAATTTAAGAACATAATGAGAAGGAATTTAGTGAGCAGCAGCAATAAACCAGCAAAAATGGCCTTAAAAGGTACAAAAGAGAGATCATACCATTTTTACAAATATGTGTGTAAAAGTCTTGACGAATACATGAAAATGAAAAAGTCTTACTAATGGTCAACATTGTTCCTGTTAATAGAGTCTATGAATAGTTGTGAGAAATGTAAATAACACAGCACTTATATCATAAGTCAATTTGTAACATTTAGTTTACATAACGCGATAACAACTGGTAATGAGCATTCTTAATGTTTTTTTCTCAGTAAACAGCGATAATTGCGTGCTATTAGTGTTTCAATAAATCCAATAGTCAAGTTTTTATGGCTTGTAATTAAACCGATTGGTTACCATAACTTCCCGGGAGTTTTTGCAAGTAACACCAGCATAATCCGAGAATACATAAACCATAGCCAATACGGAAGAGAGAATCACTTCCCGACGATACACGATTTACGAAGAAGACATTACCACAAATTACCTGAATGTACCTTGAAATCTTCAAGGCAATTGTAGAAACGATTACGTTAAATTATACTTATTTTTCAACTGACTACTGATTTGATGGTTTTAAAATGTTTTTGGACAGCTCAGTGTCATTGCCAGCCACTATGTCTTCTCAGTAGAAATCGACATTCCGAACCAGCGTTAGATGATAATATGTGTACCTATATTGACATTCATAAGTGTTCTGTATGGACCTAAATTGAATAAATAATTTTTTATCTTTATCTTTTATGTTTTTAGGCCAAATTTTTGTTCATAAAATGTTAAAAATACCATTCAATAAAAACATTTTAACAATCCGTGGGAGAGCCACACTTCGGCATGAATGGGCCGGCTCGACCGGAGTGATACCACGGCCTCACAGAAAACCGACTTGAAGCAGCACTGTTCTGTGTTTAGCTGCGTGAGTGAGGGGGGTTTAAAGGTTGGCAGACACTTGTGACTCCATAGGTGTCGCGGGTGTCCATGGGCGGCGGCAGCCGCTTACCATCAGGTGATCCGTGTGCTCATCTGCCACCTATTACATTAAAAAAAACTACAAATTATGATAGGTTTAATAAGTCCTATTTAAATTATTGATTTTAATAAAGCAAATGAACTAAGCTAGTCAACATTTACAGATCGCAGGTTCAACAACTTAGATGTGGCTCACAGAGGAAACACTCGCATCAATCAGTGTGCAGCAATTCTCCAATGTAGACTAAAGACATCCTTTTCCGCCAGTACCCACCACCCACCGGTACCTTGCACGTACAAACTGGTCCGGCGCGTCAACTCGTCCTACAAAGATCTCTTCGGATGTTCTCACTTACCGCTTTCGGGTCAAGCGCCCACGCAATGTATGTAAGTAACCACCGTTTCTAATTTCACTGCTCTATTAAAACGTTTCCTAAAAGAGGATCAAAGTTCTGTTCTACTTACACGGATGGGAACGATGGCTTTAATGGCTGTGCGACTTGTCTATGGAACGTTCGGTCTTTCGTGTTGTCTATGGAAGTTGGTCAGTGTTTCGTTATCCGGTTGGTTAAAAAAGAACAGTATCAACTTATAAATTGTCCACTGCAGGGCAATGACCTCCATCATATAATTCAAGTCATCGCTACTATGATGGGACTAGGCTTAATCACCACGCTTGCATGCATAATGCGGATTGGTGATCTAATCACAAATCCGGTCTATGTTCTAAAAACTCGAAACATACTTTTGGGAATTGAACCCAGGGCCCCGAGATCATGGCCCGGTACTTAAACCATTAGACCAACAAGGAAACATTGACTCCAAGAATTGATCGTAAATGAACTATTGCTTATGCGAAATGCGTACAGTCTCGATCCCCATTCAATTCAAACACCAGCGCGGCCCAACCGCGATCGATCACTGGCAACAACGCGAACGGTCACTCGCGAAACCAGTTTTAGAATCGCCCAACAAAACATGTGGCCTATGAAAGAAAAATATCCATTCAGCTTAATAGACATTACGTAACGAACATTACGCGTAACCTTGGCATCGGTTCGAGCTGACTGGGCAAATGGGAAAGTGGAATTGTATGTCACATAATCTGAAGACACGGTTTTTGAACTGTGGACCAACCTGTGGAATAACCTGAGGACAAAGATCCAACTGGACAAAGTATAAATCTTTTGCTTATTATCCCGAACTCTTCCAGAGTTTTAGGTCAATTTATATTGATTCATTGTAAATCACGCATGATACACTTCCGGATTATCAAGATGATATATTGGTTTACGAGTGGAGATGTAATAATAATAATAAGTAATAAATCAACATTCGTCGCTGTATTCCGAATGGTGTAACCACAATGCGCATTAACAGGGTACGACAAACGCATGCGGTGTCATATTTTGCTGCGAAATTACTGCTGGGGTAGAGCCATTTTGGGCGGTTGAATCAATGTTAATACTATGACATCCATTTTGCAACCGAACATTCGCTGAATCCTACTAATATTATAAATTGGAAAGAGTATGTCTGTCTGTTTGTTAGTCCGTCTTTCTCAGCAAAACGGAGCGACGAATGGACGTCAGGAAGACTAATTATAAAATCAATTCACTATGTTACAGTATGGCAATAGGTTGCGCAAATCAAAGTATATTATTCTCGTAACCTTGGCACATTATCTCTGCTGACTGTCGAGTCGTGAAAGTGGGCTGCGGAGCCGTATCTGCCACCTTGGAGGTCTGGCGATGAGGTCATAAGGCTCAGACGCAGCACGAAGCGCACACTCATCAGATTTGCACAAAGACGTGACTCACTGGTATCGCAAAAGGTGATGCACCGGAATTTAGAGTCATGCATATTTTAATTAATAAAAACATCTTACCTGCTTAATTTTCTTTTGTTTTTTTTTTACAGATTCTGATGTAGTTTAACTGGAATGTTTTGTTTGGCATTTGTTCGTTGTGTCGCAAATCCTTAGAAAGCGAGTTGAGTGCTCAATACGATTGGATCTACGAACACAATCCCTATAAGATTCAATCGGGTGCTACAGTTGAATGCAAAGGTGAAAGTAGCCAATCGCGAAGCTCGGCATTGTACAAACCGGCACAAAACACTCACGACCCAACTTACTTAGGGATACTTCATCTTTAGATAACTTGCCACACGCCAGCGAACAAAAAGGCGAGGGACCCCTTAATGTTTAGAACTTTAGATAACTTCTCAATCATTGGCAAGTTTCTTGGATGCCAAGAAGATATCAAAGTGAGTTCAGAAGCAACCTCCAAAGTTGTTGGTTAATTATTAACGTGATTTGCCAATCAAAACGCTTTTGAGAACTGTTAAAGTTACGGCGGTATATATCTATAAGTTTCTATATTATTCTGTGGATCTAGTATCATTTTCTTAGTTTGGGTACAAAATAATTCAATAAATCGCCCTATAATTATTGAATTATTTTGTGTTTTATGGATTTAGTTTTCAGTTTTCCTCTTTAGTCGTTTACCTCTTTGATAATTTTACTGTCGTTTCATTGAGTCAAATTTTTACCGCAGACTCAACTGCGGTTGAAGTTGTAATTACTATTCTTGCACTTTTATCAGTACTATTATTTGGCACTTCGAAAGCACCCATATCTCTATGTTGTCATAGCTCATTAAACTGAGGACTATATCATTTGATTATAAGTACAGAAGGATCATAAACTTATGAAGCTTTAATAGTAGGGAAAAAGTTGTTATATGAGAAGTTGTTTCATTGCCGATCTAGAGAGAAAAAGATAGATTTTACCCGACTACGGCCAACCCAAAAAGAAAGGGTAAGAAGATTCATTTCGAATAGCTAGTAGAGCGTCAATTACCACGAAATAAGATTGCCTCTCCAAGCGACATTGTGTAACTCAGACATTAAGCTTTGAAATACAAATAAAATATTGCTGACAGGCCAACAAGCGAACGGAATAGATGTATTGTTAGTTAAATTATGATCGTATCGACGTAACCATTTGACAATAGTGTGTCGTCATCATCAGAGTTCCGGCAACCGTGACAAGCAGAGCAACCAAATGGACCAGATGGTTGCTATGATTTGTTAGGCGCCAAGCAAGTTTCCTCGCAAGTGGTACTACAAATATTTCTGTAGAATCTTTGTCAAGCAGATTGAAAGTAAGAAATGTTTATTTTATGATATAGGTGGCAGACGAGCCAACGGATCACCTGATGGTAAGCGATTACCGCCGCCCATGGGCACCTGTATTCAATATACTGGATATCTTGAAATCTCATTTTATATTTTGAATTACGGGCACGTTTAGAGGCTAACTGCCCCAGTGTACAGCGTGCGATTTTTAAGCATGCTCCAAATTACTAAACTCGGTTCACGCACTAAACTGAGTTCCGTTCGTATGTTTGCGTTTCACCGGCTTAAACTGAACTGCGTTCAAGCAAAACTTAGATTAATTACTGAACAGCACAAGTACAGTACAGTGCTACAAGTAGCACTTGTTCAAAATTAGCATGTTTCAAGCATGAAAATAGTACCTTAATTTTAGCAGTGGACGTTTATAAGCTGATGATTATATAAAGACAACTCAAAAGTAAGCCGCCCAATAGCGGGAATTTATAAACAAGCTTAATAATACACATGATGACGTGAAAAGCTATTAACGTTAATGGTAATGATTATAACAAATAATAACCTACATTTATAATGACTACGTCGAAATGTAAAAATACTGCGATATGAAACCCACAATATTCGCCCACGCTACTTATTCTCTTGGAAGTGTTTTTTTTTTTAAATGATATGTAAATAACTTAAAGATTTGCTCTAAATTGAGTTTCTGCAATATTATGCGCGACGATATGCGGGCCCTATGCGGAAGACAAAGTAAACCAATTGCACATTGATTTTACGTAAAATTCGCTACTATCACAACCAACCAATACTTAAAATTCAGTTTGTCATCTTTTTAGACTGCCGCATCCAAACTACAGAAAATGTAAAACATACAGGTGATTGAGAAAGTTTAGTAGGCGACCAGATTAGCACACGTGAGCAATGTTGAATGTTATTTATAACGTAACACTTAGAATTAATGTTCACGTCTTCAGTCATTATAATTTCGCTAACTACTAACATTTCGCGACATATTGTAATTCTTAATTTTGACATAATTTTACACTTAGTTTGTTAAAACCGTACAATCACTTCACATTAGAGGCGTGAAGCAGCACTATGCTGTCTTTCACTGCGTGAGTGAGGGCACCGGAGGCCCAATCCGAGGGAGAGGAGGGTTTAAAGGTTAGCAGCGCACTTGTGACGCAACTGGTGTCACGGGTGTCTATGGGCGGCGGCAATCGCTAACCATCAGGCGAACCGTCAGCTCGTCTGTCCCCTATCACATAAAAAAATTAAACATGGACAACATTATTATGTTGAAGTTTCTTTTAATTAGTAAAATACACTTGACTAAACTGTTGTAAGTACCTAACTCCATTCAAGGCAATAATTAGCATTTCTATGTTAATTCTGCCCATATTAGTTACTTCCTAAATCTTATCTTAGTTCCAATGCAATGAATATCTAATAAAACCACGTAAGATACCCATTGTACGATCTCGTAACAAGTCGATTATAACGTCGACTTTTCAACTTATCTACACGATGTTTATTTTGTTAATGCAAAGTGGAAAGAGAGTAATTATTAATTCCCAATAGGTAATAAATTACAAAGACGTCCTGCTTTAAATAAAATAATTACATGCTCCATACAAACAGTTGTTGGTGTCCAGTGATTCACGTTTTATCGCATCGACAGCTGTGCAGTGTGCAAGTGTACAGCTAGGCACGGAGCATGTTAACGATGCCTTTGACAGACGTAACGAGTCTGCCTGCACTGAGCCACTTTGTTCGGAGACCACCTAGTTACGCAAGGATGCAAAACGGAACAAGCAGATCAGACTACGTGCCTTTAGCTTTAAGTTTATAAAGATAGAGAGAGATAGAAGGAGAGACAAGTCGTAAACTCATGAAAATCATTGATAATGGTTAAGAAAACAACAGCAATAAGATCTCATCATCATCATTTCAGCCACTGCTAGCCATAGGCCTCCCCCAATGTTCTCCACACAGATCAGGTCTTATACCGCCCGCATCCAATGGATTCCCGCAACCTTCCTATAAGATCAAGATCAGATGCAATAAGATCTAATTTATTATTAAAACAAAGTCGGGTTGGTCACACACATCACTAATCGTAATCACCAAAAAAAGTCCCGTGAAAAGCGCGCTTCAGTCGCCATCAAAATTCAAATTTGATCTTTATGACCATAAGCACAAGGAATCTCAAATTTTAGTACCGTGATTTTCCGCGGGACTTCTTTCGTGGCGGGGACTCTTACTACATTCGATTCTTCTTCGCCTCGAATAGTATTCTACGTACTATTCTTTTACTTACCTATGTATTGGAATCTCAAAACAAAATAAAGCCCGTAGGCACCGTCCGTAGGCGGTCGAATTTCCCCGAGGCCACCAAGCAACCAAGCAATACATATTAATGACACAGTAAGGTAATAATAATCCTAATTAGTAAATTTTCCTAATTTGTGTAAAATTATTTTTCCATCGGAAATGATCTTAAAATGACGCAGGCAATCGCAAATCCCAAAGTATTAATGACACGATGCGTCACCTCTCAATAGTAGACTTTCCTGTTTTGTTTCGTATTACAATAACTGACTACTCCTTTTCCTGTAAAGAGGAAGTTATTATTTACCCCGTTAAAACTTCCTCGATACCTGACCAGGTAATATAATGTTATGGAGCCAAGCTACGCTGGATTCCCACGACCTCCCTTAATATGGCGATGAGGGTGCGCCGCTGTGGTTTTAGTTTGTTGGTATGCCTCTGGGTTAGAGCCCAACATAACTCGTGCTGACCACCGTCAGCCGGGTATGCCTACAGATGGTCCCTGCATTGCACTTCACAGGGGCCGCATTTCCACAGCGACATTATAAAAAAAAAGGTAATAATAATACCACTAATGCGAATTTGGTTTCGCAGTTTGGCTTTCTACCACGGAGCACTTCACTTCTATACTTTAGTTATTTCGACAGCAGCAGTACTCCCTGACGGTTACGCCTTAGGGACCCTTCAACAGAAGAACGAACTCCTTTCTTAAGGGTCAACGCATCAGCCTACTTCTCTGATCACGCAGATTATTAGGCGACCCGTTAGCTAGTTATTCGCCTCTAACATTAAGAAACATGTTAATCCAACGCCCGTTTGGGTGGGGCTTCATCAAGCAGTCGTTTCGTATTTCATCGGGAATCAAATGGTACGCCGATGATATCACGGATTGCATCACTATTTTAACGGCCGATCACTGTATAAAAGGCTTCGATAAAGAAAAGGTCATTGGTTTTCAACGCAAGCGCAACTGGTCAGGTAGTGAGTCAGCGGCCGCGCACCGTTATCGCGCAAGTCGTTGCAATGCATTGAGCTCGCTCCCGATAAACGATACGATTACGAATACCTTATAAGTGTTGACTAAATACTTTATAAATCTATGTGCCATTATTAAATCATCACAAAAACCCTTCAACATAATCGCTAGTTTCTAGGCGCTTTCACTATTAGGATATGTCTCGACTGCCTCGGTGGCGCAGTGGTTAGTGGGTTGCACTTTGAAGCGACGGCTGCCCAAGAGGTCCCGCGTTCGATTCTCCAGCTGGGCCAGACATTGTACCTAAGATTTCGGTAGGAAATTCTTAGTGTCAGCCCGAAGTTCGGAAGTTAGCGGTATTGTACCCCCGTGCCTCGGAGAGCACATTAAGCCGTTGGTCTTGCGCCCAATCTCTCTCCGGTCGTATCACGTTGGTGTCCTATAGGATGAGGGTAAGGGAATAGAAAGTGCACTTGTGTGAATGTATCCTGCGTACGTGGTTGATCGTTGAGATTTGCCGCCGTAAGCGTAATCGGCTGGAGGATATTATTGTATGCATCGAAAATCCAAAAAATCGTGAGTCAATATCCCCCTGGCATAAACGAATTGTAAGCCCCTCTAAGAAAAAGGATAAGTCACCTGAAATCTGACGAGCACAGAATACTAGTATCACTAAGCCGACTACATTCGCCACGTCTAATAACTCGATAGGAAATAGGTGAGCGTGAGTAATCCATCGAAACTTCTATGGATAAAAGGATCATGAAGATAAGTCGTCTTGCGAAGCCGTGTCTGCGACGCGATCATATACGCCGTAACGGTATCAAATGGTCGCACGCTCTAACTGCTGAAATATGATTTATTAAGGGTCTTTCGTGGAAGTGTGAAGTACCCGCTGAATTGGCTTTACGGTCGTTAGGATAGGACCAATAGGGATATTAGGACCAATGAAAGGAAATATAATTAAAATATCTAAACTACCTATTTATCGTCAGGCGCCTACATTTTAATAGAAGTATCTCAACTGAACTTCTTGGTAGGTTTTATATTAGCATAAATAACGAGTCCATTTCTAGACTAGACGATTTCAATTGGAGCCACGTTGAAAATGATAAGAATAATGATCCCTAGAACTGAACAATGTCTCGTTCCAGATGTCGGGGCAAGCCAGGAGCCGACACAATGGAGTGGGGACAATGAGAACCAGAGCGGATCCTGCGGCGACGCTCGGGACGTCTGCGTCAGAGATATCTGTGGGATCAGAGCGCAGGGCTGGTACCTAAAGTCCAATCTTTAGGACACACAAAACCAATTCGTTATCTTATTAGCTTTTTAAAAACACACAAAGGCTGTCTTAAGCTATTTCAGGGGAACTGACAACAATGATTCTAAAAATAAAGCATATTATATAAATAAATATAAAAGAACGTGCAAAACGTTGATTTGAGATTTAGTAGTTGGACACATGGACTAATAAAAAACCTTACTTGAATTCAATTCAATTCAATTCAATTTAATTTATAATTCCAAATAATAAACACTGGCCCAATTTTGCATGCCGTTTTTGGCCAAATATGGCGAACCATTGTACAAAACTTAACAGCTTTTATACCTACCCATATTTTGCAAATAAAGAATTTGTATTTGTATTACTTATAATTGATTTATTTTAAAGCATCTCTTTTTCTTGAAGTTTACCGAAGGAACCAACAACGAAAAGTAATGGTTGCACGTAATCGCACGTGTATTCTTAATGTGGCGCAGGATGTAATCGGAGATTACTATTGTTTGAGTAACAGCTAACCAATGCTACTAACCCTGAGCCTATAGGCATTGTAAGACTGGGCTGATGTAGGCTTCTTACTCGAACACACTATGCTCTGCTATTTCTGGCAACTGTTCCCGAAGATGGGTTCTGATTAGGTCTTGAGAGTGTTGTTAGTGACCTTCGTAATTCTAACCCTCAAATACACGAACATTAACAATCCATTTTGGGAGCTGCTCAAACGATATACCATCTCTTTCAAAGTGACAGATTTGCTTTAGCGTTTGAATGTATTATTTCATCAGTACGCGTGTGCATGATATGCATCAGCCCTACACAGTGCGGTGCGCAAGCGCAGGTCGACGGCCGGCGCACGACCGCGACACGCGCCTGCTACCGACCACACGACCAAAACAAAAACTACTAAAACATCTTTTTACAAAACCGAAACGGACACTCACGACGCCGTGCGACGTCTTATAGGATAGTCAGCCCTGCGTACTAAACCTGACTTGAGAAAACACATATTTACTGACTTTGAAAATGTACATACTTGAAAAATTATGTCTTATAGGTAGATTATTTGTAAAGCATTTCATAGGAACTGCTAGGTCGATCTTTGGTTGGTCCATTAGTTTTTCAAGAACCCATTTTGGTCATTTACACTGTTTCAGATACAATCAATCTATCTCGTAAGGTTTAATGGCAACTTCTAGCTGCAAATAATATTTTCAACATTACTAAATATTATGGAATTTAGTACCGGTAATGTCGCTTTAACTAACGACGATTAAATAATGGACGTTCCTGCAATACGGTATATGACTATTTTTTTTTTATTTTTGCAATCAAAAGACCTCTCAATGATAGAAACATCGTTGAAGAATCACTTGATTCTCATTTAAACTACCTGAGATATCACAACTTTAAAATCACATTATTTTGGGCAAACCCAAAACGCTCCATACAAATGGCTACTAAGATGTGACGTCACACGACAGTATTTTGTATGCATTTCATTTGAATTTTGTATGGTAGCTATATCAAATGTTTCGTTTATGTCAATGGTTCTATTATAATAGTTGGTGCAAATTGTATGGATTATTCAATGGTATAATTATTTTTTAATAATTTCATACTTTTAAAATGGACTTGCCCATGAATCTTTGAATGACCATAAAACCGGCTAGACGTTATATTTTTAATTGAGAATTTTTGCCATTGGCACATATTGACCTATATTTTGATAAAATATTTATATTTTGTAAAATCTTGAGCTTAGTCATATACCCTATTGGGTCCTAGTAGATTTCAAAAGAAAGCTTATAAATAACTAAGTCTTTCCTATAAAGAGCGGTAGGCGCATTCCCACATCGAAAAGACCCACAGTGAGTTGGCAATATTACATTAACCAGTCACACACAGTGGCTCAGTAAGTCGGCGTCGCTTTAATTGCTCGTGTTTTCCCACATTAGCTGTTATGCCACACCATGGGAGCTGATTTAATTGACCCGCCTACCAGAAACTCTCGAGATACACAGAAAGTGTATGACTACTCTCAGGTGTGATATTCAAATCGTGCCTATTTATATCAGTGTAATAAAGGTGTAATAAAGGGTGGACTAACAAAACAAGAAAATAAAATATTCTTTATTCATTTTAGCCCCACATATAAAACTCATTATGTCATTTACCTACCTTACCTAATCCATTAACAAATGGTAGATTAACTAAATAAATAATGATCTATTTTTGATTGATCGATCGAGATTACGAACTTCTGCTGAGAAAAACCAGGAAGAACCTTGGCACTTACTCTTTTCAAAAGTATCATCATTTCAAGCACTTAGAAAAAGATGTATGCAATTTTTTTTTTAATAAGCTGTATTCCAAGGGAAAGTCTTTTTACATATTAATTTAGACTTATGCTTTTAAATAAAGGTTCATCCCTTCTCTCTTCAGGGCGAGGACAAGTTACGGCGCGAATGACAAGCGCGGCGCAGGCGCGAGTCTCGGCGGATGTACAGAAATAATACCCTCTTGTGTGTTCTCAATGCCACTTGAACATAACAACTACAAGATAAACGCGGATTATTAGACTAGTAGTTGCCCCTGGCGAACTTCGATATACCAACCTACCGTTTTATTCTTGCTTTGTTCGATGCTTCAATATTTATTCTGGTATTCGCGACCTTACAATGATTCAAAAACTAAAAGATCTTTAAAATCAGTTCACCCATTCTTGAGTCATAATCATAATTATAATGAAGTAAGTAACTAGCACAAATATCTTATATGGGCAAATATCAGAATTAACACCTGCGTCACTTATGTGAATAAAATGGATCAGCACAATTTATTAATTCAAACTCATTCAACTACCACATATCTGTTGAGGTCTCAATAAAACGACCATAAAAAGGGCTGACCATACCCATTTAAAACCACGCTGGAATTATGATTGTTATAGTTTGCTATTGAAGGTAGGTAGCTGACCACACTCATTAAACACAACTGGAATTTAGATTTTTATAATTAGCTATGGTAGGTAAGTTAAACATACATTTAATTAATAGTTAATTTATACTTTAAGTCATTTAATTTGAATAACCTTCCATAAAATATGTCTGAAATATTAGAAAATTTTGTGATTACATTCCACACAGCGACATTGAGTAATTTTGCTTAATTTTATTAATCTTGCAAAGTGGCTGGCAGTACAGTTTATCTACCAGCACTCAATGAGAACTGAACAGTTCTCATTGAATCAGTACTGATTGTAGATAGTGTTGCGATTGAGTGTATTGTTACTACTATTTATAGGAAAAGTTGTGGCACCATTGTGCACAGCCTATTGTATGGAAATATGACATGCCAGCCATCTGACAACTGACACTTAACTGGTGCTAGCAATATATTACTGAATAAGATACATGCATCACACACAGAACTATAGTCCATTCAGTATGTGAAAGTGAATAGGACAGTTAAAACATTTCAGATCATGCATCTAACTTACTAAAAATAAAAATATGAAGCTGTAAAAATAATTAACATTATTGTGTTCTCATTTTTTCAAAATAACAAGTATTAATCTTTGTCAATTAATCTGAACAAGAACTTAAAATAATTATCTACACTAATATTATAAAGAGGAAATATTTGTATTTTTGTATGTTTGTAATGAATAAACTCAAAAACTACTGGACCGATTGCAATAATTTTTACACCATTAGAAAGCTGCATTATTCAGAAGTAACATAGGCTATATTTTATCCCGGTACGGGAAGTAGTTACCTCGAGACGCGGGTGAAACCGCGTGAAACAGCTCGTTACCAATAAAATTTGTAAAAATGAAATGCATAATGCGCTAATCGAATTTTTTCTCATAGGGATTGACATTAAAAATCACAATAAATCAGTAATCAGTATGGCAGCCATCTTACCATCGAATCGTGATTATTGTCTCATGCAAAATAGAACTGATAATTTCTCTTGGTGATGAAGGTCGATCTGACACATGAGATGTTATTTTTCAGATGAATAAGATGCATATTATTTTTATTATTAATGATTTATTACATGTGTACCTCTACTGTCTACTCTCTAATATTTACATATTGTATTCCATGTACAGATAGTTCAAATTCATAGATAAAACATTGATTAAGATTAAAAATCAAACAAATAAAAAGTTGATTAGATTTCTAATAGAAAATATTCTCTATTCTTCAAAATAACACTTAAGATTTAAAAGGAGTAACTCACTTTTAATGTCAAAATAGAACTGTCCTATTCACCTTCACATACTGGAAAGGACTAATAATGATGCTTTTACTTAATTAATCACTGACAAATAAGAACTACTATGAGATATGAAAGGTAATGGAATTCAGGTAATAATTATAGGTTCAACCTAGACTAATTACGTAAGTAATGGAAATGGTTGTAGTTTATCACAGAATAATCAAATTTTTAATAAGATTTTTCTTTGTCCTTTCCTGTAAGACACTGTTCCCGTTCAAAAGCCTCTTATTATTGGATTGGGGAAAATTATAAGTTGGGCCATGTACTTTTACGATGGCGACAGAGGAAATCAGCTGGAAGACTTACAAGAAGGAGTTTATTTGCAATTGAACATGAAATGAAGGTGATCTTGAATGATGACTTACCTTCAGGGTAGGCTTGCTTGTTGGCGATGAAGTCGATGACGAGGTGCGATGAGTTGTAGAGCGTGCCCATGGCGCGCATGTCGAACTGCAGACGCGCCACGTACGTCGCGTTCACCAGCGGCTCCGAGTAGTTCACCGTGGCCATCTCCATGACGCCCGCCATCTCCGAGCGCAGGTTGCGGCTGATGTTGCTGAGGAAGGACTCGCCTGCCGCGCCGCCCAGCCCCACGGCCAGCGCCAGCGCGCACAGCGCCCAGCCGCCCGGCATCGCGCCGCGGACCATCTCCAGGACTCGATACACTCAAACCACAACACACATTACGAGCTTGACCGACTCCCCACCGTATGAGTATAATCCTCTCCACGCACTCACTATTTATAATTTCAAAAGCGGGTAAACTATTTGTTTGCAAAACAAACGCAGAGATACCCGTTTACTAAACATAAACACTTGCGATTGAGGTCGATATCGACTCGCGGAATCAGATTGGAATTGAACGATTAGTCGTTTTTTATATAAAGCTTGCACATATGCGATATATTTTAACTATTCTATTTGAGTTTTATGTCAAGATTTACATGTTTCATGTAAAAACCTTTGTTACAAAAATAAAACGGCGACTAGCCGCCATCCACCACGGAACGAATGCAAATGTGAATGATTGATTGGTTGGCCGGCCGAATCGTGCGTATGTCATGTCAACGACCGCGACCGGATTGGTGGATTGGTGCCCCACCTCTATTTCATTCGGTCTTCAAAATGTTGCCACGTTGTATTTTAACATTTTCCCTATGGAGCTGCTAAGTATTGAAAATCAACATGATACGGTCAGTTTCATATTATTGTTTTGTATATTTATTCTAGTTACATGGTTATTGCAATTGGTATAATAAATAAGAGAACTAATGAGCAAAACAAAACAATTCATGTCATAAAACATTTCAGATAAAAAAATTGTTTAGGCGGAATGCTCTTTGAAAATTCTACTTCTTTCCACGAATAAAGGGACGTGCAATAACTAATAGGTGGCACCACTTTGTATTGACTCAAAGTTAAATTAATCTTACTCCGTTTCAAATTGATGGCACCAGTTGGCACCACCGTCTATGTAGACTGACAGCACTTTGTATTGACTACATAGTCCAAATGACTGACACTAGATGGCACCACACCGTCGACTCGCACGTTCCCTATAATACTTACTTTTAGATAAATACGTTAACTTTGAAAGGCCATTCATTTATGACGTTTATAGTTAGGCTAATATAAAAAGCCACATTTGACACTTCAACAAAATTCGACAACGTTACCTTGTAACAACGGTCAGTGAATTTATTAATCTTTCTAGGTTAAAAAAGTACAATAACCTAACTTTTTAAAATTATGTTTGCATTTATTTATTTCAATAAAGAAAATAAAGATAATTCTACGATTTAATTTCTGTGTTTAACTATTTATAAACTTATTAAAAATGTATTTTTCTATAGATTTGAACGTTGGTACGATGTTATGTGTGTCAACCCATTTTCTTTTTAAACTCTACTGATGTACCCCAAATAATCGAACGAATACAAGGTTAATCGCGGAATATTCATGCGTAAATGAAAAGTCACATTCTGATTAAAATAAAATGTATTACCTATGCTCTTGTTTAAAATACATTAATAACTCAGTAAAAAGAAATAAAATCTATGGCACACAATATAAGCTCTCTGATTTTTTTATGTCATAGATGGCAGACGAGCAGACGGATCACCTGATGGTAAGCGATTGCCGCCGTCCATGGACACTAATAACACCAGTGGAGTCAAGTGTGCTGCCAACCTTTAAAATCCCCTTTGCCCTCAGATTGGGCCTCCGGTACCCTCACTCACCCATGAAAATTAAATAAACTGGCCGCGGATCGGTATCTAGGATCGGTACCTACTTTCCTCTTTCTTTTCAATAATTTTGTTTGTCTATTCTCCAAATAAAAGTACTAATAACTTCTTTTCCAGTATAATAGTACCTATTCGATTCACGTTTGTTTGAAGTACAAATTGATTATTAACTTAAATCGAAGTTTTTTAGTAGTTCACATCTCTATCAACATAAGATTTTGAAACGTCAAATGTGGCTTATTAGCTTGGCTCAACTCACAGAGTAGGTACCTTTAACATGCTCAACTATAGTAGATGATTTAGTGGGGAGGGTAGAAGAGTTTACTGTCTTAATTTTTAAAACAAGGGGGAGGAAGGAAGGAGTTCTTGACACAAAGTTAAAATTTGAAAAGCCTGCTTCCAGATAAGTTTATCTGGTAAATAATATGCTAAATAGTTATTTAGCAACATAGCCGGAACGACGCGCCACTCTTCAAAATAATTGCTTTAAAGAAAAGACAATAATAGAAACTCACCAGCCATATTATTTTCTTTCAATTCTTACGTAATACATATTTAACAGGGGTTGTCATATTTATTTTTTTTATTTAGGGGGGGAATGGGTAAAAACTAGTAAAAATTATCAGTTATAGGTTAGCAGCCGTCCTACCTTCCTTCTTTCTTCTGAAAATTACACACCCCTCGTATAGTAGTAATATTATACATTATTAACCAAACGGCACTTACAAGTTCAGGAAACAGTTAATTTTTACGGCTATTATTCCGTTTATTTTTCAATTAAAGATATTTTAAAGTTTAAATTGAATTACGATTTAGGTATATTTAAACCAACAACTACATACACATTATAATAAAACTGCAATTGAAATTGATAATTGCAATGGTATGTGTCATTATTTTATAAGATACGTCTAGAATGACGTAAATGATTCAGCTCAAACAAGAGGCTAAGTAGGAAAGTAGGTATGTATCTAAAGTATTTTAATGTTCACGAAGTTTCTTGGACCGGGTTTGTGTTGTGTATGTTTCTGTAAATGAACAGTCATTTACAGAAACATACACAACTACTTCGATTTTACTTACGAATTTCTTCCCTGTCTACGTACAGACGTAGGCAGGGTAGAAAATTGGAAGAAACATATTATATGAATTACAGTTATTCACCCCGTTCTGGGTGGATAGAAGGACGCGCGTTTCCGAATATCCGCCTTAGGGTGGATAAAGTGAATGTCATTTTCCCGTGAATATAGGGTAGCTTTAATTTCCGGCAACTTTATGCCATGTAATAATGATTGGAATGAATGGGTTGTAATCTCCATTCACCACCAGAACCTGTTCGTCACTGTTCGTTCTCTGCACATATTAATATTAGTTTGGTAACTTTTTAATAGATGGCGTGATATCCACTTTTAAAACTTTAAATTATTCTTTTTCCTTTTAGTATAGGATCCCGCTATACAACGACCTTCACCGAGATGCTTATTTGATGAGACGTATTTTTTATGTTATTAAATATGCCAATAAATATATCCTATATGGGTTGCCTAACAAATTTCAGTCCAGAGTATTTTTAATTAATAATTAAAAAAAATTTTTTTTTTAAACATTGCACCGGTGTGATTATTTAATAAATTTGATACCAATCGAAAGTTTGAAGCCCATAGAATATGCAAACGTTAGGTTGCCTATTTTTATCCGGTCACAACCACGGGTTGCCAGGTGTAAACAGGTAAATCCATACAAGCATTTTGCAACGTTCTGATTATTGAATCAATTTTAGATAAAATGAAAGATTATTTCATAAGGAACACGGTGGTATAGGGTTGCCTGCGAAAAATCAGTCCCGAATTACGGTTGTCGAATTTTAAATAATAAAATATCGCTGCAAGTGAATGTGTGTGAGAGAGAGGTCCCAGACCAACCATCCCATGCGGTAGAAAAGGACGCAGCGTAGCAGCTGTTTAAAGCCGCCCATTTAAAGAAGGAGAGTGCGCATGCTATTTGTGCTTGGAAATGAAAAGGATAGCGATAGACTCGTATATGCTATACATTATTTTGGAGTAGTTTGTCCCTATAGATACAAGTGAAAAAACGTGCTGCTATTTATTGTTGGAAAAAATGGCCAAAAAGTGTTTTTTATGTGATTCGGATGACGGAATAATTGATTTTGATGATGAAACTTTTGAAAACTGTGCATTAAAGTTAGCTTTTCGTAAGAAAAAAAATTTTAAATACAGTTTTATTGAGCTACCCAGTGCGTCACTCCAATTTGTAGGTTATCATACCACGTGCTACAAAAAAGTGACTGTTTTGAATAAAAAATATAACGAAGAATTTCTTAAATTTATCGCTGAATATACAGTAAGTACATAATAATTGAATCTTAAAAATTATCTAAGCTAATACATTTTCTATATTTTTGTCATGTTGAAGTAATTGGTAGTAAAACTCACTTATGGTTTTTACCCGACTACGGCAAAGCAAAAGGAGGGTTATGATTTTGACAGGCTATGTATGTATGTATGTATGTATGTATGTATGTATGTATGTATGTATGTATGTATGTAACTTCTTAACTACTTATCAGAATTCGAGAAAGAGAAACAAATGACATATCATTATAAGCGTCTTGATCGTCCGCTGGTTATAGGCTATATGAAGTTTCACAAAATCTAATGTGGCGCCCTCTAGCGGACAAAACATACAGAGTAAAAAAATAAAGTTATGATAAATATGCCGTGTTTGAAAGCGCTTGACTTGTACATTTTGAATATATATATATATATATATATATATATATATATATATTACTAGCACTTGGACACCAAAATAGTACAAATAAAATAAAAGTAAAAAAACTAAAACCCAACTACGACAAAAAACGGACCGATTGCACCGATTTAGCGTTGGAGTTAGGAATTAAATTATGCCAAAGTCTTCCAGCATTCCATGCATTTACAGGTTGCGATTACACGGCAGCATTTTACAACAAATAAATAAAATAAATAAATAAATAAATATTTCACAACATCACATACATTGATCTGACTCCGAGATAGGTAGCTCAAGCACCTGTGTTACGGATATCAGAATCAACAGTGGGATTACAAATATATACATATACTTTTCTTTTGTAAATACATACTTATAATACATAGCAAACACCCAGACCAATACAAACAAACATGTTCACGCACACAAATGTTTGTACTGTGCGGGGATCGAACCCGTAACCCTTGTAACAAAGGGAAAGTAAAACCTTTTCAGCAATTTTCAAAAAATGAAAAATATCAAACAGTTTTTGCGTCATTAACAGATGCTGCTGATATTTTCATTGGTGAAAAAATGAAGACTGTTCAAGAATTTACGTCTAGTATGTATGGTGTCAGGAACTGTACCAGTGTGAATGATGCGAGACATCGGATTTTTTTGAAGAATTACTCTGCAAAAGAAGACAGCGAGCACTTTTTAAAAAAATAAAAGGCTTCGACTCCAACTCCATACCACCATGCTGGATATCATTAACTCAGAAAATTTTACGAACTATTTCGTAAATTCCATGTGGCTTAATGCAACGGATCCAATATGCGTGAAACTTCAGCCTGAGAACTGCGGTTGGTTCTTAGATGAATATTTAAAACCAGTAGGATTCATTGGGGATCATACACCTTTAAAAATAGAAGACATTGTCGAAAAAATTGAAACAGAGAGTGATAACGAAGAAGATTCAGAAGTTGGAGATCACAGTTATATGTCCGATGACTCGGAACCTGAGTAATTTTAAAATTTTTTGTATTTTAAATTTTTTTCAATAAACAGAAGTATTCTTTTAATTGTTGTTTTTTATTTCGGCTCCTAATAATAAAGATAAAATTTGCCAGATTAGTAATATATATGTATTACTCTGTCTTTTTACTAAAGATGTGTATATACTTTAGTGTCACATAAACAATAAACATAGATAAATAATTAATTGATTAAAAATAAAAAATTAAATAACTATTTCTCTATATTAATAATTAAATACTCCAAAATAATGTATAGCATATACGAGTCTATCGCTATCCTTTTCATTTCCAAGCACAAATAGCATGCGCACTCTCCTTCTTTAAATGGGCGGACTTTAAACAGCTGCTACGCTGCGTCCTTTTCTACCGCATGGGATGGTTGGTCTGGGACCTCTCTCTCACACACATTCACTCGCAGCGATATTTTATTATTTAAAATTCGACAACCGTAATTCGGGACTGATTTTTCGCAGGCAACCCTATACCACCGTGTTCCTTATGAAATAATCTTTCATTTTATCTAAAATTGATTCAATAATCAGAACGTTGCAAAATGCTAGTATGGATTTACCTGTTTACACCTGGCAACCCGTGGTTGTGACCGGATAAAAATAGGCAACCTAACGTTTGCATATTCTATGGGCTTCAAACTTTCGATTGGTATCAAATTTATTAAATAATCACACCGGTGCAATGTTTAAAAAAAAAATTTTTTAAATTATTAATTAAAAATACTCTGGACTGAAATTTGTTAGGCAACCCATATAGGATATATTTATTGGCATATTTAATAACATAAAAAATACGTCTCATCAAATAAGCATCTCGGTGAAGGTCGTTGTATAGCGGGATCTTAGACTATTTTACCTGCAAAAATTGATCTTCCTTCCTCCTCCTAATAGGAGAGAAAAAGAAATAATTGCTTTGTCTTTGAGAACATCGTAAATAATATTTCTCCATCATTCGGTGTCAAACAATTGCTATGTAAATATTATGCTAAGAGAAATAATAAACAAGGCCACAGAATTTTTATTTGGCCACGCGCGCAAACTTCTAATTTACTAACTAAGCACCGGGAAATTGACATTGCCTTTAATTAACTGATTCATCTTCTTTACAACGCCAAATAAAAATGTTACAGAAAGCGTCAAGTCAATATCAACAATTAATTTTCCTTGTCCTTCTGATTTATACATTGCAAACTAATTTACTAACTCAGCCACGAAATTTGTAACTCATCACCATATTACGTTTTACAGCTTCAATACAAGCTCCTCAAAAATTATGTATTCAAGCTTCAATATTCAACATCATATATTATAACTTAACATGTAAAATAATACTTCATATTCTTTTATCGTGAAAATAGCTACTGTACGATTTGGCGCGAGTGCGCGACATGACAGCAACCGGCCATTTGCACCAATCAGAGAGCGCTATTCGATACTTGTGCCGAAGCCCTTATTTTCTTTTTCTTTTAATCACGTAATTATACGTGTTAATGTTTATTAATTACTTTTCTATAAATGATTGTACTTGTTACACATATTAATACACAAATTGATTTGCATAAATAAATGGTTTTACTATGACTGTCCTTAATAGTTCTTCTTCTTCTTCATATTTGCGTATAATTCCCGGTTGAGTCCAAAGCTGGGCTTTGGAGCCCAGGGTACGCTTTGATCATGATTCAGGATTTGGGGAGCCTGGTAATTACAATGAAGCGACTGTCGTCTGACCTTCGCAACCCTTTGACAGAGGAACAAGACCAACTGAATCATGGTTACACGCTTCTGAAACTATCCTAAACGAGCAGGTTTCCTCACGATGTTTTCCTTCACCGCCGAGGTAAATATAGAAATATGCACATAGATTTGAAAAATCTAGAG
The DNA here is from genome assembly GCA_019059595.1 of Marasmia exigua. Classification (NCBI taxonomy): domain Eukaryota; kingdom Metazoa; phylum Arthropoda; class Insecta; order Lepidoptera; family Crambidae; genus Marasmia; species Marasmia exigua. Next base: position 27,927,610 of record CM032469.1, read on the forward strand.
GAATCGACCCTCCGCATGGAGGGCGCGTTCTAAACCACTAGGCTACCATCGCTCTGGATGACTGTCCTTAATAGTTCATGTGTAATACATAATAATAATATGTAGTGGCTTTAATTATACTATTCGATGACAATTTTAGGTACATTTAACAATCGATTAATGTAGGATGAGTTACATTTTATTCATACTAAATTATGCAATTAGAGGCTAATATTCTTACTATTTTGGTGTCATATATTAATACTTTAGATGCTTCCTATTTGAATGTATACTACAAATTTAGATGCTAAAAAATAACCACTATGCTGAGTTATATTTACAGTGGCTTACATATAAGATAACTAGTGTCTGAGATACTATTATTAAGACGCGCATTGGTTGTGGCCGACTTAGTAGTTTAGAAGGTAACATATATTTTCTGAGGCGAATAATGCTATTAAAAAGAAGCTTGTTTAATTAGTACCCTTATGCTAATACGATTCTGATCATAGGAACTGGTAGTTCCTAGTAGCCACGGAACCAAGCCTTCTACGAGAGTCGACTTGTATAATTCTTCGTAAGTATTATTATTTTAAAAAAATATAATTGCTGGTGCGTTATAAGATTCAATGAAAACATATAGGATGTAAGTTAAAATCTTAGATTAAACCAAATTGTTTAATCTAAGGTAGAATGTCAAATACGTACAAGTTTTACCTTAGTTTAAAAAAGTTGAACCCTTGTAGAAATCAAACACCTTAAATAAATAAATAAATTCTTACAACATTTCATAGGTAGATTGAACTGATTTCGTACCTAAGTGGCGTGCGACCTGTGTTGACACACGTTTGTCCAGAGTGGGGGATCGAACCCACGACCTTTGGCGTACGAGGCAGGGTCACTATCTAATGCGCCCTCGGACCAGTTATTTTTTTGGGGCTAGTCAAGAAAACAAACTGTTGTTTAAATTTTAAATTTATTATATAAATCATCTATATTATATCATCATCTATACTAATATTTACAAAAAATATTAAAGTAGTAATTAGACATAAGAGCAAATTAATTGATAAATACCTACCTGGCGTATGTATCGAAGTGGTAAATATTTATTTCTAATGTCAAAGCCCAAGCAACGATCATGGATCCGTTTAGCTAGTTTAATAAAAAAAGAGAAACGGCTGTTCCATCAATTGTTTTTATATTATATTGTAGATGTAACGTGCTACAGGCTTCGACAATAAAAGAAAACAAATAGAATACCATGTTGTTTACTTAGTATAAGTAATACGTTCAATAAACCTTAGCTTTGTTAGCTAAAACAGTATTATAGACCAGCTTTGACGTTTGAAACAAGAATTTAAACACAATTTTCGTGAAAAGAAACACTACTGACAGTGAAACACAAACTGCTTTTTAACACCGTTTTAGCTAAGAAAGGTGTAACAAATATTTACGAATAAGACTCTTACTAGGCATGCGCGTATGCTCGGCGGCGTGTCCAGCAGCTGCAGGCGGCAGCATCCAGCAGCAGCGGCGCGGTGCGCGCGTCCCACAGGCATGTCGCGTCTCGGCGGCCGTGTCCAGCAGCGCGCAGTCCACAGAGCGCGCGGGGCGGCCGTGTCCAGCAGATGCAGGCAGGCGGCCGCAGTCCAGCAGCAGCGGCGCGGGCGCGCGTCCCTCACTAGGCATGTCGCGTACCTGCTCGGCGGCCGTGTCCAGCAGCTGCAGGCGGCCGCAGTCCAGCAGCAGCGGCGCGGGCGCGCGTCCCTCACTAGGCATGTCGCGTACCTGCTCGGCGGCCGTGTCCAGCAGCTGCAGGCGGCCGCAGTCCAGCAGCAGCGGCGCGGGCGCGCGTCCCTCACTAGGCATGTCGCGTACCTGCTCGGCGGCCGTGTCCAGCAGCTGCAGGCGGCCGCAGTCCAGCAGCAGCGGCGCGGGCGCGCGTCCCTCACTAGGCATGTCGCGTACCTGCTCGGCGGCCGTGTCCAGCAGCTGCAGGCGGCCGCAGTCCAGCAGCAGCGGCGCGGGCGCGCGTCCCTCACTAGGCATGTCGCGTACCTGCTCGGCGGCCGTGTCCAGCAGCTGCAGGCGGCCGCAGTCCAGCAGCAGCGGCGCGGGCGCGCGTCCCTCACTAGGCATGTCGCGTACCTGCTCGGCGGCCGTGTCCAGCAGCTGCAGGCGGCCGCAGTCCAGCAGCAGCGGCGCGGGCGCGCGCGCCACGGCCACGGCGGCCCCGCGCGCCAGCACGCGCGCCGCGTTCACGTACACCAGCCCCACGCTCGGCACCAGCTGCACCGCCGAGCCCCACTCCGTCTGCGGGCACGACGACACCCGACTCATTAGATTACTTGTTTACGGGATTTCTACCACGTACCTTATTTTTGAGTTTTTAACAGCCGAAATATCGAAAACTCAAAAATAAGGTACCTATATTGACCGCGGGAGAACGGGTTAAGGGGAAACTCACCCTATCAAAACTCGTCTCAAGAGTTTTAGGATTTTTTTGCTGGTCACTGTTCTAACATAAGCCAACCAATATTTTTGTGGCGACAATACATACTGAACTCTACAAAACCAAAATATTGGTTAGGTTAGGTTGGAATGTGTTTTAATAGGACGAGTTTCCCCCTAACCGCGTAGTGGGAAACTCGTCCCAATAAAACTAAACTAAACCTAGAGCCCCGCATCAGCATGAAATGGCTGACTGGACCGGAGTGATACCACAGCATCACAGAAAGCAGCGGTTTCGCTGCGTGGGCGAAGATACCGGAAGCCCAATCCGGGAGAAAGGGGGTTTAAAGGTTGAGGTTGGTATGTGACTCCACAGGTATCAATGGGCGGCGGCAATCGCTATTACCATCAGGCGATCCGTCTACTCGTCTGCCACCTATCACAATGAAAAAAAAAACATGATAGAAATCCCGCAAATAACTATTCTTATGTTAGTAAACATGAAAGTTTAAAAAAATATAACATCCAATTCAAATATCTAACACTATCCAAGCCAAAGGACAGTTCGGTTGGAGATAGGTATAGCCCGGTCTCGCACGGTTATTTGGCAAGTGGCAAAAGTCGGAACTTTTTTTTTACGTGATAGGTGGCAGACGAGCAGACGCATCATCTGATGGTGAGCGATTGCCGACACCATAGAAACCCGCGATACCTTGCTTGCGAAATTGCTTGTTTGGCGTCGACAAATTTAATTAATTTTAGGTTTCTTGATGTGTTTTTCCGCGATCTATCGATTTTTGAAGGTTTTATTCTTGGGCACCCACATACCAATGGAGTCACAAGTGCGCTGCCAACCTTTAAAGCCCCATTCCCCCGGATTGGGCCTCCGGTACCCTCACTCACAGCAAAACATTGCACAACGCCCTCTTGTCGATGTCACTGAAGTGCCTTTTAATCGTGGTCGGTCTGTAGGTAAGTATTCGCCAAAGCACCAATGACATCAAAAAGATGACAGGATTACACAGAGCGATAGAATCGCACCCATGTATACATGGAACGAGCATATATCAAAAGACCCCTCAATGATAGAAACATCGTTGAAAGAATCACTTGATTCTCATTTAAACTACCTGAGATATCACAACTTTAAAATCACATTATTTTGGGCAAACCCAAAACGCTCCATACAAATAGCTACTTAGATGTGACGTCACACTTAAGTATTTTGTATGCATTTCATTTGAATTTTGTATGGTAGCTATATCAAATGTTTCGTTTATGTCAATGGTTCTATTATAGATAATAATTGGTGCAAATTGTATGGGTTCTTCAATGGTATAATTATTTTTTAATAATTTCATACTTTTAAAATGGACTTGCCCATGAATTTTTGAATGACCATAAAACCGGCTAGACGTTATATTTTTAATTGAGAATTTTTGCCATTGGCACATATTGACCTATATTTTGATAAAATATTTATATTTTGTAAAATCTTGAGCTTAGTCGTATACCCTATTGAAATTAGAGATTCCTTGTGTCTATGAGCATAAAGCTCAAACAATTCACGTTGATGGGCGACTCAAGCGCACTTTTCTCGAGACGTTTTTGGTGGCGCGCAATCTCACACGGTCATTTTTCTTTTGCGTCAGTCTAAGGTTTACTCTGGTCTCTCGATAGATGAACCGTGGTCGAATAACTATGTATATTTCGCGGCAATTTGACATCAGCATCTTAATGAATACGTTTATTCCGTCTATCAGTAAATTAATTTTCAGGATTTCAGCTACGATTCATAATATATGAATTTTATGATTACCACGTTTAAAGTGACACCAGAATAAACCTTCGACTGAAAGCCAACTATCAAATAACGTTTACTTGAATAAAACAAAAGCACACAGCGTCCCTACCGGAATAGTTTCCAGTGAAAGGCAAGAACAAGATTTTTAGCAATCAAAAACCATTTAAAGGTGACGGGTAGGGCACACTAGCGACGCCTATCGATTTATTTTTAGCTACTAAACCGGATCAATTTTAATCAATTTCGGAGTTACAATCTCTAGGCAAACACTTATAACTAGTTATTAAATAACCATGCACAAATGTTGGGTCCGTTTTTGTACGCGAAAAATTGATTCACGCCAAAAGCGGCCACTTTTGGCTTGAATCAATTTCACCCCCTTCTCTCAAAGGAACAGGAACACGCGCGAAGACTAGCGCGAGAAGCAGTCCAGGTAAAGGGTTCAACCCCATACGTCCAAACCGCCTAAAAAGAAAACCTGCGATGCACTTGTCGTTCGTCACAAAACGCCACCAATCTGATTATTTTTTTAAAAAAACTTTCATTAATCGCAATCTTTATTAGGTGAATGGTAGACCGTAGGAATGGAGACGTAGGCTCTCACCTTGAGCACGTGCAGCTGCACGGCCGGGCACATGAGGCGGCGCAGCAGCAGCGCCAGGTCGCACAGCACGCCGCACAGCACGCCCAGCTCCACCGTCGCGCCCACGCTCACGCCCAGCGTCACCACCAGCACGCACAGCTCGCTCTTGCTCTGGCGCCACAGCCGGATCGCGGTCTGGTAGTCGATCTGACAAGTTACACGAACATGACAATAATAAAATTACTCAAGGCACCTTTACCGCTACAAAGGCGGCCTTCCCATGGTCCGCGGGACGCGGGGAGGTGGAGTGCGCTTAACCAATCGAAAAAGTTTATTTTTCATGCTAGAGGCGACAAACGAGCAACAGTGTCTAAAGGACACCCCGACGCTGGTCTTCCGTGGAGTCCAAGGAACTAAGGGACGTCACTGTACGTGTTGACGTCATAAAGTACATAAGTACCTACATTTAACCTTATTTAAATTAATTAAGAATAGACACAATCCAGACTATCATTACCTTACCCTATGGCTACTACTAAAGAAACAGTAATACTACTTGTAGGGGTACAGCCTTAACTGATTACTCCGAATATAACATAAAACATTGCACTCATACATATAAAACACAACATAAAATAAAAAATAATAACAATAAATACACAGCTTAACTATTTATAGTGATTTCTGGACAGATTAAAGATGTGACTTAAATTTGATTTTAAAAATATTAATAAAGTAAAGTAAAGTAAAGTAAAGTAATAATTTATTTGGCAAAATAAAGATACAAGCTTAACATGCAAAATAAAAGGATCGGATAAATACAATACAGTACAAGATATGAAACTTATAACTCATTACTGCCAAATAGGCGCCCGCTCAGCATATTACCCTGGTCTTCCTGATCTGGCCGGCCAGGGCGCTGATTTTCAGCGGGACCCACTTTAGGAGCCGCGCACCAGCTCCAAACTGACAATATCAGCAGGAAGCAGACCCGCAACTCAATTAGTACCATATAATAGTGTTAAGGAATGCATCTGTCAAGTATCCGAACGATGAAGTAAAAAGTTAACAACAAAAAAAAATAAAGAAACAAATAAAAATAAATAAAAATTTCAATTTAAGTGGCTACAATATGGCACAGGCAACAACAAACATTTATTTTAGCTTATTCATATTCACATTTAATAGTAGAAGTATTTCTTATGGGAGGAGGTATATTATTCCAGCACTTCGTGGCAGCGTATCGAGAGCTGCCCCGAAACGCAGCTGTGTTGGTCCGATCGCACACTAGACGAGAAGCCATCTTCAATGGGCGTTGTGAGAACTGTTAAAAAGGAGTACACTCTACTCTTGAAGGTCCCTAAGTCGTAGCCGTCGGGAAATACTCCCGCAGGCAAACCGTTTATTTCCTCTTTGGGCAAATCTAACGACCGTGCGACTGCGCAAGCTACAAAGATAAATTTGATTGGTCGAGCGCACTCCGCCCCCACACGTCGCACGGATGATGGAAGAATGCGAACGATTGGAATAATATAGCAAAGTTTGACGTCGGTTTTCTTTTATTTTGGATTGCTGAGCCAGCGTAGTCAGTAAGTAAGCAAACACAAATACGTTATCCTTGATTAACATATACTTACCTACTACAATTTACATTGCGAAAACTTCTCAGTCCTTCAGGAACATTTAGGCTAGCATCATGGTATGAATAAGTGTTTTCTTACCATGAATATCACCGCACAGATGAGTACCGAAGATAGGCAGGCTTTGGGGATGAAGTAGAAGTATTTCGTCATGAAAATGAGAGCTAGTAGCGTTATTAGACCTGTAAAATAAAATAAACCTGTTATAAGTGCCAAGAATCCACCGTCGAAATGGCTATTGTTTACAGAGTAATCATATGCAAATTGTAGGTCGGTATTAAAGTAAATCCTATATTATAAGAACGCGAGTCTTCTATATAAGTAGAAGGGAAGTTCAGGTCCAATGATAGGTTCAAGTCTCTGGATTTTTAAAATCTGTGCTCGACTGTGAGTCAAAACATCGAGAGGAAACCTGCACATCTCCCAAACAGGTAGTTTGGGAAACTTATGATGACCTATCGAATAACCTTAAGATAGGCTTTAAAGTCCGACCCAGAGTGCCTCAGTGCCGGGGCAATAAAAAAAGATGATGATGAGTACTACCTGTGCGGATAAAGAATAGGATCAGAAATGGCGGCGCATCTATTCACTTCTCACTCGCACACTATTTGCGTCTATACTCGCACTCGTGGGGTGCGAGTATAGACGCAAATAGTGTGCCGCACATGTTGTAGTTACAGTTATTGTGATTTTTAATGAAGCTAACTAAATTCAGAATGTCAATGTGTCATTCCCAAACATTTTGACATTTTACATCTTTCAAAAGCAGCAAATGTATGGGAACTTGACAATTGCATCTGTCAGTTTAGTTCGTCGCACAATTAAAGATCAAAGTAGTACGAATCTATCTTTTACTTAGTTTGTGCCAGAGCTTATTTAGGAAGACTGACAATGCCGCCCTGTGGGTCGGCGGAGCTATCAATGGAGGGATGAAGTCGGCAAGAACCTCAAAGCACTAAACGTGCACGATTGGGCGGAATCGGCAGAGTACCGAAAATAAATGGCGAATTTTGACGTCGGAGGCCAAGTAGGTGACTCACCGGCGGGCAGGCCGGCGGCGGGCGTGCGCACGCCGGACGAGTGCGCGACGGCGGAGCGCGTGAAGGCGCCGGTGGTGGGCATGGCGCGCACCAGCGAGCCCGCCATGTTCACCAGCCCCAGCGTCACCATCTCCTGCGTGGCGTCCACGTGCCCGCCCGCGGCTGCAACATGCAACACGGACGTCACGCACGTCACTACTGAATCCAGGGGGCCGTGCGAGTATAACGTTAGCACTTTTATGTTTGTCGGCAATTTTTTTAGAATTTGTGATGAAGCAAATCATTTTAATGTTTTAAATTATTCTTTTGATTGTTTTAATTTTTTAATTTTGTTTTACTTGTTTTGTGCATAGTTATAATATATCGCATGTCTTTTACTTATTTTTCCCAATGCAAAGGCGTCACCCAAAGTCCAGCCTGAAAACCAGCGTTGTAGCTGTTGCTTGCGGCAGTTGTAGCATATGCTGAGCCTTGTTGGCCGCAACTGTTTGTACCTTGTTTTCCCTCTTTTGATATTATATATAATGTGTTGTGGTCAATAATTTGTTTCTTATCTTATCAATGTTAAGACCTGTTCCGCCTTAGACTCTTACTTCCTTAATACTTTAACGGTCTTCACGTGATACAGCAACAAAGGAAACAAGAATAAATAATTTAATATATAAGTATTTTTAGAGTTACACTTTACACCAATAGATGTCACTAGGTGTCGATTTCATCGCGCTAGCGTTTCGTGTTTTCAATTAGAAATATGCGTTGCCGCTGTCATTAGTATTTACCTTTTTATAAATAGTATAGATATTAATGTGCATGAATAAGATACATATATTCAAAACCAGATAGAGCGCAATGCGCATAAGTTAATAGTCATTTCGTGAATATGTCCGAGGTCCTAACTATAAATGTTTATTGCAAATTTGCAAATAAGTATACCACTATACCAGGAATGTGAATGTAATTTGTATATGTAGTAAAATCACGTTTGAACTTATATAATAATAATAATAAATATTTCACAACATCACATACATTGATCTGACTCCGAGATAGGTAGCTCAAGCACCTGTGTTACGGATATCAGAATCAACAGTGGGATTACAAATATATACATATAATACTTTTGTAAATACATACTTATAATACATAGCAAACACCCAGACCTATACAAACAAACATGTTCATGCACACAAATGTTTGTACTGTGCGGGGATTGAACCCGCAACCCTTGTATCAGAGGCAGAGCATATAAAAAGCGCGAAAACCAATTCGGGTGCCGTATAAAAAGAAATGCTTGCCTACGCTACAAAAATGATGTTGAACACAAATTAAATATAAGTATGAAAAAATCATGGGCAAACTTACTGAATGCCTTCGCAATCGCGATGTTGGCGATGACCATGACGACGGGCATCATCAGCAGCGTGGGCCCGAGCCGGCGCACCATCTCCGGGAACAGGATGGTCTCGTTGCCCACGCGCGCGCTCAGCGGCGGCAAGCCCAGCGCCGGCAGCCCCGGCTCCACGCGACCTGTGAGTTATATGTCAACACATGCGCCATAACCGTGACGACACACATGCGCCGGCGCACAGGATGGATACAGGTCCATCATACGTCAAATATCCCGTGGGAGAGCCACGCTTCGCTATGAATAGGCCGGCTGAGCTGGCTCGGCCGGAGTGGTATGTACAACGGTGTGAAGAGCAGCGCTTACGCTTTATTTCGCCGATTGTAGGTCCCGGAGGCCCAATCCGGGGGAAAGAGTGCACATTTGTGATTCCAATAATGTCACAGCTGCCCATGGGCGGCGGCAATCGCTTTCCATCAGGTGATCCTTTACTCTTCTGAATCATCATCGTCATCATCTTAGCGTTTTGTCTCGGTTGCGTCCCAAGCTGTTGCTTCGGAGCCTGAGGTCCGCTTTCCTGCTTCGACTCATCAAATTCGCACAGTTTTGTGCATCCATTAGTGGTCAGTTTATCGGCACGCATGTCATCCTTTACGACGACAAGTCACGCCTTTTTGGGTCTATCCCATCTGCCGGGACCCGGCGGCGTTACTTGTCTATATTTAGGTATAACTTAAAAAATCAAGTCTACAACTCGTACCTGACAGCTTGAACATGAGGTTCTCAGGGTCGTATGTGCAGTACGCGAAGACTGAGGTCACCAGCACCACCAGCGCGTTGCGCCCGATGGAGACCACCCACAGGACCTTGTTCAGGGTCTCGTTCTTGGTCTTAAGGTCTTTTAGCTTCTGCAAATGGAAGGAATGAGTCGTATCATCATCAGCTGAGACGTTCGCACGGCACGCGGCCTGACAACATAGGGAGTTTAAATAGAGACGGAGATTTGTGCTGTTTTGCGAACTTCTAGAGGGCATTACTCATAGTTATTACGGTGATGTGGAATATGTAGGTAGTTTCTTGGGAGACGTTAGCCATCTTAAAAATAATAATAATAAATAATTCTCACAACATCCCATACATTGACCTGATTCCGTACTAAGTAGCTTAAGCACTTGTGTTACAGATATCAGACAACAGAGGAACACAAATATATACTTAAATACATATATTACACCCAGACACCGAACAAACACAAGTGTTCATCGCACGAATGTTTGTCCAGGGTGGGGATCGAACCCACGACCTTTGGCGTAAGAGGCAGGGTCACTACCAATTGCGCCATCCGATCAGTCAAAGTCAGAAAAATAGTAAAAAAACATATTTTTTCTAAGTTATATTTTGTAGATTTTTTAATAGCAAACCACGGGTGCAAAAGGAGCGGTATCTAATTAGGTAATTTCAATTTACGCTGGTAGGTATTTAGCTAAAAATTACATAGTAGTTATCTAGGTTTTCATACAGCACAATCACAAGATTAAATTTCCTTATTGCTTTTCTTCTCTCCTTGTACAAGATAATTTTGTTATTATATGTCTAGTTCAGTAAACATTCGTTTTTATTTGTTTCCACACCACATGATCACGAGATACTAGCTATTAGGTAGTAGGTCGAGTCGCCAATTCTTTATACCTACAATATTACACTCTTTCTACGTAGATACACCGTTATTTTTTTATCGTTTACATCCCGAAAAATAGCTATCTTGTTCTATTTTGTATGGAACAGCTGTTTTTTAGGGTTCCGTAGCCAAATGGCAAAAAACGGTACCCTTATAGATTCGTCAGGTCTGTCCGTTTGTCCGTCTGTGCGTCTATACGTCTGTCCGTCTATCAGTTTGTCCATCCGTTCGTATGTCACAGCTACTTTTTTCAGAAACTATAAGAACTATACTATTAAAACTTTGTAATGTATTTTGTTAACCGCATTACAATTTCTACACAAAAATAGGAAAAAAAATTTAGGGGGTTTCGTACTTAGAACGTCTACAATTTTTTTTCATTAAGGCCATACCTACATGTGGGCTTAGACAATTTAACACGGGACGTGGAAAAACCCGCGCAGGCAGATTTAGTTTTGAAAAATTCTGCCAGAATCCGCGGGGGAGAAGGGAAGTTTAGTGATGGTCTAGATATGAATAAGTAATGAATTGAAATGATGATGTTTGTTTACGAACATTGATGAATCACTTGCTCACACCAGCGAAAATAGAGATAAGTACTAGTAAAGTTATAATTTAAAACCGCGTCTGCGGCGGCCTAGTGGTCTGGGCGGTCACCGAGATGGTGAAAGGGGTGGATTGTTGAACAGTCATACAGCCATTTAAGTACATTTAAGTTTCTGTAATGCCTATTTTTTAAGTTGTCTATTTTGTGCAATAAAGTAAATATTTCTAATATATAGTAAAAATGTAATATGCATCTAAAGCTGTGCGTAGAAAATTTGCTAAATATTTTTTTGTTTGAAAGAATGTACTGCCTGTCACCATGTCAGGATCTGATGATGAAATCTAAGGGAAACCGAAGTGATTCTTCAGTAACCAATAGCAAATGAGCCGGGATAACTTTTATTGTTGTTTCTTGTATTTATTCTTCAATACTTCTCGCAACGACCAGTAACATTATCAATGCATTTATCATTCTGTCTCTTTTCTTTCAATTTCCATTTTACCTCCTTCTAATACAGTTGAGTAAATAGAATAGCCCATCTGCTCTGGTAATAACATAAAAACAGTGAAATAGTGAGACATTAATTATTTATTTTTTCTATCATTGTCACAACACTAATCAAGATTGTGAAAGATCGTGTCAACGTACCACGATATCGCCTATTGTCTTTTGGGGTTATTTCTGTCGCAAAATATATAGATGAAAAATGTTATTATTCTGTGAAATAACGTTTATTTTATTAAAAAAATACTTATGCGTGATAAGAAAGATAAATTAGATTTTTCTGAGCGTCGTTCGTAAGTAAAAATTGCACAACAACCGTTTTGACGATTTCCGCTCAGCGACAGATACGAATTCGAAATGGCGTACACGACCAACGTGGATCACGTTGGTCGTGTACTATGGCAGAGGGGAAATTGTCCACATGCCACGTCCCGTGTTAAATTGTCTAAGCGTGTAAGGTATCTATGGATAGGTTTTTAAAAATTATGTTGAGGTTTCTAATTTTTTTTTCTAAACTTAATACAAGCGCAAGAGCCTCTCCCAAAGTGGTAAAATATGTCCCCCCTCCTCTAACTTTTATAATAAAAGAATTATAAATCTAAAAAAACTATTTTATATACATTTCCATGAAAACTAACAACGAAAATTGGTTTGAACTATATCTAGGAAGTAGGTAGTTTTTTTTTATTTTTTTTTATTTAATAAACCGAAAATTACCTTCCATTGACTAAATCAATTGTTTTACAATTAAGTTCTTAATATGAAGTATGTACTTCATTATTAGTAGAAGGCTATTGATTTACAGATAACTTGCTAATAAAAAAATGTGCCCACTCCTAATTGTCTGTTGGACTGCGCTTCGTTTACTTTATTCCTAAACTGTGGCGCCATGTGATTAATTACTTACCGCGTAAACGACTTTCGTGGATTAGTGTTAATGAGTTTTCTTAGGAATGTTAGAGAGTACCTAGACAAATCTAATCAATTCTGTATGCTTGACTCGGAAGAAAGGAATGTAGATAAACATTATAATGCAACGTGACTGTGTCTGTAGGTATATTATAAATTCTTTGTCTTCCCTTCATGCCTTTAAATATATTGCAGTTTTATCTCGAATATGCAAACAAACTTGTCCGTGAGAACTAGCCGCAGCTGTATTAAATGCTGGTGCCCTCAGCCTCAATAGCAGCAAGACAGTGCAGCAGACGGCAGCAAGCACGCAGTCATCCACACGCTACTGGTGCCATCTCCTGATCATCTGGTGGGTGTTCTGAAACTCGATGTCTGTATGAACTAGCCGCAGTTGTCTTATTGCAGGTGTCCACACCCTTAGTAGCAGCAGGACAGTGCAGCAGACCGCAGCCAGCACGCAGTCAGTCACACGCACCTGGTGCCATCTCTTGACGATCTGCTGGATGTTCTCAAGCACGGTGTCCGAACTAGTTGTAGTACTATTATATGCTGGTATTCTCACCCTCAGTAGCAGCAGAACGGTGCAGCAGACGGCAGCCAGCACGCAGTCGCCCACGCGCACCTGGTGCCATCTCTTGACGATCTGCTGGATGTTCTCGAACACGGTCTCCGCGGTGAAGGACAGCCCCATCACGCCCTTCAGCTGCGAGGCCACGATGATGAGCGCCGTCGCCGTCGTGAAGCCGCTCGTCACGGACACTGATATTAACTCCACGAGAAAACCTGCACATGTAAACAGGTGAACGTGTGATTGATTAGACATCCAAAGTACCGTACCTACCTACGCTATAGCGTACCTACGTTTTTTATGTGACTCCTTTGGTGTTTCCGGTGTCCGTGGGAGGCGGTAATCACTTACCATCGGGCGATATAGTCGTTAAGTGCATCTGCTCGTCTGTCCTCTTTTTAAAGAAATACCGTACTATTATAGAAAATGTAACAATTCCAGAAGAATACAGATTTCGTAAAATATTAATTGAAAATTCATCAAAGAAGTTTTCTTACCAAGACTCTGATCAAGTGTAGGTGATTGAATAGGAAGTGTCAGTGTCGTTGGAATAAGCCACTATCAAATCGTGATTCTAGTCAAATTCTCATTTTTGTGAAGCTATTCTTACCAAGTCGCAGCAGCCCCATCAGCAGCACCACGCAGCCGGCGAGAAAGGTCAGCAGCACCACGAACTCCACGGGCAGGCCCCGGCAAGTCTGCAGCGTGAGCAGCGCCATCAGGCTCGTGGGCCCGATCGACACCTCCTTCACAGTGCCCAGGAACATGTACAGGATTGTTCCTGGAATTACATAGAAAGTTTGGAACAAGTTGAAGGTTAAACACTGCTAAATACTTATCATCATCTTTATTTCAGCCAAGGGACGCTCATTGCTGGCCATATAGGGCTCTGCCAAGGATCGCCAGACAGATTGGTCTTGTCGTCTGTATAAAGATTGCCAGCGACCTTCACCGGTCATTGGCAGGTACAGCTTGTGGAGGGCCTACCACGGCTACAATTCCTGGAATGCGGCCTTTTTCATGCAACCGCCGTCCATCCTCCTCGCAATGTGCCCTGCCCACTGCCACTTAAGGTTCGCTTTAACTGTGAACTTAGTTGATTTATTTTCCATCTTTCGATGGTCATAAGAGATTTTAATTTCTTCAGATACAGACAGCCCAGGCGATATAAACCTTACCAATGTCACTTTTTTATGCTAGAGGCGACAAACGAACAAGCGAGTCATCTGATTTCGATCAGGTGACTCGCTTGATCGTAGTAATCTTCGCCGCCCATGAACATCCGCGAAATCATCGCTAATGTGTTGCCGGCCTTTTTAAAGGACATAGACGTTATAATGTGACTAACTATATGTAATTTCTTTATTCAGAAGACAAACAGCTACGAGTACAGTCACGTGAATTAATAAGTACCGGGTGTCCGGTGGCAGAATTAGGATTTAAATTTTGAATTATTTTAAAACCGATGAACGCAGGGGCACGCGTGGGGTCGCGTTCGATTTATCATTCGTGCGGGTTACTTGGTTATGATACCACAGTGGACAGGTGAACAACGTGCGTTCGCAATCGAAGCGTATTTTAAAGGTAATGATTCCTGTGCTTTTGCTCGTCGAAGGTTTTGTTCGCATAACAATATTCGACATTTGCGTGATGCGCCAAGTGAAGATCTGATTCGATCGTGGGTGCGAAGGTTCAGGACAACAAGTTCAGCAGTGAACAATCCGCGGCCGGGTCCCAGCCGAACGTCGAGAAGTGATGTCAACATCGAACTTGTCGCAAACATTTTGCGCGATAACCCGCGACAGTCCGTGCGTAAAAGGGCGACTGCTCTAGGGCTCCCAAAAACGGTGGTGCACGAAACATTGAAAAAGGATCTTCGTTTTCACCCCTTCAAAATTCAAATTGTGCAAGCGCTTACGTCCAATGATTATAATATGCGTAAAAGTTTCTGCGAAACAATGTTGCAACGATTTCGTACGGTGAACACAATATTTTGGAGTGACGAAGCCCATTTTCACTTGAATGGAAGTGTTAACAAACAGAATGGACAACATTTCAAAATTGCTAAGCTCTGAAACAAAAAATACCAATTCTTTGTTTACTTTTCCGCTGCTCGAATATATATTTATTCATTTTTTATATTGCTTATTTACTGAGAAAAAAATTAAAAACTAAAAAACGTAAGATGACGTCATCGGACGGCAGAATGTGATATATTTCTTTGCTTAGCACATTATAGTTTTAAATTTACGAAATGCCAAACCCATGACATGTAACTGTCAAAAAAAAAGACAACATGTCAACGTTGAATGTATGAATGACGTTGACAATGTTGACACTAGTATTATTTACCTTTGACAGTAGTACCTTTTTTTTATTAAAACAATGATAAGCAAAGGATTATCGCTGTATTCAGCCGTCCGATGACGTCATTTGGCGCTTACGTCTATTTAGAATAAAAAGAATTTCAATAATTATTTTATGCATGAAAATGGACAAATTTTGAAAAAAGTAAAAATATGGGTCCGTTCATTTTATGTCTATTTTCATATAAAAAAACCATATGGACATGTTAAAAATATGAAATGTTGTCCATTGCCTATATTGGGCGCCGAAAGGACTAAATCCTCGTTTAAAACATCAACAGCCACTTCATAGTCCCAAAGTTACGGTTTGGTGTGCACTGTCAAACAGTGGAATAATCGGGCCCTATTTTTTTGAAAATCATCGAGGCCAAGCCATTTCTGTGAACAGTGTATCTTATAGGCTCATGCTTGACAATTATTTTTTACCCACGCTAAGAGAATATCCTGCCTACAGTTCACACACATGGTTCCAACAAGATGGCGCCACACCACACACTGCTAGAGAGACCATGTTACTTCTTCGTGATTTTTTCCCTAGTAAATTGATAAGCCGTTTTGGTGACATATCCTGGCCACCCAGGTCACCGGATCTCACTCCCATGGACTTTATTCTGTGGGGATACCTCTAAAGTAAAGCTTATAAAACAAACCCAGCGACCATTTCAGCACTGAAAGAGAATATCGTTCGCGAAGTTCACGGCATCCCGACGTCACTTCTCCAGTGAGTGGCGCGGCATACTGAGGTCAGATTCCAAGAGAGTGTCCGACGTGACGGTAAACATTTAGATGATATAATTTTTAAAAAATAAAACCCGCACTTCTCTTGGTTTATAAGATAGTAACATTAAATGTATATCTTTTTGAAGTTTTTTTTTTATTTAAATTCAAAATCCTAATTCTGCCACCGGACACCCTGTATAAGTACAACCTCATTCAACTGTGAACCTTATTGTTCCGCTTTAAGAGTTTAAGAGTGTTTACATTTCATTGCAGGCGAATTTACATTATGACTTAGCACACTGGCCTAGTTTTAGTAGTAAACGTAACTCAACATTTATAGATAGTTGAATGAGAATCTTCTACGGAAATTAAAGTCTTAAACTGTACCCTGTACTGTGAGAAGGTACATACTTGCCTAAGCCGGTGGCATCTCTCAGAACTACCGGGACAATTTACCTAATTCATTTTCTAAATTGACCCGCGTGGGAATCGAATCCGGGACCTTCCGCGCTTGGCGCACTTTAGCCACTGTGCCATTAAAGTGTTAAAATCTTACTAATAACACAGAAACACACCAAGTCCCTTCACAAACACACCAAGACTTCGTGTGATAGATTTTTATCTTAGAACTATGGAGAGATAATATTGATTTAAAAATCTTGTAGTAGGTACCTAAACTTCTTACAACGGCGGCCTCAAGCAAAGTGTAGAAATAAGTTACCAGGTTTTAAATATTTGGTAGGTATCTTTTCAAAATCAAAAGTTATGTTTGTATTTACGTATTTTATTTTACACGTAAGAGTTAGTAAGTAGTGTTAGGCGAATAAAAATCGGATGGCTAGACATCACTAGTCGATACCCCATACCTAGTGTCACTCGAGCTGTCAGAGTCATTGTAGATTTTTGCGCGTGTTTGTTTGTTAATTAATTTATCGCTCATCATCATCATCTTAGCGTTTCCCGGTTGCGTCCCAAGCTGTCGCTTCGGAGCCCGGGGTACGCTGTCCTACTTCGACTCCTCCACTTCGCGCGGTCTTGTGCATCCTTAGTGGTCACTTTATTAGCACGCATGTCATCCCCTACGATGTCAAGCCACACATTTTTAGGTCTGCTCCTTCTGCCGGGACCCGGCGGTGTTGCCATGGCCAGACATTTGTTTCCCACGTAGCTGTCCGGTTTCCGCAGGACTTATCAACTTTAATTAATTTATCGCTATTATAATTTTAATCCTACTCAGAATGCGTTTCATTGTTAACATTAGTTTGATAAAATAGTATAAAAGTTAAAAGATGTTTGGTGGGTAATTCTTAAATAGGCCGTACATAATTTGCCATGTTTTTGTATTTGGTCCGTGAATAACTTAAAAATGTCTGTCGGAGTTTTAGAATCAAGTTCCTCTATAACACTACATTTTAAGAATTTATATCAGCTGTAGTTTTTAAGTTATTCGCGGACCAAATAGAGAAAAATACAAAAACATGGAAAATTATGTATGGCCTATTTAAAAATGACCCACCAAACATTTATTAACTTTTATACTATTTTATCTAAATCACTACTGATTCTTTCATTTAGTTTTAAAAAGTTACATTACTGTATAAGTACATCAAGGAAAAGCTTGATTTTTGTTGCCTAGTGTAATGATTGGACGGACTGACATAAAACTAGTGTATTGTACTTATTCTGAGGACCGATTCGACCAACCTTATTCTGGTCCATCCATCCATGGCATAGCGCTGTCATTCCATAGAAATCTGACGTTATTCCATAGATAAAGACTGGTCGAATCTAACCTAAATTACCTATGTGAAGCTGCGTAATACTTTAGAATCTATGATAGAGGATCCGCAGCCGACTTTGTTTACAAACTTGCCCCGTCCATTCAGATAATTAAGATAGGAACAATAGTTAGATATGTCGTGGCCAACTAACTTAATTACGTTCAACTAACGGCCTGAATTATTATACATATATTCAGTCGTAGCGTCTGCGTCTGTTCTATAGGTACCTACTATTAATAAATAGTTAACGCCTCGGCGGATGACTGACAGACTGACTGACTGATCTATCAACGCTCAGCCGAAACTACTGGACCGAAAATCATGGAAATTGGAACATGGATAGTTTTTATTATGCAAGCGCGCACTAAGAAGGGGTTTTTAAAAATTCAACCCCTAAAGGGGTGAAATGGGGGGGTTAACGTTAGTATGAAAGTCTGTCATACTTCATGTTAGTTTTTAGAGGATTATGTTTATTAATAAAAAATAAAATTTACCTGTTTCAGGTTTTTTTTTAAATCAACCCCTAAAGGGGTGAACGGGGGTTAAAATGCTGGATGGAAGTTTGGTCATTTTTGGAAAATTGGTACCTATTTGGGCTTTTAATATAAATTACAATATTTAGCATGTTTTTCTCAACTCCTTAAGGAGTGTGAAATGGGGTTAAAACGTCGTATAGGCGATTCGCTATAAGTATTTGATGGCTTATGAAAATTAGAATTTGAACATCCATACAGAAATTTTTTAATATTTTTTTAATCAACCCCTAAAAAGGGAAACGGGGGTTAAACGCCGTATAGAAGTATTGTTATTTTTAAGCTAGAGTCATGAAAAGTTATATTGGTCTTTTTGTATAAAATATTTAGCATTTTTTATTTAACTCTTAAAAGAGTGAAATAGGGTTAAAAGTTGTATGGAAGATTCGCTATATTTACTGCTCATCAGTCATGAAATATATGCAAAATTAATGGCATTTAAGTATTTTTAGTCTCATTTAAAGTCTCCGTTTATACCTACCTACTTACCTATAATCTCAGAATTGGCTACAAGTCAAGTTCGTATAGAAAAATACAATTTCGAAATCTTTTTTTAACCCCCGACGCAAAAACGACGGGGTGTTATAAGTTTGACGTCTGTGTGTGTCTATGGAATCGTAGCTCCCGAACAAATGAACCGATTTTGATTTTGTTTTTTTTGTTTGAAAGGTGAATAAGGAGGGAGTGTTCTTAGCTATGTTGGATAAAAATCGATCCAAGATGGCCGCCGTCACAAAGATTTGGCTTTCATGTTTTAACACAACTCTTACAATATGGGTATCATATAAAAGGGCTTGAGTAGCAGAATGTATTAATTGTGAAAAATTTCAAATCCAAGATGGCCGCCGTCAGAAAGTGACGAATAACCTTTGTTGTTCCAACTGCCTCAATATAGGTATCAAATGAAAGAGCTTTAGTTGTGTCGGGGGTTTTTTAAATTTTCAATTTATTTAAATTAAATTACCGTAGCTAAGCAAGGGTGGGCCACTAGTAATTTAATAAACTGGCTTATGCATATGCCATAGTTTTCGATCAACGTTTGCTTTAAAAATTAAATAGATACGTATGTAGGTATCTAGCTAGAGTCGGTCACAGCCATAGAATTATATAATAATTCTATGGTAACAGCTAAATTCACCATTATTACTGTCACATACACCTCGTACATTGTACCTTATTTTTATTAAATCTTGGGCAAGCACAATAAATTGAATTTATTGTTATGCCGACGCTATATTGACAGTTTTGAGTGTCGGCGCCAGGTAGCAGAGAGTGAAACTAAATTTAAATGAACAGGCTAGGCATGTAGGTAATGAAACATTCATTACCTACATGCCTAGCCTGTAGAGATTGATCCAAGATCTTCAAGTTATTTGCCTAGCTGTTTTATCAAACGACTGAATATAATTTAGGCCTTTAGATGATCGGCGTTGCGATGTTTTGTAAAGAATCTAGGCTGTTGATTAGACGCCTAATTAAGCTAGTTGGCTGCGACAGACTAGTGCCGATGGTCTACATAGATGCTTTTGAACCAGTTGCCCGAAATGACAATTATATGCTCGAATGTATACGATTCACGACACCTACCTGCCTAACCTACCGCGTAAGCTAAATATGATACAAATATATCCCATACAAATGTTCTTTAACTCAATCAGCAGGGATTGGGCGCCGACTTCTGTAACACCTTTTCTCGAGTGTACTGTTATAAATGTTATGTGATTTGTATGAAGTCTTAAAAATATTATTTTTTACTTTTTGTTCGTGGTTTTTGAAGGCGGTTTTTTTTTCGTCTCAGCAGTGTGTTATTTTTTTAGTAGCAGCCTTATATCACATTCATAAAACGCAATAAACACTTTGATTTTGATCAGGCACAGGACCAATCGCTAAACGTTATTTCCAAGGCACGGGGTACACTGCCCGTCAACTTCCAGAGTTCAGAATTTCTTAACAGAATAAATCAGGTAGGAAATGGCGCAGGGATCGAACTCGGAACTCCATGTTGCTTTTAAAGTGCGACCTACTAGACACTGCGCCACCAAGGCAGTTACAAATAGGTATAGTTAGGTACTTGCTTACTTACTCAAGTAAAAATCTCCAATACTTTTTTTTATGCTAGAGGTGACCATAATATTCATATTATAGAAATTCTTAAGTTACTCACCTAAATACGCAGAATACAGGCCATACTGCACCGGCAGGTCAGCGAGCGCGGCGTAGGCGATGCTCTGCGGCACCATGGTGAGGCCCAGCGTCACGCCCGCCACCAGGTCGCCCACCGCCATCAGCCGCGTGTAGCTCGGCGCCCACGCCAGGATCGGCAGCCGCCGCCGCGCCAGCCGCATCCAGGCCTTCTCGCCTTTCGGCTTGTGGATCGGTGAGTATTGCTCCGTTTCCATCATTAACCTTTCCATGTGATCAGTAGCCACGCACCCTCATCCAGCAGTTATAATTAGATAAAGTCTTTAGTGCACTATGGTTTGGTGAGCGTTCAAGAATAGTTGAAAATATTTTTCCGGGAAAATTGAAGTTACTGTATTAACGTATCAATCAGCTCATTTAGAATAACCAAATCGTCATAAAGCCATCGTCCTCCGCGTGCCAGGTGGACGGATCGGTTCAGACTGATCGTCGGAATCGTCGATCATTCAAGACGGAGTGATAGTGGGTTGTGTCGAGCGTGTGCTGCGCGCGCGTCTCATCTCCGCACTGGTCCGTGGGCCGCCTTCACCGGTTATAATTTAGCCATTATCTTCGCGTCATGCAAATCTCCAGAGTCGAGAGTAAACAATTCCACCTCTAAGTCGGTTCATTCATAGCGCCGGCCTACAGGACCACGTGGTGGCGACCGCACCGCCCGAAAGATAGATGTTCAGATAACAGTTACTCGTATGTTTCAATTTGTAACTTCAGTAGCAATAATATAAGAGTAATAATAACTTACACGAAGTCACTATAATTTTTCTTTCACGTAGAGAGAGAACTCTTGAGATGACTGTTGACGTAAATACCCAGAAGTAGGTATAAGATGTTGAACCTGAAGCCACTTACTGACAACTCGAGGCTCAGATAATGCATTCATAGGTCACAGGTCCTATTTAAACAGTATCACTCATAACTTTTTTCTGCATTCAAGTAAAATTAATTAGGTAGCTGTTTTAATAAATTAAATTAATATCTAGCAACTGTTATTTACGACACACTATCTCTCACTTAATGGATTTTATAATTGATACGGTATTAATACTTAATGCAACAAATAAATCTCCAATAGAAAACCACTTCTTGCAAAAGTATCGAAAACACTGGATCGGACCCAAAAAGTACATTGTTGATCTCCAACGCTCCGGGTCAACGGACCTGTTCTAAAGGTTATCAAAATTCATATCTACTATAAGAAAACCTTTGTTATATACATTATTTAGACATAATTAATAAGAATCCTAATAGGTAAATATGTAAATTATGGACCTGCTAAATAACTTACGCAACTCCTAAAATTAAGACGAATAATGTTAATAAAGGAAACAAACATTTTAAAATCATAAAGGCAATAAAAGTTGTGAGTAAAGACAGTGCGGTATTCGGTCAACAACACATTTTTTCTTTATTAACACCTAAGCAATATTGCATGCTATATAGCGTGCGTAAGTGACCCAGGCATCTAGTGGACCCGAGAGTAGCTAAACTTTTAAGAAGACAACTTCTTCAAGAGTCTCGATTCGAGTCTGTGTTTGTAACGGGATTACTGCCCATCTGGGCCATTGTTTTTTGTTTCTCCTCAGAGAAATCTCTTGAAGAGATTTGTGTATTTTCGTACTTATAAATTATATCAGACAAGAGGACATACATCGGCCTGACCCCAAAGTAGGTATGTAACTTATGTAGTAGGTATAGGTAGCGACCACGGGTTTATATTAAATAGTGACTCACTCGTATTTTGGGAATGCATATTTTTGTTGATTATGGTAAAGACATAGGCACTCGTAGATGGCATGCGTGGCGACGGCCAGGCGTTTTTCATTTGCTGTTCAATTTACAACGATTGCCTTACGAACTTATAATGTAGGGTATCCAGTGAAATAAATAGGTTATAATATTGAAATTTGGTTGGTGGTAGGTACTTCAAAAAATCCTTGATATAGAATACTTATCAATTTACCAATATAGCTTATTATGCATGAAGCCTTTAAGTAAGTAGTTCATTAAGACTAAATGGATTTTAAATTAGGTAAAAAGAAGTATGTTATGGTGTGAGAAAGACACGCGAGGCCGTACATCACAAGTCGCGGCGAGTGCAGTCAGATAACAGATACTTATTGTACTTATCGAAAGGACTAATGTAAAAAAACGGCCGCGCATAAATTGCAGAGTAGCTGTTTATTTTTGCCCGAACGCTTCGGACTGGGGATTTATTGACATAAACATCTTAGTCAATAAAAATGTTTTGGTGCTTTTCCAGAGCGACAACACGGATTGATCCATAAAATTATATTGAGGGGCGTTGTACTGCAAATTTTCTATTGAGAAGTGTCAAACACCATGGTCACTTATGTAGTATGAGATAATTAGCCCATGGTAATACTAATCCCATAGAGTACGGTAATAAGAGTCCAGGGTTGAATTTTGGACTATTTTCTAATCGAATGCGTCATACAAAGAATACACCAAGTTTCGGGTCTCTACGATTAACGCTTTAGGCTCTACGTTAATCCGATAATCAGGATACAGGCCAAAGGATTTTATATGTTTGGGAATCGCAGCACCGCTTGAATTGAGCGCGCAGTGTCGGGGTCACCAATTTGGGAATGATGATCCCATCAGTGAAACGCTTGCTTGGAGATAACAGCCTTTAATATAAACTTGCTTGTTGCAGATACTATGTCGATACAAACAACATATTCCCGTGAATTCGTGAACCGACATGAATTGTGATGACTTGTATAGAAGCACAAACTAAGTAGAAGATATGTATAGGAGATAAAAACATACAGGTGTCAAGGCGTCCCTCTATACCATAGACACCTTATCACTGTGGAAACAATATAGGGCGTATATACTTGCGCCCACAACTACATAGATAATGCTTACAATTTATTCCTCTATTGATAATCGGTCAGTGTATCGCAAAAACTTACATAATTGTAATCCCTTATTTTATTTACCCTTGGGGTACTAGGAAAAACTTAATCGTGATTAATTTTGTAAAAATTAATTACCAAAATATCGAAATTACATAAAAAATTGTATGCGAAGTTCAAAAACTTTTGTATCACGCAAAAAACAACAATTAAAAGTTGTTGCAAATATTGAGTGAGTAGAGTAAGTTTAAAGACGTATGTAACTGCTTACTTAGGGGGTAATGTTCTCCTTTAAAGATGGGACCCCCTCCCCCCATCGGTACAGGTATTATCTAATCAGCCCTACCTGTAACCAATGTAACCTTCAGTTCGACTCTAGCTACAGTCCTGCACAGAGATGCCGAATCTCCCTATCTATCTAACTATCTACCACCTCATGCAAGCATACGAGTCTCCTACTTCTAATGAACATGCGCAGTCGAACTACAAATAATACAACAAGTCAGTATACAACAATTTTATTGCAATACATTCGTCCACTTTTATTCTAAATTAATGTGTAAATGCACCAGTCACCACGTGTTAGTGCCAGCAACTGAGAATAACATATTATAATTATTGTACTGATAAACATATACATAGATAACATTATGGTACAGCTATAAATGTATATTATAATACAAAGGCTCTTTTAAGCTCAGGTACTTACGCTAAGCCGACCGCCGCGCTCGGTAGTATTTAAATTACAACTACATAATAGAAAAATCAACATAGGCAATCCCATATCAGTTAGAGGTACAATGAATACAAACAAATTACGATTAAAGGACCTTTTTATAAATTATCAAGTAGATAAAACAGTTTCTAGTCTACAAAGATTTTGTAATACTTTTTTTTATAAGTAACTTAAATTGACCAAAAGTTGAGCGCTGTCACGGCGGTCATCACAACACCCGAGACTGCGCGTCGGCCACTCCCGGGCATGGACCAGATCGTAGTCTGAACTACGTAAGAGGACTAATCTCTGCTAAATTATAGCGTCATTGAGTCTGTTATGAAGGGTCATGGTTGTTTACGATCAGAGTCGTAAATAGGCTTATGCGCACTTTTGTAAAAATAAAGGATTTTAAAAGTTCTCAAGGCATATCGACTGTCACAACGAACAGTATCAATGCATGTTTTAACATGTAGATGAAAGTGAGCATAATCCTAGCCAAGACTCGGACAGAACGCAGCCAGACACTGCCCACATGCGTATTTATTTTATTTTTTTATTTATTTATTTAGGCTGCGTACGCGCAGCCTCGCACACACGGCGACGCCTGCGCACGTCTCATGCCGAGGGGTCGGCAAGGTAGTAAAAATATGATATACAGTAACGATGACAATGAACATTATTGACGTGTCTAATCTTACATTTAAATAATTTGTTCTTTTTATATTGCACAACAAAAATTTCATCAGAAATTAAAAAAAACGTTTGTTATCTAAGCATAATATAAATATGAATGGTGCGAAAAATCAACGATAAGATAGAGATATGAAAGTAAAATCAAAATAATAATGATAATAAAAAATAATAAATATGGTAACTCTTTACAAATCTTACAATATTCACGTAGCTAATTCCCTTTGGTCCTAGTAAAATTTAGTGATCAATATTTCAATATCCGTAACGACTAAAACGACTCGATCTCGCGGAGATCGCACTCACCGACACATCGCACTCAGCAACTCAAGTCCATACCCAACCCTTTGCCCGGCGCGCCGAGCGTACGCGGCGCAGGCGCGGCTAGAGATGTTCACGCAACAAACGAAATGCTCCGCTATAAATCAGCGGCGCTATCGGCGGCGCCGCTCCTACTTCACTTTCTTCATTATTAAGTCTATCTGCTCGTCCACGCGCGGGCTCGTCCCTCTGCGACAAACAGACACGCATTTTAATATTAGTAGATCCATTTTTATCTCTTATCATCGGAGGCCAAGACTCACTATGGGTCGCTGTCTAGTTAGTTATAGATTAATTTGATGTTAGTTGATGTACCTATAGTGACGTTATTTCAGTTTGAGAAGAATCTGAAAGTGAAGTATACTCCTTCAATAAAGATGTAGTCCAAAATTGTAATGAGGCTTGGCTAGGACCTGGTACAGCTGTTCAAATAAATGGCCAATATACCTACAACTCTTTGTTACCATTCAATTTCTGTATAATGGCTTCGTTTTTTGGTGCAAAAATAAAAATCACAGACAACAGTAATACAGAAATACAAAACCCATTATGGAGGTTTGACAATACAAACATATTGGTTATATCAAAGTGACAAGTAACATCTGACAGTGGTTATTATTTGCAGTCTATGGTTCATGACGTTTCTCTAACGCCCTATTGTATTGATTGAGAGTAAAATTGTTTTCTGATTTGCACCACGTCTCTGTATGACGAATGATTTTTTTGTATTTTTCCCGAAATCAGCCGATATTTCTTGATTTTTTTGGAAAACTGTACAATTTCTTAGTGTAGTGTGTCGGAGTAGCTTCACTGACAATTCATCTAGTGGCGAATTAATATCAAAAAATGTGAGGGTGTCCGAAGATTCACAGCCCGGCCCCAGCAGACGACGCCGTGCTCCGCCAGTCCGCTCGTGACCACGGCAAATGTAACGTAGCCGAAACGTCGAGCCAAATATGTGAGTACACAATGTTGTTTCACATAATAAAATCGTATTAATTCCCGTAATGATACATTATAGTTATAATGCCCCAGACCTAAACAGTTACTGGATATGTCCTTAAACGCTAACCATACGTCGGACACTCGCGACAAAATATGCGAAACAAACGCGTTCTAATTGCACAGTCACAGTTGAACGCGTACCTTGCTTGTGTGAGTGAGAAAAGATATTGAAGGGTAACTGTGAGGTAACGGAGCTGCGGTGGAGCAGAATTCCGCGGGAGGCAAGGAGCGACCATACTATACGCAGCACTTATTATTATACTATGCCATTACCTAACTAAATTACGTAATCATTATATTTTTGAAGATTAACATAACTTGTTATGTAGAAATTCAAATTGAGACTATAAATCGAATGGTGCAACTTATAATAATAGTGGCAACAATGGAAGTAGGTATTTCTTATAGGTACCTACGTATTTCGGATACATTGAATGGACTTCATTCATTAATCACAGCGTATCTGTGTTTATTGCAAAATTAATTGATTATAATGCGCGAGTACGTGCAAAACAATAACACATCTTATTGTCTGTGGTCAGATACGGAATGTATTTTAAACTGCGTATAAAAAATAAGTTATTATAAATCTTTATCTTTAGATTCCTTACTCAACTAGCAATGACTGTAAGAAGCTGCAAGGAGATCCTCGGCCTTACATTATATGCAGGTATGTTTGGTCCAAATATGAAAATGCTGGCCAAAAAAAAATCTGTTAAGCTAGTTTGTTCCCCTGACGTTCAAATGTCAAAATTTGCCACAACAAAAAAAATAGGTAATTCAATGATTTCACTGAAAATGTATGAAAATGTTGATTTTTGAACTCAAGTAAAACCAAGGATAATGAGCCTACAGCGTTGGAGCGATAGTAATAAATATTCAAGGGGATAAATACTACAAGAAGATTTATTGGCCGGCACTTGGACCAAAAACGAGGATGTCCTTTGTTTATTTACTTTGCATCAAATGACGTTATATGTTCATAATCTATTGAACAAAGTAATCGTATGTTGCATAATACATTTTTACTAAAACTGCGATAAACTGATAAACCCAAGACGCCTTTTGTGTGCCAATGTTTTCCTGATAATATTAAAAACAAGAAACCATTTATTTTGGCCAACTATAAAGAAACCAATATAATAGGTCAGTTATATAAATATAACTTTAAACTCCAAAGCTTAGTCTAACATACATATAAATATATCAGTTTAATTTTGACGCATTTGTGGCGTGAGGCGCGTAGTTTCAGCCGGTAGTCATTAGGATAAAGATTACAACTCTGGTTTATTCTAAATTTGGAAAAGTTACTTTTGTAAAACTAATATCAGAAGATTACGTCGAGTAAACCCAGACACTGCAATTCGGTTTGAGTAGGTAAGTAAGCGCATAAAGAAGGATGCGTACCTTTTCGGGGGAGAGGGTGGTCGGGGGAAGTGAGTTTCATGCCAATTGTGACTTTGATTGCCGTGTGGTCCCGGCAGAGTAGAATAGGCCACCCTCACT
Organism: Marasmia exigua; assembly: GCA_019059595.1. Taxonomy (NCBI): domain Eukaryota; kingdom Metazoa; phylum Arthropoda; class Insecta; order Lepidoptera; family Crambidae; genus Marasmia; species Marasmia exigua. The sequence goes on from CM032469.1 coordinate 27,955,385, forward strand.
CTTACCGAGGTGTCGTAAAAGGCGACTAAGGTAATGCGGCTGGCATGATCATCAGCACCCAGAGAAGGAAAACTCTGCATTTATATCAAAACCCTCGCCAACCCGTCTGCCAAGCGTGGTGAATATGGCAATTACCCCTCATGTGATTGAGGGAGGCCCGTGCCCCAGCAGTGGGGACTTAAATGGGTTGATGATGATGATGATGGATGTGGACTCTGATGTCCAAATTGTCAACACTTGACACAGCCTCAACAGGCCGTAAAGCAAGCTTCTTGTTGTGTTTAGCCGAGTGAGTGAGGCACCTGTGGCCTGTACGTACCCTGTAGGCGGCGGGGTCGGGCCCCCCATGGCCCGAGCGCGGCACGTCGTGCGAGTGCGCGGCCAGGCGCGCCAGGCGCGGCGCAGGCGCGGCTAGAGATGTTCAACGCATACAAACGAAATGCTGCGCATAAATCAGCGGCGCTATTCGGCGGCGCCGCTCCCTAACTTCACTTCTTCATTATTAAGTCTATCTGTGGTCCAACGCGCGGGCTCGTCCCTCTGCGAACAAACAGACACGCATTTAATATTAGTAGATCCAGTTTTATCGCTTATCATCGGAGGGCCAAGACCACTATGGGTCACTGTTAGTTAGTTATAGATTCAATTTGATGTTCGTGAATGTAACTTATAGTGATCGTTGATTTCAGTTTGAGAAGAGATACTGAAAGTGAAGTATACTCCTTCAATAAAGATATTTTGTAGTCCAAAATTGTAATGAGGCTTGGCTAGGACCTGGTACAGCTGTTCAAATAAATGGCCAATATACCTACAACTCTTTGTTACCATTCAATTTCTGTATAATGGCTTCGTTTTTTTGGTGCAAAAATAAAAATCACAGACAACAGTAATACAGAAATACAAAACCCATTATGGAGGTTTGACAATACAAACATATTGGTTATATCAAAGTGACAAGTAACATCTGACAGTGGTTATTATTTGCAGTCTATGGTTCATGACGTTTTCTCTAACGCCCTATTGTATTGATGAGAGTAAAATTGTTTTCTGATTTTGCACACGTCTTCTTATGACGAATGATTTTTTTGTATTTTTCCCGAAATCAGCCGATATTTCTTTGATTTTTTTGGAAAAACTGTACAATTTCTTAGTTGTAGTGTGGTGTCGGAGTAGCTTCACTGACAATTCATTCTAAGTGTGGCGAATTAATATCAAAAAATGTGAGGGTGTCCGAAGATTCACAGCCCGGCCCCAGCAGACGACGCCGTGCTCCGCCAGTCCGCTCGTGACCACGGCAAATGTAACGTAGCCGAAACGTCGAGCCAAATATGTGAGTACACAATGTTGTTTCACATAATAAAATCGTATTAATTCCCGTATTGATACATTATAGTTATAATGCCCCAGACCTAAACAGTTACATGGATATGTCCTTAAACGCTAACCATACGTCGGACACTCGCGACAAAATATGCGAAACAAACGCGTTCTAATTGCACAGTCACAGTTGAACGCGTACCTTGCTTGTGTGAGTGAGAAAAGATATTGAAGGGTAACTGTGAGGTAACGGAGCTGCGGTGGAGCAGAATTCCGCGGGAGGCAAGGAGCGACCATACTATACGCAGCACTTATTATTATACTATGCCATTACCTAACTAAATTACGTAATCATTATGTTTTTGAAGATTAACATAACTTGTTTTGTAGAAATAGAACAAAAATAGAAAATATCCTCATTCAAATTGAGACTATAAATCGAATGGTGCAACTTATAATAATAGTGTCAACAATGGAAGTAGGTATTTCTTATAGGTACCTACGTATTTCGGATACATTGAATGGACTTCATTCATTAATCACAGCGTATCTGTGTTTATTGCAAAATTAATTGATTATAATGCGCGAGTACGTGCAAAACAATAACACATCTTATTGTCTGTGGTCAGATACGGAATGTATTTTAAACTGCGTATGGAAAATAAGTTATTTATAAATCTTTATCTTTAGATTCCTTACTCAACTAGCAATGACTGTAAGAAGCTGCAAGGAGACCCTCGGACTTACATTATATGCAGGTATGTTTGGTCCAAATATGAAAATGCTGGCCAAAAAAAATCTGTTAAGCTAGTTTGTTCCCCTGACGTTCAAATGTCAAAATTTGCCACAACAAAAAAAATAGGAAATTCAATGATTTCACTGAAAATGTATGAAAATGTTGATTTTTGAACTCAAATAAAACCAAGGATAATGAGCCTACAGCGTTGGAGCGATAGTAATAAATATTGAGAAATAATAAACAAGGCCACAGAATTTTTATTTGGCCACGCGCGCAAACTTCTAATTTACTAACTAAGCACCGGGAAATTCACATAGCCTTTAATTAACTGATTCATCATCTTTACAACGCCAACTAAAAATGTTCAAGAAAGCGTCAAGTCAATATCAACAATTAATTTTCCTTGTCCTTCTGATTTATACATTGCAAACTAATTTACTAACTCAGCCACGAAATTTGTAACTCATCACCATATTACGTTTTACAGCTTCAATACAAGTTTCTCAAAAATTATGTATTCAAGCTTCAATACTCAACATCACATATTATAACTTAACATGTAAAATAATACTTCATATTCTTTTATCGTGAAAATAGCCACGATTACGATTTGACGCGAGTGCGCGAGTGATGACAGCAACCGGCCATTTGACCCCCCGCCCGCCTGCCCTTATTTTCTTTTTCTTTTAATCACGTAATTATACGTATTAATGTTTATTAATTACTTTTCTATAAATGATTGTACTTGTTACACATATTAATACACAAATTGATTTGCATAAATAAATGGTTTTACTATGACTGTCCTTAATAGTTCTTCTTCTTCTTCATATTTGCGTATAATTCCCGGTTGAGTCCAAAGCTGGGCTTTGGAGCCCAGGGTACGCTTTGACCATGATTCAGGATTTGGGGAGCCTGGTAATTATAATGAAGCGACTGCCGTCTGACCTTCGCAACGCAACGCAACAGAGGAACAAGACCAAATGAATCATGGTTACACGCTTCTGAACCCGCCGAGGTAAATATAGAAATATGCACATAGATTTGAAAAATCTAGAGAAATCGAGTCTCCGCATGGAGGGCGCGTTCTAAACCACTAGGCTACCATCACTCTGGCTGACTGTCCTTAATAGTTCATGTGTAGTACATAATAATAATATGTAGTGGCTTTAATTATACTATTTGATGACAATTTTAGGTACATTTAACAATCGATTAATGTAGGATGAGTTACATTTTATTCATACTAAATTATGCAATTAGAGGCTAATATTCTTACTATTTTGGTGTCATATATTAATACTTTAGAAGCTTCCTATTTGAATGCATAACACAAATTCAGATGCTAAAAAATAACCACTATGCTGAGTTATATTTTCAGTGGCTTACATATAAGATAACTAGTGTCTGAGATACTATTATTAAGACGCGCATTGGTTGTGGCCGACTTAGTAATTTAGAAGGTAACATATATTTTCTGAGGCGAATAATGCTATTAAAAAGAAGCTTGTTTAATTAGTACCCATAAATATTCAAGGGGATAAATACTACAAGAAGATTTACTGGCCGGCACTTGGACCAAAAACGAGGATGTCCTTTGTTTATTTACTTTGCATCAAATGACGTTATATGTTCATAATCTATTGAACAAAGTAATCGTATGTTGCATAATACATTTTTACTAAAACTGCGATAAACTGATAAACCCAAGACGCCTTTTGTGTGCCAATGTTTTCCTGATAATATTAAAAACAAGAAACCATTTATTTTGGCCAACTATAAAGAAACCAATATAATAGGTCAGTTATATAAATATAACTTTAAACTCGAAAGCTTAGTCTAACATACATATAAATATATCAGTTTAATTTTGACGCATTTGTGGCGTGAGGCGCGTAGTTTCAGCCGGTAGTCATTAGGATAAAGATTACAACTCTGGTTTATTCTAAATTTGGAAAAGTTACTTTTGTAAAACTAATATCAGAAAATTACGTCGAGTAAACCCAGACACTGCAATGCGGTTTGAGTAGGTAAGTAAGCGCATAAAGAAGGATGCGTACCTTTTCGGGGGAGAGGGTGGTCGGGGGAAGTGAGTTTCATGCCAATTGTGACTTTGATTGCCGTGTGGTCCCGGCAGAGTAGAATAGGCCACCCTCACTCTTACCGAGGTGTCGTAAAAGGCGACTAAGGTAATGCGGCTGGCATGATCATCAGCACCCAGAGAAGGAAAACTCTGCATTTATATCAAAACCCTCGCCAACCCGTCTGCCAAGCGTGGTGAATATGGCAATTACCCCTCATGTGATTGAGGGAGGCCCGTGCCCCAGCAGTGGGGACTTAAATGGGTTGATGATGATGATGATGATGTGACTTTGATGTCAAATTGTCAACACTTGACACAGCCTCAACAGGCGTAAAGCAGCTTCTGTGTTGTGTTTAGCCGAGTGAGTGAGGGCACCTGTGGCCCTGTACGTACCTGTAGGCGGCGGGGTCGGGCCCCACCATGGCCACGAGCTGCGGCACGTCGTGCGAGTGCGCGGCCAGGCGCGCCAGCGCGGCGCAGGCGCGGTACAGGTGCTCCTCCGCCGGCGCCACGCTCAGCAGCTGCAGCAGCGCCATCGCCAGCTCCACGCACACCTCGTCGAACACCTGCGCACACCGACCCACCACACATCAAATGCGCATTACATTACTATACATCGTCACTTTGGATACCCGAGAAACTTCTCAATTATACTAATGAAAACATTTTTTTCCCCAGGAATGTGTTCTAATAAATTAAAGTAAGTACCACATTATAGTACCTTATCATCATCATCATTTTAGACGTTAGACGTCCACTGCTGGACATAGGCCTCGCCCAATGTTCTCCACAAAGAACGGTCTTATGGATTCCCGCGACCTTCACCAGATCGTCGGAACACCTTGTGAGGGACCTGACACGGCTGCGACTTCCTGTACGTGGCCTTCACTCGAAGACCATTCTGCCCCAACGGCCATCTGTTCTCCTCGCTATGTGCCCTGCTCATTGAGACTTGAGGCATGCAATCCTTTGGGCTATATCTGTGACCTTAGTTCTCCTGTGGAGAATCGTATCATTTCTGATACGATCAGGCAAGGAGACTCCGAGCACCTTATGGAATTACCTTATGGATCTTATGGAAAGCAATAAACTATTCAATATTGAGGAACATAGGGTCGAATTACAAAAAAAATATAATCACCTCCCCATAGCGATCAAGTGATCAGCTGATTGATGTAATTTATATGAAAAGGCGATTTTTTTTTAGATTAGACCCTATTCCCTTAGGAGAAAAATGTTTTTTATTAGGATAATGCCCTCGAAAAATTTCTCGGGTATTCAAAAAATCACGGTGTATATGTTTATGTAACGAGCAGCCTATGTTTTTCCGCAAGGATTATACACATAATATTCAGATATGTTTAGTTGATTTGAAACTGTACGATAAATGTGTCACGGTTTCAAAGAGCAAACATGACACTATTACCTGAAATATACAGCCTTTCGTCTTTACAAACACTGTGCTTAACAACACTGTTATAGTAGAACATCCATTTGAAAATAATGTGATAGATAGATAGATATACTTTATTGCACAAAATACACAACTTAAGTACTAGGCATTACAGAAATTTTGTGTACAATTTCGGCGGTCTTATCGCTGAAAGCGATTTCTACCAGACAACCTTCGGGTAAAGGACATTTAAGTGATATTGTATTACAAGATATTGTCCGATATAAAAGATACTGGATGATGAATTTGCAATTCATGTACATCTTGGCTGAATATGGATTGAAATTTCGCATTAGTCACTTATGATATAGATTCTTTAATTAATAAACTAATTACATAGCAACGATTTATAACTGAACAAAAGACATCGAGTACCGCAAGCAAAGAGACGAAGCTATAACTTGACTTAAACAATTACAAGCCATGGGGCCACGATCATCATCATCATCTAGCGTTTTGTCCCGGTTGCGTCCCAAGCTGTCGCTTCTGAGCCCGGGCTCCGCTTTCCTGCTTCGACTCCTCCACGTCGCATAGTTTTTTACATCCATTTTAGTCAATTTTCATTGGGGCCACGATCTTCTGCTTATGGAAATTACTTTAAGGGAGATAGGCGTAGCTACGAAGAAGTGCAAGGTCGGATGTCGAGATAGCGTGCGCCGAGCAAATATTGTGGTGCAGTGAAGGGCGCGATATCTGCAGCTCCGCTGATAGCGGAGCAGCCGGGAACACCCCGTGTTATTGACTGGATTAGCTTGCTATTGTTCCAACAGTGGCTTGTGTAAACATTGCGTTTCCGTTCGTTTCATTTAACAGTAGATAATATTCGCATACTCAATATTATTACTGTAATGCGTATCATAATCAAAGGGAGCTGGAACGCGCGCTTACATAAATAAATTAACAAATGTGCCAGCGCTTTATAAGAAACATTTTGGTTTCAATATTAAAAGGGGAGTCACCGTACAGTGACAAAGTAGTGGGTCATAGTAATCTAGACTGCTCTAGTCACACTTTAGAACCGAACTCTTAAGTTTTATGACGACTTAAAGCTCAAAATTTTATGATTACTTAAGAACAAATATTGAAATTTATTTCAATACGGATAAAAGTTAATGAACCTTTAACTTAATTGACATCTCTGGGTGAGGAGGTAACTAAAGAATATATTCTAAAGTATAATTGACATTCTGTCCGATCAGCGGGCATCAATGTAACTATTACTTACCTATCATTTGAGAGATCAGTGCTATAAGAAGAAATATGGTTCAAGGACGTTTATAAAATATAATTTAAAAATATATAAGGTTCACGCAAATATGATTTTTCTGATGATAAGAAAAAACCTTTGCTTTGATTAATTTACTGACATATTTAGCACTAGCACGCACTAGTAAACCAACCGGGACCGATGTAGGAGGAAGAAGAAATTGTGAACATCATCCAGATAATGGAACTGAGCCAGAAGTTGAATGTGCCAAGGCTGCTCTGTTTTATTGACTACTCCAAGAAAGTAGTTTGACTGCTTGCGTTGGATCTGCTTCTGGCGTTGGATATTCTACAGGAAGAAGGTGTTCCTGCACATCTAGCGGCTTTGGTTGAAACACAGATCACCCCCAATAGATACCGCATAGGAGGCCGGAAAAAGTCACCATACATAGTTGCATTTGCTACTATAAGTCTCGATCGCTGGGAACGCTACTTCACTTGTGACCAAGTAACAGACCCGTGCGTTACGCGTATTTAAATACTCTAAATAACACTTTTCGGTGATTGACGGGTACGAAAATGGCAACATGTGCTATAAGATGGTGTGGGAAATCGAAAAAAACATCAAATTTAAAAAAAAAGATCGTATCACATTCCACCAATAAGTAAAATAATTTTAATTGACCACTCCTAAACAGCTCAAGTTATAATGGACATTAGAAGAAATCGTGAGTTTTAAAACAAGCACGCGTTGATGTCTTATGGAAAAATCTCTTTTTCTCATGTGAATTTTACAATAAGCTATCTCTTTTTGACAAAATACTAGTGATTACCTAGTACAAACAAATCTTTATCGATGAATGGATTGGTTTCTAGCTTTTGTTTCTGTCCTTCCATTATCAGCAGAGCCACAAAATTATTACAATTAGGCGTAAGTACTGGTGCAACTTTGAAAAAGATACAAAACATTACGTATGCATAGGCATACAATTGATTGATTAAAATTTGAGGGTTCCCCCCGATTTCTCTCAGACCCCATCATCAGATTCTGACATGGTGACAATGGGACCAACTTGGGAGTGTGTTCTTTCAAACAAAAACAGAATTCTGCATTATTGACCGAATTACGAGTGTGTTTGTTTATTTAAAATTAGTTTGTAATGAAGAATACAAATAAGCGGACCTCGGGCGAAGCGACAGCTTGGGACGCAACCGGGAGAAAGCGCTACGATAATGATGATGATGATGACAAATAAGTAGAAGCACAAGGGAATATAGACACTTGGCGTATTTTTTTCTGCCAGTTGACTTTCATTATTATTTTGTCTTCTCTTTATTTCCTATGATTTGTTCCAACTTTGTCGGTAGCTTATACAGGGTGTATCTGTGAACATATACATTCCTTTAACCAATCATTCTGAACAACATTCGTTCTATGATTTTTGTAAATTCAAATAAAAAAAACAGCTTTTCATGCAATGCCGGTCACGTTTCTTGGTAATTTTGTATGAGGAGTCGAAAACATTTCGAGGAATTTAGAAAAGTCGTAGAGCAAAATAAATGTTGTTCAGAATGGATGGTAGAACAAGTGCGTGGGTAGTGGTTAAAAAGACGTAAATTTTTACAGATACATCCTATATTATTACCTATGGCAAAAATATATTTGTCTACTTCTTACAGTGATTTATTACCATATTTCTTCGTAATTTTTGTAATGAGTAAATATTATAGACAGTGCAAATAGTGTTGACACCTGTATCCGCGAGCTTAAATTATCTTGTTTGGCACGAGTGCGCTTGTTTACTTAGACGATTGCGTTACTTAATATTCCATGATATTTTCGTAATTGTGAGGATTAAGGTTTCCCTTAAGTGTTGATTTTACGGGTAGTTCAATTTTATCTTTCAAATTCGTAAGAAGGAGTACGCATTACTCTAAGATCCGAAGAAAACATAATACTCTCATCTGTTAATTGAAAATGATAAAGATTAAAAGATAGATAATTTCTTCAAGAAGGATGGTCACAGACCTTAACCCTACAGCGAAACGAATAATGTCGCCTTTCTTACTAATTTAGCTTTGGGATCTAGATAATAATTGAAATGTAGACACAGTTTAAACCTACAAGATCAGGGCAGGACACGCCGCTGCAACCTGCAGCTGCTGTCTATCTTCTCTTGACCAACCAGTGAGCCATTCGGCCATCTTTTACAAGTTTTGAGTTACGGAACACAGAAGCAATAAATTGTCCGTCGGGTTTGGAACCCTGTCTTGAGTTTTTAAAATATTTTTTTGTGTACGCTGGTTAAAAAGTTTCTTTGAACAACACATGAATAGGTTACCTCGTTACAATTAGTGCGTTGTGAGGTCACCAGCCGTTATTTATACCTATCGGTTGTGCGGTTGATTTCTGATAAAAGAAATTTAATTTGATTACTTATCTCATAGTAGTTAATGGGTTACCTGGTCAAAAATGTGTGTTGTTGCACTACGTTCGCATTTAAAACTTATAAATGTTGGTAACTATAGACGACACACATATTTGACCGACCTAATATTATGAGATAGCGAATAAAGTTATTTATCATATGAAAAAAATGTACTTTGGCGGCAGTGATGATCACTTACCAACAGGTGACCCGCTAGCACGTTTAGCATCTCTATTATTAGAAAATATGGAATCTGCTGCTGGCAATATAAGATTTCTTGGAAGAAACCGGTAGATTCATTCTGCTGGTTTCTTAGGCAGTAAGATGCAGAAAAGGGTGTTTTAATATTAGCTAGTACTGGTTTTGCCTGGCGAAGTAGCAAGTTGGCAAGGGAGCCGATAAGCCGGGCTTAGTGTGTAATGCTACGCTACGTGGCGAGTGAGGTGAGGGCGGGCGGGTACCTTGGACTTGGCGCCGGCGGGCAGCCGCCGCCGCAGCGCGCGCGCGGCGCCCAGCCGCTGCAACACACGCACGGATGCACCACACGCACGCACACCCATACACACACGCATTCATTCTCGCAAGCATAACGAACTCCTTTCAAACTCAGATTTACGTCACAGTATTACACAACCCCAAAAGTTTTTATTTTTATTTTGCCGTAGCGTTTGATTCTGTGAGTCATCTTTGTTCATCACGAAATTCTAGTTATTTACCCTTCTTATTAGTACTTTCTACAATTTGGTTAGGTTTTCGTGTAGCATGGTCTCAAGATTTCTTGAAAGTCGCAAAAAATCTAGCTTTGATTTTTGTAGAATGCATAGTTTAAGCATTGCTATTATGCAAGGATCAATTCTAGACCCTATGATACTTTATAAACTTATAACAATAAACTTAATATGTAAGTAGTTGTGTTTGATAAAAACAGTAGGTAGGTATAGATATAAAAATAAAATATCTTCTGTAACTTAATGATATACTTAAATACAGGAATTAACGTAAAAATATATAAGGATTTGGGTGTTGTGTAATACTGAAGTAAATATTTAAATAAATAAAATAAATTATTACACATACATGCAATTAGTATAACAAGGAAATAATTATGTTATATCTTGTGATTTGACAGTGAAATAATAGCAAGAGGATATAGATATGAAGTTACAATGTGCAAAATATTTGTATATTTGTTAATGACGTAAAAAATTATGAAAGCCCTCTGTATTATTGGATTTAATACATATATTTACACTGGTACTGATATCGTATATTTTAAAACCTCTTTAAGCAAATATGACATTTCGTCAGTGTATAAGCCCGCATGAAGACCTTATCTCTGTGAACAAACCGTGTGGAAAGTCCCGAATCAAGAAGATTCGGAGACACGAGCGCAAACACGCGCTGATGCCCGACCAAACGTTTGCACGAAGCTAAATACTAGATCACGGAAGAGTATGTCACTTGACTCAAAGACGTCAAACTTATCATAGGTTCTCATATCATTCTGAGAACTTGTGACTTGGCTCGTAAATATTGTACTAAGGATTAATTTTGTTAATATGTTTTTATAAATTGTTAATATCACTAAGTAATAGCGAAATACCGTTATACAATACTGATACCTATAAACCAGGCTTGTTTATGACGGTGTCATGTAACATTTAAAAAAATAAAAGATTAAGAACCTCCTCCTTTTTTTGAAGTCGGTTTTAAAAATGATTAATTTACCGTTGGCAGCTCGTTACTATTTTCTTGATGAAAGCTTCAATCACTAATCTATATTCAAATATCGATTATTGGCAGCTTTCTAACTAATTAGATTAGTTTAAACAAGCAAAATGCTTGCTTCCGTATTAATAAAGTCAAGTTTTAAAGTCAAATTGTAACTGGGATTAAGTTTAGAACTTCAACAAGGCAATTTCCCAACTGCCAAACACTATGTCGTGTGTAAAAGTGATAAGTAAAAGTTGCAACAGGCGTACAGACGGCAGACAGACCCCTGCCAATGAGCGTAAAAATATAGTATACTCAGTTTCAATAGAAAAGTCCACTCCAGAAAAAGAACAAATTTAACACTTTGAAATATACACAGGCGAGGAGGTCGGAGCGAAAGTGCTGATTTATTATATTGAAAAATATACCATTATCATTTTATCAATAGCGTACTATAAGTCCATTTAGTATGTGAAGGTGAATAGGACAGTTCTATTTTGACATTAAAAGTGAGACGCTTCTTTTATACCTAACCGATATTTTTAAGAATCGAGAATATTTTCTTTGGAAATCTTTATCGACATTTTATTTGTTTGATTTTTATACCTAATCAACATTATAACTACGAATTTGAACTATCAGGATTTGGAATACAGTAAATATTCTTAGTGGTACACACGCCAATAATGAAATAATATGCATCTTATTCATCTGAAAAATAACAACTCTCGCTTGACGTGTCGGTACCACCTTCGTCATCAAGAGAAATTACCAGTTCTTGGTCCCTAACGCAATCCATGCGGACATATTTTCTAAGAGACAATAATCGTGATCCGATGGTGAGAAGACTTACATACCGATTGCTGATTTATTTCGATTGTTTGTGTCAATCCTTATGAGCAAAAATTCCAATTAGCGCTTTATGCAATTAATTCATAAGATATTTTTTACAAATTTTATTGGTAAATCATTATTTTAAGTTTTTATTCAGATTAATTGAGAATGATAAATACTAGTTATTTTGGAAGAAAGAGAACACAAAAAAGTTAATAATTTTTACAGCTTAATATTTTTATTTGTAGAAAGTTGGATGCATGGTACGAATCGTTAACTGTCCTATTCACCTTCACATACTGAATGGACTAAAAGTAGATATATACAGATACAGTTTTATGTTTGCAATATCATCTTTGTATACTAATTATAAAGAGGTAAATTCTAGACAGCGGCAACGCTTGTACTGAAACTAACAGAAACGCTTGCGCGATGTAATCGACACCGCATCTATTGGTATACAGTGTAACTAATGTCCCGAAACGAAGTCAGGGCGGGCTAAGATGTCTAGTTTAACGATGTTTTACGTACGTGTAGGTAAAATGAGTAATAATTTCATTATTGAATAGTTAAGTAGTTCATTGTTGCCTTTATAAATCAATTTATAAATGGTTGCCATTAACCAAGAACTATTACGTTTAAGCTTGTTAACAAATCATGAACTCATTTATTTATGGTCCTTCGAGCCGGATAGGACTACAAGCAATCCGGTGTTTACTCTGCATGATTAACTAACTGTGTCGCAGAGATCTAGAGATCCTTGGCCCCGAGTCAGGTTGATGAGGAAGAAGTAGCGAAAGAGGAATTATAATAATATTTCATCACACATTTTTTAACGTTCTCAGCGTTTTAGCTAGTAATCTAAATTCCTCCTTTATTCCTCTTTATCTATGAGGAAGCGATAGCGGAAAAGGAATTGCGAAAATGCGTAACCATTACAAAATAAGGAAGAGAAATCCTCAACAACCCTAGCCTTCCTCCCATGAAGAGTTCTTCCATGAATTGATTGGAGTTTCGTATTGAAAGTGAGTGAAGGTGAATACATAGAGGAGAGCGATACTGACCACGGTCTTTACCTCCTTGGTGGCGATGTTGTACATGAGCGCGGTGCCGGTCTCGCGCAGCTCCGGGTCCTCGCTCAGGCAGCTGTGCACGCACACCTGCGCACGCCAACACGCTTAAGGTGTCGCATCGACGAAACTAACGCCGCCAATCGATTTGTATTAACTGTAGCGATTATGAGACATTTAAAAAAAAGTACAACGGTGAATCCATAAAGGAATGTATTAAGAATATTTTGAGAAAAAAATATGTAATATATATATATATTTTTTATGTAATAGGTAGGCAGACGAACAGACGGATCACCTGATGTTAAGCAATTGCCGCCGCCCATGGACAACCGCGACACCAGTGGAGTCACATGTGCGTTGCCAACCTTTAAACCCCCCCATCCCCCAGGATTGGGCCTCCGGTACCCTCACTCACGCAGCTAAACACAGCACAGTGCTGCTTCACGCCGGTTTTCTGTGAGGCCGTGGTATCACTCCGGTCGAGCCGGCCCATTCATGCCGAAGCTTGGCTCTCCCACGGTAAAAATATATTTCTTCCTACTAGTAAAAATAATTTTCATAATTGCTAAAAGTGGCCACTTTAGGCAATAATGAGAATTATGGTTACTTGTACCAAGATAATATTACATAAGTACATCTCACGAAATACTTAATGCTTTCCTTTATAGATTCACCGTTGTACTTTTTTATAAAATCTTTAAGGCAAGAGTGAACAGGCATCTTTTAAGCAAACGCGTATCATCCTACGGCCGTGTGGTCCCCGGCAGAGTAGAATAGGCCACCCTCACTCTTACCGAGGTGTCGTAAAAGGCGACTAAGGTAAAGCTGCTGGTATGATCATCAGCACCCAGAGAAGGAAAACTCTGCATTTATATCAAAACGTGGTGAGTATGGCAATTACCCATCATGTGATTGAGGGAGGCCCGCGCCCCAGCAGTGGGGACTTAAATGGGCTGACGATGTATCATCCTAGACCTCATCGTCGTTTTCCATCAGGTACAATATTCTTATGGTTAAGTGTTAGCCTATTGACAAAAAAAATGTCTCATAGTCGCCTTAATTAAGGCGACGGGTAGCCCTAACTAGCGACACCGTTTTAAATTGTTAGCTGCTAAACCGGATCTATTTTAAACAATTTCGGTTCATACAACCTCTTGAAAAACACTCATACTATTTATTAAATAACCACACACAAATGTTGGGTCCGTTTTCGTACGCGAAAAATAGATTACCGCCAAAAGTGGCCGCTCTCGGCGTGAATAAATTTTTCGCGTACGCGTTGGACCCAACATTTTCGCATGATTATTTAATAAATAGTATACGTATTTGCCGAGAGGTTGTAACCTCGAAATTGTTTAAAATAGATCCGGTTTAGTAACTAAAAAATAAAATCGATTGGTGTGTGCCCTACCCGTCACCTTAATACAAAATTACTGGCGGCCCTAGTTACGTCGATGCTTTACCTTAAGCACAAAATATAAACCGTGACTTTTTGAATACCCGAGAAACTTCTCAAGGGCATTATAATAAAGAAAACAAAACATTTTCCACGAGTAGCATAGGGTGGAATCACAAAGAAATAATCAGCTCCCTATACTTATGTGGTAGAAATACCGGCAACACGTACCAAACGGTTCAAATGTACATTCATGTTGCGTACTAGCTAAGGAATGGAACTCTCTGCCGGAAGATGTGTTCCCTGAACGCTATGATCTGAACTTATTCAAGAAAAGAGTGAATAGGCTGTTACTAGACAGGCATGATCCATCCTCGGCCACATCATCGCTTACCATCAGGTGAGATTGTGGCTAAATGTCAGGCTATTCTAATAAAAAAAAAATACAAAAGTGATTAGCTGATTGATATCATTTGTATGGGGGAAGAATTTTTATAAAAGATTAATTATGATCCTTGGGAGAAAAATAGTTAAAATTAGTATGACGTTTTCCTGGTGGACTAGAGAAGTTTTTCTGGTATCCATAAAATCTCGGTGTATTGACACAATGCAGGTCTCCGACAAATTTTCTTTTTTGTGCGATAGGCGGCAGACGAGCAGGCGGATCACCTGATGATAAGAGATTACCGCCGCACATGGACCTGCATCACCAGCGGAGTCACAAGTGCGCTGCCGTCTATGGCACAAACAAGCACAGCAGATACCTTGGTGGTGGTGCGGATGTTGGACAGCGGCTGGCCCGCCGCCTCCCACTCGCTGATGTACAGCAGCCACTCCGACGACGACACGTTCTCGAACAGGTTGCACATCTGCGCAGAGCAAAGCATTTTGTTACTGACGACTAATGCCCAGGTTCTCAATTCGATGCTTTTTTTATGTAAGTATGATGAATCGCGCATAATTTCGTAAATCACCGTCTGTTACATACAATAGTGCTCAGCTAATTGATGTAATGTGTATAGGAAGGCATTTTTATAGAAGAAAAAACTCACTACTAGCGCGAGCGCGCGCTGCTCCTGCAGCGTGTGGCTGTCGATGTGGTAGGCGTAGGTGAGCAGCGCGTGGTGGCGCCGGTCCTGGTGCAGCAGTACTCACCACCAGCGCGAGCGCGCGCTGCTCCTGCAGCGTGTGGCTGTCGATGTGGTAGGCGTAGGTGAGCAGCGCGTGGTGGCGCCGGTCCTGGTGCAGCAGTACTCACCACCAGCGCGAGCGCGCGCTGCTCCTGCAGCGTGTGGCTGTCGATGTGGTAGGCGTAGGTGAGCAGCGCGTGGTGGCGCCGGTCCTGGTGCAGCAGTACTCACCACCAGCGCGAGCGCGCGCTGCTCCTGCAGCGTGTGGCTGTCGATGTGGTAGGCGTAGGTGAGCAGCGCGTGGTGGCGCCGGTCCTGGTGCAGCAGTACTCACCACCAGCGCGAGCGCGCGCTGCTCCTGCAGCGTGTGGCTGTCGATGTGGTAGGCGTAGGTGAGCAGCGCGTGGTGGCGCCGGTCCTGGTGCAGCAGTACTCACCACCAGCGCGAGCGCGCGCTGCTCCTGCAGCGTGTGGCTGTCGATGTGGTAGGCGTAGGTGAGCAGCGCGTGGTGGCGCCGGTCCTGGTGCAGCAGCCAGCGGAGCGCGCGCTGCTCCTGCAGCGTGTGGCTGTCGATGTGGTAGGCGTAGGTGAGCAGCGCGTGGTGGCGCCGGTCCTGGTGCAGCAGCAGCGACACGTCCTCGCGCAGCGCGCAGGCCGCCAGGCAGCGCAGCGTGCCCACGCGCACCTCCACGCCCAGGCTGCTGTCGTTCAGCAGGCGGCCTGTGCACACGAAACATCAACCAAATAAGTCAATTGAGACAGCATCACATACAGTCGCGGGCAAACAAATCAACTCAGGACCTAATATTCATACAAATATACTAATTTCAGAGGCCTATAAATATCTATAATCTATCAAGACGGGAATTAACACGATATTTATTATGTGAAACAACATTGTGTACTCACATATTTGGCTCGACGTTTCAGCTAGGTACGTTACAGCAGCCGTGGTCACGAGCGGACTGAGTCCGCTCGTTGATCCATTATAGTTATAATGCAGCGCGAAAATAAATCTAAAAAACGGCCTTTAAATATGTCCTGATTTGACCTTGCTCTACGAAAACAGCCACACATCAGGTAACTATTATCTGTCAAAAATCCTCAATTGATATTGAACCGAATGTATTTGACATTAAATTGAGAATCGAATTAAAAAAATTCACAATTTTGCATACTTTGATGTGTGGTTATACATACATTCCACAAACACCCGACTCAGGACAAAACGCTAACTAAGATGATGATGATGACCCGACCCGGGAATCGAACCTGCGACCCTTGCGTCTGATACAGCTTACTGGCTTAATGTCTAAAGATGAGCGATGGTAGCTCAGCGGAAAGCACGTGCGAATCCGGAACGGGAAGTCGTTCTTTCAAATCCGAACGCCCATTTCTGTATCTCTCAAATCTACCATTACCTTTGTGCGTATTTCTACTCGGCAGTGAATGAAATCATTGAGAAGAAACCTCTTCGATCAAATAAGGAAACCTGCACGTTTTAGATTATTTCTGAAAACTGTAAACAGGATTCAGTATGGTCTGCTTTCCCTGTTTAAGATTTGCAAAGTTCCGATGGCAGTCGCTTCAAAGTAATTACAAGACTCGCCAAATGCTGGAACATAGTAGAAGCGAATTAAGCTAAGATGATGATCATGCATGACTGGCAATGTCTTAGGAACCTGTGGCCTAACCGATGCATAACCTCGATGCTCATCTACATCAGTGTCCAAAGATGAAAGTCATCAATATATGTTGCTAGTAATGACTTAGGGATCAGAAACGTGGCTGCTCAAGAAAGCTCATTGTCACTGAAAGTGCACCAGGTACTGCTGCAGCTGTAGCGCCGGTGCTGAGGGGTACACTTACCGATGAAGGCGAGGAACTCGTCGCCGAGAACCCAGCTGCCCTCGCCATGCACCAGGTACTGCTGCAGCTCGTCCACGCTCTGCTTCTCCTCGGCCGACAGCTCGACGTTCTCGAGGGCTTTCGACAGGCGCTCGTACTCCTGGGTGCCCTGAAGACGACAACGTCTACTTTAGGACAGACATACTTTTTACAAGAACTGCTCGATTGAAGTGAGACAGGGCTGATCAGGTCTACCGTAAGTCAGATACCCTTTGGGTTGTAGCCACAGGATGACAGCCTGATAATCAAAGGCATCCACGCGGTAGAACAAGGAGGCGAGTGCATGATCAGCTCGACTCCTATAGCCCAAACTTTACCATCGCCCAAAATCGTAAAATGTGGAGAAAAGGTTTGAAAGGAAAGGAGGCTTTTGCCCTGCAGTGAGATACAACAGGCATTAATAATAAAACACTGTATACACTATTCGTCCCAATTTTCATGATTAGGATCAATGCATTTTCTCCGAGCCAAACCAAGTTGTAAACATCAGCAGTTGATTGTTCTGATCCATTTTGTTTATTTCCGCGTCCGAAAAACGTTTCACCAGTTGCGGAATCCCATCGCTTACTGATGTTAGGTAGTTATGCAATGAAAACAATGTTTATAATTAGCTCGAATACATCAGGATTACTTCCCGTGGAGTGACTGTAGTGTCGAACGACGGCGGCCGTTGCAGCGCGGCTACAAATAAATGCTTACTCAGATAGCTGTTTGTTTACGCGAATGTTCTGGAAGATGTAGTGACCTCCCGGTGACGCTGGAGCGTGACGTCACCAACCATAAACGACGCAGGATACATTCATATCTATTATGACAGTACGCATAGCTGTGTCTGTAGGCACTACTTGTAGCCCCGCCAAAACGAGCCAACCAAAGTGGCACTAGACCGACTACCTTTTCTCGAAACGTTTCGCTGTATTTTTGAATCCCCTTAATCTAATTTTCATTAACATAACACCCTAGGATGATACTACAATATTTGGGTTTTTGAAGCTACGAGTATTCAGAGGAAGACTTTGTAGCAGTAAAGGAATTATGATTTCAGCCGGACTAGTGATCACGATGTTCCAATAATGTTTTCATGTTTTAGTTTTAATATGTGATTTAATCTCATTTTTTGACCTTGGACTCCTAAATTGTAACCTTTTTACTTACAATTAAGGAATTTGAATTAATTAAATCATGCTCATTTATCGCATTTTTTTCTTTATTATTGACGCAATCTTTGAATATAGAGTTCATTAACATTGTTTCGCTTATTTTCAGATACCTGAGGGAGGCTCATTAATCGTAATTTTTTTCTTTATTATTGACGCAATCTTTGAATATAGGGTTCTTAACATTGTTTCGCTTATTTTCAGATAAGTACCTGAGGGAGAGTCCAGAAATAAATATATCGTCTCTTACGCCCACTTGTGTATGAAACTTGAAACGTGTAACAATATAATTTGGTCTCCATCACGATGATGATGTGTGTATGTGTAACCATCACCAGGTGCGGGAGCCGCGCCGTAAGTTATGGCGCGACGATTTGGCTGTGAATCAGCGTCGTATTGTACGACGGAATGTATACTATTTCTAATTCTACGCGAACTGAATCACGCTCGCGTTGCGCTTCGCCACTTGATCATACGATCGCGAGTGTCTAATGAAATGAAGCTGTCTACTTATTGCTTTATAAATGGTTTCATTAACCATTGTGCAGGTAATAGAAGCCTGAAATGATTTAATGATATGACATAAAATTTCAGCAATAATTTACGTACTGCGGTAATGTATAAAAATAAAAGATAACAATAAAAAATAAAAGATTTACGCTAACTTCATAGAGTAATACTTCAAGTATTCTTTATTTTTATTCACTTACAGTTTACACCCAGGTGTCGAAACGTTCATATATATTACTGAATCCTGGATCAAATGGTCAAAGTGGCTAACATACCCCGGGCTCCAAAGAGACGAACTTAATGACTAACTGAGTTTATTAACTCAGCCAGTCATTCCCGGTTGTATCCAACCGATTTTTATACCGACCGGTATTAGACAAAGCGTCATCACAGTTTGATTTCCTATTTCATTAGAGCTTTGAAGTGATGGCGATTAAACCATAAGATCGTTTTTGCAACTGATACAACTGTGTTCAAATTACCACCTTATTATAAATCGTGATCTAAAGTTGTTACCGTACTAAAGCTCATGTCATCCCGTTCCAACACGCAAGGTTAAAAGAAGCTGGCACGGATTTTGTTCCGGGACTATCCTTAGTTCGCGATTTGTAATAAGAGGGTTAGTGTTTACATGTCCAATGTCCATGGAGAATGTAATAGTCACATTCAGTGTATCAGTTTAATATAAAGAAAGCAACAGCAAACACTTCATCAGAACCAATGGAACGGCTGTCACGTGCCCACGACACTTCACCGTGTAATGCTCAGGCAATAAATAATGGTTTCTCGTCGTTTACTATGTCTCATAAACGACAATAACAAGTTATATTTCCATTCACACGTAATGTCATGGCTTGGCTTCGAGATCATGACTCCTGTGGCCGCATTCGTGGGCTGCTGGAGTTATTTTTAGGCTGAACAATGTGCGGTGCAAAAATTTCTCCTTAATTGGCTTCGCAAATCCTCCGGTATTGGGCAGTTAGTCACTGCTCGCGGTTCTTCCGCCGGCGCCCACGCAGCGCAATAAACACACAAACTGCTTTCAGACTTCACGTCACGAGACATGTCTCTGAGGTGGGTCTTAATCTTTGGTTTTAAACTTTAATTCTTTAAGTTTAATTTGGTAGATCATAAAATCAGTGCATTGTGAAGCCAAAAAAAATAGCGTGGAAGTTCAGCTGTTTGATTAAACAGCGTTTTACTTCGCAAAAAGATCCGACATCGTCCAAATGGATATGAATCCTACCTTATTGACCTACTTGTATTAGCAAATATCTGAGCCTATTGTTAAATGAGGGTTTTCGCGTGTGAAAAATCCGCTAGATGGCGTACTGTTAGACTGAGGTTCAACATCAACCGCATTGGTTTTTTAGTTTGTCAAATTGACATTTTGACAGATTACGTTTAAAAATAGCCAATCACATTGTATATGGACCTCACTCCTATAGTACTGCACCTAGCGGATTTTTCTCACGCAAAAACCCTCATTGCTAATTGACATAAGTTTTATTCACTCAAGCATTGCAGCGTATTTTACTGATTCTCTTTAGAGCCCGAATAGAACTACTATAAATTAATTCACATATTTATTTGAGATTCATGTTTTCGGCCCACTGCCCAGTATCTAATAATTGTAAGATACGGGCTTATGTATTGTGTAACAGTATTTATAGTAGCAAATTTACACATTAGCATAGGTTATTGATACTTTGCCGCCCCATGTCCTGTCGAAATAGTAATTTAACCGCCACTGAGATGGTGCCGCCCCCAGGCCGCTAACTATAAGGCCTATTGATAAATGCAAGGCCTATTTGTACGCTTATAGCTTGTTATTGTTACGTTCCAGACTTATTACTTTACGTTATAATATTTCCCCCTGTATTAGTATATGCAGTATCAGTGGCATAGCAGTCGACCCTTGTCATATACCCCCGGCGACACAGACTCAGTATGAGTGTGGAAGAAGACACCAACCAGCATGGAGGTACTGAACGGCTTTGCACGGTTTATCTGATCACGTTTTATTTATAGTATGGTTTTTCTAGACCGTGTTCTGTCTAGTTATAAAGTCGTCAAAATAAATGATGGCGCCACTGCGCCGCTTACATCGAAGGGTATGGTAGCCCCATCGGTATGGCATTGCATAGAAACTCCACGGCATTTTTGACGCATTATAGGGTGTTAGTATGTACTCACGTCGATGTCGTGGAACACGATGGGCGGGTCTCTGGGCTTGGCGCGCGGCTCGTCGAGCAGCTCGGCGGCGGCGGCCATCGCGGCGGACGACGGCCCGGCGCGGGACACCTCCTCCTCGCGCGGCAGCGCTTCCACGGCCTCCGCCATCTCAGGATCTGGAAAAGGATATGCCACCAAAACTGAGTCAAACACTCCCATTTCACGTGAAAATGCATCAAGTTAAAATACGTTATTATGAGATATGGGGCCAGACGGATCACCTGATGGTAAGCGATTACATCCGCGTCACCTCCGTTAAATCTTTGAACCATTTCGCGGCACCAATCAACACGACGTAGTTTTTGGGCCTCTGTCAAATTATGAGGTATCCACCGGGCACAAAGCTTCCTGGCCCCTAAATGTTCATGAATGATTTTGTGTACTTGACTCATACCAATTCCTAAACTTGTCCGAATCTGCTGATAGGTCACTCTTTTGTCGGCCTCTATCATACGTCACTGATGTTATCTTCGGTAGTCGCCGTACATGGCCGTCCCTCACGCAAATCATCAGTGAGATTAGTGAGACCACGTTTAAACTCATTAAACCTATTGTTAACAGTGGCACGAGATGGAGCTTCATCGTGAAAGGCCAATCGAAGTCTATCATAACTTACTAAAGATTATTTTCAATTTGCCGCCAATATTGGCCAGTTATTAAAAATTTTAACTTATTTTTTTGATCATCATCTTATAAGTGGCCAGTTCTAAAAACTTTCAGTGTCGCCCTCGTACATGTAGGTTTAATTGACTAAGTTTGTATTTAACTAGCACTAAGAGCTGTGGTTTTTGTAATAAAAATAAAATACATATTAAATCAATAAGATTTTTCACCAATGTATGTTTGGTTTTCAAAACTATACAAAACCAGATAATGCTTTCATTCTAAGAAGTAGGTTTGGTAACCCTAATCTGGCATTTACGTATAACTTGGATGGAACTACCGAACTATGCTGATAAGTTTATAAACAAATCTGAGAACTCATTAACCTACTTTTAAATCCGGATGAGTATGGGTGCGGTTGGTAGGTATAACAAAATACTGTAACGTTTTTTACCCTTTATTTTGATGTCATAAACACAAAAATGCAGTACTTATCTTTTCGTAAATATTTAGTGTGTAGGCGTAGTGATAAATACATTCATGCATTTAACACTAAATTTCTTATGAAAATAAAACCACTAGAATTCCAGACACATAATAAATCAGCGTTTTTGCATAACTAACACCCAGTGCTCATGACGTAGCCCTATTTAGCTGACGTCATATTGTATTGGGTCCGCTCCACTAGTTTGATACGTCGTCGGCATCTAACTCTTTTTATTTCACGAGGTGCTCATAAATCCGGCGCGGGCGCACGATCTATTCTCCGCGCGATCAGCCGCACGCATCGCTACGGCCCGCGCCATTTCACCACTAGAGAGAGCGAAAATACAATACTTTTTTCATACTAGCTTGTATACGCGGATTTACTCAGGGTTTTTAGAAATGTTTGGTGATTTTATAATTAATTAGTGTAATTTCGATGTAAAGTATATCTAATTACTTAATACTGAAAACAAGATGGTTTTGAAATTGTATGAGTGTGACCTTTAAATTTAACTGGTAGTTTCGCAAGGATAGGTTTAAAACATCATCTAAACTAATTTTGCTTATGTGTAAATGTATATATTTACAGAATCATTTAGGGTGTAATTTGTTATAAATACCTAGTGAAGTTTAATAGACCGTGAAACAGATAAAGCATGTCGTGCTCACACAATCTATAAATTTTCCACCATTAGCACTAAACACAGCGAGAATAAAAGAGCTTAAAGAGCCGTCCCCCTCGTGTTCGCACAAATATTTATATCGATAACTCGGTCAACAGCCGAGTCCCTCTTACGACAGACGGTAAACTCACCGGAGTATCGGGTTCCGGTCGCTCACGCGGGAGACCGCGACACGTGTGCTCGCAGGAAGCAAATGCGGTTTAAAGTTGAGTTGTGATGGTATGTAGTTGTAGTGCGCAGGTGGTTCGGGTCGGGGTCGCGCAGGGCGCAGCCACGGTACCTGGAGCGTGAGTGAGGGCGGGCGGTGCGCAGGCGGCGAGCGACGCGGCGCGAATGCCGGCGCGGGCGCGGGCCGCTGGCGCCACGCCAACCCACACACACACTTATTTATAATCGGGACTCAGTGGTGGCCTGAACCGAGTGGCTTATCCCCTCAACACCCCTACTACATACACCCCTGGAACTATTCCCGCAGGAGTCCCCCATTACTCTATCGTAATCAGCATTCGACTCGGTCAATCAGTATGCGGTCAGTGACTCTGTGGCCTCAGCAGGGGCCGCGGCAGGAATTCCTAGTGCTCTTTTTTTAGTTTTCCCAACACGGGCCAACGAGGTCAAAAACCTGGTCAGCACTCGAGAATCTATCCCTAATACATACGCGTGTATATAAAACCTTCGTTCGACTGAGTAGGTGGTAATGAGATCAGTAAACTGGCGAATATTAAATACAATAGCGATTCGTGACTACATACCAGGAGACCGTGAAATACAATTAGACATAGCGTGAGCATGAGACAATGCTAATTATTATGTTTTAAATAAACATATAACCTTATTACCTTTCTCTATGATAATACCTATGCAATAAGAAAGGCAACTCGACAATCATAACTTTTAAAGTATAATTAGGTGTAACATCTAACGTTTTACTGGTAATAAACTAACACAAAATGAGAGTAAATTATCGTAGCCATACGTACCTATCAAGAGAAAAAGAAGCTATAAGTATTTCACTTTATACTATGAACACCTAGCCGCAGATGAATAGCTCGTAGATACAGAACAAGCTTGAGCAAGCTAAGTCGTTAGCTATGTGTAAAACAAACGCCGAAGAGTCGGACAGCGCAACCTATTTCAGTTGAGACATAGCGGTTGGGAGCATGTAGGAAATTTTATTAATTTATGACCAAATAATGCTTAGAAGTAATGCGTTGACTTCTGTTAAATTAAATAACATATGTACTTACAATTTTACCTTGAAGGAGACACTTAACTTCATTCTAACGATTCAAGAGGACGATCTATAAATAACAAGACTGATTGACGCCGTAAATTAGCTCACACGTTTTTAAAGCGATAGGTGGCAGACGAACAGACGGTATCACCTAATGGTAAGCGATTACCGCCGCCAATAAACACCCGCAACACCAGAGGAGGCACAAGTACGCTGCCAACCTTTTAGATCCCCTTTCCCCGATTGAGCCCCCGGTACACTCATTCGACGAAACAAAGTGCAAGCGCTACTTTATCCCGGTTTCCTGTGAAACCATGGTATCAGACCGGTGTCCCGCCAGCTGATTCATGCCAAAGCGTGGCTCTTCTACATTGATCCCATATTTTCACGAATCTTCTTCATAGTAGACGGTTATGCCATAATAACAGCAATGCTTATTTTACTTATGCCCTAATGTTTTCAGGAGGAGTCTCAAAACCCTCTTTAATACTTAAGTAGTGTTAATGTTATAATTATAATAATATCTAGTTTGATTTTTTTATTCTCAATTCCAATTTTAATAATAATAATATTGTAGTTCTTTTTTTATTTTGATTTTAATGCAACGCACTATGTATTTCAATGTTCACCAATTTTTCATGTATTAGTTTGTTTTGTGATGCACCAATTATTTTAAATTTAATAAAAGTTACTAATTTTAAACATGCTAGGAACACTTTTATTGGATTACGATCCAGACTTAAGTAAATTTGATATGTTAAGTTATTTTCTGTAATGATTGTACTCTGTCTGTGTTCTTTAATAAATAAATACAAACTGCCCATAACCTTCTGGACGATGGGACTAGTGTGGTCTTCCGGTAAAGCGGATTTTATCCCGCGTGTTTTTTTTTATGTTTCCATTTTTCGTTTTTGTAGTGTGTTATTGGAAAATCATGGCCCTAGTTAGCAAACGGGACAGGATCTCATTCACAGCCGGAGCACGAAAGTTGAGTTGTGATGAAATCATTTATTTTTCGGACCACGACCTCTGCATTTCAAAGACAGCGCTGTAAGATATTACACCACAAAGGCAGTTATTCCCAAATATAAAGGTAGGCACATTAGGATAAA
This sequence comes from Marasmia exigua, assembly GCA_019059595.1. Lineage (NCBI taxonomy): Eukaryota > Metazoa > Arthropoda > Insecta > Lepidoptera > Crambidae > Marasmia > Marasmia exigua. The sequence goes on from CM032469.1 coordinate 27,980,687, forward strand.
ACATATTGTTTGACCGGCGATTGTTTTAGAGTAATATCCGCTGAATCCGTAGGTCGAAAAAAAACACCGGCGTTTTATTGAGTGACCGTGACTTTGAATGACTTCGACTGTTGACTACCTACTTATTCTCAATAAGTTACTTGACATTGGCAGATTATCTTCGGGTAGAGACAAATTAAAAAAAAAAGAGCACAAGGGGTATATCATCCAACACCAGAAATATATAGAGACTGGTTACACCACCTAGCGAGTAACTTCAATTAATAAATACCTTCTGGAAAACTGCTAATTCAGGAAAATCAATTTGCCAGACTTTGTCAATCTTTTTTTTGCCGCTGCTCGGATTATGCATCGAATACAACTTAAAAAATGGTAGGTATGGACTTACGGACGATGGCTGTATGGGCTCAGTGCTCTTGGCATTCTTCCATTTTCAGTTTTAAACAGAAAAACCGTCGTGAGACGTTAAACTACCTTCGACGATTCAGTTAGCGTAAACGTCAGTTATGCAGTAGTAACCGCTGCTTTTTAGTGGTGAACATGAATAACCGTCACTCAACTGTTAAAGCACAGTTAAAGTGCGATTACCGTTGTTTGATAACTTGGTGAACTCAGCCCTTAGTCGTATAATGTCGTACCTATGCATCAGATGCCGTCACTCACCGTGCTGCTCCGCGTCGCCGGTGGCCTGCTGCTGCAGTTTCTTGCGCTTCTTCTCCTTCTTCTTCTCCTTGCGCGCCAGCTTCTCCGCCAGCGTGCTGCGCCGCTGCTCCAGCTCGGCGGACTGCACTCTGCATCAACATTATATGTTTCAGCAGGTAACAATTAGATATTAAAAGTAAAATGAGTATACGGGGTGTATCAGTGAAAAGATACATCCTTCTAAACATATATTCTGCTTGTTGTTTAGAACAACTTTTGCCTGAAAAGGTTATCAAAATCGCTTCAAAAATTGTGACACAATTTTTTGTTATGAGCGTGTTTTTTGGTAGTTGGGTTTTAGTTTTTAAACTATATTTTTATTTAAAATAATATTAGTTATGTAAATAAAATTTAGCCGTGTGGGGGGACCACAGAGTAGAATAGGCCACCCTCACTCTTACCGAGGTGTCGTAAAAGGCGACTAAGGTAAAGCTGCTGGCATGATCATCAGCACCCAGAGAAGGAAAACTCTGCATTTATATCAAAACCCTCGCCAACCCGTCTGCCAAGCGTGGCGAGTATGGCAATTACCCCTCATGTGATTGAGGGAGGCCCGTGCCCCAGCAGTGGGGACTTAAATGGGCTGACGATGATGAAATAAAATTATATATTTGAAATGTGCTAAAAAAGCTCTTTCATTTGATACCCGACACCGTCACGCAATTTTTTTTTTAGTTTTTTACTCTAAGTCCCCTAGAGGGCGCTGTAGTCAATTTAATGTGACGTCATGTCGCCAGAAGTTATGAGGGAACAGATGAACAACCAGACATACATACAGGTCAAAATCATAACCCTCCTTTATGCTTCGCCGTAGTCGGCTAAAAATCATAACCCTCCTTTTTACGTCGCCGTAGTCGGGTTAAAACTAGTGTTGTAAGAAAAGTCGATTTTTTTACAAATTTCAAAAGGGATGGCTGACAAATTTTAAATAACGATTAGAAGGATGCATTTGTATAATTCATACATTAAACTGTTTTCGCTATTATGTATTATATTTATTGTGATTGTGTGAGGTAAAATACTTCTATAGAATCGTATTAGATTTTTAAACAGAGCAATGCATGGATAATATCTTTGATATTTCTGTTGTACCGAAATACCTTCAACTGAAATATTGATAATTTAGTTAGGCACTTACAATAAAACATATCAATAAATAATAGGCGATTGGCTGCTATATTTTTACTACTACTTTTTCGAATGCGTTATTTATTTATTTCTTAATGGAAAACAAACAGCATTTAAATTACAATAATGATATAGGTACTTTAGAACAAATATGCCTTAAACAGTTTTCACTAGTAACATTTCACGTTATATGAAATACGGAATAATAGATAAATTCAATGTGTCGTTCTATTTTCTGACTGACGAAATCTTTACCTATTTCAGATTTTGAAGCAGAAAACTCTCCGTTTCACTCACACAAAGAATGAAAACAATACATGTTTTGTTTTACAATGTTTATTCATTTCATATGTTACATCATGCAATTTTGATTTAAGCTACTCAAGCTGGCATATATAAAGCAATGGGAGTGTAGCTGGCAAATCTGCAGGTGAGGGGTGAAGGGTGAGGTGTAAAAGCGGATGGTCCGAGGATCTACGAGTATATCTTGACGGCGCAGAGTGTGTCATGTCGGGCGGCGCGGGTAGTTGCCGGGCTCGGGCGGGGACAGACGGCGGCGCAGCAGGCCCTGCAGCGCGGCCACGGCGCGCACGGCCGCGCCCACCACGCGCACGCCGCGCGCGCACGCCCGCAGCGCGCACGCGCCGCATCTGCCACACACCACACCACCACTACCGACTGGGATTCACTTAACACTCCCGGGGGGATGCAATTGCACGGACAAATATTGCCCTTCTTGGTACGAGACAGGGATACCTCCCTCCCTTTGGTGTCGAAGGCCAAGATACATTTTAAGTCGCTGAGCCAGTGAAGTAAGTACGTAATGACAAATTAATGACGATTCGTATCTATACTAAAACATAACGACGCATCTATTCCCGAAACAAAGTCGTTTTAAATAACTAATGAAATTGAAAAAGGAAAACTATTCGTTTTAAGTCCGATTCAACCAATCTTTATCCGTGGATAAAGCGACATGGTATGGTATTACGTCAGATTTGTATTGAATGACAACGATATACCATAGATTTAGTATTAGAATAAGGTTGATCGAATCGACCCTTAGAGAGATTTCTAATTCCTGTTGATGTCATAGGAGTTTTTTATTTTGCAACTTGAAAGTGAATGGTTTTATCCTAGGAATTAAGCAAAATGCATATATGTTAGTTTAACATTGCCACCACCACAGCAAAACAAGCGAAAACCTAGCTGATGCTAAGCAACACCTCCACCCAAAACTCAACACCGAAAAGGTACAGTATTATATTTCAGCAACAACAAATACTTAACTTTCCAGTCTCTTTCGCCTACATATTTCCTGTCATTGCGAGTTTCATAAAATTAAATTGAAAATTTAAAAAACCCCCGACACAACTAAAGCTATCATTTGATACCTATATTGAGGCAGCTGGAACAACAAATAGGTAATTCGTCAGTTTCTGACGGCGGCCATCTTGGATTTGAAATTTTTCACAATTATTATATTCTGCTATTTAAGCCCTTTTATATGATACCCATATTGTGGGAGTTGTGTTAAAACATTAAATCCAAATCTTTGTGACGGCGGCCATCTTGGATCGACTTTTATCCAACATAGCTAAGAAAACTCCCTCCTTATTCATCTTTCAAACAAAAAAACAAAATCAAAATCGGTTCATTTGTTCAGGAGCTACGATTCCATAGACAGACATACAGACACGTCACTCTTATAACACTCCGTCGTTTTTGTGTCGGGGGTTAAAAAATTAACGCTTGTGGCTAAATAAATGAATGAAAATTAGCTAGATATTGAATAATATTACGAGACTTGTGCACGCTAAACAATGGGGCAATTGCATATGAAAATCAACTAGATGGCGTACTGTTTAGTCTAATCCAACTTCAAGAGCATTAGTTATTTCGTTCGTCAAATTATCATTTTGATATTCATGCCCAAACATAACCAATCACCTTTTAAATGGATCTCAGGCCTATAATACGCCATCTAGCGGTTTTTTCGCGATAAACATGAAGATATCGCGTCTGGCGTATACAAGATCAGCGCCGGAGCAGTGTACAGACTACAGACGGTGTCACGAGGAGTTACCCTTGTTGGACTTTGGACCCTCCTTTTGTCTATGAGACACAAGTCCTATTTCTGCACTGCGGGCGCAGACTCGAACTGACGCCGCCGTCTGTACTTACACAGATTGAGTATAGCAACGACACAGACTCTTGAGCAGTCCCGACGTGTTTACTTAGCGTGCACAAGCGACCTTAGGCCAAAGAAAAATGGACCAACCTGGCTTCCTCTATCTGCGTGTTGAGCGTGAGGTACTCGGGGCTGTCCTGGCGCGTGTGGCGCACGCCGTTGTATACCGACTGGAGACAAACAGACCAATGCAATACTCATTACAAAAAGGTACAGCCACTTTGGTGACTGTATCTTTTTGCATATTTACTTTGTGCATATTGATGCATACTACAGTTTTCAGGAGTGCGGAAACTTTGAAGCTCTTTCTTTGAGCTGATTGTAGACTCCTGGGATGGGGGATATCGCGTGTGACAACAAAAGGCTACTCCCGCTCTAGCCCCTAAAACATAGCTTTATCAAAATTACAGTTATTGATGTCACAGGAAAATTATCTTTATTTAAATTGTTATAAAATTATATGCAATAAATCGTGGTAAAATGATAAACCTTGTATTCATTTAAATAAAGGTTAAATGGCATATGTCATTCTAATCAAGTTACATTTTACGGACTATAGATGGCGTAATGTTGGACTGCGGTCTACCTTGACCAGAATTGGTTGTATCGTTCATCAAATTGTCATTGTAACACCACGTTCAAAAATAAGCAATCACCTTGTAGAGTCCGCGCCACGAAAGAAGTCCCGGAAAAACCCGGAAATTCCTTGAGCTATCTATGAGCGTAAAACTCATGTTTGAATGTTGATGGCAACTCGAGCGGGCTTTTCACGGGACTAAATTCAATTCGGTTATTGCGTGTCACATTACAAATTACATTTTTATTATAGGTGGAATAAGTATAAAGGTATTCATGTGACACCCTGTAAGGGCATAGCAAATAGACTTCTTTGGTAGCGCGTACTTTAGATGGACCTCAGTTGTATATAGTACGCCATCTAGCGGGGTTATCACGCGATAGTTCCCCATTCGACAGTGATTACTGTGGCCTTGCGCGTGCCAACAAAACGTCCGAGGCACTCTTGACCTCAAGTCTCCTTTTACAAGACTCTCGTTTCATTTGTCGAAACGTTCAATGTCTAGCAGCTGATCGTTGAATATGCGGCTAAAAGCAACTCACTGGCCAACGTGAAGCTTATTGTAACGAGCGGCCCGCGGGAGGCCCAGGGTTGGTCATTGTCATGCCGGCGGCTAGATCCGCTACCATCATTCGCATTCTGAAAACCACCACCAATTTACGCTGTGTCTGTGTCCAAATCGATCACTATACTTGGATACATTTGGAGACAAATGATAATAAAAATGCTTTAAACTTTGAAACTTGCGCTCTAGTATCCATGGTAAATTGATAAATTTACAACGTGTTTTTCGCGCTGCGGGGGGGTGAGGAGCGTGTCCTGCTGGTGTAGGCGGCGGGGCGGTACCTGCGCGGAGTGCGGCACGAGGTTGTCGAGCAGCGCCTGCACGGCGAGGCGCTGCGGGGGGGTGAGGAGCGTGTCCCTGCTGGTGTAGGCGGCGGGGCGGTACCTGCGCGGAGTGCGGCACGAGGTTGTCGAGCAGCGCCTGCACGGCGAGGCGCTGCGGGGGGGTGAGGAGCGTGTCCTGCTGGTGTAGGCGGCGGGGCGGTACCTGCGCGGAGTGCGGCACGAGGTTGTCGAGCAGCGCCTGCACGGCGAGGCGCTGCGGGGGGGGTGAGGAGCGTGTCCTGCTGGTGTAGGCGGCGGGGCGGTACCTGCGCGGAGTGCGGCACGAGGTTGTCGAGCAGCGCCTGCACGGCGAGGCGCTGCGGGGGGGTGAGGAGCGTGTCCTGCTGGTGTAGGCGGCGGGGCGGTACCTGCGCGGAGTGCGGCACGAGGTTGTCGAGCAGCGCCTGCACGGCGAGGCGCTGCGGGGGGGTGAGGAGCGTGTCCTGCTGGTTCACGATGTGTTTGGGCACGTGCGCTCCGCAAAGGAATTGCGCCACCTCCTCGCTGAAGTGGTTGCAGTTGTGCTCTAGGAGGCGGTACGCTGATGGCCTGGAAGTTACAAATTACCAACATTTTAACATAAACTTTAGTCCACGGAACTATTTATAGAGGATAGAGAATAGAGGGCAAATTAAAGTCTTCCACTGAACTCTCCTCACTCTCCCAAATCAATTACCCATTTATTCTTGGGCCCAAACAATATGCTAACGCTCTCTAAGTCAGCGTTATAACAGAGACAAAAACTACGAATAGGTACCTCTCAAAGTCAATGTTTGTAGTATTCAGGCGCAGTGCCAAATTAGCCATACCTACGGCAAGAGTTGTAAATGCTATGGGCCCAGCGATGTGTCCAATGCGAGTGTTCCAGGGCTTCAACGCCTGTATTTATATGATAGGTGGCAGAGGGGCAGACGAATCACCTGATGGTAAGCGATTCCGCCCATAGGACACCAATGGAGCCACAAGTGCACCACCAACTTTTGAGTTCTCCTTCCCCTCGGATTTGGCATCCGGAACATTCACCCACTCAGCAGAACACAAATCTAAAGGAAACCAAGGGCCCCATCACAGATTCTGCTACAGGCTCCGCGTGGGCTCATGCCGGCACTGTTCAGGCGATAACCATACACGATGATATAAGTGAATTCTTGAGCATACTCACGTGTACGAGGTGGTGGCGAGGCCCTGCATGTAGTCCACGAACACCTGGAAGGGCACGAACGTCTCGCCCAGCCGCTCCACCTGGTGCGGGGGGCCCAGCTGCGTGCCGCCCTGGAGACAACACATGGAAATATACATTTTACTTATATTTGCAACTTATACATAAGTAATTAAATTTAAAAAATCTTAGATGTGTTGTGAGGTGCGAACTGCCTGGGTGAGTGCTATATACCTAACTGAGCGAAGACATTAGTAGAACTTAATGTCATTGAGTAATGAAAGACGATGAGGACCCTACCTGAAGATGCATCGAAAAATGTTTATGCTCACTTGAATACAAGCGATATTTAGGTACCTACATCTAACACGATCCGGTAAAATCACTTTGTAAGGGCGCGGACAGCTCATAATTAGGTAGTATGAAATGAAACTAAAATCGATTATAAATAAGGAGAATTTTGATATAGATAGATAAACATAGTTATTTTTAATATCCTAAAAGGCCTATAGCCCGCACTCAATATGTACCTAATGAAATACTTTGCATTCTTATTTTGGATAGCATTGCAAATACGATAGAAACTCCACACTCGATGCCAAAGAAGACTTGTTCAAATATTCCATTTCATTTTATTTTAAGTAATGATCTCATAAGCTGCAGTGCTACATAAAACTGACAATAATCTTCAAACGTTCTCCGGCCTGCTGACATTTGTGTAATGGAATCACCTCAACAATTTGAGGTTTCCATGCGCCGTGTGCTAAATGAGCGTCCTGTGTTTTGTCTCGTGTGCGCACGCAGGTGCGAACGGGACGGTGGGTGAGGAATGCCCGCGTATTTCGAGAGTTCCGAGATATAGCGTCCAGACTAGCGCAGATGCACGGGTTCGACTACGAAGTGGCGCGGATGCAGCTGTTGCAACCACTATCTCACATCTCAACCACTTGCTCATATTTTGACCCGTTTTAGTCCAGGTTTGCGAATCTTCAGATCCCCCTAGTCACGTTATCATGCCACTAAAATTGACAATCGAGTGGACTCTACTACCTACGATGTCATAATAACATTGGATCATGAGTCAGGTTTCCTTCAGCGTCACGTGGAGCGAATGGTGAAACCTAGTTTTATTTATTACTTTGGTAACAATAACCTGGCATAGATCCCATTGTATTTTGGGTATACCTGTCATAATTATCTACTACAATACATTTCCCTTACTCGGATCAAGATCAAGGAGAATGATTGAATTTTTAGCGATTTTACCTAAAATTAAAGTTCATGTTTTTAATGCATTTTTTATGCGAATGACGCATTTGTAGGTTAAAAATAAAGTGTTTAATATCAAATCTGTTCATTACTCAATAAAAAATGTAACACATATAAATCCAGAAACGTGTACCGACTGGACAGCTGGAAAGCATGCGTTTCGCACGTCAGACATGAGCTGCGAAGGGGCCCGTGGGCTGCGCACGCGTGGGCTCCGTCTGTTTACGCTTCCGCACCATTCCGCCAACTTCGCACCTTTCGCACAGTATACATGTGTAGAGAGAGATCAATGGTAGCTCTGTGGATAAGATCGCGCCTTCCATACGAGAGGTCGTAGATTCGAAACTGAGTACCTTTGAATTTCTATGAGCATATTTTACCATTAACTCGGCGATACTCGTAATGGAAAACATCGTGAAGATAGTTTCTGAACGTGTAACCATAATTCAGTGGATTTGATTTTCCCTGTATAAGGATTGCGAAGATCAAACGGCATTCACCGGACTCACCAAATTTTGGGTAGGCGGATTGGTGGTAAACAGTAAAACGCATTCGGTCAGATCAGGCGCTAACGCGATGTACCGAAGATACCATACTGATACTGCCAAGATTTAATTCTGCCCCGCTTTTAGTCTGGCAAAAACATGGTACATTGTCGTCATAAACCCAAATCCGGCAAACTGTTTACATAAACTTTTTTCAAATCATCGTTTGAGGTTCAGTAACCTGATGATAATCCGCTGATGAAATGCGCGTCGATACTAGCGCGAGCGACAGCTGCTGCTGCATCACCACAAAGCAGGAACTCCGGCAGGTGAAGTTTTTATTGTATCAGTTATTGTCACGTTGGCGCCTCGCCTCCGCCGCAAATAGCTGTGTTTACAATCCGGCGACGTATAAACGCGACCGCCGCAGTCCGACCTCCTTCTCTGTTCTACGCCTGTGTTACCAGATACACGGTAATTTTGGTACGGTGAAACCATAGATGTACGGTAATTTTGACTAAAACATTGTAATTTATTTGTAATGATTTACTACCCTATGATTTTGTACGGCATTTATAACTTTGAATTTTAGTATCACGTCATGGTTTTTAAAACATTATTGTAAAACGACAAATAGTATTATAAATAATGCGTAGATCGAATTAGGATTATATTATAAAAACTATGGCAAAATAGCAGCACTTATTTTGCTGTATGCTTAACCAGGGGGATCCCTAAACCTAACATGATTTATTATAATCATCAACATCATTAGGCGCCCATTGCTGGACCTAGGCCTCCCCCAATGTTCTCCACACAGATCGGTCTTGTGATGTGCTTTGCTTCCAATGGGCTGAATGGGCTATAGCCTAGGAAGGCAGAATAATCTCGTCTTCATCTTTATGAGGGGGCCGCCCCGAGTCCGCCGGGGAGCAGTCTGTGGATAGCCCGGGGCGGTAAATCTTCAAATCCGATTCTGTTTTATATCGAAACTAAATACCGATATTTATGAGAAAGAAGTGAAAACGTTTGATTTATTAAGTAAATTGCATGGTACCTATTCAATTGGAGATAGGGAAGGCTAAAACACAGTATTTTAAATAGATCACTGTAGTTTTATACCAAATTGAGGTAACACTGCACCGGGCGATTCAGGAAGACTCTCTTCGCGCGCACGTTTTTTGTCGAATTATTAGCGTAATAAGACAAAAATACTTAGCCCAAACTATGCGTCGCGTTATGAAATGTATTAATACGAGTCTAATATTACCGCGGCGTGTGCGTGGTGAGGTGACATTACGTCAGGCTTTTAGGGCAAGCTTGCGTTCCTACAGGAATTATTGAGAACGCATAGTTGCGTAATCCCCAGTCTGCATATTTAGCTAACAATAAAATTTTACTCGTAACAAGATAATTTCTTCCTTCGTCGTCATCAGGAAACCTGCACGTCTCGGATAGTTTCTCAAAACGGTGGATACATACAAAGTTTGAAATAATTAGTCCGAACGTGTACATAACCGTGATCAAGTTGGTCTGGTTCCCTTGTCTAAGGGTTACGAAGGACAGACGATAGTCTAATAGATAGTAGTTGTGATTACCAGTCTCTCCGAATCCTAGATTATGTTCCAAGTGTACCTCGTGTGTGGGCAAACTACACTCTAAGATGAGGAAGATAATTGCTTCCTTGAAGCTATAAATTAGCATTCGACCAACTTAGTAGAAAAATGTAACTTAATAGCATAGCTTAATGAGTTACCGAAAAAGTAAACTTAAACATGTGTTTCGCTGCGTGAGTGAGGGTACCGGAGGCCCAATCCAGGGGAAAGGGGGTTAAAAGGTAAGCAGCGCACTTGTGACACCACTGGTGTTGCAGGCGTCCATTGGCGGCGGTAATCGCTTAACATCAGGTGATCCGTCTGCTCGTCTGCCACCTATATCATAAAAAAAAACTAAATAATTTATGAAGTGATGTAAACGATGAATCTGAAATACCTAGACCACACGTCGGACATGCAATAAATACTTGTAAACACATTACACTAAGGCATAATGTTTGTTTAACTCCGTTAAGATATTGCACTAAATAGCACTTGGATGCGAGATATTTAATAATGAAAATAATTATGATCTATGATGAGATCTATTTGATAAGATCAAAATTCTAGTAAACGAACCTCAAATCTTTCAAAATAAATCCAACTGTTTTCGATTATCTTCAACATTCTCGGTATTTCTTTCATCGTTAGAAAGCGAGTTATAAAATTAATCATAGTTATGGAAATATAATAGGCGATTATGAGCCGTATATATCCACGCTTCAATTACTGTAATCCTGGCGAAACGAATGATTCATAACTCAGTTTAATCGCATTATATCCCATTTATGTCAACACAAGCCGTTGATTTCCATCGCGACATCTTTATTAGATAGTATCACACCACCATTAAAGCAGTTTTCGTTACTAAAGGTCGTGTCTGCTTTTAAAAGTGTTGGTGCTTTTCTTTACAATATTCTCCTACCCGTTCCTGACTTCCGGTGGTAACTGAGCATTATTTGGTCAGTCCATCGGCTTACCGGCTAAACGATCACCCTGGAGTCTTTTTCTCAAACCCAGCTTCCCCAAGTTGTTTCGCTCTCTTTGAGCTATGTGGCCAAATTAACTGATTACTCTTTGGTAGCATGTAGTGGACAATCTGGTCATGACGCTCACTTGACTCAGAATGGAGAAGATAACTAATGTATCTTCGCCGTCCATGGTATACTTAGCATGATGAGCATAAGACTCCAGCGCCACTTCTCAAACGCGCATATTTTGTTTTGTTCTACTAATAGGATCGTTGCTTATGATGTGTTGTTTCATTTCAACGTTGCAGTTAACTGACAATTGCCATTGATGGACCAGTAACTTCTTCTTTTGGTTTAGTATATCTGAGTCCTCAGTGTTGCATGCGATACTATGAACGTAACTACGAAGTCTTAGACATTTTAACCATTCAACACCCCACGGAGACAGTTGAGTTATTGCTATTGTAATACTACGGTATTTGACTATTTTTTTTATTTTTGTAATCAAAAGACCTCTCCGTTATAGAAACATCGTTGAAAGAATTACTTGATTCTCATTAAAACTTCCTGACACATCACAACTTTAAAATCACATTATTTTGGGCAAACCCAAAACGCTCCATACAAATGGTATGGCGAGTAGCATGTGACTAGGGATTGCAATTGCTGGATCCAGCATCTTGCAATCCAGCTGGATCCAGCGCTTTTTTGAACATGAGCGATGCGGATCCCCAAACGTATCTATTCCAATTATTTGCTTTTGAATTGCCGCCATTTTCAAAACAGCGCGGAGGGCGACGCGACAGAATCAAAGAACGGTGCCTCTCCGAAGTAACTGGTACGTTAGTGTAATTGAAAACTCAAAAAAACTATGAAGAAGTTATGTTATAAAAGCCTGGCTATTATCCTGTACCAAATAAGAATGCGATGCGGCAGGAGATGAAAACTCTGCTACAACGAGTGAATATACAATAGATTGTAGAGCCGCCGGTGCGAGAAGATATTATGGATTTTATGGAGGAGGGTCTAGATAATGACGCAGAAGTGGCAGAACCTTCGCCAATGACTTTGGAGCAGGAGCTTGAAATGGAGCTCAAAAAATAGAAAGAAAACTTTAATCAAGCAAAACCTAGTACACAACTCAGAAACCTTATCTAAAATGTTATATGAGGTTAATTTAATATATTAACATATTGAGTTAGTTATTTCATTTTAAGTTGATTCTTTTGATGTAAAATGATTAAAAAAGCAAAGAAAACATTGATTATTATAAGATATCACCAAATAAGTGAAAGATTTCATAGATTTATCGTAAGAAGTAAAAAATTAATAACAAAAGGCTCAAAAATGGCGTCTTTCTATTTTCGTTCCACATTTTGCTGGATCCAGTTGGATTCAGGTCAATCCAGCAAAAATCCAGCTGGATTGAAAACGCCGCTGGATTGCTATCCCTACATGTGTCGTCAAACGCACGTATTTTGTATGGATTTCTTTTGAATTTTGTTGGGTAGCTATATCAAACTTTTATGTCAAGGGTTCTATTATAATAGTTGGTGCAAATGGGATCGGTTATTCAATGGTATAATTATTTATTAATAATTTCATACTTTTAAAATAGACTCGCCCATGAATTTTTGATTGACTATAGAACTGGCTAGACGTTATATTTTTAATTGTGAATTTTTGCTGTTGGTACATATTTACCTATATTTTGATAAAATACTAATATTTTGCTCGAGCTTAGTCAAGTACCCTATTCCCCGAGACACGGTTCCACTAGTCTCCACCAACCATTCAAAACATACCAATCGTTTCAATTTACCTAATAAGCTCATTCGCCAATTTTAGAAGCGCGGTCGAAGTTTACCCTGACCGAAGACAGGACAAAGAGCTATAAAGAAGAATAAATAAAGTGTTGGTTCACTGAGTTTTGTCCTAGCATGATTATACTCATCAGTTGGCGAGAGCGCGTCGTACGCGCTGCCAACCGCTCACTCACCCCGATGGAAACATGACAAACGATGGCGACGCAGTAGTAGACGTACTCGTGCCTCAATTTATACTACGTGATAGTAAGAAAAGAGCTTTTACCATAGAACTTCTGGGAAGTGCGCAGCGAGTAAAAAGTAAAAAAAATACTCTCTAAAGTATAGCTGCTCAGTTTCAAACATCTAAATATAAATTCTAAGTATCAATAAAACTTTGGGATTGTACGTAGCCCTCCCCTACATTCCAGGGTAATCTAAGACCGACATCAGAGAAGATGCATCTAATAATACTCCACTTAGTTGGACGGCGGGCAATAGGGCATGCAAATAATTCTTAGATGTGAAGGTGCACGTCACATTTAAAGACACTTTTCCCAATTTATGTGAGCATCATGGACAAACAAATATAAAGAAACGGAATCGTTTATTCCGAGTTTTATTTCGAGACTCGCTTTTGACGACTTGTTTACGACCGAGTAGCTTTCGTTGTTAAAGTCCCTGAGATACGACGAAAAAGAAGTCGCAATGTACGTTTTTATTTGAATGATCGTACTGAATGGAGTTATTCTGGGTACTAATCGCTGCATTCATTACGATAACAGATGTGCGACCGTAACCCATTGCAACCATTGATTGCTCTAGAATTATAGATGACTAACGATAACATTCTTTCAGGACTCAATTTTGTTACTAGTTCCTAACTGAATCAATAGATGACGCTGGGTATTGATTACATCGCGCAGGTGTTTCGTCAATTCGTATTATCTATACCTAAGCCTAGTCGTTGTCTATATAATTTTCTTATTTTCAAATAGTATAGATTACTATGTCAACGTACATTTTAGGCGATTGCACAAATGGCTTGGAGATAGTGAGTGAGGGAGGTATCACGGAAACGCTACAACTGTTGAGTGTACTCACGGGAGCGCAGCTGGTGACACCGCTACCGCCGTAGAAGAACTCCCGTTCGTACGCCACGATGGACGTGTGCCACACGCCTTCTATCTGTCGACCTGCAAACAATCATAAAAAAAATATGATTCATTACAATATCTCATACATTGATCTGATTCCGTACTAAATAGTTTACATAAGCGTGCTACGGATCATCATTATCATCATCTTAGCGTCTAATTCCGATTGTGTCCCAAGCTGGCGCTTCGGAGCCTGGGATCCGCTTTCCTACTATAATTCCTCCACGTCGCACGGTCTTTCGCATCCAGTGTAGTGAAGTTATTGGCACGCCTTACGACGTCAAGCCAAACCTTCTAAGTCTACCCCTCCTAAGCGTGCTACGGATATATCAGATAACCGAGGAAACCAAAATTATGATACCTAATCAAATACATACTCAATTACACCCAGACAAAGGACAAACACAAGTGTTCATCACATGAATTGTCGACGCACAAGATAATTATCATATGCGCCATTGAGCCAACCTATTTAATCAATCGAACGCTAGACTATTGCAAGTATTTCTATCATCGTTCGCTTTAACTTGATTGGAGTGAAGTGAAGTTAAAATCTACTAACAGGAGCGGAGCGCCAAAGGAAAAACTTTGTTCGCAGAGGAAAGTAGTACTGCATAAAGCAATATTAGTGGTCACCCATCCCAAGTCACCCAGTGAGCAATGGAAAGGACTATGCTCGGAGACTCATAGCGTAATCGTATCAGGAATGATGAGATCCGCAGGAGAACTAAGGTCAAAGACATAGCCCAAAGAATTGCATGCCTCAATTAGCAATGGGCAGGGCACATTGCCAGGAGATCAGAAGGCCAATGGGGCAGAAAGGTCCTCGAGTGGGGGCCACGTATAGGAGGTCGAAGCTATGGCAGGCCCCCATCAAGGTAGACCGACGATCTGGTGAAGGTCGCGGGAATCCCTTGGATGCGGGCGGCACAGGACCGATCTATTTGGAGATCATTGGGGGAGGGCCCTTGTCCAACAGTGAACGTTTCATTGGCTGAAATGATGAATGAACCTAAGTATGTAAGGTAGATAAGTTCTAGTTTATATAAATAAATTATTAGTGTTACGGAAATACCTATGTACCTGTTCTGTTGTATGAGAAAGTAATAAACGTATTTAATTTTTTTTATTTATGATGATCAATATTAGTGGATTTGATTTCGCTCGCCCGTCACTCGCTCCGCACTGGCACTGGTGGACAGGCAACCTTATCACTTGGTTTCTTTTAGTCCTGTGAGGCTACTTATCCTCGAACCTACAGGTGCTACACAGTTAATAACACTATCAAATGAAAGCATAATGAAAAACGTCATTCTAATACGAAGAATAATATGATTTATACTTTCATGAAGCCAATTTTAGGAATCATTTGTTACATTTTGTCGAGGGTAGTAGAACACAACGCATTGCCGATGCACAAAGGTTTTCAAAGGTTCGCAAAGTGATGTTAGGTAATATAAGAATCATTGAATTGTATAACGTATACCGAGTGTGAATTGTCTCTTGACAACTTGTTTGGATACGTCAGGACGCAGGTTTTAAGACTCTAAAACCTGCGATTTAGTTAAGAGTGGTCTCGGCAGAATCCGCAAGTTAATAAAACGGTAAACAACTGCTTTTTATTGAGTGACTGACTTTTTAGGACTTTATAAATAAATTTTACTCGACATTGGCGAATTTATCTTCAGATATAGTAGTCATATTTAATTGAAAAAAAAAACAGTAGTTATGGGAACCCGTGGACGGCAACACGCAAGGTCGTCATGAGTGTTTAATATTTGAGAGAAAGTATTTGACTGATTGTTACAAAATGTATTTAAAGATTTGTAAGTAGAACAACAAAACAGTCCTTGAAACAGATCCGGTGAGAGCGGTCGTCTGTCAATCGCGTCTGAAACTAGGTCGAGAAGAGTTAGCATCATCCTTTACAAGAAATATACAATCATTGCCTCCTCAAAAAAAAATGTGGTAGTCATGGGAACTTCGTTATGGTCTAGAGTCCGTGCCACCAAAGAAGTCACGTGGAAAGCGCACTTGAGTCGCCTTCAACATTCATAATAGGACTTTATGAGCATAGACACAAGGAATCTCAAATTTTAGTTCCGTGTTTTTAGCGGGATTTGTTTACGACTTTAAGTACGATTTCGACACGTGTTATGCCTTCTACGCTCCCTACTCTCTACAAGAAGACTCTACTACTGGAGACTCCATATAGAAACAACGCACGCAGGTTGACAATAACGGCCGACCGACAAAAAAAAAAGACGTCAAATAATGTAAGGCTTTTTGCTGAATAAACACTCTCATAACGTTAGGAAACCTTGTACCTTCTATTGATATTCGAGTTTACAGTAGTTTGGGGTTGTACAATAAAACCTATAGCTTGTAATTGTAATATCATAAAAATCACTATATAGCAGCATCATAATTTTGCCGTATAATATCCAGTCGTAACCAAAGCATTACGGCGATACATTCGTAACCATGGTAAATGCCTATTAGTTTCTCCTGTAGACGAAAGGCGTAAGAATTTCCATCATTAGTGACGATCTTTTCTAGAGCACCTTGACCTTATTTCGAAAACGAGATAAGTGCCTTGGATGTCAACATGTTCGAAATATTTTAATGGAACTAATTCAGGACAGAAAATCAGTATATTAAATGGTTTTATATAATAGTTAAAAACAACTAATAACAAGCAAAATGGCAATGATTTTAGTAGTCTATGTATACACAGTACAGTGTAGTGTATGTATATGGTCTATGTGTTTGTGAGTCCAAGATTACACCACAACTTCGAAAGAGTAGTTGTTTCCAAGTTGGTTACTAAGTTCGAGTTAGTGGAATCCTCTTTAACTAAGACAAATAAAACAAAAAATTTGGGACATTCAAATGTTAAAATTATGGGCTATAAATTACATTTAATGTTCTCTTTACACAATAACTCATGTCAGTTCTGATTTGTAGCCTTAATAGAGAACTACTATTATGTCATCATATTATTACCATTGTGCCTTTTCATTATATTAAAGTAATAAATAAAGAAATGTTGTATTGTGTGTGTTGAGCTTTGATTATCATTATTCCTTACTATTGTATCTTATATCTTAGGTAAACATAAGTTGTGATCAAAAAATAATCTTGCTCAATGTATTAACTTAACATTAATGAATTAAAAACTTACCAATAATAGAAGAGGAGAGCAGAGATGCCATGCCGTTGGTGAGGTCGTAGATGTAGAGGTCAACTGGAACACCCTCCTCCGAAGCCATGGTTCACACAACTGCACCAGAACAGAAAACTCTCTTATATATAGTTTCAAACAGTACAGTCCGGATAGTTGATTTTTTAAAAAATAAGAATAAAATTATATAATTTTTAACTCTCTGAGACTCTGAGTATTTACCAAAAAAGTTAGGGCATTTGAAAGACGTGAAATTTAAATAAGGTAAGTACTTTGGTCAAACAAGTGAATAATATGTTAATTATTAAACATTGATATGCCATATATCCATAAATATGAAGACTAAATATTTACACTATCAGACTGAGTACCTACCTACATAGGGTCAAAAAAATAAGGGTACACTAAACATTAATTAAAAATTTACCTGCTTAGTTACTATCAGGAAACAACACTAGTTATGCAATTATTTCACTTTACAATAAATCTTTATTCGCGGTCTCAATACGCAGTAATTACGAAAACGCGCATGTGCAATAATTAGCTCAAGTTAATCAGCTTTTTTTAATACAAAAACACGAAAAAGACGATGATGAGCAGCGAGTGCACCGCGTGAGTGCGAGTGCGTCCGGTGCAGCGTCCACCTGCGGCCCGAGACTGGTCCCGCGGCGCTGCAGGCGAGGCGCGCTCTCGACCCGATCAACACTACTATTAATACGACACTTGAGAGCCACCGCTCCGCTGCTCACGTCGCGCCGGGTACAACCGCTTCCGCTCCTTCCCATTTAAAATATCCTTAGATTAATAGTCATCATAACTCATGATTGATCATCCTTTTTTACACTTTTGAGGGTAACATGATGTCATTCAGAAAAACTTGCAAAACTTACATGAATTGATAGGCCGGCACACTAACGAATAAAGACAATTTTTTACAATTCTTCGCACTGCAGATATTTATAATAATGGTCTAAAATTGAGTCTGTAAAAATAGATTACTGTTTATTTATTTCAGCTGACGGTTAGATATGCATGACAAACAAATGACATTCCTATTTGACATTTGACAGACTGACTTGACGATTTATGAAAGTGACATTTTACTTTTTTTACATCTATACTTCTTGTTCATTCAAATGACATAAGTATTATTGTATCTACTAATACGTGTTTCTTTAATCAGACAGTGGCAGAGTTGTCTCGTAAGAGCAACAGCAAGCCATTTAAAAAAAAAGTATCTACTAATATAAAAAAACATTTTTGTCGATTTTTTTTTATGCTAGAGGCGACCAACGAGCAAGCGAGTCACCTGATGGAAAACAATCATCGCCACCCATTAACATCTGCGAAATCAGAGATATCGCTTTTTGAAGTTATAAGATATTTTTAGTGTTGTTTTATGGTGGGGCTTAAATTGGATCAGTTTTGTTTTCCCGAGGTTAAGTTTCAGATTATTAGAGTCTAGCCAATTAACAGTTTTGTCTAGGGTACAATTTATTTTTGTTCTAGTTCACTAGTGTTGGAGCAGGATAATAAAATTGAGACATCGTCAGCGAAAATGACATTGTGTTCGTTTAATGTGCTTGGGAGTTTGTTTATGTAAATCAGAAACAGGATGCATCCCAGGACACTAGCCTGTGGGATAGAGCCAGTAACTGAAACCCTATTGGATCGAATATGTGTAATTTTCCCTGTTTCGAAGTCTGTGTTTTTTATTTCTACGAATTGATGGCGGTTATTAAGGTAAGATTTAAACCATCTGTGAGGGGTTCCTCTAATCCCTGTTTGATATAGCCTGTCTAGAAGGATTTTGAAGCAGACTCTATCATAGGCTTTGCTCATGTCGAGAAATAGGCCCACAGCGTATTGTTTGCTATTTATTGTGTCTACAATGTTTTTTACGTACTTATATATTGCTAGGGTTGTGGAGCGGTTTTTTCTGAAACCGTTTTGATCTCGTGGAGGATATTGAACTTTTCATAGAATGAATTTAGACGTGTTATCATGGCGGTTTCAAATACTTTAGCAGAAGTTGGCAGGAGTGCTATGGGTCGATAATTATTTATATCTGTAGTTTCCCCCTTTTTGTGAATAGGTTTAACCACAGATATTTTTAGAGCTTCTGGGAAAACCCCCTCGGAAAAGGATTGGTTAACTAGCATTGTGTAGGGAGCAGTCAGCAAGTCGGCAAAACTTTTTATTAAGGTGGAAGGTATTTTCAAGTTCCCCCGTAGAGTGTTTATTTCTCGGGGATCAGCTGGGGCCAAATAGAATCTGTTTTCTACTATGTTTTCGGTCAGTGATTGCACATTAATGTCAGATGTTTCGCTGGAATTACCAATTGAAGCAAAAAATGAATTAAAAGTGTATGCGACTTGATTGGGATCGGTTATCATGATATTGCTATCCGGGGATTTAATCTTTATATTTTTATGGTTGTGTGATGATTTATTAGTTTCATTGCTTATAATTTTCCACATCATTTTAGTTTTGTTAGATAAATTTTTATACTGACGTCTATTGTTAATTTTTTTAGAAAAGTTAAAACTTTTTTTTAAATTTTGCAATATTTTTTATAGTAAAGATTTGATGAATCTTTGGACTTAAATATTAATGTTCGTAGTAATCTCTTAAAACGGCATAAAGTTTTTAGACCCTTTTTTTTTTTTTTTTTTTTGATGACCCAGTGAAAATGCACCTTATGCACGCTGAGAGGGGCTCTCCGCCGGGTTAGGTCTCTGCTAATCAGAGACCGTCCGGAGGCATACCCAATAAAAACACTGGGGTGTTGCGTTTCCATCCCTCGCCCAGGAAACACTCAGACCGGGGTGAGGACTGCCACGGGGGCTTTATCCGTCGCCCGGTCGGGGCGAAGAGGCTCGCCAGCTCGGCCTCTCTCCCACTCAACCTCCCAGGTAGCACCCACGCTGCTGGATGCAGTGCAAGCACCACCGAGAGGAGGACTGCGGGCACCCCTCCCCGCACATACACTGCTGGTTGCAGTGCAGTGCGAGTTAGGGACAAACCCGCAGGCTTTCAACTTAATAACGCGTCGCAGAAACCGACTCTGCTGGCTGCGGAGCCGGGGAAATCCGCGACGCAAACAACTCCGACCTACCACCGCAATCCGCTGGCTGCGACCTTGCGGCGCAGGTCCCCAAACATGGGCCTTGCGGCCACTGCGCCCGGAGGCGCTCCACTCTAGGGGGATGCCGACGTCAAAGCGCCCCGCCGGAAAACCGCCGCGCAACCCCCAGGTCCGAAGACAAAAATGGCGCCTGCAACCCCGCTGTGCAATGGTTTAACCCGCTTTCACGGGCCCTAGTGCACCGTCAGGGAACGACGCGAAGACGCCGGTCCTCAGACCCTCGGCGCGACAATGTAGGCCCTGTAGCGAAGTGCGCTTCAGCGCGGTCGCACGACAGGGCCGGTCCGTCGGGTGTGCATCCTTCGGCTAACAGGTAGCAATCCACGAATGAATTACTACCCGTCATTGCCCAGGAAAAACCGTGCTCCGCGGTAACCGTTTCTGCCTAATACCAACCGAAGTTGGAATCAGGACAGAACTGATTACCAGCAGGGCCACTCGAGGAGGTAGATGCACCTGAGTCCCCAAAGTTTTTAGACCCTGTGTTAAGTACTTTACTTCCGAATTGGTAGTAATTTTACCAAATTTTTTAGGTATAAAATTGTTTAGTCTTTATCAAAATTTCATTAAAAATATTAATATTAATTATCATTTACATTTTTATTACAATTGAGTGCTTCTGCCCAGTTAATATTATAAACTTCGTTTTTAAATTGATTGATATTGGAATAATTGTATATTCGTTTGTATTTATAGAAACAATTTAATTTTGTGATGAAAGGTAGAGAAATTATTATTCCACAGTGGTCGGAGAAGCCAAGGTCCTATTTGTTATCGTAAAATTCTAATGCTGTATAAGTATTTATCCCTGTTATCTTCATTACCAATCCAACTCAAATTTAAAAAATTAGGCAGTTGATTGTCAAATGTATGTCATGTCATGATTGTTATGTCAGTGTGTAGTGTTGGTATTGTGCAGTTATTTTAGTTTAGTTAAAAAATGTCAGGCGGAAAGAAAATGGTAAACTGTTTATTATTGGAAAAGTATAGTTTATAACCTAAGGATGTCAAACACAATAAAATTTATCTTTGATTACCGTCGGTAGGGCTCATAGACGTCGTTGAAAATCGCTTCCTATCGCGATATTTCAAGGCAACATTTTCAAATATTACAGCATTTTCCGTGAGATTTACGTTTACAAACAATCGTTTCCAGAGATAGTGATATATAGTATTGGTTGAGGATGTTAATAACGTGGAATGACTCGACAATTTAGTTGTGATTGGAGTAGGTGCAAGGATGAGTTTGTTGCAGACGTTGCGCGTTCAGTCGTCGGAGGGCACGGCGCGCGTGGAGGTGCTGGAGTCGGAAGTGACGGCGCAGCTGTACGAGCGCGTGTACGAGGCGCTGCGGCTCACCACGTTCGGCTTCGCGCTGCACAAGGACCGCCAGCGCAAGGAGGAGATCGCCTCCAGCAAGTCGCGGCAGCTGCGCGACTGCGGCCTGCGCCACGGAGACATGCTTTACCTGAGCCCTGTCAACGGGGCTGTGCTCTTTGATCAGCCCACTACCAGTGCTGAGGTATTGTGTACTGAGTCCTATTGGAATTCTGGAATAAATGTCATAGATATTTGTACGAAACAAATTATGACCCTTACAATTTTCAAAAAAAGAGATCAGTACATATTTAGAAATCGTTTATACATATACCTACATATTAGACTACATTTGCCAAAATATCCAATAAGATTAGACTATCTAAGTAAATCCAGCAAGGATCTAGTAGTAATAAACTACATAAACAAGGGTCATGTGAGAAATCTTGCATGTGCTAGGTGCTTACTTTGCATATAGTATTCATTAAAAAAGGTAGGTTCATTACCAATCATCATTATATCATGTTGAAATTGTCTGTCTACAGGCCATAAACAAGCCATTTGGTGAGCCGGCAGAGGCTGGTCCTTCGGCAGCACCACCAGCTTCGACACCTCGGCCCGTTGAAGTGCAGGAGGATGAAGTTGACTTACTGCTCTATCAACAGTCTGGAGCCATCCAGAGACCCAGGGATGACAAATTGTAAGAACCAATTAACTTTGTTTGATTAGGAGATAAAATCAAAGTAAAAACTATGAGGTTATATACTATGTGGGTATATAACCCTATAAGGTTGTTACATAGCCAAGCAGTCTGATTACCCAATTATTAATGAAAATAATTGAACAACTTTTTAATAAGAATTCAATAACAAAATCAAATTTTACAAAGTATACTCCAAGTAGGTTTGTTCCGCTAGTTCACCCCAGATGGACATCCCTTCTAGGTTGAAAGAAGGGGTGGTCAGAGGGAATTTTTTGAATAATTGTTCCCTGTCCACCCGGAGTGGACTAGCAGAGGGTGGACAGCGGGAATAAACCCTCCAAGTATGTAGTCATTATCATCATATCAGCTACCTATAGGATGTCCGTAGATCTACATTTTTGTGATGTACCCTTTTTGATTTAGGTAATTTAAAAATGATGTTTTTGCTTTGTATTCCAGGTGCCGACACAACTCCAAAGGCTGCTGCGTGCACTGCTCACCGCTGGAGCCGTGGGACGAAGGCTACCTCAAAGAACACAACATCAAGCATCTGTCGTTTCATTCCTACCTGCGCAAGATCACATCTGGAAAATTTATTTCTTTGGATGACCTTTCATGCAAAATTAAACCAGGTAATTTGTCAAATAATTCTTCATTCAGAATAGAAATACTAAAGTAAAATAAGACTGGCCAGATGGCACACTTAGTACTGACTATGCCTCATATCCTAAAGGTTTGATTCCTACCCTGGACAAACATTTGTATGATAAACATTTATGCTTGTTCAGTATCACAGTTTTTTTTTACCACTTATATCGCTGTTTCGCTTATTTTGTCGATGTAATGTGCTAAATCGACTTTATTCATGATATTTAGTATAAGATTTTCGTGAAGTAAACGATAAAAAAAATGTATTCGTAATTCATCTGTTGTTTGATATCCAAAACACAAGTGTATAGGCTATTTGGTACAGAATCTGGTTAATGGATGAGATGTTTTTTGAATAATGTGTTGTGTTGTTGCAGGGTGCAAGGAGCACCCGCCGTGGCCGCGCGGCATCTGCTCCAAGTGCCAGCCCGGCGCCGTCACGCTCAACCGCCAGGTGTACCGCCACGTGGACAACGTGGTGCTGGAGCACCCCGCCATCGTGGAGCGCTTCCTGTCCTACTGGCGCGCCACCACGCACCAGCGCATCGGCTTCCTCTACGGCCAGTACGAGCCGCATCCCGACGTGCCGTTGGGTGAGTATCGTACCCGCTCACACCTAGTTTCATAGGGATTTAAAGGAACGCGACAAAATATCCAATGAGATATCAATGGCTCTCCATTAGTGTGTGTCGATGATGTCATGATTATGTGAGGTTTTATGCGAAGTGTTTTTGGCCAAGTTTCAAAAGTGTGTGCGCTTTTACAATTGGAAATTTGATAGATGGAGTTAGAGTTTGCGCCACCAAGGAAGTCCTTCGATAAGCGTGCTTCAGTCGCCATCAGCATTCAAATTTGAGTTTTATGCCTGTAGACACAAAAAGTTAAAATTTTAGCTGTTTTGTCGCGAGACTTTTTTGCTTGGCGCGAACTCATCAATGTCAGTTCTGAGTTTTATCGCTTTAGATCGAATGTTCGAAGTTCGAAGCCGGCCTAGCGTTGATGGTGGTGTGTCTGGCAGGCATCCGCGCGCGCGTGGCGGCGATATACGAGCCGCCGCAGACGTCGACGCGCGACAGCGTGACGCTGCTGGAGGACGCGCAGCAGGGCGTGCTGGACGACATCGCGCGGCGCCTGGGCCTGCGCCGCGTGGGCTGGGTGTTCACCGACCTGCTGCCCGACTGCCCGCGCGGCAGCGTGCGCCACGTGCGGTGAGACCTAACGCTACTGTCACACATCGCGCGGCGCCTGGGCCTGCGCCGCGTGGGCTGGGTGTTCACCGACCTGCTGCCCGACTGCCCGCGCGGCAGCGTGCGCCACGTGCGGTGAGACCTAACGCTACTGTCACACATCGAATCAAAAATCTCTATAATCTATTTAAGACCAGAGAGAGACAAGATCTAAAGGAATTCAATACCAAAAAACTACGGCAGATACGTCACTATCAAATCTATCAATGTCACTTATGTCATAGTCAAATCAAGTTTTCAGATTTGGTCAACCTTTTTGGTATATGCTTCTTTTCTTAGTATAGGCAGGCACAATTCATGATGAGGATTTTCTCAAAAAAATAGAAAATTAATTACTAACTATATTTTCAACTCAACCAACATTGACAAAATTTTATTGTAAAGACTTAAACAAATTGAATCACCCATGAACACCCACGAAAGTGTGGCTTAGTATTAAGATATTATGGAAAAGTTTTTACTTAATTCTTTTTTATTTTTGATGTTTTGACAAAGTGGGTAGTCATCAGTCGAAAGTCCAGTTACCTACTCAATAAACCAGTTTTATCGACCTATGGATTCTGCCGAGACTACTTAACAAAATCGCAGGTTTTAAGACTCTCATAGGTCCTAGCAAGTTGTTCACGTAACAACTCATTAATTACATAATAGTAGTGTTTAAAACGATGTAATTCAAAGATTCTTAATATAAATATCACTGCGGCACCTCACTGCACGAAACAACAACATGTGAGTTCAAATGTTGTTTGTTTATAGCCTTTTATTCCGAAATACAGATACAAATACATTTTACATTTATATTTTACATTAAATTAAGTCTCTAATCTCGTAGTGCCTGTTGGCAAAGGCCTCCTCCAGCTCCCTCCAGTGTTCCCTGTCCCATGCCACTCTGGTCCATCTTGGTCCTGCAGTATACCTCAGGTCATCCTCCCATCTCCTGATCGGTCTGCCTCTGCTTCTCTTACCTTCCCTTGGGTACCAGGTTGTCACTATACCACTCCATTTTTCCAGCTTACTTCTCAGCGAATGTCCGGTCCATCTCCATTTTTGGGTGTCAATCTTGTGGGATATTTCAGTTATTCTTGTTTTGGCTCGTATGTCTGCGCATCTTACTCTGTCCCTTAGCTTGATATCCAACATGCTCCTTTCCATTCGACGCTGACATTTGCCAAGCTTTTCTCTCTGAGATTTGGTAAGTGCCTATGTTTCACACCCGTAGGTCAGACATGGTAGGATGCAGGAGTTGAAGACTTTTCTCTTTATGTCCATGCTCATGTCCCGGCTTTTCATAATAAATTTTAGAGACCAGTACTTTCTCCATCCAACTGCTACTCTCTTGTTCACTTCTTTTTCCAAATGTTATTAACACATGAAGGGACACAAGCGTATTACCAACTTTTTTACCAAACATTACAGATGATCAAGTTTTTATTAAAGCGTCTTGTATTTATGTAAAAATAAGTCGATAAAACTAGTTCTTTAAATTATAGAATCATAATTACCAATAAATAAATTATGTCAGCGCATGTTTGTAGAAAATAGGATATATACTATTGTACGATCATTTTATAGCAGTAGCAACATTGTAGTAGCTTTTTTGGTCTTGAATTCCAGTTTCGGGTATAGTGATGGTGATTAAGCCTAATCCCATCATAGTAGCGATAACTTGATTTCTATGATGGAGGCCTTTGCCCTGCAGTGGGACAGTTTATAGGCTGATTAAGAAAAAAACAAATTATGATTACAGTGACAGTATGACATACAATGCTTATAATCAATATCGTTTACATAAATCGTTAAAGTAAAATTATGAAATGAAATTATACATTAGAGGACAGGCGAAGAGATAAACATGTCCATGTAAACTTGACGACCCGTTTGGAACAATGGTAGTGAACGCTGCCTCTGTTGCAAGGGTTTGCGGGTTTGATCCCCGTACAGTACAAACATTAGTGTGCATGAACATATCTGTTGTGTGTCAACATATCTGGTGTATTGGTCTGGGTGTTATCTATGTATTATAATAGTATATATTTGTAATCCCACTGTTGATTCTGATATCAGTAACACAGGTGCTTGAACTACCTATCTCGGAGTCAGATCAATGTATGTGATGTTGTGAAATATTTATGTCCAGGAAATCCTAATTTGTATATAAATATGAGCATGCTTAATGAACAATATGAGCATGCTTAATGAACTGTCCACATTTGCTATCAATTAGCATGCTATTATGCATTTATTATCATGCTTAAAAATAAGCCAACCTGTTTACATGTGCTAAAGCATTCCCCTACACTCCCCCTTCCACCCGCACTGCAAGTAGCATGCTCTAAAATCGACCGGCGTGCGATTTTTGTGCATGCTCAAAATTAGCATGCTTATAATTAGCATGCTTATTCGTAGCATGTTCGTCCACATATGCTACGAAATAGCACTTGCTCAAAAGTAGCATGCTTTAAGCTTGTGTAACAGTACCTTACCTCCTTGATCGTGACAGCAATAAATACTGTGACTATGACCGCGACACGCACGACCCAATGAAAGGGAGGAGAAACTGCGATTCGGTGGTAAAGCCCTTCATGTGATGTTACAGCATATTATGAAATGAGGGCTATTGGGTGTGGAAAATCCGCTAGATGGCGTACTGTTGGACTGAGTTCCAACTTCAACGGCATCGGTTACTTCGTTCATCAAATTGTCTTTTTGACATAATCGTTCAACAATAACCATGACATTGTAGAGTCCACGCCACCAAAGCACTTCCTTGAATAGCGCGCATTAGTAACTAACAATATGATAATTTGAGTTTTATGAACATAGGCACAAGTAATCTAAAATTTAAGTTCCGTGTTTTACTTCGGATCATCAAATATATTTTTTTGCGGTCGTGGAGCAGACTCTCGATGAACCTCAGTCCTATAGTATGCCATCTAGCGGGTTTTTCACACGGGTTAGCCCCATTCCAGCTCACGCTAACCGATATCTCATTTGCAAAAACCTGCTATCTGCCTCTAAACTATAAAATGAAAACATGATTTACGGCAATAGTAAACTGTGGTGTTGTTGCAGAGGCGTGGACACGCACTTCCTGTCGGCGCAGGAGTGCGTGACGGCGGGGCACTTCCAGAACCTGCACCCGAACGCGTGCCGCCACGCCTCCAGCGGCTACTTCGGCTCCAAGTTCGTCACCGTCTGCATCACAGGTGCACCACCAGCCTACTTGGTTTTTTTTTTTATTTCGTTTCGCATAGTTTCTGGTGCGTAAGGTTCTGCCCTCTCACTATACGATCTTCTGAAGAAATTATGCACGTAGGTCGTTATTTTTTTCACTAGACGCAAGCATTACATTAAGATCATTGTTGACGGTTTCTTGCTCGGATTCGGAGACCGTGAACGCTGGTGTCCCTCAGGGCTGTGTGCTAGCAACGCCGTTTCTTCTACATATCAATGATAAGTATGTTGTCTCATAGCAATATTTATTGTTATGCAGATGATAGTACTGGAGATGCACTATACACCGGACGTGCAAATATTACCCCTGAAAACATAATTGAGAACCGGAACTCACTTGTATCTGTAGTCGAACAATGATTCCAAGTTTTTTTTATTAAATGTTTCTGGTAAAGTACAAAAGTTCGATTATCAATCTGTGATATTTTGGAAAGTTTTAAAGTAGAAGCAAAGCAGCTCCTTTGCCATTTTTTTTGTGATTGAGAAAGCTTTCGATGGCATATCAAATTAAAAGTGAGTCATGAAACCTTTTAGAATAATGATAGTGAATTTGAGTGACATTGGAGTCTGATTACTCTACAAATGGCTCCAATTTTGAGAATTTCTAGGCGAATTTGTCGTAATTTTGGCGATGTCCTTAAATAGTAAGTTACTGACGCTCGGTTACTGCCCCTGCGCAGGCGACAGCAACAAGCAGGTGCACATGGAGGGCTACCAGGTGTCGGGGCAGTGCCAGGCGCTGGTGCGCGACGACATCCTGCTGCCCACGCGCGACGCGCCCGAGCTCGGCTACATCCGCGACTCCTCGCCGCAGCAGTACGTGCCCGACGTCTACTACAAGGTGAGGGCTGCGCGAGAGGGGCTGACACGAACATTCAAGGAATTCATAACGTAATAATTGTAGCGCACCCACCCTATACTTACGTCACCTTTTACGAATGATAGAGGGAGCTCTTAAATTTTCATACTAATTGCTTACGAAACGCATACGCTACAATTCTTCGATAAGTTCGTGCTAGCCCTTCAGGTGTCGGAGCACTTGGGTGCCTCTACCGCAAAATAATAATACACAGAAAGTCGACTCTAGTTGACCTTGATAACAAATAGTTCGTTATAAAAATCGATTTTTCTTCTAGATAGAAGACACTTACGTTGCCCCTAAATTCAGTGAAAATCCTCTATAATTACCCCCTCCTAATCCCCCAAAAACGAGGGACCCACCACTTTTAGTTAGCCGAATAAAAATTAAAATCTGAAATTTAAACTTAAAAATAAATTCACTAAAAATTATACCGAAGTCCATAAAAATTTAGGCCAAACTTCAAAATTCCTGGATGACGAGGCTGCAGAGAGCAGGCAGCAGTGGAGTTGAAAGTTCGTACCGACATCCGCCCAGTTCTTCGACAGCTCACCGACATAGCAACAGACTGGTCTCAGCCTCAGGCACCGGAAATCCTCCGCAACATGGTTCAGGATGCTCTCCACCAGGAGATGCGTGTCCGCGAGGAAATTATGGAGTCTCGGGCAGAATTCGTTGCCGCGCATTTTGAAACAACCCTCCATTATACCCGCTTTGCACAGCACTTTCGCCGAGATAGCAGCGCTACCCCCCGCTAAACTACAGAAACCGCCCAACACACCTCGCCCCGCAGTATTATCAGAGCTATTGACCAGAGAGGAGAATTGATTGAAATTTGAACACTTTTGAAATCGCTTTACATTGAAATTATCACTAAAGCACATATACTTTCATATTTATAGGCCTCTGAAGTTAGTATGTTTGTATGAAATTTAGGTCCTAAGTCGATTTGGTTGCTCGCGAGTGTAGCTGAGATTACTGTAAGCGCGCATGTATGTGTGCGTAGCATGTTGAGTTAGCGATGTAGGTAGCCATCCTTCTGTGTATTATTATTTTTTGTCCCCAGGCACAGCTTACTACCGTTGTTGAATGATGTTGAGACCGACTACCGACGACAGTTCGACAAAAAATATTTCCGCCGAAAAATTACATATAGGGTGTACATCCCTTTAACCACGTGATCTACCAACCATTCTGAACAATATTTATTCTACAACTTTTCATAATTCCACTTAAAATTTTTCGACTCCCTGTACAAAATGACGTTACCTGCCCGAGTTTGTATGAAAAGTTATTTTTTTTATTCGATTTTCCAAAAGTCATAGAACAAATGTTGTTCAGAATGGTTGGTAGAACACGTTGTTAAAGGGATGTAAATGTTCACAGATACACCATGTATTAGTAAGTGCCAAAATGTCACAAGTGACACTTCTTGAAGACAACAATATAGTTCCAGTTATTGCCATCGGTCAAAACAGATTTGTCTCACTGTACTTACGGGACACGTCACCGAGAAAACTAGGCTTTCCCATGCTCAGCAGATGTCTCCAGTGGGGAGTCCCCACTATAGATAGATTACAATGTTGGTGTACAACGGGAGGACAATTTTAACTCCAACAAAGGTACAAACAGTTGCTGCTAAAGATTTTTTTTTCGCATAACTATACCTAAGTAAAAAGAAAGAAAAAAGAAAAGAAAGAAAAAAATATTATTTTGGACATCACAACACTACATACGAGTACAACATTAGTTGCAAAAGAACAAACAAACAAAAAGAAAAACAAAATAGATACAGAAAATAAAAACAAAAGAAAACAAAGGAAAAACAAAATAATGAGTACTAATAACCAGGCGTGCAAATAATATATTGTGTGTTGTGACCTCCAACATAAATGGCCCCCACTCAGCCTATGTCATGACCCTGAAAAAGGTCATGACGCTGATTTTCAGTAGGGCCAGCTGAGTGAGTGCCACGGACGTCAGCCTACTAGTACAGTACTATTATCAAAGAACTATAGTTATCAAAGAACTATAGTTATAACAATTAAATTACGATAAAATAATTCTCACAACATTTCATACATTGACCTGATTCCGTACTAAGTAGCGTAAGCACTTGTATTACAGATATCAGACAACAGAGGAACACAAATATATACTTAAATACATATAATACACCCAGACACTGAACAAACACAAGTGTTCATCGCACGAATGTTTGTCCAGGATGGAAATCGAACCCACTACCTTTGGCGTAAGAGGCAGGGTCACTACCAATTGCGCCATCCGGTCAGTATATTATCTAATTTATATCTGAATCATCATCAGCCTATCGCAGTCCACTGCTGGACGTAGGCCTCTCCAATTGTTCGCCACCGTGATTTATCCATGGCTTCTCGCATCCAGCTCTTGCCAGCCATCCTGCGCAGATCGTCTCTCCACCTAGTCAGAGGGCGCCCTGCATTACGTTTGCCAAGGCGCGGTCTCCACTCTAGAACTCGTTTACCCCATCGGTTGTCGGTTCTGCGGCTAATATGGCCATCCCACTGCCACTTAAGCTTTCTAATCCGGTGAGCCGGTGACCGAGGTGTCGATGACCTTGGTCGAATCCGAAATTAGGTGATCTGCCGGATCACCTCATTTCGGATTTGATTTCGGAGAGAGACGCCTAGCATTGCACGTTCCATAGCCCGCTGAGCGACCATTAACTTGTGGACCAGCCGTACCGTAAGTGTCCACGTTTCGTTATATGTCAAAATAGTGGTTTCTACCTAATTGCAAAGTCTGCCCGAGGTATACGTATTTTTGAACAGCTTAGAGGACGGCACCGTGAATTGCAATCGGTTCCGGTAGAACATGTTCATGGAACATGACCTTGGTTTTGTCCAAGTTCATCCGTAGGCCGATGCATTTAGAAGAGTCAGTCAGGTCATTCAGCATCTTTTGTAGATCCTGCAGCGTTTCTGCCATTATGACGATGTCGCCTGCAAATCGCAGGTGAGAGATGTATTCGCCACTGATGTTGATGCCACGTCTCTTCCATTCAGCGTCTTGAACATATCCTCCATTGCATTTGTGAACAAGTTCGGGGAGATGACGTCCCCTTGTCTCACTCCTCGATGCAATGGTATAGGATTTGTTTGCTGATTCTGTACTTGGACGGATATAGTAGCGGCATCACAGAGACATCTCGTCGCCAATCGACTTGGCATCGCTGCAGGGACTCCAGAACAGACCAGATTTCAACCGAGTCAAAGGCCTTCTCATAATCCACAAACGCTAGACAGTATAATCTGCCGCACTGCGTGGATGTGATCTATGGTGCCGTATCGCTCCGAAACCCAGCCTGTTCCGGTGTTTGGAATTCGTCGAGTCTCCGCGCAAGACGGTTCGTGATCACTCTTGAAAACAGCTTATAGACGTGGCTTAGAAGGGAAATGGGTCGATAGTTCTTCAAGAGGGTTTTGACCCCTTTTTTGAAGAACAGGACGACCACACTCTTACTCCACGCCTCCGGAGTTCTCCCTTCGAAGAGGACATCGTTAAATAGCTTTTGGAGTTCCCTCAGTACGGGTAATCCTCCAGCTTTCAACAACTCTGTTGTAACGCCATCCTCTCCATTTTCCAAGAGCAATCTCGATTTCGCCAATGCTGACTTCTGGCAAGTCTTCGGCGAAATGGCGTTTTAAAGTGGCCCTAGATTCCTCCTTTTCGGGATCAGGTCGAGATGCATGCGAACCGTATAGTCGGCCATAGAAGTCTTCCACTTCTCGAAGGATCGCCGACTTTCAACCGAACAACAACTTCTCCACGTGGTGTGGTCAGTTTGGTCAGGTGGCTTCTTCCGAGAGATTGTACGACAACCTTCGACCCCCGATTCTGCTCGATAGCTCTTTTAATCGAGAGAGTATTGGAGCACCGAAGGTCGCGTCACACAAGTTTACTGATCTCCCGGTTTTGAGTCCGTTTTCCTGACGAAGTGGACGGTGGTTGCTTACGTCGTTGTCTCATTAGCCCCAAGGTCTCTTCAGAGAGTTTTGACTTCCTACCTTTGCGCTGCATGTAACAAAATCTCGTGCCTTCTTCCCTGACGACTCGAACCACATTTCTGGTCAACATCCGTTGTGGTTTCCACGGGATTGAATCGGTTTTCTAGGTTTAACTGAAACTTTTCAGATCCTTTCATGGTTTGAAGTAGATTATGCCGGAGTCTTGACCTCATCAAGCGGACTCGTTCTTCTTTAATGTCGATATTCGGAGTGCCTCGGACAAGTCTGTGATCGCTACCGGTGTTGAACCTGTTGATCACGGAGACATCTCTGAATATATGCCGCTGGCCGCCATGATGAAGTCGATCTCGTTTTTAGTCATAGTATCGGGGTTCTGCCACGTCTACTTCCTTTGGGGCTGCTTCTTGAAGAAAGAGTTCATCACAAAGAGCCCCTCTCGTTCGAGGAAGTTGACAAGCATCCGCCCCCTATGATTCCTAACTGCAAATCCAAGGGATCCTACTACCGATTCGTTGCAATTCTGTACTCCCACTTTGGGTTTTGGAGGTGAAGTGGAGGGCCCTCGATATGTCATTTTAAACAAAGTAGGAAGAAGACTGTATAGTACAATTTGTAAATACTTAAGTATAATTTGATTATTTTACCAAACGTGACCCTTAGCTGTAGTAACTTCTTACATCCTGGTAGCTTACAATGAACCCGTCCCGCAACGAACGAGAATATACCTATCGCATCCAAGTATCTGTGGTAGAGCCCAGCCCGGAGTGATACCACGGCCTCACAGAAAACCGGCGCCGTGAAGCAACACTGTGCTATGTTGCGTGAGTGAGGGTACCGGTGGCCCAATCCGGGAGAAAGAGGGGTTTAAAGGTTGGCAGCGCACTTGTGACTCCACTGGTGACGCGGGTGTCCATGGGCGTCGGCAATCGCTTACCATCAGGTCATCCGTCTACTCGTCTGCCACCTATCACATAAAAAAAAATCAGAGACATACAGCGCGTGTAAAAGGGAGGTAAACTCTGATCTGGTCGTAAGGTCAGGCTCGTTGTAGTAGGCCACCAGGTTCTGACACTGTAGAGCCATTTGGCTCATTTGCCTATGGACGAGGCTATAATAAAATGTACCCCCTGCTTACGTTACCTAATGGACAACATTTCAAAATTGCTAAGCTCTGAAACAAAAAATACCAATTCTTTGTTTACTTTTCCGCTGCTCGAATATATATTTATTCATTTTTTATATTGCTTTTTTACTGAGAAAAAAATTAAAAACTAAAAAACGTAAGATGACGTCATCGGACGGCAGAATGTAAAATATTTCTTTGCTTAGCACATTATAGTTTTAAATTTACGAAATGCCAAACCCATGACATGTAACTGTAAAAAAAAAGACAACTTGTCTACGTTGAATGTATGAATGACGTTGACAATGTTGACACTAGTATTATTTACCTTTGACAGTAGGTAGTACCATTTTTTTTATCAAAACAATGATAAGCAAAGGAATATCGCTGTATTCAGCCGTCCGATAACGTCATTTGGCGCTTACGTCTATTTAGAATAAAAAGAATTTCAATAATTATTTTATGCATGAAAATGGACAAATTTTGAAAAAAGAAAAAATATGGGTCTGTTCATTTTATGTCTATTTTCATATAAAAAATCAATATGGACATGTTAAAAATATGAAATGTTGTCCATTGCAAAAAACATTATACATCGGCATTGTTTATGTAATAAATACATTGAAAAAATGTGTGAAATCATTAATCTGCGCAGTCATTTTGTTGTATTGATTTCGGTATCCTGCGTTTGTTGTTAGGTTATCGGCTCCTTGCGTTTTGTTGATTGGATTGTGTCAAATTGTGTTTCAATCAAACAGAGCTTTTTATTGTATTTGATTCAATATCTGGATTGATTTTGTAATGGAATTTAACAATAAAATCGCTAGATTGGAGACCACAGAGCACGATAGATTGGCTATCGCCATCGCGTACTTGTGGAACGGAGTATGGTCAAATGTCGGGACACGCTCCCCCGACGCTATCAGTACGCTACTGCATATAATTGCGCGCACATCTCCGTTAAAAACTCATTTTTACGCATATAGACGGTTTGTTCTATGCGTATGGGTACAAATCCAAGTCAGTCAGTGAGTTTACCAAACGGTGGAATTAATTTTCACTGATTTCCTTTTTCATATAAAAAACAAAACAAAAATTTATGAAATATATTCCTACTTCCTACTATGCGGTTTTTCTTATGACGCGCAGCAATTAATACAAAACGAACTCGCTTCAAAATTCTTGCGCTGTGGCTCGTCTCCGGCCGGCCCGAATAGTGATTTCCGATTCATTGACTTGCTTATCGATGCTTGTATGACTGAATTTAATAAAAAAAATTCTGCGAAAAAAAAACTGCCTTCAAAAACCACGAACTGAAAAGTGTAAAATAATATTTTTATCTCTTTATACACTTCAAATAGGTATAGTCGGCGCCCAATTGCTATCTTGTAATTGAATACAACATTCAAATATTCTACAGAGATTAGGCACCGACTTCGGTAAAACCTTTTCTCGAGTGTACTGTTATAAAATATTACCTATTTGAGGTGTATAAAGTGATAAAAATATTATTTTACACTTTTCAGTTCGAGGTTTTTGAAGGCGGTTTTTTTTCGCAGAAAAATTTTTTTCAAGCCTTTTCGTGTCTCATTTATTGGCAAAAACGAGACACTAAAAAGACCTTATTAAAATTTGAGGGTTCTCATTTTTTTTAGCAACCCCGTTCCCTCCCTTCCCCCTTCCACCCCCGCCAAATAACTAACAAAGTAATTGTGAGTATAGTATTGAAAGAGTTATCCTTTAACTCCTTACCGTTAAGGAGTTGACCTTCCATCATCAGCAGAGCCACAAAATAAATATAATCAGTCGTATACACTGGTACAGTTTTGAAAAAAAATACAGAAACATTACGTGTGCCTTTAAAATTTGAGAGTTTTATATTTTGGCTTTATAAGTTTAAGTTAAGATACGATAAGAATCAATTTATTGACCACAACACATTATATATTGAACAAAGCCGAGAAAACAAGGTACAGAGACAAAAAGTTGCGGCCAACAAGGCTCAGCCTCAGCATGTGCTGCAACTGCTGCACACAGCAGCTACAGCGCTGGTTTTCAGGCTGGACCTTGAAGTTGATTTCGATGAAACTTGGTTTGTGTGTGTTTTCGTGTTTTCATGCATTTTTCATTCGAGGCACAATGAGCTAGGTAACTCCCAAGAACAACTCGATCGCCCAAGTACTTACTAGCTATTAGAGAGTAGGTAAATGTAAACAAAATGGTTTCATACAGTTAGGATGTGTATATTCGATGAAATTTGACAAACTAGTAGACTGTGGTAACTGATATGTGGCTTCCTGAACATGGGCGACCATACTTTGCTTTGTATTTGCTAAATCGTGTTTTTATGCAAAAAAACACATAACTTATCCTACATTTCATACATTAGACAAAATAAGAATATTAGAGATGGGTCGATTAGGTTACCACTCGGTACTCGGTGTACTCGGCAGTTTATTGATACTCGGTAGTAACTCGGTCATTTTTTTAGTGACACAGTATACTGGCTCTCATCAGTCTGATAGTAAGCAAGAGGAGTGCCCAGATAGATTTGGAAAATCTAGAGGTGCATGCTCGGATTCGAACCATGACCCCCGTATGGAAAGCGCGTTATTATCCACTGAGCTAATATCGCTCGTCGATTTACATAATATTTTATAAAGCATGCATTCATTTGAAACACCAATTGCAAACTGGTGTCGCGGGTGTCCATGGGCGGCGGCAATCATCAGGTGATCCGTCTGCTCGTCTGCCACCTATGACATAAAAAAACACAAATATGAGAGAAAATAATCATTTTTGTAATTCTGGTAGTTTTAAACTTTCATGATCACTAATGTTAGAATAGTTTTTAGCGAATCGCTACCATGTTTGTGTTCGGCACGGTTGCAATGCAAGTGGTCACGGTGTTAGCATTCAGCAGTGCTAAAATATCGGAAACTCAAAAATAAGGTAACAATATGGTAACAGTCTCGTAAAAAATACTTATACTTACTGAAAACAGAGGAAGTTTTTGTGTCCCAAAACTGAACCGAGTAAACTCTGTACTCGGTAACTCGGTAAAAGTAGTATTCGGCGCATCTCTAAAGAATATACTGTATTTATGGTTAACCGAGGTTACCGAAAACAAGACCAAAATAATTTAATTTTACACAATTGATGAGACACTTACAAAAAGTTTTATTAATAGAAGATTCAATCTCTCGAATTTATTTATCAGTGTAGTCTTCCATAAAACTATCGATAGGTAACATTACCTAACGGTGATGACAGTGATCGTGTAAGGAAGGGGTGGCGAATAAAACCCAAGCGTTGCTGCTCCATAGAGTTGTTTATTGATCACGAATTCGCTTCGGACTTGTGTACACGCGTACACGTAACATCAACAAGGCGTTCCACCCACATAGACTATATAGAGAAATAAAACGCGCTACGATATAATATGAATATAGTCAACACGAAGTAACACGCTCGACAGGGCCCAGCGAAGTGAACTCTGCTAATAGACAAAATAATTAACGATACCCGAGACGCTCCTACCCCTACCGGCCTACCTTACATCACAGTCTTGTAAAACTTCCACAAAATTGTTATAATAATTCGTCTTACTTTTCGCGTATTCTCGAGAGGTAACGTTTGTTGTAAATATAATATTTTATAGTAAATACTCTTAAATAACGTCGATATAACGAACGACCATTAGCTATTATACGCCGAGCCCCGACCGGAGGCACCCGGCCGGGGCTTTCTATAATATATCATCTATAATATTCAACATTTATATTGACACACATATGATCGAAACGCACGATTAGTAACTTACAGTCTAAGCCGCCTTGTGGGCGCGGCCGCGACCACCGACCGATCCGACTACCACCACCGACGAAAAGCGCCGCGCCGCTTGCCGCGTCTAATAACAAAAATATATATCCATTTGTACACGATACGATACCGCTCTAGGCCTACCACACGAGTAACAGAACGCGAAGACCTCGGACGAGCGAGAGCATCCCTGTAGCCGCCTGCGCCGAGCCTGGCCCGGCGCGCTAACGTCGCGTAAATACTTCCAAATGTCTACACGTATAAAAATATATCGAGGCGCGAACCGCACGCGAAGGAAATAACGCTTGGTCCGACGGAGTAAGGTACGAGAGTCGCAGGAACGATATGCGAGAGCGAGGGGCGAGAGCGACAGAGCCGAAGAGAGGCGGGGAGGGGCGGGGACACTAGTTGAGCTTACCGCAGCTGGCGATAACGATGGAGCTGTGCGGCTTGCCGGCGCTGTCGCCCGTGCGCGACAGCCGGTCCACCAGCTCCAGCCCCTCCACCACGCTCGCGAAGATGCCGGTGAAGCCGCGCATCTCGCGCAGCACGATCCGGAACTGCGAGCCCACCAGCCCCAGGTTGTCGTGGCGCTTCTGCGAGCGACGCATGCCCACCGCGCCGCGCACCGCCGCCAGCTGCGTGTCGTCCGGCATGAAGTAGCTCTCCTCGAACGCCGAGCGTCCGCCGCGCCCGTTGTTCAGCTCGAAGTCGCCCGTGATCACGCTCTCGTTCTCCCAGCACTGAAACACGGTGCAGCCGCGGTAGCCCACCCCCAGCTCGCCCGTCGCCAGCACGGCGAAGTTGCGCGCCATGCGCGGCGCCAGGTCCGCGCGCACCTCCACCACCACGCGGCCCACGCCGGCGCCGTTCACCTCCAGCTCGAAGTAGAACAGCGGATGCGAGGCCAGCGGCGGCGCGGGCGCGGGCGAGGGCGCGCGGGGCGTGGGCGGCGAGGCGCTGGCCTCCGGCTCGTCGGGCCAGGGCCGCGAGTACAGCTGCGCCGCGCAGTAGTTGGCCAGGAACAGCAGCGGGTCGCGCGGCTCCGGCGGCGCCGCGTCGGGCTCGGGCGCGGCCAGCGCGCGACGCAGTAGCTCGGCATCCAGCGGGCGCGCCGCCGCGAGCACGGCGTCGTCCAGGCGGCAGCGCAGCGCCAGCGCGTGCAGGCGCGCGCGCAGCCTGTCGCGCTCCGCCGCCGCCGCCGCCAGCGACGCGCCCGCGTCCGGCGAGCCCGGCACCAGCACGGGCGCGCTCAGCTCGGCCTCGAGGCGCAGCTTGAGCGCGGTGGCGGCGTCGAGCGCGCGCAGCAGGAAGTCGCGCTGGCGCTGCGCCAGGCGGCGCA
Organism: Marasmia exigua; assembly: GCA_019059595.1. Taxonomy (NCBI): domain Eukaryota; kingdom Metazoa; phylum Arthropoda; class Insecta; order Lepidoptera; family Crambidae; genus Marasmia; species Marasmia exigua. The sequence goes on from CM032469.1 coordinate 28,019,251, forward strand.
GGTCGTGCAGCAGCTCGCGCGTGTCCTGCGCCAGCAGCGCGCGCGCCTCGGGCTCGCGGCGCAGCGGGTGCGCGGCGTGCGCGGGGCAGGCGCGGCAGGCGCGCACGCCGCACGCGCAGCACCACAGCGCGGGCAGCGCGTGCGCGGCGCAGGCGGGCGCGGGCGGCGGCGAGGGCGGCGCGGGCGCGTGCAGGCGGCGCGCCAGGGCCAGCACGGGCCCGTGCGTGGGCAGGCGCTCGGGCCGGCCGTCGGGCAGCTCGGTGCGCTTCCAGCAGTGCGCGCAGTACACCTCGCGGCCGCGGCCGAGCACGGTGCGCGCGCACGCGAGGCAGAAGTGGTGCTTGCACGCGAGCAGCTTGGGCGGCCGCTCGGCCTCGTCGAAGGGCCGGCGGCAGCGCGGGCACAGCGTGAGCTCCTCGATCTCGCCGAGCGGGGAGTGCGCCATGGCTGGCGGGCGCTGGGCGCGGGTCACGGTGTCGGGCGCCGACGCGCTCACATCGTAGGGCACGCGGCCGGTCCGGGCCCGGGGCGCGACGGGATCACTTAACTAGACTTACAGTTACGAAATTTCTCGGTCGTGCCACATCATTTTACGTTTTGTGTACACACGCCATGTTGTTTCTCGCTTCCGCGACGCACTTCGCATCGGTCGATCAACAGATTACTTCCCGCCGATGTAACCTCGTACCCGCGGCGATTCTTGATGTGTGTCTTCCAATCTACAAGTAACTCATTTTTGTTCATTTAAAACGCAAAATTTTGACTACAAAATTCGTTTTGCCATTTATAAAAGCCACCACAGACCAAAAAATTCTATAGATTTTAATTGTCTGGATCGTCTTGATAACAATAATTACGTCAAAGACAAGTTACGCGCAAGACAATAAAATACAAGAATAACGAGTATATACTACGCTTGCGGTTATCTAAAAGTGGCTTCCTTATGAGAGAAGCTTGTAGACGATGCCATGTAGTGGCCGCCGGTACAAAGTCAGCGCGACGGCGCTTGGTCCGCGGCGACTTCGCGCGGGTCGTGACGTGCCCGATAATGCCGCCCGCCCGTGCGCGCTATCAGCCCACGCTAGGGCTGCCACTCGGTCACGCCGGAATAACTGATAGGTGACAGTTTAGGCTTTGTTGCTACAAAATAATAATAATATAACAACAACAACAACATTTTTAAATTACAGAAAAAACATTTGCTTATACGAGCACCAACCTATTAAAATATACGCAGTGAAAATCAAATCACTTTATAAGATTATTATAGCAAAATCAAAGTCATTCAATAACGATTGAAACTACACTCGCGAGCAAAAGTTTGGAATCACTTACTTGAAATTGGTTTCGCGCGATCTTGCTTAGTAAATAAATTTTTAATAATTTTAAAAATGACATCATTTTAAAGGTTCATCTGTCCACTTTAAATTGATACCAAATTCATTTAAATGGAGACAGTTGTGGAGCTATCCCGGATTAAGCGAAGGAGGTAGGAAAACAAGGAAATATGGAAAAATAATGAATGTTTTATTCATTCATTATTTTTCCATATTTCCTTGTTTCCAACAAAAATTTATTAATAAAACATTTGTTTAGCTTTAAAATTAAGTGTCAATACTTTGTATTCCCTCCCCTCGCCCTAATAACTGCTCGAAGACGCTTCTTCATAGACCTGATCAGCTTCTGAATTGATTCTTGTGGAATACCTTCCCACTCCTCAATCAACGCCGCTTTCAGCGCATTCAGACATGAAGGAGCAGGATTTCTGGAACGAACCTTCCTCTTCAGTTCATCCCACACGTGCTCAATGGGATTCAAGTCAGGGCTGAGCGCCGGCCAGTCCAATGTGGCGATACCGACTTCTTCGAGGTATTCAATGGTCACACGGGCAGTGTGACAACGAGCGTTATCGTGCATAAGGAGGACGTCATCACCGATATATCCCGCATAGGGAACGACATGTTCCAGCAGAATATCGGAAATGTACCGGTCTGAAGTTAGACCGCCTCCTCGTCCCCCGCCAGGCACGAAAACAAGCTCGGTTTTACCGTCGAAGGAAATGCCGGCCCACATCATACAAGAGCCGCCCCCATAAGCCACTGTTTCGGCGAAACAGCACTGCAAATCGCTCCCCAGGCCGCCTGTAGACCCGACCTCTTCGGTCACTACCGTGCAAACACATCCTGCTCCCATCGGAGAACAGGACTTGCCTCCATTGCTCAACCTCCCAATCAAGATGGGTGCGAGCAAATTGAAGGCGAGCTTGTCGGTGTGCTGCCGTGAGTTTCGGGCCTGTGGCAGGCCTTTTTGGAGTCAGATTCGCTTGCTTGAGTCGTCGACGAACTGTCCACTCGCTGGCTGCTACTCCACGAACATCTCGGAGCTCCTGTTGGACGTCGACACCAGTCGATTTCGGAGAGATGTTGACACGATAAAACGGTCATCCCTCTCCGATGTGCACCGGCGCCGTCCAGATCTTGGTCTCGGCATAAAGCCACCAGTCTCCCGAAAGCGCTTGTAAACTTTCGAAACACAGGACTGGCTTATGTGGAGCCGACGAGCGACAACTCGCTGGCTGAGCCCTTCTTGCAATAGGGCTACGATTTGTGCGGCTTCTATAGGTGTTGTCTCCATTGTCGTACAAGGTAAAGGGTCAAAAGTAGCAGAGATGTGTACCGGTCAACGTCTGAAAGTCGACTGATAAAGAAAATGCGATAACAGGTGCTTTTATAGGGGTCAATAGGTCGCAACTCGAGACGTATCAAACAATTAGTCGCGCGCGACTAATTGTTTGATACGTCTCGAGTTGTACCACACACTATGCTAATAAGGATGCTAAGGAATGGCGACTCAGAAGAGAGCTAAATAACCAATCCCGTAGAGCGTTGGTTGAACACTGATTTATTGTTTTTAAAAATGAAATTGCTTTGTTGTAAGAAATACATTTGTGTGACGTAAAAATAATCATAGGTACGCTAAATCTAGGTCAAGTTAGAAATAACACAATATGATTAAATTATGTGCGGTTAGCCCGTACACTAGTAATGATGACCACATTACACCAATGAGTTGTAATGATAAATTATAAATATTGAAACAGGCAAATTACGTAGGCTGCGGTCGGAGGATATATAAAAAAAAATACTTTAACTTATTTATCAAGAAAATTACAGAATAATTAATACGTCTGAAATTAATCTACGTTTAAACGATGTTAGTTCTGAAGTGCCCCGATGTCATCGTCTTCCGCTAGGGCTCGATGTTGGTTGCACGGGTGCTGACCGTGTATTTCCGCAACAAACAACTATTTGGACACCTAAGTACATACTTCTTGTCATCATGTTGCTGCAGCACTATGCAGGACATAGGCCTCTCCTATGGCATAAAAACAGTATTGTAACCATTGGTCATACCATTTAGTCCCATTATCGTGTTACATATTATACATTCGCTTAGGCGCCACAAATACGTCGCAGTTACAGATGTAGCAGCCCTGCCGCGCCGCCCGCCCGCGCCGCTATCGATCGCGCGGAGTGTTTACAGACGCGCCGGGGGACGCGCGCCGCACGCACGCCACCACACGACCTTTGTTTACCACAGTGACGCGAATGCGACAGAAGGACATCGGGGAAATGCATTCGAGTGATACAAATACACTTTGAGTTTTCTCAGCTCATATTCAAATTTCGAATTATTTTGCCGTTTCTATATATCCTGCGTGTTGGCTCGACGATAAAATTTCGATAAGCCAGTGCAGGAAAAACATCTGTTGGGCAAACGCTGGGTACGCTTTACGGGTCGAATGAGTTGAACTATTCGAAAACCAGATTATATGCTGTTTGATAGGTAGATGGCAGACGAGCAGACAGATCACGTGGTGGTAAGCGATTTACCATCCATAGACAACAGAGGAGTCACAAATGCATTGCCAACCTTTTCTTCATCCCTAGAATTGGAGTTTCGGTATCCTTACTTACTCTGCATCCAATGGATTCTCGCGACCTTCACCAGATCGTTTGTGGGGGACCTGCCACGGCTGCGGTTTCCTGCGCGTGGCTCCACTCGAGGACCTTTCCGCCCCAACGGCCGTCTGTTATTTTCGCTATGTGCCCTGCCTATTGCCACTTGAGGCATGCAATCCTTTGAGCTATGTCTGTAATCTTAGTAATTCTCCTAAGGCGGCGCAGGACCGATCCGTGTGGAGAACATTGAGGGAAACATTATATCCAGCAGTGGGCGTCTATTGCCTGAAATGAATATGATTACTTACTCGGCAAAAGTTCTCTTAAATTTTGATTATTGGGTAAAGGTAGGTACTTTTTCCGAGTAAAGTAAAAATTTGCCTATAAATTGTCCCACTGCAGGGCAAAAAGGCCTCCATCATAGAAATCAAGTCATCGCTACTATAATGGGATTAGGCTTAATCACCACGCTTGCCTAATTCGGGATCACAAATATGTGCTATGTTCTAGTGATATTGTATTATGAGTATAGTGAGTCGTTAACACTCGTGAGTCCCATCCCTGTCGCCCCGGGGCAGTAGGGCGGCCGCGCGCTCCGGGTCACCGGGCCACGGAGGCGAGATCCCGCTCAGATTCGCAGACTTTACGGACGCTTGGCGTTGCGTAAGTTTGTTTGCGTAATGCTTACGAGCAGCTGTTGCGCCCCCTAATCGAATTGTTTTGATCTCGTTTTGTTGGTAGTGTTTTTGGGAATTAATGTTTGAGCTCTATCATTTTAATAGGAATTTGTGCGCACTAGGTACTTAAATGCTTATCAGGAAAATCTTGTAATCAATTTATTTATTTTTTCGAATAAACTGAAAAACTACTCGACCGATTCCAAAAATAATATTACCAACAGAGTCATACGTTATCCATGAGTAATATAGGTTACGTTTTAGTTCGAGATTGTCTCGCTCCATCGGGAAAATAATAATTTATTATACACGGGAAACGCTGTCAGCAGAAAACTTGTTTTAAAGTTTATATGAATGAAATATGAAAGTGAATTCATAGATAACTTAAATAACAGCTCTGCAAATGACCTTAAATGAATCAGATGCTCTGGGATTGGTGCAAACAAAGAGAGGCGCACATGCAGGCAATGATTGAGCCCGCATAATGTGATCTCGAGATAAGCCATATTTGTTATACCACGTCGGTGCCAAACAAGCGCGCGTCTCGCCTCATGGTAAGCGAATACCGCAGTCAATGGACCCGGGGTACGCTTAAGGTTTTTTTTTTAGTTTGGACTTTTTATTTTCCGTCAACGACCAGGTTTGTGCACCGTAAGTAAGGATGGGCAAACTGCAGACGTCGATGAGTTTGCGCTTAAGTGTCAGAGGGAGGTCTCCCTTCTAGTAAGCTTTCATGAACCAGAAGCTCTTCCTGGCATTTTGATTCGGCGTTTTCTTTTTCTTGCCTATTGTGGAAGGAGACTATCTGGCCCAAGTAGATGTACCTACTCATCGACGTGTTCTATTAGCTGCCCATCAACCATTATGTTACTGTTCGTGACATTGGTCATAAGCTTTGTTTTTGACCTATTCGTCTTCAGTCCAATCTCAAGACTTGCCGCACTCAGTTCTTTGATCATGGTTTCGAGTTTCGCAGATGTGTTCGATAACAATTGGCCCACTTGCACTGCTGCGGCACACATGCATAAAAAAAACAAATTTAAAATTTTGTATATGCATGTGTGTCCTTTGATGCAATAAATTAATTATCTATCATCTATCTATCTAACAAAACGATATCGTCAGGAAGTGTAAGTACGTGAGCTGAATCCCGTCCACAATGATACCTTTCGTGGTCCAGGAGCTTTCCACCTTTTTAAATACTTCTTGTAAAGCGCTTGTGAAGAGCTTGGGTGAACGCGGGTCACCTTGCTAGTCACCTTTTAGTATGCTAAAAGAAGGGCCAAGGGAGTGTAGTTTGACATTTGCCGTACTATTATGATAGTTTATTTGGAGGAGCTTTATGTACGTCGGATGTATATTTTGTTGTGAGGACTTAATACAAATACAAATAACGTTTATTGCTTATTAATGATACATATTACATGAAATTAGGTATATCATGATATATTTATTCGTATGTATGTGTATCATTCTACAGCATGCATGTTGGCGCGTCGCGCCGGGCGCCGTGTGCCTGCTGCGATTAGATATCCACCGCACATAACAACACATCGTTATGAAACTAATACATTCGATATTACGCCCGATTGCGTTCAGAGCATGTTTGGTGATAATTCCGATGTTGAGTAGGGGGTGACATGACTTCGTGATCTCTACTGTGGTACTAAGTTGGTACTAAGGATATCTTACCCCAGAATAATATAAAGGGGGAAGAGTGTAAGGCTGAGTTTCCACGAGAGCTGAACGAGGATTGTTTTTGTTAAGAGCCAATATCCATAACTGTTAGTCAAGCGTCCCCAAGTAGACTTATTCGCAAACACAACATTTTCTTTCTGATGAGGCAGATTTTTTTGACGTTCCATTTAAGTGAGGTGGAGCAGAGGTTGATGTTTCCAGTTATATTTATGTAGGTATGTTTTAGTATTTTTCTTCTTTTTTTATGGGTCACTAACATTGTTATATAACTTAGAATAAGGCATGTCACAAGCTATGTTTTTAATAATAGTGTAACAATTAAATTATTACTGCAGGGCACTTGCCTTAAAACTGTAAACCCTCAGTGAAGCATGTAAATAAATATAATCGCTTAGCTGAGAGAAACCAGTATATGAAGCGATTCTATTGGCTCTTAAAAATATTCCTCACCACACATCTCGCACCCGTAGACCTAAGATTTCTTAGAGAAACTTTATCTTTATTAATGACTGGATCGATTTGTGGAATAAAATGGCCAATCTATATCTTAATTTAGATATTTTTCCCTCTTCATTTCCGGGCAATATAAAAAAAATACTTTAAATTCAGTTTTATTTTGTTTACAAAATAATGGAATGTTTTTTTTTTGAAGTGAAACGTGCTAATGTAGATAATAAGGTACTTAGATACTTTCAGTTCTGAGCTCAACGTTTTGATTTACCCTGTATGTGTACTAATGCGCGAGGCGATCGTTCCAGGAGCGCGACGTGTACGGCAACGAGGTGGGCGTGTCGGCGAAGCGCGTGCCCGTGGCGTACCTGCTGCTGGACGTGTCGTGCGGCGTGGCGGCGCGCGCGCAGCCCACCTTCAGCCCCAGCGCCACCTTCCCGCCCGCCAACCGCAGCCTGCATGACCAGGTACCTTCTCGTCATCATTTCAATTCGTGATGGGAAATTGTTCCGAATCAATCAATCGAATGATTCTATAAGTATTCGAAAGAACATTCGTCATATAAAAAGAAAAAAATATTCTATATGGCGTAAGTATGGTAATATGGTTTAAGTACAGGGCCGTGATCTCGAAAAGTATGTTTCGAATTTTTCGAGCTCGGGTTTGCGATCACCAATCCGCATTTGGCAAGCGTAGTGATAAAGCCTAATCATATCATAGTAGCGACAATTTGATTTCCATGATAGAGGTAGGGTTGCCAACTTTTTTACAAGAAATAAAGACAGGATTATTAAAGAGTATTATAGAAAAACGAACAGCATTTTATTTATTTATTGTTTTAAATACATATTTTTAGAGCTTCTTCCTAAGTAGAACACATAATTATGTGTCTGCGTTTTGATGCTGAAAGCATAATATACTTTAATTTTGTTCAACAGTAAAAAGTATAATTTTGTTAAAAACAACATAATACTGTTTATAACAGTATATTTGCCAACCCTAGATGGAGGCCTTTGCCCTGCAGTGGGACAGTTCATAGGCTATTACTTTACTCTACACGCCTACTGCAGAACATAGGCCTCCTCTAAGGCTATCCACACATCGGTCTAACGCTGCATTCAAATCCCGCGACCTTCACTAGGCAATTCCATCTTGTGGGGGGTCTGTCACAGCTGCGATATCCATTCGATTACTTTTCCGCCCCAACGGCCGTCGGTTCGCCTCGCAATGCGCTCTGGCCATTGTCACTCGAGGCTTGCAATTCTTTGGGTTATATCCGTGACCGAACGTTTCTGCTTTGTGTAATAAGTGGAAGATCACGGATCCACCAGACGGATCACTTGATTTATTTGATTATTTTATTAAGGAATACTTACTGCTTACAATTTTATGTTTGTATCTAAAGTATATAATTAAAAGGTGATGATAACCTATTGCCGGCGCTCATAGATACCCGGAATATCAGTAGTGTCACTAGTGCAATGCCATTTTTTTCTTTTTCGCCCAAATTGGGCTTTCGCTCTGCTACTCTCACTCACTCGGAGTGTAGGTGCTGTTTCTGTTTGCGGGCGGAGTCGGGGATGATGATGAAAACGACCTGTTGAGATTTTACAGAGGATTTAATTTTAACCATTCGAGTCGTCGCGTCGTAGTTCTTGAGACAGAGTGTGAAGAGAAAAATATGGCGGGCACACAGGCTCCGTGCTGTTTTATTTGTGCGGCATCTAACGGCTGTGCGAGGAACTGGCTACAGAGTTATTATCGACAATTTTGTAATACTACTAGCCAGTTCCACGCAAAGACGCTAGATGGCGCTGAGTAATTAAAAGTGTGTGTACATATATGAATTTTAATGTTATTAATATAACAGTTTCATGCCGATTTTCTGTGAGGTTGGGTTACCTATTACTCGTGGCGAGTTAGCCGGCGACGGGCACAGTCAAAGATCACTATGGTAGAGAATGTTCATTATGTTCTACATCTCAGACTTCATAAGATTGGTAATTCATTTGTAGGATAAGGTGTATTTGAGAGTTATCAGAAAAGAATTAGAAAAGGAGTCGGTAGCAAAAACTTTAATTAACTATATGATGAAATGTTGGCCTCGTAATAGATACACTATCGAAAAAGAGGTTCGAGAGTTCTGGTCATATAGGGAGAACCTGCATTTAGTAGAAGGCTTAATACTCAAGGATAATAAAGTATATATTCCTTTGACATTGCGTGGGGAAATGTTAAGTCGTATTCACGATGGGCATTTAGGAGAAATCAGTGATTCGAGCAATGAAAGAACAGTTTTGCAGACATGGTATACCAAAGACGCTAGTCACTGATAATGGGCCAGCATATAGTTATGTCGACGACTTGATATTTTGATTTCACTGTATACGTATATAAGTCAAATAAACAGTTCTCAACTCGCTAGCTTGTGTTTCATTTCACTCTAGATCAGCTAATTGTATGTACTGCAGATGCGTCCAGGACTGTTTATTGAAAGAGATGTTCGGCAAATTGTTGATGACATGTTGTATGACTAATGCTTGAGTACTGAACTGACAATCGAGTGTGATAACTCCTTTTCCCTGCTTCGATCCGTTCCTGATTTCCGAGACCGATGCGTGGTACCGTTGTCGAAGCAACCATAGCATCTGAGCGGCGTTTTCCGAAACGAGGGATATTTGCGAGCCTTGGTCTAAGAGAGCTCTCAAGGTGACATAAGTACCATCAACAGCCTTAACCTTGATTAACAAGGTCGTCAATAAAATTTCCTCTTCATCTGAGCAACGTGATTAACGCTATGTTCTCTGTTCATAATTTGTTGTGGTGACGCAATTTGCGCCTCTGCGTAACTGGAGCGGATGGAGTAAACGATGACTCTGTCTGTGGCACGATGACGCTGTCTCGATCGGCCTGCTCAATGTTTGTTGTATAAGGTTCAAATTTGCATACGCTTCGTGTAAGAATGAGTTGTGGTTCTTTTGACATACTCTGCACTTTCTTGTTGATGTGCAGTGATTGCCATTGTGTGCGTATAGACAATTATTGCATACACTCAATTTTATGACGGTCATTAGCCTTTCGTCCGGCGTTAATTTGTTGAATTTGCTGCATTTGTACAGCTGGTGATTGTTATTGCAAAGTGGACAATATGACGAGCATGTTGCGATTGCTTGAAAATGTCTGTTTTGAGATTTTTCAAAACGGTGTCCACTAAATTGTTGGAAATGTGGCTTCGAGGGCTTGTTGCTAGCAGTCTTCGGGACGTGTGGCTTGTTAGATGCCATGCTATATCTTTCCTTCTTATTTATAGGCTCCAAAGCGTTAAATTTGCCTTCCAGGAAATCCATAAGCTCAGAAAGCGAAGGTAAATCACGTGGCGACTTTCGAGCCTCTTTATAGTCACTGTAAGTCTCGCCATCTAGCTTCTTTGCGATGAGATGTACCAGTAACGGATCCCAGGTACTTGTATCGATACCTAGGTTCTGTATCGCGTGGATGCATTCTCTGGACGAATCACAAAGTCGTCTTATTTCAAATGCCGACTGTTTGTGGGCGATAGGGTGATTGAGAAATATTTCGATTTGCTTTGTAAACAACAATTGGGGATTGTTGTATCTATGAGTTAGTAGCTCCCATGCAGTCTCATAGTTATCCGCCGAAATGTGCAGATTCTGAATAAGTCGCTCAGCCTCTCCTCTCAATCCTCCTAAATGTTGCATTTTCTGTGCATTTGTTAGTATATTTTATTTATGAATCGTCTCTACGTAGAGATCGAAGAAAGTCGGCCACTGCGTGTACCGCCTTGTGAAGATCCGGATATCAATATGAGGTGTCGCTTGCTGAAGATGCGCAGTAGATGCTAGTTTCTTATTAAGGGCCCTCTTGACTTTTTTTGTAAGAATGTTCGTAAGACCAGAATCCTTCATCATATGCGATATCCGATCCTTGCAAGATGTTATCTATCTTCAAATGCAAAGTGTCGATTGCATTCCAACGTGCTTGAATGCTGCGTAGCTGCTGCGTCTTCCAATTCTCATTTATCGCGCATCTCTTATACTTGTAAGCTATTCAATTGTCGATGAAAGGCTCTAAAGTTCGTACGTTGTAGCGATAAGAACTCGGCTACCTGTTCTTGGCGTTCTACAGCAATTGCCGAGGGTATCTTGGTCTGAGGCTTCGGTAGCGTGGATTGAGAATCCGAAGCGACTGCAGCAACCGTCTCCAAGGGGTCTTTGTCGTCCTGTTGAGTGATCTCCGGCAGCCCCATTTGTGATGGCAACAGCTGTGTAGTAGTTTCCATCGCAGGAGGACAGGACGATATCTTGTTACGCACGACATCAAAGTATGATCTTGCTTGTTTGAATTGATGTTCGACAAAATAAGTTTCCTCGTCATTTTCATAATTGGATAGTTTGTGGTTGTTGACTTGGAACTCGCACCACAGTTTGTCGATGGTATCAAGTCGCTCATTCAAGTATTTACGTGTCTTCTGGCTTGCGTAGTCTTTGTTGAAGTTACGTTGTACCTTCTTGATCGCTTCGACGATGTCGTTTTGGCGTTGAAGTAGGCTCTCCATATACGGTAATGCTCGCAGCGTCGCTCCTCCGGTAACGAAGAACAATCAGACGCTGGACGTCAACGTGACTGTCACTGAATATGTAGCGATGATCACTTCCCGGCTTGTCGATAGGAAAGCGTTTCTTTGTTGATTTTCGTAGGATCAGCTTTGTGCACTGTGATCAGCTTCTCTATGTCTTCGCGAAACCTGTACGACCTTATGCGCCTTCTCAAATTTAACTGGTGAGACCCGTTGGGGAGGCCAGTAAACCGATTCGCAGTCGTACAGATCCACTAGGAACATAAAGCAGCGTAGCGTATGATCAAGGTTGCAGCGATACTCAAAGTGTCGATGAAGTGTCGTTCTAGATGTAGGCCACTATACCCCTCGAATGCCGACGAGGATTGTGGCTTGAAGGGCTGGTTTCTTGAAAGACTAAACTTTAGTTCTCGAATGTTGACGAGATGTTTAGTCCTTTTTATTTCGAAGGACCAAAAACTGTAGTGTGTTTACAGTTATAAGATGAGGGAAAGTTAATGTACGAAACAAACCCAATGATAGTCAATCAAATACTGATTTTATTCATAAGTAAATATTAAAAGCTAACTAGACAGAAGTACGTAAATCGCGTTATTGACCTAAATTCCGAGTCATCGACATTATACCTATTGTGCGGTTACTAACCCGTAGGTACAGTACCTAATTTATATTTTTCACGTATGACGATTTGTAAGAGCTGTAATGCAGCTAGTGTATAGTGTATTTTTGAATTTCGTGCCGTCAGCTGCAAACGCCGGCGGCCCTCCACCAGCACATGTCGGCGGCGCCGTCGTTCCTGGAGGCGATGTCGGACCTGCACGTGCTGCTGTACCTGGCGACGAACTCGGCGCTGGCGCTGGGCGCGGAGGCGCTGCAGCCGCTGCTGGCGGCGCTGCTCGCGCGCGACGCCGCCGCCGCCGCCGCCTGGCGCCGCGCGCCCGCGCCCGCCACGCTCGAGCAGCTGGCGCGCGCCGACCACGAGCGCCACGCCGAGCGCCACGCCGAGCCCGCGACCAGGTACCGCTCACCTACTAGCTGCCCGCCACGCTCGAGCAGCTGGCGCGCGCCGACCACGAGCGCCACGCCGAGCGTCCACGCCGAGCCCGCGACCAGGTACCGCTCACCTACTAGCTGCCCGCCACGCTCGAGCAGCTGGCGCGCGCCGACCACGAGCGCCACGCCGAGCGCCACGCCGAGCCCGCGACCAGGTACCGCTCACCTACTAGCTGCCCGCCACGCTCGAGCAGCTGGCGCGCGCCGACCACGAGCGCCACGCCGAGCGCCACGCCGAGCCCGCGACCAGGTACCGCTCACCTACTAGCTGCCCGCCACGCTCGAGCAGCTGGCGCGCGCCGACCACGAGCGCCACGCCGAGCGCCACGCCGAGCCCGCGACCAGGTACCGCTCACCTACTAGCTGCCCGCCACGCTCGAGCAGCTGGCGCGCGCCGACCACGAGCGCCACGCCGAGCGCCACGCCGAGCCCGCGACCAGGTGCCGCTTACTAGCTGTCTGCCAATTACACTCGATCGACGACTGCCGTCTTATTGATCTTATCTGTTAGGGGCCATTTCTTATGGGGCACGTCGACCCTAAGGGATCTTTTGTACCTCTCACGAAAGATTCGTTTCATCAGCGTCACGATGTCTTTCGGATTGAGGTGGCAAAAAAAGAATTACATGAAAAATATAAAAATTACAATTCCATCCTAAAAAAATGTATAATCAAGGCACAAAAACTAAACAATAGAAAATATATACAACAAAATGGAAAAAATCCAAAAGCAATTTGGAACACGATTTCATCTGCCATAGTTAATAACGAACACATTAATAATATACGTAGTATCCACATTAATAATAAAATACATTCTGATCCCCAAGAAATTTGCAACATCTTTAACAAATACTTCATCGATTTAACCAAAAAAGGAAATAATTCAAGTAATATCTACTCTCGAACTACTACCACTTCCATTAATACAAATACACTCTACCTTACACCTGTAACCGAAAATGAAATTTACAACATTGCTATGTCCTTAAAGAATAGTAAATCAAGCGGTTATGATGATATAATTACTAAAATAATAAAAATAAATGCATCTATAATATGTCGTCCAATCTCCCATATCGTTAACCTCTCCTTTGAGCAAGGATTATTCCCGGAACAATTAAAATTGTCAATAGTGAAACCTTTATTTAAGAAAGGAGACAGAATGCTTCCTGATAACTACCGTCCTATTACTATAATTCCTATATTATCCAAAATATTTGAAAGAGCAATGTACATAAGATTAAATGATTTCTTCACCAAGTTCAATATCTTACATCCACAGCAATATGGTTTCCGTAAAGGTAGCACAACATCTTTGGCCTGTTTCGATTTGATAAAATATGTAACGGAAAGCCTTAACAATAAAGTTCCCATTGTATCAGTATTTCTTGACATGTCTAAGGCGTTTGACTTTGTCAACCATCATATTCTACTCAGTAAGCTCGAAAATTACGGTGTCAGAGGAAGAGCACGGGAATGGATACAAAGCTACTTAAATAAACGAAAACAATGTACTGAAATTACTCAAATTGTACACACTCGCAATAGGAACAGTCTCGTAAAGCAACGCTACAGATCCTCCTTCATGCTAAACAATTCTGGAGTCCCTCAGGGCAGTATTCTTGCCCCAATTTTATTTTTAGTGTATATTAATGATTTGCCAAATGTCATTACACATCGATCTATTTTGTTTGCAGACGACACTACGCTAATAATAAAATGCAACAAAAAACAAAACATTCAGGAAATTGCTAATGATAATCTCTCTTTAGTCGTAAAATGGTTAGAGTCAAACAGTCTTCATATAAATCTTGCCAAAACAAAATTCTTAGAATATCGCTCATACAACACCAGTGAATTATGCCTACAAATAAAATATAATCAAAATAATATTGAAAAACTTCCCATGTTTAAATTTCTCGGATTAATAATTGACCAAAACCTTAACTGGAAAGGGCACATAGACTACATATGTAACAAACTAGACCGCTATGTGTATGCATTAAAACGTTTGAGACAAACCATATCAACTGAAGCTGCTCTCACAGCATACCATGGATATGTTTCATCTGTCTTAAGCTATGGATTAGTAATATGGGGTAATTCGGTTGACATTGACAGAGCCTTTAAAGTTCAAAAAAAATGTATAAGGGTCATATGTAACGCCTGGTTCCTAGAAAGCTGTAAGCCACTGTTCCAAAAACTTAACATTCTTCCCTTGCCCTGTTTATATATTAGAGAAGTGTGTTGTTTTGTCAAGAAACATCCAGAATACTACAAAAAATACAGTGAAGTCTCTTCTAGACAACTAAGAGATAAATTTAATCATCTATTACACCAACCACCCTGTGTTGCCTATATATACAAACAAAATATTTATAATATGTCCATTTTGCTCTATAATAAATTGCCTATTTCACTAAAATTACTAGAAGGAAACCAATTCAGAAAATCACTTACGTCATGGCTTACCCAAAAGTGCTTTTACAGCGTTAAAGAGTTCATAGAAAATGATGATTGAACTACTTAAGTTTGTTTACAGAAACGTATCGTAAATTAGTTTTCTTTTCTTGTTTGTTATTTTTCTTTTTTATTTAGTGTACTTACTTTTGAATGTTTATACCATTGTGTGTAATATACAATATAAGTACCTATTACATAATTGATTCATAGCTTCCTTTTGTATGTGCTAACATCATCATATTATCAACTCTATTAAGTTGATATGTCATAATTAAGTAGGTACTTACACTATTTGCACGCCTGCTTGCAGGCTGAATACATAAACTTGATACCATTTTGTATAAGATCTGATCTGTATCACACGTATTTATTTGCAAATAAATGATTTGTTTGTTTGTTTGTTTGTTTGTTTGTTTGTAGTCTTCTGGTTTAGGATAAGCGTTACCTAGAAGACAAATTGAAACCCTTAAACAGGAGAACCAGATCAACTGGATCACGGATTACACGTACATTATTAATTATAAATAAAAAATTCACAATATCACACACATTGATCTGACTCCGAGATAAGTGTTATATCAGAAACAGTGAGATTACAAATATATAAAAGGTTGGAGAAAAAGTCTTTTCGCATTATAATATGTATGAACTTGTAACAAAATCTATTTGGCTATAGTATTTGTATTTGGCTGGTTTTGGTATCATTGAAAGTTAAAATTTTAATGAACATAATTCCAAATTCCAATTAGGAAAATGTGTGATTTTCATTTGTTTTTCGTACTGTCAAGATGAGTGAATCTAATGAAGAAATTCTATACATTTTAAAATTTTACTACAAAAAAGGTAAATGCAACGCAAGCCGCGACAAATTGCGATGTTTATGGACCTAGTGCAGTGTCTGTGAGAGTAGCACAAATTTGCTTTAAGCGTTTTCAATCCGGAAATTTTGATGTCAAAGATGCACCTCGCTCTGGTCACCCTATTACGGATATAATGGATGCCATTTTTGTAAAAGTGGAGCAAGATCGACATATCAGTAGTTACGACTAGCTGAAGAACTAGGAATTGACCACAAAACAGTTTTGGCGCATTTGAAAAAAACTGGGTTCACAAAAAACTCGATATTTGGGTACCTCACGAGCTCACTGAAAGAAACCTAATGAACCGTGTACTTATTTGTGCTTCTTTATTACGACGTAATCATCGAATCATCGAAACCGATCATTTTTAGGGTTCCGTAGCCAAAATGGCAAAAACGGAACCCTTATAGTTTCGTCATGTCCGTCTGTCCGTCTGTCCGTCTGTCACAGCCGATTTACTCGGAAACTATAAGTACTACAGTGATGAAATTTGATGGGAATATGTGTTGTATGAACCGCTACAAAAATATGACACTAAATAGTAAAAAAAAGAATTGGGGGTGGGGCCCCCCATACATGTAACTGAGGGATGAAATTTTTTTTTTCGATGTACATACCCGTGTGGGGTATCAATGGAAAGGTCTTTTAAAATGATATAAAGTTTTCTAAAAAACATTTTTCTTAAAGTGAACGGTTTTTGAGATATCAGCTCTCAAAGTCGTAAAAAGTATGTCCCCCCCCCTCTATTTTTATAACTACGGGGTATAAAATTCTAAAAAAAATAGAGGTGATGCATGCTAATTAACTCTTTCAACGATTTTTGGTTTGATCAAAGTATCTCTTATAGTTTTTGAGATAGGTTGATTTAACTGTAATTTTGGTTAAGTTATTGTGCTTACACTGAAAACGATGGCTGAACCTTATAAGATAGATCAAAAAATATACTACAGTATTGTACACCTTTAAAAATCCGCGATGATATAAAATCTTTATAATGTATATTTGCTGCTACGGAACCCTTTGTGCGCGAGCCCGACTCGCACTTGGCCGGTTTTGAAGAAGCTGATAACTGGTGATGAAAAGTGGATCACGTATGAAAAGAACGTGCGAAAAAGGTCGTGGACAAAGGCCGGTCAGGCTTCACAGACTGTGGCGAAACCCGGGTTAACTCGCAATAAGGTGATGTTGTGTGTGTGGTGGGATTGGAAGGGCATTATTAATTATGAGCTGTTACAACCAGGCAGGACTATCGATTCTGAACTCTACTGCGAACAACGTATGAGATTAAAACAAGAAGTTGAGAGAAAACGGCCGGAATTGATCAACAGAAGGGATGTGGTGTTTCATCATGATAACGCTATAACTCACACATCTATAGCCCAGCAAAAATTAAGAGAGTTTGGCTGGGAGGTGTTAATGCATCCGCCGTATAGTCCTGACCTTGCACCTTCAGATTTCCAACTGTTTCGGTCTCTTCAGAATTCTTTAGGCAGTGTTAGGTTAACATCACTAGAGGACTGCCAAATCCACTTGTCGCGGTATTTTGATGAAAGGTCATAAATTTTTTATAGCAATGGGACCATGTCCCTACCTTCAAGGTTGCAAAAGGTTATCGAACAAAATGGTACACACATACTTTAGTTAAATGTAAATAAACTATATTAAAAAAGGCGCAAACGGCAGTTTTGCCCTTATACGTAGGAGCCATCAATATCGGAGTTAGACCAAAGTATGTGATGTTGTGAAATATTTATTTATTTTACTCACGATACTTTCCCTCACCATTGAGCTAATGATCGGTGGATCAATAAGATCAGCTGAGAAGTTGATTCTGTCGAAATCGTAAAAATAAAGTACGAGTATGTCAGTGACGTTAGCGTGTTGTTGCAGCGGGTCGAGCAGCGAGGCGGGCGGCGGCGCGGGCGTGTGGACGTGTCCGCTGTGCACGTTCCACAACCAGGCGCACGCCGACGCCTGCGAGATGTGCGCCATGCCCAGGTACGACACACCATCATCTCAGCCGTCATTCCCGGTTGTAATTGCAATGGAGCGCCTATCGTCTGACCAGAGCGACCCTCAGACGTGGGTGCTAGACAAAATATTGTTACAATTAACACTATTAAGTATTACTCGGCGAAATACGAGAGCGAGACGCACTTATTTGTATTTATAGCTTTAGTACATTTTCATCAATGGTCAATTTTCAAAAGTCTAAACATCATTTTGTTTTTTATTTCGCCTCGTAAATTTGAAAATTTTTCAGCACACTAACGGACCTTTTCTGTATATATGAATGGGACGATACAAAGTAAAAACAGTGAGATATCTAACTGACCGCTTTTTTTCTCATAAAACTGTAAATACACATAAATGACTCTAGCTTTCTCATACTTTATTTCGCCGAGTAATACTTAATTGGTCTGTTAACTATTATCTGAAGATAGAAAAATCTGCTCATATTATTATACACCGTCATTTTTATCGTTTACATCCCGAAAACCTCTTACAGTGCAACTACGATCAGAAGGCATTTCGGTGCCATGGTCAGGAGGGTGTTGTACAATTTTTTTTCTGTGGGAAAATGTCATAACCACTAATACTTGTAAAGGAAACAGTACGAGTTCCGATTTTTGCCACGTGCCAAATAACCGTAGGGTAACAGTAATAGGTATCGTGAATAAAGTCCATTTAGAATGTTAGATCAACAAAATAAGTGAAATAAAAATCAGCTGTTCCATTCATTCTTTCCGGGTATTTTATTTTGTATGGGGCAGCTGATTTTTTTTCGCTTATTTGTCGATAAAAAATGACGGTGTATAGCTATCATCAGATAGATAACGGTGATTTATATTTTGTCAGTAAGTTGTCTTAACAACATATTTTATCAATTTGCATGAGATAGCGTCATACCTACGTTATATCACTTTCACAGCGACACGCTGTCTCTGGCAATCGTTTGCTTTTCTTACGCGTGATATAAATCGTAGGTAACTTAAATTAGTTGAACGTGTCACTTTTAATGACGTCAACAATTTATTTGTTTCAGAAATAATGCAATGTAAATAGATCGTCGAGGTGGAGATAATAGAGTTCACTTTTTATACTGAAGAAATCTCGCGCGTTCGACTTGTGAATAGTGAAACTAGGTTTATGTACTTTATTTTTGTATTCGGATGTGATGCGCGACTGCCGAGCGGTCCCAGTCGCGGGCGGAGGCTCGGCACACGGCGCCCGCTGCGGAGTGTTGTCTGTCGGTCCCAAGGAAACTCCCAGTAGTCCAACCGGTAAGACTACAGGGAATAGGGGTCCTCTATTGCCTAACTATTTATAGATGAAGTCATTTACGAGTATCGACAATGTCACTAGTTTTCAAGGCGATAGTTCAGCTGAAAGATAACTGGGCGATCCCATTTAGATGTTCGGATCACTTGGGAAGGCGTACTGCATACAATAATTTTAAAGTATAAGCTAATGTCTCATTCGGTTAACGATAATGAGTGAGTGAGACTGATAGACGATACATCGAACTTGTTCGGAGTGAACCTCGAGGAATCAGTCCTATTACTATATACAGAGAGGACTGCATTCGAAAACAACGCTCAATAAGAATTTCATTGATTCTAGCGAAGTAATAAGTAGGGCCTTAGGTGCTCTTATCGAATTTTGCACTTTACTATTTCGATTGGCAGATTGAGTAATATGGCGGAGAGGATTCCGAATGCAGGCTCATCTCCTCTAGTCTACTTTGTCCACTGACCGAAGTGATCGTTTGTCGCCGAGTTTGCCGAGGGCGTTGTGTGCCGGGGACTGGTCGGGCCTCGTCGCCCAGTCTTATTTCGGTTGAAGCAAATGTAAAAATTATAATTTATGAAAGATTTTGTGTAATAGAAAAATTGGATTGATTGAAAATATACTTCGTCTTCTTGCTCATTCGGTTTAGTGTAAACCAGATTTTATACAACTTGCAGCAATGTGGAAATATCACGTGGTATGAAACATTTGTATGTTATATTTGGAAAGACTTTATTTTATATTTGTGTGTTGTCCGTCCTATTGCAATATTAATTAAATAAATTTTCAAGTCGTTTTCGTACAGTCAATTTGGGTAACTTTGAATAAAACTGGTTTAAAGATTTTTTATTTTATTCCTTGGAATACCTATACAATTTAAAACGGTATCTACGTTGAACGGATCGACCTTTAGATACCGTTTTAAATAGTATAAGAATTTTCCGAGGCATAAAATAAAAAATCTTTAAACCAGTTTTATTCAAAGTTACAAGGTAATTCAAAGTTACCCAAATTAATGTTATCCAAATCCAAATGTTAATCCAATTTGATGAGATTTTTGTTGTTATTATGACAGAAAGCATTGAGCGCCTTCACTAGTAGTACCAGACTTCTTTCAACGCTAGTATGTGGGTTAGACCAGTTCACAAAGTACTTATTGCCAAATTTTGTTTTAATGAAAAAAAAAATGGCGAAGTTTTTTAATATTGATCGCAGAGCGGCGCGTCGTACCCAGTGATATTTCTTGTTTGAGGCTCAACTAAGTGCTACTTAAAGCCTGTTACTAGCTAATTGTGTTATCCATTATCCTGTACACTGCAATTGTGATATCGCTATACTATTGTAAATGTTATGTTATTTATTGTACACCGCCGGCAGCGGCGCGGGGAGCTGATAAATACAGTGTACCTACTTTGTACACACCGGAGTTTTATTTACAAAATAAAGACCCAAATTGGTTTTGTAAAAATATTTATTATTATTATATACAATTTTGTATCTAGCAGCACACATCTGACGCGACGCTGGCGCCACTCGTGGAACAAGTCACAGAGAACGGAAACCAGTCGTCGCACAGTAACTCGCTAAGCGGTTGCCAAGCGAAGCGCCCGGCCGCCGAGCCCAGCGCAGTGGAGACCCTCGACAGGGAACGTTTAGACAGGGGAGCAGGCGCCGGCTGCGGCGGCGTGTGCTGCGCTTAACTTACTGAGTGAGCCTGCCGCCTCCGCCTTAACGTGAATACAGCTTTATATCTTTTTTTTGCATTTTCTAGAACAAAAAGCCTGAACTGACGCAACTCAGAGACTTGCAGCGCGGAGGCGGCCACATACATATGTTACATAGACAAGTACTCACACACAAACAGACTCATCTACGTGCTTAGCTATCACATTGCGTGCAGCCGCCCCCGCCCGCGCCCGGCCCGCTGCTGTCGCGGCCTGCACCCGGACTGTTTCACGGTCAATATCATTTACAAGTAGCTACCATTACCGTGAACATAAGATCAAGAAGATTTACTGAGATGTTAATTAGTTAATGTTTGTAATGGGATATTATGAATTGCAAATATTCTTGGCGGACGTTTGATATTGTTTAATACAAGATATATAGTTATTCCGGAACATTCTAGAAATGAATATTAATTTTAAATGTAGTTGACAGATGT
This sequence comes from Marasmia exigua, assembly GCA_019059595.1. NCBI lineage: Eukaryota > Metazoa > Arthropoda > Insecta > Lepidoptera > Crambidae > Marasmia > Marasmia exigua. The sequence goes on from CM032469.1 coordinate 28,040,468, forward strand.
GAATCTCAGGTTACAGGTGCAGCTGCACTATCGGAACGCGGCTCAAGCGGGGGCAAAGCTATTCAGTGGCGCCGCATGGAACTCCCCCACGGATATTTTGCCTTGTATTAAAGGACGATTATATGCGACTCTAATAACTCAGAATAAGAATCTAACGACTCAATTGTATATGTTTGTGAGTCATATAGATTCAATTACATTGACATTTCGACGTCAACACCAATGCCTGAAGGTCATGTTATGATGTGCGAGTGTTTGCGAGGGTGTCCGGGTGTGCTGGGCCTCCGCGCGGCGCCACGTCGCTCACGCACTAGCCTAGACCTGATCCGATCACAATATAATACAAGGCTCTATAGTTTACACAATATGTACAATTGTCCGACCACTCATGTCTTTCAACTCACCTATACTATTTTTATCGCCTTTTAATAAAAAGTACTTTTTTTAAATTTTTTGGCCACATTTTTGTAGGTTAATATTTTTTTGAAAAGCTAACAAAGTTATTGTTTTCGCTCTTAATGTTTTTCTTGTTGGTGTTTGATATGTTTTTGTTTTTACGAAATAAGATATTTTATTATAACTAAGTAAACTTGAAAGACATGGATGGAGGCTTTATTACAACTAATATCTTTACAGTATTTTTATTACATTCACAAAATTCAGATTTAAATAAGACCATGTCTAGTAAATTATGGTGTAGGTACTCTAGTCCGTTCGATTTCAAAGAGTAATGTGAACGAAGTATTAACTTCATTATATTCACTATATCGCGTTAAGTAGGAGATACGTAATTATTTTTATCAATACTTATATTTCTTAAGTATACCTACTTAAGATTTTAATCTACATATTTCATTTAAAAAACAGTGTAGATTCTGTTCATACAAAACGATGTGTGTATTTTCATTCACATTTAGCCTATTCTCAATCGGGTCAACAATAAAAATACAATGATTTTCAAACATACGAGTGAATCAATAGTGAAGTCATCAAAGTAGGCAGTGATTTTCATTACAGGGCCGGGAGTACGTGTTTGCCCGCTATTGGCCAGAATTATACCCAAAGCTACGGGGTACATCGTTGTCAAAAACGAAATATCAATTTGAGAATAGGCTTACAGTTATAGATTTCCAAGATGAAATTGCTATTTATGCTATTTTAAATAATAATCAATATTTCCGTACATATCCTCGAAACAAGTTATAGAAGGCTTCCGGTCCAAATAAAATACGATTCGTTTTAGACGCGTCAAGCAAATTTTTAGAGTTAAATACAATCAATATGTTTAAGGCCTTATTTACAAATATAATGCCTTCTAGAGGATATATTCCAGAAACACACTTCATAGTAACGTCCTCAAATGGTCCTAGGAAACAGATTACAGTAAGGCCCAAAATGTAGGCATCCGAAAATCGGAGATCGTTTTTAGTCGGATCATGGGATGAGGTTAAAATCCTTAGTTTTATACAAAGTTTAATTTTACAAGAATTTGGATTTTTTTTACTAAAGGCCAGAACGCTTACAGGATTATCTTTGAAACAAGAAATTAAAACTGGCTCCAGAGGTTGAAAATCCGTTAGATGGCGTTACGTAAGCGTGAGGTCCAACTTTGACGGCATTGGTGGTTTTGTACGTATATATACGGTCCGATTACGGCTATTTGGCACGTGGCAAAAGGAGGAACTAATATTGTTTTGACATTTTCGCACAAAAAAAAACGTTTTACAACGCCCCCTCCTGTCAATGCCTCTGAAGACATCAATTCCTGGCAATGTATCTGAAGAGATACATTTCTGTCAATGTCACTGAAGACACTGACAGGGCGTTGTCAAACGTTTTTTCTATGCAAAAATGTCAAAATATCATTCGTTTCGACTTTTTCCACGCGCCAAATAACCGTGATCGGACTGTAGTACTGTTATTGGCAAAAGTCAGAACTTTGTACAAAGCCCTCTTATCAATTTCACTCGAGTGCCTTCCTGACGCCTACATAATGCCATCTACATTTGAAAAATTCACATTGTTAACCAACGGAGTTCAAAAGGAGTTTTCGGATGCCTGCAATCGGAGCTGAAGTCGGCGTCCTCGGGGCGGGCGGTGGCGGGTGTCGGCGGGTGTCGGTGGCGGCGGCTACTGGTCGGGCTCGGGCTCGGGCGCGGCGCGCATGGGCGGGAAGTGGCGCGGGTCGCGCAGGTCGTAGGGCCCGCGCGGCGGCGACGCCTCCAGCGCCGCGCCCAGCTCGCTCGCGCGCTCCGACTCTGCGCACACATCGCGTGTCGGCACCCGTACCGCTAGCCTGGCCAGCGCAGCACGGGACAAGTACCACGGGACTTACGGCTTTTATCGATTAATTCAACACTTTATCTACTACTAAACGAAATGTAAAACATTCAAAATCTAATCTAAGATGGTCTCTCTGAAAGTAGGCGTATCATAGATCGCGATCTTTATCAGAAAAGAAAATTAAGACCATAGAGAAAGTGCAGTAGACTTTCCACAGATCAATATCAAGGAATTTTTTATCAAAGATCATAATATCAAGAAAAAAAAGTTCATGAACTCTGGTTCACTTCTTTTTTAACATTTCTAATACATATGCTTAATTTTTGGTGAGCCAAAATGTCTTTGGAATTAAACAAAATCTAGACGAAGTAAGTCCCTTGTACGGCTGTGAAGTTAGCTGCAGTGTTATAAACATAGCCCCACATTTATTTCTCGCTTTCGCTAACAAGTTTAAGCCACTACGACGAATTCCTGAGCTAGCTTCACACACATCACACCTTGTCACGTGCTTTACTTCTCAATTATTAGGTACATGTGTATCCCTTGCAACAGATATTAATTATTTTAAGTTCTCGGAAGTGAATCCAGAAAGTATTTAAAGGTTTTAAACATTAGATGGCTAGACGGCGGTGACGGTCACATTTCCCCCACCAGTATTTTGCAACATTAAGTGATGCACAAATCCCCAGGTGTTTAAAAGGAATAAAGTTCGTTAAAATTGTGGGGTGCAGGATTCGAACCTTCCACCGAGGCCCTGGACGACATCGAATCGTCGAAGGCAGTGAACAAATAAAAGAAGCCACAGCAAATTAACAAAAACATTGTCCCAGGAGAAGCGAGCCCAAAGACGACAACCACAGCACAATATTTACAACTAGTTCCACGAGGCTCGCTCGGAGCCTCAATTAATCCAGCGACAAAGATTTCAGTCGTTTGGGGCCTACCCTAAGCCTACGCTGTTAGATTACATCGCGTCATTCACAACTATCATATAAAATGCAAAAACTAACTTTATTTAACATCTAATATGTTCCATAATATCATCATTTATGACTGTCTGATCTGAAACAAGTCATCATAGTCCCAGTTAAAATTTTTGGAGGAAAATTTGGTTCTCCTTAAAATTAACTAAATATAAAATATGAATTGCGATTCGTTTCGAGCTCGTGCGGTGTGTCGCGGCGACCGGACGGACGAACAAAAACATCACATAAGCGGACAAGTGTATATATTTGGTATAAGTACATATAAAAGTGTTGGAGGCGGAGCTACGCCCGGGCGCGGGAGGCGGCGCGGCGCGGACGTACGGACGGTCCGCGCGGTACGCTACTCCGCGCGCTGCTCGCCGGCCGCGCCTGCGACAACACACGCTACAGACACACGAGCCTACTGCCTGCCTACCGCCGACGCGCCTACCGACCAAACGACTGACAGCGAAGTGGCGTCGCTCTCGAGCGGATACAGACCCGCCGCGAGCGACTGCGCCTCTCGGACCGGGGACGGGATGAAGGGAGCTCGGGGCGTGGGGGACGGTTGCGGTGAGAAAGTTTCGGACCGGCCGAAAACTACTTTGAAAATCGATCTTTTGACGTTAGTGGCGTCACACCAAGCTGTTAGCATTATCCCGGATAATCGAATAGTAACTTACACAAAACCCTGTCTAAGTTTCTTTTAAATGACCCACTACTCACTCGTCCGTTCGACGAATTTGATCAAACTAACATCAAGATAGGAACTTTAAAATGTTTACCCGTGTCGCAGATGACGCCACGTCGCGTTCGCGTATGTGCGGGCTGGTGGGGGGAGGGCGGGCATGCGGGAGGGGGGAGGGGGCGAGTACCTGTCATCCGCTGGGGGTCCCGGCCGCGCAGCGCGCCCGCGTAACTGTTGCCCGCCGCCGCTGCACAAGGCCCAGAACATTGGTCAGCGAGTGCGCCCGCGCTCAGTACCCGCTAGCTCCACACTCTCGCTAATCCCCACTAGCTACGGACTACTTCACCATGCACGAGCGATCCGTTCTACTCGAGGCTAACTAACTACGATCGATATCGTCAACTCATAGGAATCTAGAGATATCCATAAACAAGAAATGTCATTTATAATTTTATAGAAACTTTTTTTATCTATCTACGCGACACCATATTGTCGAATCCATGAAATTCCTATTTTTTATTTTTGGTTAACGATAGCGTTTGTGATAGTTTTTCCTTTATCATTTCATAATTTATATTTATTTATAGGACTTTTATATCAAGCAAGATAAATCTATGCGCGTAAATAAAATCATCAGCTTTAAGCAACAACTAAAATCTTACTTCGCCATATCTTTTATTGCAAATAAAACAAGTAAAATGCAGGTTCTGTGTCCTGGTTTGGAACCAATACCTATTTTAAATTGAGTTCACAAGACGTGAAACTTTTTGACTGTCCTATGCGTCAGGTTTAAGTTTATAGCCGAGAGCGCGGCGCTAGCAGTCTGAGGTACTCAACGCGGCCGCGTCGAGGCGCGAGCGCAGTGTGGGCGGAGTCAAAGGCCACTCATCACTTTAGACGTGTTTGCTGCGTCTGAGTGATAGACCCACCAGATCATTCGGGTAGTGAGAAATTAACGAGTCAAGTACTTTTGGTTTAGACTTGTTACTTAATAATATTGATTCGTTTATAATACTTTTTTTTCGTTACTTTTTCATGTTTTAAACTTTTTAGAAAGACCCAATTTAATATTTTTTATTTTATTTAGACATTAATTTTGATTCTTACATATTTATTTTATTTTTCTGTTGTTCAAACAATGTGAGAAATGCCATTTTTTCTTGGTAAAGTAGTTTTGAAGTGCTCAATTAAAGTTTTAAAATTCTCTAAGCAAAATTTTGGCGAGCACGCTAACAATTTATCCGTGTTCAAGTCTCCGACTTCGCCTGCGTGTCTCGCGCTCGCGCCTCGGCCTCGCGTCCACAAAACCGTTACTCTGCACAAATCAAAGTAAGTAAGTCTGAGGGTGTCGAGCGAACATGATCGTGAACATCAAGCGAAGGTATCACCGAACGGCCTCGGGTCCAGGCGATGGGAGGTGATGCGGGAGGGGAACAGAACTGTAAGAAGCGTGTTCGGCTTCGGCTCGCGACGCGGGCACAGGCCCGGCCGCTGCGCCGCGCCGGGTTAGTGTCGGCGCCGACGACGACGAAAGAGATGACTCATGCGATCAAGGAATGGAACGAAATTGTTTAACTATGTAAATTAAATTAATTAAGATATTAGCGAGGTGGTCCCGCCTAGCTACGCCGGTAAATGTGTATTTGAATGGTGTCAATTTTATTAGCACCAATGAGTGAGGCATCATTTAAAAATATGTAAGAATGAAAATACGAAATAAAATCTTGGACAGGTTTCTCAAATAAATAAGTTAAATATATACCTGTAATGCGGAATTTAGAATCAAGATTTATTATAATGGCAAGCCAAAATAATTAAAGCTAAACTGCAAAATGAATAAACAACATCGTGCTATAAAATACCAGGAATCTCGATCAATTTTCATTAAAACTTACTTTTTGAAACTAATAACAATCATCAAATTATTCGTGATTCCTTTTTAAAACAACAAATAAAAATTACGCTACCTACTTTACTTTTCGTGTTATTGTAAGAAAAAAAAACGATTCGAATGATAAAAATGATGTTTAGTACCGCAGCAATAATCTCAAAACTACTACTGCATGTATATTGGGGGCCAATTCTCGACATTGAAGTCGAAATTGGGAATTTTATTCGAATCCATACAAATCTCTAACTTTACTCCAATGCCGTATACGAGAATTGCCCCTCAGAGGGCCAATTCTCGTGAACTCGACATTACCATTCGTCCTTATAAATAACTAACTCGACTTCAATGTCTAGTGCTCGAGAATTGCCCCTGTGGTGTCGCGGCGTAGCTAGTCGGTCGCGGCGGGTTGGCGTGGCTGCCTACCTTCGTGCTGCTGCGCGTGGGCGGCGTGGGCGGCGTGGGCGGCGTGGGCGTGGTGCTGCGGCGCGTCGAGGAACTGGTGCGTGCGCAGCAGCGCGCAGTCGCCGCCGTCGGCCGCGTCCAGCGCGTACACGTACAGCACGCCCGCCGCCGTCGCCACCAGCAGCCGCGGCGCCCGCGCCACGCTGCAACACGACCGCCATACCGCATAGTACCTACTCTACTTCTCTGGCTAGCGGTTTCTAATAGCCATTTAACAACCAGAAACTTCTATCTACGTTTTTGGGTTCAAACATAATGTTAAAAGTTCAATTTTGACCTCGCCCTTTCTTGAAGGGACTTGATGGTATTGATTCTTAGCCGTCGTATGTATAGCATTGAGTTTTTTTTGTATGCCAAGGGGATTTTATCATCTGAGGAAGCACAAGTGTATCACCAACTGGCTTTTTACAAAGAAATACGTCCCCTTTTTAAGGCGATTTTATCCTATCTAAGATTTTTTTCGAAAAAAATAGGTTTTTTACATTAATAAATGAAGTACATACTTAAAACATAAAGATGTTTAAAAATGCACAAATCTTGCGCTCGATTTGCGCGCGCCAAAAATTACAATTTTATATTGGTTGATGCGTCAGCATCATGTTCGGTGTGAGTGCGGCTAAGACAGAGAGATAGCATTTCTCTCTGGATTTATTTTATTTAATCTTAACGTAACGCAACGTCTGTATTTCGACTGCTTTCGCAATCGTAATCAATCTGATCTACCTTGCTCTTCTGCGTAGACGAAATTTGTCGATGTAACTTGGTACAGCTGTACTATGCCTAATTTCCTAAACTGATGTAAATTAGACTAAATTAGGGTGAAAATTTAAGAAACTAATTAAATTTAAATTAATTATGTTAGGTGAATATTGAAGAAACGAATCAAATTTAAATTATGTTAGACTTTCTAACTGTTAGAGGTAGGTAGCATGAGGAGTGTTACTTGAAAAGGTTGACAGCGCACTTGTGACTCCACTGGTGTCGTCGCGGGTGTGCATAAACGGCGGCAATCGCTTACCATCAGGTGTTCCGTCTGCTCGTCTGCCACCTATATTATGAAGAAAAAAAGACAATTTTGTAGGTCGCAGACAACGCGCGCTACAAAAACATGGAAACATGAAGTGGCGCGTGAAACTACACTTCAGACTAGTTGATCAGTGTTGGTGTTGGTGTCGGAGGCAGGTAGCGGGTAGCGGGTAGCGGGTAGCGGGTGGTGGGTAGTTACTTGGTGATGGCGGCGACGGCGCGGTGGCCGGTGGCGGGCAGGCGCGCGGCGGCGAAGGCGCGGCCCTGCGCCAGCACGTCCGCCACCTGCGCCGGCAGGTAGCCCGCGCCCGCGCTCACCGCCTGCGCATGCGCACACCCGCGCGTCAGCTTGCAGCTCTACCGACTTACGTCATTACCAGCAGGACTATCGCGTGGCGAAAATCCGCCACTGCAGGGGCCCGATTCTCAGGCTCGTAACATTTATCATCCTTGTGACTCCACTGGTGTTGCGGGTGTCCTTGAGCAGCAACAAATGCTTACCATCAAATTGATCCGTCTACTCGTCTGCCACCATAAAAAATACGACACATATCACTAAAACATTGTTTTTTTGTATGGTTTTCAAGTGACATTTGCATTTGGCAAGCGTGGTGATTAAGCCTAATCTCATCATAGTAGCGAGGACTTGATTTCTATGATGGAGGCCTTAGCCCTGCAGTGGGACAGTAGGTAAACTGATACTACTACTACAAGTGATATTTCAAAATATCACAATTTCATATGACATCCGCACTGTTTTATCATATCGAAAAACCCAAGAAATGGATTACATGAACCCAATTCGTAATATTTTAAAAACATGGCAGATATTACCTGAAAACTGTAAAAAAAAACATTGTTTTAGTGATAAATGTCATAAGATAATAAATGCTGAGAATTGGGCTCTCCTGGACTTAAGTCCATCTACAAGGTGATAGGTTCCTTAATTTAACTAAACGTAATAAATGCCTGTTTGACGAACAAAACAACCAATACCGTTGAAGTTGGATCTGAATCCATAGTATAAAATCTTTTTTTTACAAAAGAAGAGCTATCGCTTGTGAAAAATCCATTATTTAAAACGAAGATTGACATCATATACACCGAATTCAGTGAAGCATTCGAACAGTTAACATTAAAATTAAAATATTAATTTGATTACATACAAGATTTAAAATTTATATATTTTAAAATGTACGTATACGTAACAATTAAATTAGTGTAATTTTTTTTTTAATCAGTCTATATATCGTCCCAATGCTGGGCAAAGGCCTCCATCATAGAAATCATGTTATCACTACTATGATGGGATGAGGCTTAATCACCACGCTTGCCAAATGCGGATTGGTGATCACAAACCCGAGCTATGTCCGAAAAATTCGAAACATACTTTTCGCTCGACCCGGAAATCGAATCCAGGACCCTGAAATCTCGGTTCGGTACTTAAACCACTATACCAACAGGGCGTTCTTACTTCCCAAAAAATAAACTTACTATGGCCACGAATCTCAGGTCTATATAACGTTATTCGGGATCTATCCCTAGGGATCACACCTAAGACCTTTATTCTTTATAAATTTTACAATAATGTCATTTTCCGTTATTATTGATATCTTCACAATCTTAATACAAACAACCGTAGGGATATAGCAACTGCTAAAACCATTATCTATTTTGGCGTAAGTACTACCAGGGCTTTCCTTATACGCTCGCTTTTGTATGCACAAACAGCTCCAGCCTAGCGAACATACGTAAAATACAAATAAAAGTTCGTTATTCCTGGTTTCCATAGTTCAAGAAAAAACCTTTGTTTGGGACCAGGACTTGGTATGTGATGTGGTCTCAATTGATTTATCTTTATTAATGAAATGTTCGTGACCTGCGAGATCCAGCCCATCCAGCCGGCGGCGCTCTGGTCGGGCGCGGCCGCGTCGCCCTCGCCCGCGCCGCCCTCGTCGCTGCCGGCGCCCTCCTGCAACACGTCACGGTACATTATTCACCACTGCAGCGGTTTCAATATTCAATCTATATTTTTAACCGATCTCATAAAAATGGTTCTCTATTCTCGGTAAACGTAGTTTAGGACGCACTTTGGCAAGATGTGTAGAAATTTGCTGAGAGCGAAAGTAACTCAGTGGAAAATATCGTACGCCCTCCATACGAGGGGTTGTAGGTTCAAGTGCCGGCCAGTACATTTTCTTTTATTACTATGGCACCAAGGCTCATTATCCTTGGTTTAATTGAGTTCAAAAATCAACATGTCATACTTTACTTCCCAAATCTTGGATCATTCTCCACGCCAAGCGTCCCCCGTGCCCGGGGTCAGAAGCGACAGCTTTAAACATATGTAACTGAAAATGACATGATAGGATGTTGATGACGAATGGCAGGAGCTAAATACAAGTAGCAGAGGTTCAATCGAAGAGGCGATGAGGATCGTCGTGTCAATTTGACCTGGTGCTTCATCGTGCGACAGCGTACGCGATGCTGACGCAGCGCTTGACGCCGCGCTGGGAGAGCGTACCTGCAGGCGGAACACGTGCACGGTCTCGGTGTTGGAGGTGGCGGCGAGGTAGGCGCCGCACGCGCTGAAGGCGAGGCAGGCGATGCTGACGCAGCGCTTGACGCCGCGCTGGGAGAGCGTACCTGCAGGCGGAACACGTGCACGGTCTCGGTGTTGGAGGTGGCGGCGAGGTAGGCGCCGCACGCGCTGAAGGCGAGGCAGGCGATGCTGACGCAGCGCTTGACGCCGCGCTGGGAGAGCGTACCTGCAGGCGGAACACGTGCACGGTCTCGGTGTTGGAGGTGGCGGCGAGGTAGGCGCCGCACGCGCTGAAGGCGAGGCAGGCGATGCTGACGCAGCGCTTGACGCCGCGCCGGAACTCGTGCAGGCGCTGGCGCTCCGGCACGCTGAACACGCGGATCACGGTGCCGCGCTCCGACGCCGTGGCCAGGCGCCGCCCGCACATCGACCACGCCAGCGCCGCCAGCGGGCTGTCGTGTGCGCTGATCACGCACTTCGCGTTCTGGAACACCATCCACGATCATGTTATTCATTTATAGGGCGGTTATTTTTATATATTCATCATCAGCCCATTTAAGTCCCCACTGCTGGGGCACGGGCCTCCCTCAATCACATGAGGGGTAATTGCGATATTCACCACGCTTGGCAGACGGGTTGGCGAGGGTTTTGATATAAATGCAGAGTTTTCCTTCTCTGGGTGCTGATGATCATGCCAGCAGCTTTACCTTAGTCGCCTTTTACGACACCCCGGTAAGAGTGAGGGTGGCCTATTCTACTCTGCCGGGGACCACACGGCCAGAACTTATCGATTTTATATATTACATATATCAAAATGTCAATTTGACGAAGTAAGCAACCAATGCTGTTACACGAAAACACCCACGTCTGCCGTAGACCTCTACAATCGTTGAAGCAGACGTATATTGCAGCCGCATTTAAGCAAGCGTACTTTAAAATACCCAGCCACTCATTGGACTGCTGGTAGTCACTAAATGAGGACAAACTGAAATAAAAATCGTTGGTACAACATATAGAATGCCTTCCTTTAGCATTAGTGGCGCGCGTAGCCTAGGCCAGGGGCACATTCAGCTGGTACCGACCAGATGCACGGCGTCGAAGATCTGCACCTCGCCCACGACGCTGGAGCTGGGGTAGGCCACGTAGCAGTGCTCCACGCAGGGCGACAGCGCGTAGTCTAGGCTCGGTGGCACAGGTAATGGATACTGACCAGGTGCACCGCGTCGAAGATCTGCACCTCGCCCACGGCACTGGAGCCGGGATAGGCCACGTAGCAATGCTCCACGCAGGGCGACAGCGCGCACAGACCGCGCGGGTTCGGCGGCGTGTCGCGGATCGTGTGCAGGATCTTCATGTCCCGAATGTTGTGGATGTGCAGCGACTCCTCCAGGCATACGATCAGCCTCTGTCGATATAGAAACACGCGAGTTGTATAGCAAACATGGCCGTTCGTTCCGATAGATGGCACTATGCAATTTTCTCACCAAAATAATGAACTCGAGCCGTCTGCCAACATTCATCAGTTCAAAAAAGGCTCAATACGTGGATCCAAACTGTACGAACAATAAACAGGAAGAAGTCAGACTGAACAGGACTCTCCGTCTCCCTGCCTGGACCTAGAGGGTGGCATCTACACGAATATTTTTCTACTCAAATAGTTGAGGCTGAGACATTACAGAAATCCATTGACACAGCGAAATATTTTTAAAAGTATGTTTCATTTGACTTTTTAGGTAACAATAGGGTAGCATCTTCATCATTGTTTCTATAAGGAAATCAGTTCTTACACACGCTCGTCTACTAGAGATAAAACGGATCAGTAATCGCCGATACAATTGGCAGCATTATTCCGTATTCTTGTAAACACGTTAGTCAACAAAAGTTATCGATTAATCGAATCAAACAACATTGAATGAGTTGATATTATTTTCACAGCAATGTCACTACAGTTAAGACGATTATAAAATTTGCGAAACACGCACAGATTATCTTGGCAGTTGTCGAAGTGGCGTGACATTGTCTTCTCGTTTCAGAAACTTACATGTAATCGGGTTCAATCTAATAATAATTAAACACAATTACTATATGAATCCGATTCTCACTGCCTTGCAGCTAAATAAAGGTAGATATTCATATTTATTACACCTATACAAAAGACTAGTATTATAATATCTGTGGCAAAAGGCATTTGATCTTATCGCTAAAGGCTATTGTCATTTTGTAGATTATTATGACGAATTGTTGATTTGTGTGAAATAGGAACATACTAATACGTAAAGCAATTTTCTAGACAAGTTATTTCTAACGTCCATTGTATGTTTAATAAACAATGATAACTCCTTTACTTTGGTATCTATGCTTATAAATATAATAGTTTACAAATATAAATATACAGAAAAAAGAAAACATTGGCAAATATATTTTGAAAATGCTAATTTACCACATTAGTCAAACAAAAAAACAATGCCATACCATGAGTGGATCTCATCAGATGTTTATAGTGACCAGTATATTGGCTCACCTCAGCACTGCAATTACGACGGACACGATGCCATGGCAACACCTCCGTTACATGACGGAGAAACATGGCAGAGAAGCTGGTAGGTCGATGTATTGAATGTAGTGTTTACTTACAGATCGGTTCAGCTTCACAGCGAGGATGGTGTTGCTGTAGCTGTAGTTGCATATTTCCGTGCCTTTCTTGTAGTGGCACACGATCAGCTTCCTACAACAATAAAAACAATACATAAATAAATGCGCCCGGCAATTCCCATCGCCCAGCTTTAAAAATAGGGCACGCCTTGGGGCGTCTCTCAATACACCCAAACCCGAGTCAATTAAGAAAAAAGTAATACCTAAATGAACCGGGAATCGAACCCGGAAATTTCCGCGCTTGGGAACAACGAACAACCCCACCGCGCACCATCAATCTCGTCAAAAGAAATGTTTGATGAAAGAAAAGCCTAACAAAAGCCGGACAGCGGGCGCGGTCTAATTTGCCCGGACACGCAACTAAAAGCCTGATAACATCCTGGTCTCTCCAACTGACTGGGAGGGAAGGGAGCTATAGTCGTGAGGGTATTGGATTGCCGGTTGCGCAATCACATTTAATAGTGCATCAGGCGATGGTAGCTCAGTGAATTAGAACGCACCTTAAATACGTGGGATCGTAGTTTCGATCAGAGCATGCATCTTTGGATTTTTAAAATAGATGTGCATATTTCTACCATTAGTTCTGCGGTGAGGGAATACATTGTGAAGAAACAGGACCACCTCAGATTTGTGGATACCTACTACAATATTTGACAAAATGATTCTGATTGTCTGACCGTGATCCAGTTGGTTCCCCTGTCTGGGATGCGAAGGTCATAATACGGCAGTAGCTTCATTTGAATTACTAGATTTCCCGAATCCTGGATCATGGTCCATGCGTACCCCGGGCGCCGAAGCGACAGCTTTAAACGTTTCCGGGAATGACGAGAGATGAAGAGAAGGAGGAGTGCATTAGGCATCAGGATGCACACGTCAGTACAGGCTTGGCAACAAACAAAGACATGGTGACATATATCTGATTCACGATAAGCTACGTTCTTGCGGTTTTCCCTTCTCTAGATAACAACAACGGCTTTGTTCGGCAAAGCCCGCATAACTATTTCCATAGTTATTTTTAGCGGCATATGCATAAAGAAAACTGCTAGGAAGATGCTGTATTTTTACTGTAACGCTATATGTGTAGCTACCTTAATTCCTTCTCATCTTAGCGTGTAATTCTCGGTTGCTTCCTAATGTGTTGCTCTGGAACCCGGGGTACGCTTAGACCATGATTCAAGCCATTCAGGATTTGGGGAGTCTGCTAATTACAATTAAGCGACTACGGTTTGACCTTCGCAACCCTTTACATGGGAACCAGACTAACTGAGTCATGGCTACACGTTTTAGAACTATCCGAAACGTGCAGGTCTCCTCACGATGTTATCGCCCACCCGAAAATTCCCGAGGTGCATACTTATTTATTAATTATACTATTTTAGTTATCATCACAAATTTTATCACAGTTTTAATATGAGACTCTTATTGCCATTACAAATGAATCAGATGGGAAAATTGTTGATGACGAGATTTACAGATTACATTTATAAACATGTACAGCTGCGGAAAGAGGGACAAAAACCGACCACCGTTATTATTGGAACAATCGATTGCATCACGAATTACTAATACTGTGTGTTTCCACTTCCAGCGTCTACGCACTGACATTAGCCTTGGAGAAAAAGCAGGACATTAGCTAAATAGACCGCGTTGTAAAAAAACTTGATTTTTCAAAACTTGGCAATCTAATTCGGAGTGGTTTATGTAATAGTAGTTATTTATGATACTAGCAACGCTAACGAAAAATGACACATTCGTTATTATTACACGTATAAAGGAATTTGAAGAGACCTTGCTACAAATTAAAAGAGAATGACAGAAAATAATGTTTCGCCTAAACGTGACAGATTGCCGAAGGTCGCTCCTCGGTCCTCGGTAAAGCTCGCGCTTTACTGAAGGGAGGGAATTTCAGTGGAGTTACGAAATATCTGAACATCGTTGAAATTAATAATGCAACTGAGACAATATAAATACAACAGTCGTAAATAAACATTCATTAATTTCAGAGAAATAAGGTCGTCGTAGTACATAATATGCACATGTTATGTGCTCTAGCGAAGTTACAGGAAACGATAAACACAGGTTCATAAATCTCAATAGCCGCAATCAGCGACCATCTGAGTGACGTGGCCTTCTCTGAAACAATGCGTGTGGAACCCGACTTCCTCGAGGAAAATCACCAACAACAACAACGAAGGCGAGACGGCGCGGCGGCCGCCATAGACCGGGCTCCTGCGGGCAACTTCGCAACATTGCCACTTACTCGTATGGCTATGACGTCTGAAGACTCAATTACGTATGAACGAGCTAGATTCCTACGATAAGATTTCTTCTATTTTCTTTTATTTATCTTCAATTTCTTCTAAGGTGAGATAGCTAGATTCATCGCTGTAAATTGGACATTTAACTACAAGAACCCTGAAGTCACGAGAATGAGTAGATTTATTTCTCGAGTGATTGTGGATGTGACCTAAATGGAGGATTGATTTAGGTCACATTTTGTAAAGAAAATCCTAATAATTTTACCGTAAAATAATTATTGCTTACTCCGCCTGAATGCGATCAACAAATCAAGAGACTTGCGCTGTCACCAAATCTTCAAACTTGCCCTGTCACCCTCTTGGGATAAATTCATCCAATCTTAAGTTCGATGGAATCTGTTACTTGTGAGCTATGTTTCACGTTTTATTATTGCACCTGCACAAATCTGCAATAGGGTGTTAATCTATATGGGAGCTGGTGACACGCGCCGACCTTTGGTGCTCAGAGTGCGTTCATTGTTTAATAATAGTGTGTCGCGCGGGGTATTTCGGGCGCGGACGTGAACTTGGCCGTGGCGCTCTCTCCTTACACAAGCCCGCACCGCGCACCGCGCCGACGCAACCGTGTTACATCAACGTTACGATATCCCGATCAACTCGCGAAACAACAGACCCAATCAATGACAACTGCTCTCGGAAACTGCTTGTTGATCACCCTGCTTGAACCACGCAGCAACCAAACAGGCTTTGATATATGATCGATATTTTGCCATTATCGGTGGTAATGAATTTGTAGTAACATAAGGAACGGTCACAAGTCACGGTAGTAACAATGGAACATTGAGAGAAGCCTATATCCAGCAGAGGGCGTTTATTAGCTGAAATTATGATGAAGGAACAGTCTAATCAGTAGACGTCGGATATCTTCTTCGTACAATGACCACTTAATCTAAGGTTTAACAAACGTTTATTATTAAACTTCTCAGTAGCGATAGGTATTTTGCTAAAGATATATTAAGAAATTGATAACCTTCGCCTAGTTGTAGTTGCCTGTTCACTATTCTCATGATATTTTCTTGCTTTATTTCTTTTTCATGGCATTTTTTTCCATGTTTCATGGCAGGATAGGTTTTATTAGCTCACTGTTGGACCGACCGACATTTTAGCCTCGCTTACCTAATGATGGCCATCGAGTCCATATTTATCATTGTCATGTCGTACGAATTATGTCCTCATTGTCATTATAGCAATGCGGCGGGCTCTCGAGCAACGTCAATCATACAACGGGTGCTTAAGTTCGGGCTCTAGCAGTTCAAAGTCTATTTTAATTTATTACCAAAACAAACTATGGCTAAATGTTTTATCTTCAAGCGTTCGCCGCGCAGTTATTGAGGGTCGCCGCGATAAATAGAATTTAAGGTTAGACTGTGCGAGTACGTGTTGTTGGTAAATATGTAGATATTTGTGAACGCGCGTTTTCGTCTTGTAGAATACATTACATTGTTGTTTTCGTGACGCTATCGGCAAGCTTCTTCAATGATGCGCGGGTTATGTAGATAATATTTAATTATCTTACAAGGGCTACTATCGCCGCTTTTGTTCTTAACCTTATCTCACCGTGTAATTCCCAGTTACGCCCAAAGCCATCGCTTCGGAGCCCAGAGTACGCTTGAACCTCATCCAAGATTTGGTAATTACAATCAAGTGACTGCCGTCTGACATTGGCAAGCTTTAGACAAGGGAACCATACCTAGACCCCATGGTTGCATTTCGACATTCCGAAACTATCCTAAACGATGACAACGGTTTCCTCGCGATGTCTTACTAAATAATGTGATGCGATATTAACAGTCAATGTTCCTCTATCGGTAAAATAAACACAATAGCTACTTAATTAAGATGTATCGGAGTCAATTAGAACTCAAATAGTTTGTGGTTTGTTTGTGTAGGGGCGTGCGTGGCGGTCGGCGAGCGCGCAGTAGGTTGAGGGATCTCCAGCGCGGAGGAGCCCTCGATAGCGATGACGCGTTGATAAGCTGCGCGTATCGGTTGCGCAGTAGCAATTACGGCGATTGCAATAGCAAATGAACGCCTCCTCGTGTCGGCGGAGTGCGTAAGCGCCATACTAGGTTACGCAGCAGTAACGTATCTTCGCCTTGACGTATAAACAATACATCTACTTACGTTTGCCCTTAGCTCACACGCAACACAAAGGCTATACCTAAGTTCTTAAAACAACATCAGTTTGCTAGTCACTAAATATTTAGTCGATTCTTTTGAAAGAACATTTCAATGAAAAATTAAAATAGTTTATTCAATTTAAGTCCATACAGAAAACTTAAGACTGTCAACATGTTTACCTACCGGAATGTAGTTTTCTGCCGTGAAGTATTTTTAATAATCAGATATTATTTAATGGCTAGGCATATTGGAGATTGTATGTCAGAACCTTATCGATTTTTTAGTCAAACGAGTGCGACTTTCATACGTAGGACAGGCATTCCCCGTTTCGAGGGCACAGTAAAATCAGGGTTTAAACCATGATAGCGAGCAAGATGTTCAACTAATGTCGGTACTTCATGATTATTAACTGCCTATTCCGACTGATAATGTTGGACGTATCGTAAAAAAAAAAAAGAGGCGGGAGCCGGAAGAATTTCAAATTCATACGGGACTAGCGTATCATCTACGGAGAACTGTTCCATCTCATAAAAGATAGAGTGACGTTCAAGACAGAACTGAAGACGCCAACTGGCGGAGAACCTTCAAGAAACACTAAGATCGGACAAATATGCTCTATTTGTCCGTCTCAAAGCTGCGGCACATCACTGGTAGCCGCATGCGTTGTGCGCTCGCGTCGCAGCTGGGCGCGAGCTGCGCGGCGCGTCACCGCTCGCCGATAACAGCTGTGCTTGCGCAGCCCGCGCGCGCAGCCCCTACTCGTGCTGCCCGACGCCAGCGATCGTGATAGTTGTTTCTTTATCGATTTGCGTAGCAAAACTCATATATTACTCAAAAGAAAGAAACATAAAATTATTTTTAAAAGATCCCAATTGTATGTACTCTCTTCTTCTTATCATAATCATCCTAGCGTGTAATATTTTTAAATACTAGAGGCGACAAACGAGCAAGCGGGTGACCTGATGAGTAAGTCATCACCGCCGCCAATGAAAATCTGCGAGATCAGAGAGGGCGCTGATGCGTTGAAGGCCTTTCCCGGTCAATTCCGGTTGCGTCCATAGAAAGAAACATTGTACTGACCATCACACCATCAATGCTTCTTCTTATCATGTGGGCTGTTAAACCGTGGCCACAGATCACCTTGGTGCCACAATTTCAAACCAGACTTGGTTGTATAACGACCACTATCAAAGTGACAGGAAGTGGTAATATGCCTCCCCCTAGGAAATCGAAGTCACGACTTCCAGGTTTCAAATCATAAGTGAGCAGTAACTGCCTCCGCGTTCTAGGAGGCAGTTACTGCTCACTTATGATTTGATTACGACTCCATTACGATATACCTTATCATAATACATCGACTGAACATCTGCTGTCGCCTGCACAAGTTCAAACCGAGGTCATGTCATTGTGTCTTCAACGACAAAGCTCAGCAGGCATTGTCGCCCTGATGACACTCCTCGCGTGTCACATTAATGACTTGCAGCTAAGCACCCGCCCACGCGGCAGCAGCTGGAACGGACGATACTTCGTGGACAGTTGGCATGGGCTCTCCACAAACCCGTCATTAACGCGAATGGCTCGTAAATATCGGAATGTTTAGTGCTTTGTCATGTGTAGGTAACGTCATTCTATACCCATCATGAAAATATTCCTATGTTTGTATATAGTAGGTAATACATATTTAGCTCTTAAATGTGAAGATATCAGACAAAAGTTTATCTAGAGGTGATGAAATAGTTCACCAGTTAGCACTATTAATGAATAAATTCTATCATGAATTTAGTAACTACTAGCAATTATTTGTATCATAATCCGCGAGTCTTAGTCATATTTCGCTTTCCATCCTGTTTGTCACTGTTCCTAGATCAGAAATGTAAAACGAATTATCGCAATACCTACAAGGTAGGTACTACCAATAATAGTTATCTTTAACTTAGTGACTATTCGTGCAGAAACAACTTGAATTCATATCGCTAAAAGAATCATCGAAGTATTTATGTATGAATTTCATAGCAACGTCAACGGATGACAATACCATAACTCCATACAACTTGGGTTTATCTTTTGGCTTTGTTTCAGGTGAAATGAATAGCAACTGGGTGCTACTTGTACTATTAATAACAGAGCTATGTTGATTGTCTAAGGCCTATGAGCGATGTTGGCTCAAAAACGTATGCCATTCCAACGGGAGGTCGCAGGCTCAGAACCGAGCATGCACCTCTGGATATTTTTGTCTGGTTTCCTTGTCTAAGGTTTGCCAAGGTCAGACGGTCAGACGGAAGACTCTTCATTGTAATTACTATATTCATATTGCAGTGCATATTGACTGCCTCGGTGGCGCAGTGGTTAGTGGGTCGCACTTTAAAACGACGACTGCGCAAGAGGTCGGGCCAAAAATTTGTATCCAAGTTTTCGGTAAGAAATTCTTAGTGGCAGCCCGGAGTCTAGAAGTTGGCGGTCTTGTACCCCCGTGCCTCGAAAAGCACGTTAAGCCGTTGGTCCTGCGCCCAATCCCTCTCTGGTCGTGTCACAGTAGTGTCCCATCGGAAGATGAGGGTAAGGGAATAGAGAGTGCACTTGTTTGCGCACACACTTGAGCACTATAATATATCCTGCGTACGTGTCTGATCGTTGAGATTGGACACCGTAGCCGTAATCGGTTGGAGGATATTATTATTATTGCAGTGCCCTAACAAGGTCTATAGTGGTTGCTTTGTTATACTTCACCATCTGTTACGTACACTTTGGAAGCAATAAAGAATTGAATATTGAGTACTAGACTTACCAAATCTTGAAAGATGGACTATGCGTAGTAGGTTAGGACGCGCGAATGACACGCTGAGTCGTATGAGTGAGTGATGTTGTTACCTGGGAGCTGATACTGTGACGATGGCCACCAGCGAGCTGCTGAAGAGCCGGTCCACGAGGCAGGTGTCCTGCCCGGAGCGGCTGGCGTAGATCTCCTCGATGCCATCGTCGGGCGTTAGCGCGAACAGGTGGTAGCCGCTGCTGCTGCCTGCCACCAGGGACCTGCCATCAGACACATACATTAATACATTGATACTAATAATTAAAAGGATGCACGATGGTGCATCGTTTCCGTGCGTTCAGCATCTACCTGCATAAGGCTTGGGGCACAATGGCAGTTATATTGGTAAAATTGGCCTCTTTATTTTAATTGGATCGATTATAGATATTCATTTGCACACACACATTGTAGCTCGGGAAAGTTAGGCGACGTCATAAGTAGAACCTCAAAAAAAAAACCCAAAGCTAATTTTGGTGGTTCCGCGTCTATTCTGTGCATTTCGACCTCATATGACAGAAGCAAATGGTCTAAATCTACATTTTAGATTTAGACCATTTGCTTGAGCTTTGCCCCGCTGTTAGTTTAGTAATTAAAAATCAGAGTTGGCGCATCTTTGTATTTTCTACTGGACCCTAAGGTTGTGCAATAAGGTTTAAAGTTAATAATTATGAAAAATATTTAAACATCCAGACAATCAACGTTTGTTGTGTTTACAACTGTTCATCACACAATGTTTGTCCAGAGTCGTAATTGAAACTACTAGTGTCGTATAAGGCAGAATCCACGAACAAAAGCGCTATGGGGCCAGTCATATGTATAAAGGTGTCATTTGAACATAGACTCCTTTGGCACTACTATATCAAAAATTTTGAAATAACTAATAATTAAATAAGTGACCTAAGTTATTCTTGTATAATATGAAAAGTACATACTTTACACATTGATACTTGGGCACACGCATCAGTGGTGGGTGGCAAGGACGCTAGTTAAAAACAGGAATTTCTTGGTTGTGTGGTGATTTTACGCAGATATTTATTTGCTCTTATCTCTTCGAGGGTGGTCAAGCATTTCCTAATCGCATTTGCTATTCTCATCATGGCTTTCTTAACAACCGACTAAGTCTTCTTTAGATGCGAGTGCGCAACACAATGTGTTTACCTGCAGGTACAAGAATGGCAAGCCATTCTTTGAAACCTAAGGGTTTCAATGGATAGGGGATAGAAAACAAAGATAAATATTTGAGCAGGTACCTGGACACTACCTCCTACACAGACCACTTAATGAAGATTACATCGTGTCATTGTAAAAAAAAGTACAGGTATATTATGCGGATTTTTGTGCGTGCTGCATTAAAATGTAGTGTTTCATGTGGAAGAGGCCGTGGTTCAACATGGTGTACACAAGATTGTTGATTAATTAACAGCTATTTAAGTTTTTAATTAAAGCCAAAATCGAGTTGTATCTCTACTTAAATAAACTTTATACGTGACTAGCCCATAGCGCTTTTGTTAGTGGATCCTGCCTAATACGGCAAAAGTCGTAGTTTCAATTACGACCCTGGGCAAACAATGTGTGATAAGTTCCCCTACATTTAGACCATTTGCTTCTGTCATAAGAGGTCGAAATGCACAGAATTAAGACATTGACATCTGTCAGTTTAGCTCACATAGTTAAAACTCAGAATATAAGAATGCATTAATGGTTTCGTCGTTAATTTTGATATCCACCTATAACGCAAGTGCTATAAGCTCCTTACAAGAGTCAGGTCAATGTATGTGGTGTTGACTGATATTTATTATTATTATGTTATTAAAGGCGTTTGCAAATTAAATTTAGTCTAATTTTTGCAATAAAACTTACTATGGAAACTATATTACCTTCCATATAAAGGACTTACCTTGCAAAATATTATACCGTTCAGGTTCAATGGACTCTAGTTAACTCTATTAATTATTGGTTAATTTAAGAAAATATTGTCTCATTTTATAGACAAACGTACGAGGATCAATGTTTGTTAAAAAAGTTTTTTGAATACTCTTAAGTTTTTTTCAGAAAATCAAGAAATCTGTAGAAATTTTGGTCATTTTTTTTTCTCCTACCTGTTGACAACCCTGAATCAAAAAATGAACTTTTGATAAGAATGATACTAGTCTCATTTCATAGGGAATTTAATAACGATTCTTTGACAGTTTTTACCCAACGGTTTTAAAAGGTTGGCAGCGCACTTGTGACTCCACTGGTGTTGCGGGTGTCCATGGGCGGCGGAATTGCTTACCATCAGGTGATCCGTCTGCTCGTCTGCCACCTCTCAATATATAAAAAAAAACTCACCGTTTTTGAGTAAATTGAAAAAGACTGAAAATTGGGCATAGATTTGAGGACATAGATTAGGGGACCTAAGTAACGATTCTACATCAAAATTAGCTTAGTTTTTTTTTTTTAATTAAACACTAACTTTCCTTTCGGCCCATTCAGGCGTAAGCCTCAACGAAATGTCCATTACTCAAAGTTCTGGGAGAAATTGCTTATAATGATAAAGCCACATAGCTACTTAACCCTTTGAATCTGTAGTTTAAATATTTTGCTGTTTTATGTACATACTAGTGGCCCGTACTTCATTTCGGGACATTAGTTCTACTTTATATGGAACCAATAGATGGCCCTAGGTGTCGATTGCATCACTCAAGCGTTTCGTGTTTTCGAATTACCGCTGTCTGCTGGACTTACCTCTTTATAAATATTATAGATGTGTTCGGAATATGACGTATTCAAATAACTGACTTTTGTCATTCCATTTAAAGTCATATTATAAATGCAATGGATGTATTCAATGTCAGAAGTCCGGCAGTTAGTTTAGTTACGATGGTATAGCCACCGCGACTAACGTTATCTGTGATCTATCAAGATATGTATTGAAAAGTAAAAAGACTAAAGATACCTTGAGGACGATTACAATTAAACGTAAAGGATTGGATATATTATGGTCTGCGTCATTTGAGAGTCAGAAACAACAATTAAAAGCACTCTCAGACAATGTAATTTGAATTGAAATAGTAAGGATAGATATCAAGAAGGGTACTGAAATAACTGAATTAGTCACTTAATGTTAGTTTACAAGCAATTTAAAATGTAGGTGCGAGGATGAAGTGGCATCGAGTCGCAGTATATTGTCAGTCAGTCAGTCGAGGCATATCGTCATGCGGATTAGTAGGGCACCGCATAATATGCGTATATGGGCCAATTCATCATTTAGTCCGCTCTAAAGATACTTATTGATTGATATACTGACATCTACACTTTGCAGACCATTGTTAAACACTATGCATTATTTAAATAGTTAGGTACCAGGTTCATTGCCCCTTGACCTGTAGACTCAATGTCCACAGGTCAAGGGGCCTGTTCCATATTCTGAATTTATTAAAGTTGAAACAAAATAGCGAATAAAGCTGGTACTCATAATGGTAATTTTGGGGCAGCAATAACTCGCCATAAGACAGAAGCTTTTTTGTCTTTTTTTATTGTTTCACTAGCTGACCCGACAGACTTCGTCCTGTCAAAAAAAATTGTAATAATGGCTTACTCATTTGGACAATTCACACAATATATCTTTATAAATTATAGCCTATGTGTTATTCTGATCTATAAGCTACATTACTGTAAAGTTTCATTATAATCCGTTTAGTAGTTTTTGCGTGAAAGAGGAACAAACATCCATCCATACATCCATCCAAACAAACTTTCGCCTTTATAATATTATATAGTAAGGAAGTAAGGATTTAGTATCTGGGATCGGCGCAGTATGACTTCCTCTTTCATACGTCCCTGTCATTAGTCATTGATTGTTTTCATGTTAAATTTTAATATAACAAATATTTCTTAGTTATAAATGTTTTATTTTGGGAGATAGGTAGGTTCATCTGAGAGGGATCAGGCCCAGGACTAATAATACATACATATGTACTAACATTGAAAAACTGGCTCTCTGCTTTCCTAAAATTCAAACTTGGTCCCTTTTGAGACAAAAGAAACAACCTTGCTATTTGAAACAGTGCTATGGAGTGCAAGTAACAAGAAAATATGTAATCATCACGTTAACAAGATATGTGGCTAAGGCATGTGTGGGATATTGACCCAAAGTGTGAATATTCTTTTAGAATAACAAATGATTTTAATGCACTACTTAGTTCAGTGCCCCAGAGATAAATCAGAAAAGTTTTTATTTAAGCAAGCAAAGGAAATTCTTTGTATACAATGCAATACTGGTACTAGGTATTGACTGTTACTTGGAAGTAATTCAAGCAGGTCATACTTAAATGTTAACTAATGGACATACTAATGATAGGTGTTATCTGTAGTTAATGAAAGTGAATTATAAAAGTAATCTAGATGATTCAAAGCACATTAATAGATAGGTAATGTTATTGAGTAAGAAGTGGCCATTACAGTTAATTTTAATATTCAATATTCTGGCAAAAGGTTACAGGTGAGATTTCTCATATTTATCCCCGAGACTCTTTTCTCATGTCAGTCCCTTAGTTTAAGCTGACTAATTAGCAGACAATTTGATCATGCAGAATTAATTTAAGTAACATTTATGTATTGTTAATTTACTCCTTCACAATTTGAAATGTCATTTAAATTTAAAAAAAATACTAATATCTCAATAAATCATACAGTGCTTTGAGTGCATTTAGGGAGTAATATTATATTTTTAACAATATTATGGTCAGACACGCCAATATGCTGGCAATTGCTCACATGGAGTCGGGAGCAGTGGAGCCTATTAGGGGAGGCATTTGCCGAGCAGTGGTACAATTAACGTTAAAATTATTAATACAAACGATATGAATGTTTCTCATTTACTTTTTACAAAATCTATTGTAAAGAAGTACACATTTTATTTCTATTTTTTTTAAATTGTGTAAAATTTCAGGTATTTTACACCATGTAAAAAAATGTGTACTTATTTTTTAGGTCTAGACTTTAAATTTATGCATTATAAAATATCTTAATTACATTCATTCCTAAAAACTTGCAAAATACATAAGTTAGTTACAAGACACTGAGGTGTCATTACCTAAACTGTAACTGCATGAGTGCAATTACAGTATAGGTTTCTCAGTATCTTAAATTTATTTATGCTTAAATCAGTTACATTTGTAATTGGGCAGATTGTATTAACCTGAGTTTAGTACAAACTTTTAATACAAAGTAAATTATTTATTCTAACAGTAGCAAACAGGATATGGTTTAGATATCAATCTTACTCAAATTAACCACAATACAATGGCTAGAAGTAATCTACTATGAATTCAATTATTTATTATAAATGGGAACGGAGGTCACAATAGATCAACTATGGTTGCGGTGACCACTCGGCAACGTACGTTCCCCAGAACTTCGGATATATGAATTCAATGAACCTCAGTTTCTAATCGTCGGAAGCCTAACTAAACAACAATTACCTCTTATCATTAGTTCACAGGATTATAATAAAATCATTACTGTAACCAATTTACATCTGGTGGTATAAAGTGATGCAACATTGTCTCCCTAGTATTAGTCATAATTAGAATGTCCAATATATTGTCTTTGTTAACATAATGATCATGGAGGTAATTATAACAATTTGAAATTAGCAAAATATTTGATTGCTTCCAAAAACCAGATTCATGTTATTGATGTGAACGATTGAAATTACAGAGTGAGTGAAATCATCCATTTTTAGTATTTTCAAGTGCACCCCTTTGTAATATAGTGACAGCTGTCAGATTCATACAAGGTCCTAGCTGTCCTTGCCTGACAGAGGGTTAAACTTGCTCATTAGCTAGCAGCAGGGTGTTTATAATGCAGGCCGTATTGTGAAAAATGCAGCAGCACACAAAACAGATAGTGTTTGTCCTGGGACGCCATGTTTGTTTACGCCAGCTGTTGTGTGTCGGGCGAGTGCGGTGGCGGGTGGCGCGGTTACGACACGGCTGGCAATGACATATTGCATCACCGCACTGCCGAGCCCCGCGCTCCTACTCTGCCGCTAATTCGTGACACTGAGCGCTTTCGCAACCGCCACTACGGGGGACCTTGAGCTCCAGCTGGCGAGACCTCCGTCAGACCAGGCCCTCGCGGGCGCTCCGACGTCATGACCCACCCTAATAGAAAGGCTACTTACGTGCAATCCTGATTGAATTGAACGAATATTCCTCCTGCATTTGATCCCTCAGTGTTTTGACCTCCTCCTAAACTCATTGGAGCGTTCCGAGTAAACAGATTGTTCTAAAAGCTTAACGCTGCACACGACATACGCGCACTATGACCTACGTAATCAAACACTAAATAGTCAGTCACTTTTATTAACAAGTAAATATTTGAAACCAATAATTCGTTCGTCACAAGAAGTAGATTTTTTGACACAAAGAACGACCTTGCTACTAAAAACAAGCCCCCTCCCGCACACAACACAAATCGCACAAACACAGCTCGCCTCACTCTACGGTCCGCTCACTAGCGAGTCATTCGGACATCATTCGTTCATTATAAATAAATTAGTTGAAGGTGGGGGAAGAGCATAGAGTATAGTAAACACGGGGGCCTCACCCCCTGTTTGCTATACTCTATGCTCATAGAGGATTTATTGAATTGCACACTGTTTAAAAAACGTAGAGGTATCTTATTGATACACAATTAAAAGAGATTAATACATTTTATGTGCTTGTTCAGGATTAGGGTTTTTTTTTATTAATTCGCCCGGCAACATTTTAGTAATTAAAAAGTAAAGTATTAGAAAAGAAGTAGTCTTGTCCAGGAGCCCAGGAGCCCAATTCTCGTGCTCGTGACATTTATTTTCATACGACATATATCACTAAAACATAGTTTTTTTGTATGGTTTTTAGGTGATATCCGCCATGTTCTCAAAATATCACAAGTACGAGAATTGGGCTCCAGGAGCCCAATTCTCGGGCTCGTGACATTTTTTTTCATACGACATATATCACTAAAACATAGTTTTTTTGTATGGTTTTCGGGTGATATCCGCCATGTTCTTAAAATATCACATGCACGAGAATTGGGGTCCAGGAGCCCAATTCTCGGGCTCGTGACATTTATCATCATACGACATATATCAACAAAACATGGCGGATATCGTATGAAAACGTTTTTGCTTATTCTCGCGATGTCGAATGGTGATCTATGTCACATATTTTCGTGCGACACGTATCGTATGGTCTTGACCATACGATATGAAGTATCACGGTGATTTTGGTGATATTTCTCCAATTCAACGTGACGTTTGAGTCGTTTCGCGTTTTGTTGTTTATTGACGTTTGGTTGTTCAAATCACATAACAAGTTTAAATTAACTGCACAAACTAAGAAGATGATTGATTCTCTGTGTGAACGATTGTTTAGCTGAGAATTTTAATTTTTCTTATATTTTCTTTCATCATCATCATCATCATTTCAGCCAATAGACGTCCACTGCTGGACATAGGCCTCCCCCAATGTTCTCCACACAGATCGGTCCTGTGCCGCCCGCATCCAATGGATTCCCGCGATCTTCACCAGATCGTCGGTCCACCTTGTGGGGGGCCTGCCACGGCTGCGACTTCCTGTGCGTGGCCTCCACTCCAGGACCTTTCTGCCCCAACGGCCGTCTGTTCTCCTCGCTATGTGCCCTGCCCATTGCCACTTGAGGCATGCAATCCTTTGGGCTATGTCTGTAACCTTAGTTCTCCTGCGGATCTCATCATTTCTGATACGATCACGCAGGGAGACTCCGAGCATAGCTCTCTCCATTGCTCTCTGGGTGACTTTGAGCCTCCTTAATCGGCACATTGTAAGCGGCCAAGTTTCGGTTCCGTATGTCATCACTGGCAACACACACGCATTGAAGACTTTTGTCTTGAGACATTATCTTTAAATATATTTTCTTTAATTGGAACAAATTTTCACCAGTATTACCTACATACCTTTAAATATTCGTCATTAAGCCTTTTTATTTCAGTAATAAGATCAGTGTAAACAAAGAAAATTCTTTATTTCATCTTTTTCTTTTAACGCGTCTTTTTGCCACAGTTGTCATCTCTTTTTGCCACAGACTGAAAATAAATCTTTTGACTTTCGGTCGGTGTAACGGAATAACAATTTCATAAAATCAATTTTGTTTTTCGTCTTTTTTGGTCGTATTTTAAAGCAGTTATGATAATTATGATGTTATACAAACATGAAAATGACTGTTGATATAAAAAGGCTAGAAAATGTTAAATTAATACTTAAACAATAAACATTAAGATTTCTCGATTGTATATTTGTGTCAATCAACAAAATGGAACGTATTAGCGGAAATGATATGGGCCACACTCTCTATGGAAGTGACTTTTACTGTCGCATGGGCACGAGAATAGAGTTTTTTTACTTTTGTGACATTTTGGTGACATTTTCGTACGACATTGGAAAAGTGACATTACAGAAAATACGACATTTTATCGCACGTCCCGAGAATTGGGCTCCAGGACCCCAATTCTCGGGCTCGTGACATTTATTTTCATACGACATATATCACTAAAACATAGTTTTTTTGTATGGTTTTCGGGTGATATCCGCCATGTTTTCAAATATCACGAACCCGAGAATTGGGCTCCAAGAGCCCAATTCTCGTGCTCGTGATATTTATTTTCATACGATATATATCACCAAAACAGAGTTTTTTTTTGTATGGCTTTCAGGTGATATCCGCCTTGTTTTTAAAATATCACGAGCACGAGAATTGGGCTGCAATTTTCGGGCTCGTGACATTTATTATCATGCTCGTGACATATATCACTAAAACATAGTTTTTTGTATGGTCTTCAAGAGCCCAATTCTCGTGATATTTTGAAATCATGGCGGATATCAACTGAAAACCATACAAAAAAACTATGCTTTTGTGATATATGTCGTATGAAAATAAATGTAACGAGCACGAGAATTGGGCTCCTTGGGATATCCGCCATGTTTTCAAAATATCACGAGCACGAGAATTGGGCTCTTGGATTCCAGGACCCCAATTCTCGATTTTTTGTATGGTCTTCAGGTGATATCAACCATGTTTTCAAAATATCACAAGCTCGAGCTTAATGATTTTCATACGATATATATCACTAAAACAAAGTTTTTTTGTATGGTTTTCAGGTAATATCCGCCATTTTTTCAAAATGTCACGAGCACGAAAATTGAGCTCCATGTTTTTAACCGATTTCTTTAAGTATTTCAATTCAAACCCGAGAATTGGGCTCCTGTTCGTTTTGTGTCGCCTTTGGCACAGTACATTTACAGGGTGGTCCAACTAGTGACATCAATATTTTTTTTAGATTCCTCACTCCTAGGGGTATCTAAAAATACCCCGAGCCCAATTCTTGTACTGGTGATATTTATTTTCATACGACATATATCTGCCATGTTTTTAAAATATCACGAGCCCGAGAATTGGGGTCCCCATGTATGTTCAGCGATTTATTGTAGTTTACGAGTTATAATTTTTTAAAGTTTTTTTAAAGTATTCTGCCAGCGACGTTTAAAAAAAACATATCTTTTTACCCGACTACGGCAAAGCAAAAGGAGGGTTATGATTTTGACAGGCTATGTATGTATGTATGTATGTATGTATGTATGTATGTTCATCTGTTTCCACGTAACTTCTTAACTACTTATCAGAATTCGACAAATGACATATCATTATAAGCGTCTTGATCGTCCGCTGGTTATAGGCTATATGAAGTTTCACAAAATCTAATGTGGCGCCCTCTAGCGGACAAAACATACAGAGTAAAAAAATAAAGTTATGATAAATATGCCGTGTTTGGTATCATTTGAAAGCGCTTGACTTGTACATTTTGAATATATATATATATTACTAGCACTTGGACACCAAAATAGTACAAATAAAATAAAAGTAAAAAAACTAAAACCCAACTACGACAAAAAACGTCGCTGAAAAAGTATAAAACAAGCCTTCGTTGTCAATTTATGCAATATTCACTATGTAGAGATAAAAGTTCATGTTTGGAAAGGCGTAGTCACACGTTAAATATACTACCCTTTGACAACGTGTGA
Organism: Marasmia exigua; assembly: GCA_019059595.1. Taxonomy (NCBI): domain Eukaryota; kingdom Metazoa; phylum Arthropoda; class Insecta; order Lepidoptera; family Crambidae; genus Marasmia; species Marasmia exigua. Next base: position 28,070,313 of record CM032469.1, read on the forward strand.
CTGCGGATTTCCAAACATGAAATTTTATCTCTACATAGTGAATATTGCATAAATTGACAACGAAGGCTTGTTTTATACTTTTTCAGCGACGTTTTTTGTCGTAGTTGGGTTTTAGTTTTTTTACTTTTATTTTTAGTTATTGTGTATTTCGCAATTATTTTTATGACATGATTTTCTAGAATGTTATTTATAATTATAAAAAAAATTTGGCTTCCAGGAGCCCAAGACCCCAATTCTCGGGCTCGTGACATTTATTTTCATACGACATATATCACTAAAACATAGTTTTTTTGTATGGTTTTCGGGTGATATCCGCCATGTTTTCAAAATATCACGAACCCAAGAATTGGGCTCCAATTCTCGTGCTTGTGATATTTTGAAAACATGGCGGATATCACCTGAAAACCATACAAAAAAACTATGTTTTAGTGATATATATCGTATGAAAATAAATGTCACGAGCACGAGAATTAGGCTCCTGAAATTACTTAGTGTTATCCAAAAAAAGTCTTGAAAGTTAGAATTTTAGTTTTCAGTTGGATATGCTCAAACATTCAACTTCAATTTAAAAATACAAAAAGGAGTTTTCATAGCTTAGGATTAAGTTTAAAAACTTCCCAGAGTTCTAAACTGCCTATATCATGATAATAAAATACTACTTTATTAGCCTCTTTTTGAAGTAATCGGCCTCCGAACGCAGATAGGCTGAAAATGTATGAAACTCTATTTTTCTAGTTTTTAGACTTAGTAGCAACTTTAAATGTGTTTTTAAATTAATTTTAATTAAATATCCTATAATATTACAGTGTACCTTGTGTATTTTTGAAATGTTGGTCTCACCACCTATAAAAATAAGCATTTGTGAAAATTGCTACTTGTGAAATTACCTGTTTTTCGATTAGAAATAAAAGGCACAAAATAATGAAAAACCGGCCAAGTGCGAGTCGGACTCGCGCACCGAGGGTTCCGTACAAACCTGCAAGGTTTAAAAAGTTCGTTGACTTAGAAATTTTTTTTTTTCACGGGTTAAAGGCAATTAGATCTAATTATTTGATATGAATTTCAACTTGATAGCTCTACGCGTTCATGAGGAAAAAAGTAATAAGTTTATATTTATTAAAAAATATATATTTTGTATATATATTTTGTAATGTAACTAAAAATTTAAGGTTTTCGGAATTTTTCCTTTATGTGTGCTATAAAACGTTGCTTCATGCCAAATTTCAAGATTCTAGGTCGACTGGAAGTACCCTTTAGGTTTTGATTCCCTTGCGAGTACTTGCGAGTTTCAAAATATGCAGCTTAAATTGCTGTTTCTTTTGATTGCGTTGACATAGAAGTTTGATTTTGTTACAGCTTAAAGGTATTATACATCTGAGTATTTGGTATGAATATCAATTTAATACCTCTACGCGTTTATGAGGAAATGGGTAGTAAGTTTAAAATTATTAAAAAAAAATATATTATGTGATCTAACTAAAAATTTATGGTTTTCATAATTTTTCCTTTATCTATGCTATAAGACGTTGCTTCGTACCAAATTTCAAGATTCTGAGTTTACGGGAAGCACCCTGTAGGTTTTGATTCCCTTGCAAGTGTCGAAAATTTGCGGCATAAACGGCTGTATCTTTTGATTGCGTTGGCTTAGAAGTTTGATTTTTTCACAGCTTCAAGGGACAGTAGACTTGAGTAATTGATATAAATTTCAGCTTCATACCTCCACGAGTTCCTGAGAAAAAGGGTCTTGACAGACGGACGGACGGACGGACAACAAAGTGATCCTATAAGGGTTCCGTTTTTTCCTTTTGAGGTACGGAACCCTAAAAATGACTTTAATACAATACATTTTCTAAATTCCTTCCTCCAACTTGAATACATAATCGGCAACGATTCAAAAAGTTATGTTTTGACTGTCTGAAGCTACTCGAATATTCATGATTTATTTTTCTTTCCACTTCTATAAGTTTTAGTCTTAATTCTGATTCGTTGTTGCTCTCCGTAACGTACACCAGCTCTTTGTATAATCCCCAAACAAAAGAATCGACGAGGTTGAGATCTGGCGATCGCGCAGGCCATTCGGTCGGCCCTGCATGCCTAATCCATCTTCCTGGAAATGTGGTGTTCAGATACTCTCTTACTTGTACCGCATAATGACAGGGCGCGCCATCTTGTTGAAAAATTATTTCACGCCGGATCTGAAGATTTACACCTTCTAATAATTCATTAAGATTGTTTTGTAGAAAATTTAAGTAAGCATTTCCATCCAACCTGGCCGGTAATTCAAAAGATTCATCAGATCAGATTCTTGGAGCTGCTGTACGCGCTGGATATGGTATGCATGGAATCCTTCTGCGAACTAAAAACGCTATTAAGTATGATGAATAATGAACCCTACACTACGCGTGGCCCGACACGTAATTAGCCTGTTTTTAGAGCCTAACTTACCTAACTTTTGTGGCTTAACTTCCTTGAGAATTTTCAGAATCCTAGTTCTTGGAATCCCAGTTCGTCTAGCTATTTTACTTGAAGTTGTAGACGGGTCTCTTTGAACTTCTTCCAAGACCTCATCCACTTGGATGAGAGACACACATCACACATCCCGTTCGTCGTACCCGTCGAGGACCCGTCGTAGATCAAGTGATCTTGATCCTAGGTGGGATACGTCCAGCCATCAGGGTGTTGTGTGTATTAATAAAAACCCTGTGATCCGGGTAATGCTATATTACTTCTCTTCGCCTCTCTAACGCCAGTCGATAAAGCCTCGCAGCTTCAGTACCGTTGCCTTGGGCAACGCCATAAAAATATTGCATTTCCGTGTCATCATCTTTATTCCCTGGCCGATTTTCTGGCCACGGTGACTAGTTAGGGCTCGGGTGTTTTGCCCTAGTGTGGCTTACATACCCTATTTTATGGGTAAATATGCAAGAGCAGTTTCTACACTGAATGCGCAGCAACTGAGCAGTGAATAAATCGTGCACAATCCAAGTCACTGAGTAAGAAGCTCAGGCGCAAAACCAGGTCTAAAACTCAAGCAAAGGTTGTTCGTAAGGCTAATCAGGGTCCAAAATACAAGCACAGGTTGTTGGTAAGGCAAATCAGGGCCCAAAATACAAGCAGAGGTTGTTCGTAGGGCAAATCAGGGTCCAAAATACAAGCAAAAGTAATCGTGAATATAATCAGAGTCTAGTTAACTACGTTTAATTACTTTTTTTAGTTTTAACACAATTTTAAGGTTTATCCATTGGAATGATAAAAAGTAGAAAAATAGCTTCAGTTAAATTTCTAGCATTGTACGTAATAGTGTTCTTATCCTTGTTCATTGTATATCCTTATCTAATGATTACACAGCGTTATGTACCTACAACTCACAGCATGTTTAGTACCATTGTCCGCTGTCCGAACGGGTCGCCTCGTCTTTGTCCATGCTCGCACACCTTTTGTATTCCTTATCGCTGTCCATCTGCTGTACTGCTGATTGCTGCTAAGCGGCTGCATAATCATCTATCCCCCTCGCTCATGCATGCGCATAGTTATGAATCATGCTACTCGTGCCCTACTGCTTTATCTTGGAATGGATATGGTTACCTATGTTGTGCTGCATTCATAACGTTTATGAATTACGCATTTTATTACTATAAAAAAACAGCACAATTTGTGTGCTGTTTTTTTATTCTTATTGTGAATCTATTTTATAGCTACCTAAATCGTTTATTTATTTATTTAAGAAAAAGAAAACTTGGAATTTTACAGTGCTATTACACCAAAGTATAAATAAGCTAGATTACAATTAAATTACTATATTTTTTTACTTAAAAAAGTTACAACACGTTTTAGACATAATCCTAAATTGTCATTATGGACGTCTATGTCAGGAAAATGCGTTTGCAAGTCGTTGAGCAGTGAGAGTGCCTGAGCCGTGGGTCTTCGGCGTGGGCCTACGCTACCTCTAGATCCTCCCGTGTGCCTACAGGGTACAAGGAAGCCTATACGTTCCAGTGCACTTGGATTATTCACATTATTATTCAGAAGTAACTGACGTCTCAGTTGTAAAGTGTTTCGACCTATCATACCTGTGACAAATAGAGAGGGATAGAGGTAGGGATAATATCCAAACATTCGTTTGAACACGTATCTCGCAAACTTATGCTGGATTTTCTCAAGTATATTTTTTTCATACGGGTCCCAAATAAATCCCCCGTATTCGAGCTTAGCACGAACGTATGCATTAAAAAGGCTTATTAGCTGCTGTGACTCCTCTAAATTGGTAAGTTAGTCTCATTATAACGCCTAACATTTTGTTAGCGCTTTTGCAAATATTACGTATATGCTGTTTAAAATCCAATTTTACGTCTAAAGTTAAACCTAAATCTAGGATTTCATCTACACGAACCAGGGGTGCACCAGTAACATTGTAGTTGGCTATATGAGAATAAATAAATTTTGACTGACCGGATGACGCAATGGACAACATTTCAAAATTGCTAAGCTCTGAAACAAAAAATACCAATTCTTTGTTTACTTTTCCGCTGCTCGAATATATATTTATTATTTTTTTATATTGCTTACTTACTGGGAAAAAAATTAAAAACTAAAAAACGTAAGATGACGTCATCGGACGGCAGAATGTAAAATATTTCTTTGCTTAGCACATTATAGTTTTAAATTTACGAAATGCCAAACCCATGACATGTAACTGTCAAAAGAAAAGACAACTTGTCAACGTTGAATGTATGTATGACGTTGACAATGTTGACACTAGTATTATTTACCTTTGACAGTAGTACCTTTTTTTTATTAAAACAATGATAAGCAAAGGAATATCGCTGTATTCAGCCGTCCGATGACGTCATTTGGCGCTTACGTCTATTTAGAATATAAAGAATTTCAATAATTATTTTATGCATGAAAATGGCCAAATTTTGAAAAAAGAAAAAATATGGGTCTGTTCATTTTATGACTATTTTCATATAAAAAAACAATATAGACATGTTAAAAATATGAAATGTTGTCCATTGGCAGTGACCCTGCCTTTTACGCCAAAGATCGTGGGTTCGATCCCCACCCTGGACAAACATTCATGCGATGAACACTTGTGTTTGTTCAGTGAGTGGGTGTAATATATGTATTTAAGTATATATTTGTGTTCCTCTGTTGTCTGATATCTGTAACACAAGTGCTTAAGCTACTAAGTACGGAACCAGGTCAACCTATGAGATGTTGTGAGAATTATTATTATTATAAATAGGGTGGGGCCAAAAGTATTACCTTGGCTTACACCCGATTGTGCGCTTTGTTTGCCACTACCACAGCTGCCATCAATTTTATATACACACGAAGTCTGAAGCGGTATCTTATCCTTCGGCGACCGCAGACGCTTAGATATTTGGTATAACGGAGTACCAATATACAGTCTTTATAGAGAGATTTCTCAGTGCTGATCCTATTTTATCCGTTACGCCTTTAATGTAAGGAATAAAAGCTGCTTGTCGACTAACCTCTGGACACTTCTCTCTTCGACCTTGCTTTCTTGATCGTTGCGACACCTTGTATCCATTTCGTTTTAGTACCTCCTGAACATGAGCAAGTGAGCTCAGACTGCAAGTGTTCAGGGTCACAAAGGTTATGAGCTCTGTTAGATAACGAAGTCATAACGGATTGAAGATGTCGAGGATGGTGATGTGAGGAAGCATGTAAATACCTGTCTGTGTGCGTAGGTTTTCGGTAAACTGAGTGACTTAATGTACCGTCATCTTTAACTTTGATTTGCACATCTAAGAACGCCAACGATCGATTTCTTTCTATTTTGTGGGTGAACTTTACTTTCGGGTGGATTGAATTTGGATTGAAGGTGGATTGAGGAGGAGGTAATTTCCGTCCACACAGTTCTCTATCAAAGCAATATATTCCTTCGGAATCTCCGCATCGCACAGTTTACCCTTAATCTCCTCGAGGCAATCCTTCAATGGTACATTCGTGAAAAGCGACTCTACGTCGAAATTCACCATCATGTCACTTGGTTCCAACCTAATACTCCGTTCCAGAAATTGATCAAAATGTGTCTTCACATTGACGCTAAAAAAAACAACTACCAATATAGCAACTAGTGACTCATATTTACATATAGCATTTTCCATACAACTTAACACATCTAAATATTGCTTGTCCTTATAACTAGGTAGGTGGGAGATATACCTCACAACAGAACAGCTTGATATTTTTCTACGTTACAATGAACAATTCTTTATCTTCCAACAGGCCATCAATATCAGCCACAATACCCACTGAGTAGCAATCACGTACGGCCAGAAGCACACCACCTCATCCAACATCGTCCTGTCTATCCTTGCGCAGCATTGTATATACCGGTGGAAATAGCTCCCCATCATAGACTGAGCTTGTCAGAAAAGTCTCAGTAAGTGCGATAGTATCAGCTGTTGACTCGCAAACGTTATTCAGAAATATGTGTCTTCTGGATCTTAGACCTCGCACGTTTTGATAGTGTATAATAAAGCACTTATTATTGTTATTTCCTATTTTTTTTCTGTTGCGAAAGCTCTGTCTCGACACCTTAATGCATAAATCCTCGGCCCAGTTCTCTAGAGCCTAAGATTAGTTGGCAGGAGCACCAATTTTGATGACGCGTACCGTTACCGTTAGTACCAAAACGTAAGGGGGCTGCGATCGAAGACTGGTGAGTTTCTACGTAGCTTAAGACTAACTAAATAACTTTGATATATTAAAACTCATAGAAACTTGACTCTTTGATGACCGGTACGTTGTTTGGCGCCGGGATCGCAACTATTTTGCTACGGGCCAGACTCGTGACGGGGCCTTACTGGTGGCTACTCGCACTGAGATATCGGCATATCGACCGTCTTTTCAGTTCAGTCTAGTGCTGAGGCTGACCATACGTCTTAGGCGAACCACTAACGCGTCTTCAAAGTCAACTTATGCGTGATCTACCTGTAAGCAGAATCTAGGCAATAGTTTCTCTCAACAACTATCTAATTACCGAGTTAAACTTTCAGACGCTGTTACTAGCAACCCGGGCGACACTTATATGATTATTGGCGATTTAAATTTAAGCGGTATCAAGTGGATTCACTACAGGGAGCCTCACCTACGAGATACTACGGTTGGATACATCCAATCGACATTTTAAGTAATGATGAGCGTCTCCTTATTGATGATTTCAATTAACACAACCTAGCACAACACAATGGTATAAACAACGCACACGGTCGCATTCTAGATATTGTTCTCTCTAACCATATTGTTAGTGTACGAGAATGCCATCATGACCCACTAATACCCTCTCATCACCCTGATCCTTACCATAAAGCGCTCGTTGTTGATGCTGACTTCACTCCTGTTGCCGGCTTAAAAGCTGCTCCGTTGACAAAATTTCTGTTTTATAAAGAGGACTACGCTTCTATCGACGATAATATTCGAAATATGGATTGGAAGTTGGAGCTTGACCATAGATCTATTGAAGAGGAAACTACTTTTTTCTTCGATCACATTCTATCACTTAGAGATAAATATGTTCCATCTATAAGAACATAACCAATCGTTGTCCTAAATGGCACTCACCCGCATTGATAAAAGTAATTCGGGAAAAAGCAAATATTAAAAAAAATATAAAACTTATGGCAACCGCTCAGGCCTAGACTCCTTTAAACTACTTAGAGACCGGGTTAAATGATTAGAGGGTTCTTGCTTTAAAAGCTTTATATCTCGTGTCGAAAACTCTATAAACCTCATCCCAAAGTCTTTTGGTCATACCTCAATACTAAGTCAAATTCTGGGTCGTTACCTACTAGTATAAACTACGACCAAGTGCACGTCAACACCGGTGAGGACATCTGTAGGTCGTTTTCCGAATATTTTCATTCAACCTTCCTCAGCCCTTCTAACAACGCAAACAAACATGTCCACCACGCCAATTTACTTACGTCTAGTAAGTCTGTTTCCGACATTTCATCCTTCCATGTCTGCACAGAGGAAGTAAGGAAGCTGCTGCTCATCCTTGACCTCTAGAAGTCCGCTGGTCCAGATAAAGTTCCAGCCCGCTATAATTAATTTATAGCCGGCCATAAGGAGCTCACTTAACCCATTCCAACACGGTTTAAACGAAGATCCACAGTCTCTAAACTTGCGATTCTGAGTGACCACTTGACTGACCCCATGTACAGAGGTCAACGCTTCGATTAAATGTAAGGTAAATGCTTCGATCGGATTGACCATTCGCTATTGCTTAGGATGCTACATACTGCTGGTATAAGAGGTGACTTACTGCTATGTTTCTCGTCCTATATCAATAACTGATCCCAAGCGATAGTTGTAAGCAACTATATGTCCGTTTGGGTAATTCCTATTCCTAATGGAGTTCCCCAGGGATCACTGCTCGGCCCTCTTCTCTTCACAATCTTTGTCAATGACATTGGTCTTTGACAAGTGCTTTACGTCATCTCACAACCTGAGCTTCGCTGATGATATGAAAATTTTAAAACCAATCACTTCCCCACCTAGAAAAATACTGTAGCACTCATTGTCTAGATCAGATCAAGCTAAATGTTCAGTTTCCACTTTTATTTACATCACCTTTAATTACACCCTCAGAGGACAAATTTTGCAAAATTTGAGCTGTGTTCGTGATCTGAGGGTACTCCATGATGCTGAGGCTCCATAATCTCTTATTTGACGTAGTATCACCGACGTAGAGTGGCCTTTTTATGGGTTTTTTATAGGATACATTTTGGAGAGTGTTCGAATGAGCTTCACGACCTGATACCACCTTCTCCTTTCTACCACTGGACATTGCGGAGGATGACAGGAATCCACCCTTACACTGTGGAAGTTCCACCAGCTCGTACTAAGCGTTTCGCTTCTTCTTTCTCGGTACAAACTGCTAAGGAGTGGAACAACTTGCCGACTTCTGTATTCCCAGAGAGCTACAATTTGGGGGTCTTTAAGTCGAGAGTGAATAGCCTTCTTCTGGGTAAGCACGCTACATCTCAGACCTTATTGTCACTTTCCATCAGGTGAGATGAGGTCAAGTGCAAACCCATTTAATATGAAAAAGAAAAAAAATGACTCACACATTGATCATATTATAGCCAAGGCCTCGAAAGCTATTGTATTTATAATACGCTCATCATCTTATTTACCCAAATTAAAATTCAAAAAATTCTTTATTGCACTTAGGTACGCAGTCACATAGAATACGCTCCACAAATTAGGAACCATAGATACTCCACCTACAATAATCGCATTGAAAATATCCAAAGAAAATTTATGAAGTTTCTATGTTTCCGTCTAAGATAACACTACAGTTCCAGTAACTACTATAGCCTGTGTAAGGAACACCACTTGCTACCCTTGGCTAAGCGTCGTGAGATATCCGACGTAAAGTACGTCGGATAACTTGATGAAAATCGCATCTGGTGCAGTAGATTCATCGGAGCTGTTATCAAAATTATCACTGTACGTACCTAGCAGAACCACCAGATCCTCCCCCTTCTCCATATTCCATCATGGTCTACTAACTATAGTACGGATTCGTATATGTTGCGAGCGAGTAAAGCCTTTAATAGCTTAAAACATTTGGACATCGATATATTTACTACTAGTGTGGCAAGGGCGAGTAAGACGCTGTGTGACTTTTTACGACACTTAAATCCCACCAAAAACATTCTGTAAAAAAGTAGTCAAGTCTCGATGGAGCTGATTGTTTATCTCTAAAAAGTAATGAAATCTAGACAAAGTCGTGCCAAGTCTAAGAATTATTCTTACTGCGATTTCTTTATTGTTTATAATTAATGTTGTGTGACTTGGCCGTTGAAGGGTACACAAGGGTAAAAACGAGGTTCGCCATGACACCATTGCACATATCTCGACCGATAAGATTATGCGCACTCCCCTAGCGGCGATAGTTGGAAACTCTCTAAGAACGACACTGCAATATTTTGAAGTACAGTTTGGTTAAAAGTTTTATGTAATTTATTTATATTCACGATTAAATTTTATAAACCAGCTGCTAATAAAGCAAAAATACAAAGTATTGTTGCGTTGCTCAATGTAATACGTACAGCTTAAGGAATAAGTTCCCAAAAGACAAAATTATGAAGTTAATCATTTATATGGAAGACTGCTTTAAGAATATTCAAGCCAATTTCACTAGAAATAAGTATGTTCTCATCTTAAGGCTTATAACTACAAACTATTTTCCAAACAGTAAATAAAATTGTGATAGAATCAATAAATCACAGCACACAGAGCTTTTGTTTTTTTTTATTGAAAGTCATTTCATAATTACATATAATTCCATACTGTTTTACTAGCCTAGAATGAAATATTTCGAAATAAATATCAACTAGCAATAAAAAAACATAATATGATTTTTATCAAATAAAAATCTTCTTCTGATCACTAAATATTTTCCTGTTTTACACTCTTTACTATTTCCTCACCAGAACGCAATGGTTTGGTATATTCTGCGGACGCTTTTATTATATCTATTATTAATTTTATTATTGTGTCAGAACCACATTTATAAAAATAAAGAGAATATTAACCACTATCCCATAAAGTTCTATAAAAAACTTTCAATTTGTCTAAAAATTTACACCAGATGTGCTGGTGAGGACTTTGCCTCGCCAATAGTTTTTGACTGTGTCTATTTTATTATTTATGATTATTAATCGCTAGCTACGCCAATAAAAACCTCCCACCCACCAAGACGCCACAACGATAGTTATTATATTGCCAATAAATAACGATCCTAGTTTTACATTTGCTTTATAACTCTATTATTTTTATCAGTCACTTTTAATCTCACGCACAGGGACAGACAGACGAACAATAAAATCCTAGGCAAAATGCAGCAGAGCTTTTATAAAACATTTTCATTATATGACCACTTTACTCCCATGTAAATATCCTTTCCGACTGAATCACAAACAATCGGAAGGTTTCGATGTTCCTATTGGTCGTACAGAAATGACATTTCTTTGATTAGATTGTTTCCATTCGGATACATAAAAATATAAAATTTTATAAAATAGTAGTAAATACACTTAACTTTTATAAATATGTTAAAGCTCAAATATTAATTTATAGGTTCTTATTTTTATTAATATTATTAAATAATTCAGTATCAAGAGTTCTAAATGTTTTATTTGACTGTATAGTTTTATTCTTTTGCCATAATCATCAACTGACATCTGACGTTTAGTTGGCAATCAGCTGTTTTACCAAATGTCAAAATATGCGAAGAAAACAAAACCGCAACAAAACGTGTTATCCGCGTGTTTTGAAACAAGTTAAAATAATTTTAATTTGAAATGGGTCGGAAAATACCAGCCAAGAAACACCGTGGTGTAAAAGATCCGGCGCAGCAGCAAGCGAGGCGCTTGCAAAGGTAAATAGCGCTCGTTTTAGTATTCTTTCAGTTTGTTCATGGGCTTCCCTTGTGGGTTAAGTTACGAGGGTGTTATGTGAAATTGCGTGTTTCAGTCTTAAGGGCAAGATCAACGTGCCGCCGAAGGACCCGGACGAGCAGCCCGTGCCGCGCTCGCTGACGAGGCTGTTCGCCTTCCAGGAACACAAGCCCCGGGACAACCTCAAGAAGAAGAAACAAAAACGCTTCCAACCTGGCAAAAGCGATCCAAGTAAAAAACTTTCATGTTAAAATTGAGAGGTTATATTTACCCACCTACGCAGAAGAAGAATTCAAGTTTTATTTGTAATCATTTTTAATTCCAATTATTTCGTAAAACTTTGTATCTGTTTTATTTTACATAGCGGACAAACGAGCAGGTGCCGTCTGCTGATGACTGCCTGTTGCTAAGTGATCACCGTCGCCCAAGGACATCTGCAACACCCTACTGAAATTGCAAATCTTTTAAACTCCTAAACTTAACAGAGAAGGCAATAGCATAATCATCTTTCAGTAATATATTGTAATAAATGATATTATTTAATTGTTATTTTTATTAATTTATTTCATAGGTAATGACAGAGGAAAAAATGCAATTTCACAAATGAAAAAGCTGCCAGGTGAATCAGGACGGTCATTCTCACTGCGCATCAACAGCGCTGTGAAAGCATTGCATGGTGTCGTGGAAGAACAAGACTATCCTGTTAGTATGAAATACATTTGGCAAATCTAATACAATATTCTTTGAAGTTTGCAGGTTTAAAAGTGTTCTATGTCTACATTTTCAAAAGGGTTTTTTTATATTACACCACAACAGGTGTGAAAAAACCATTTCCTTTTATTGGATAACCAATTCAAGCTTCTTGTCAATGAGTTTCTGCATTCCATAGTATATTGGAAAACCTTAGCTTGGGACCAGGGAAATATGAGTGATGTTAGGTGGGGTATCTTTCTGCGATTTTTTTTCTGCCAGAGGTGCCAAATGATCAAACAGTTCATTGAATGGTAAGTAATCATTGCCGGCCTTAGTTGGTCCAATACTTAATGCTACTGATGGCTCAGCAACCAGAAATGTGACAAGGTCTCTGATTTAAGTTATGCATGTAAAATATAAGTGATTATTATTGTCTGTTTTTTAGTTTTTAGAGGCTAAAACGACGGGGTGTTATAAGTTTGACGTGTCTGTGTGTGTGTGTGTCTGTCTGTCTATGGCATCGTAGCTCCCGAACAAATGAACCGATTTTAATTTTGTTTTTTTTGTTTTAAAAGATGAATAAGGGGGGAGTGTTGAAGCAATGCTAGAGAAAATATCGATCCAAGATGGATTTTTATCTTCTAACTTTTGTCTAGTTGACCTACATTGATCTGACTCCGAGATAGGTAGCTCAAGCACCTGTCTTACGGATATCAGAATCGCGGTCGCTTATCATCAAGTGATCCGTCTGCTCGTCTGCCACCTATCACATAAAAAGAAAACCAAGGTTTTGATGATAGTTATTTTTCCATTGTAGGCAGCAGCATGACTATGTCCTCGTATTTTCCATGTCTACGATTAGAAATTTTACCATTACAATATGGACTACGTAGCTCATGTGATGGATAGACAGACGTCTATTTAACCACCGTGGTCCTCGAGAAAAATAAGTTTTGGAACTACTGGTCTAAGCGATCAGTGAGATTCTCGTCGTCGACTATTCGAGTTGCACGACGTTGAACGCGGTCAAAAGGGAGGAGTTGATATTGGGCTGCTCCAGCCCAGAGATTTTTTTAATAATAATAATAAATATTTCACAACATCACATACATTGATCTGACTCCGAGATAGGTAGCTCAAGCACCTGTGTTACGGATATCAGAATCAACAGTGGAATTACAAATATATACATATAATACTTTTCTTTATAAGTAATAATAAAAACGATTTATTTGACTAGCTCGACATTGAAGAGGATGAGGATGCTACGGGGTCTCGCATGGAGGCGCAGCGGCGGCGACGCGAGCGCAAGCGCAAGCGCGCGGGCGCCGGGGGCGACGAGCCGGCGCCCTCGCGCGCGCAGCGCCTTCAGCTCAAGAAGCAGGCCAAGAAGCAGAAGGAACTCGAGGTACTCTCCCTCCTCCTTCAAAGTCCGCTCACAAATTCAGGTCTCGATCTGCATCCAACTTACGCTATATTTCTCAAGTCGTCAGTCTATCGTGATGCAGAGCGTTCTATACTACGTTTCCCAGCCTGGCGTCCACTCCTTTATCCGTCAGTTCATTGAGACATGTTGTAATCCAGTGTGCATTGGTCCCGAATATACTTCTCTGTTGAATAACAGGATTCTGAATTTTATCTGCCATATAAACTCCGAGCATAAGGTGCCCTGTTTGAAACAATAAATCTCAGCATAGGCCGCGGCTCGTAAGGCCGTTAGTTTGCGCACTTGCAAAATAGCTCACTTTATACTAAAAATACACAATATCTAAAAATACAAGGCCACAGCTCACAAGGCACTTTTCAGTCTTGATTTGGCGCGGCTTGTACGGTTAGCATCAAAAGTAGCTTAACACCTAAGTACCATGTCGGAGTAACTGTTCTGCCTATACAGGCAGTTTTCAAGGGGTTCGTAAAAAATGTTGCTTCGATATGGTACTAAACTGTTAAGCTACTTTTGATGCTGACCATACCACGTGGGCTTCGAACTAAGAAGTATGTAGAAACTTTTCGGGGAAGAGGATCCGATATGGTCCCAGTGGGACCAGCACCGATCCTCCCTCTTCCTCATAACTGGTTGAAAGGTAGAATTCTAGATCATACTAAATCTCTACACAACAGCTATTGGAGCAGTCTGGAGGTATGCACATAGGCGAAACTAACCTTACCGAAATTGGATCCCCGTCTCTCCAGACAATTCTTACAACTTAATAAGCCAAACCTTCGTTTATTGACTAGTGCTCTAACGGGGCATGGCAGTTTTAACAGACATTTGTTCAATATAGGTGTTACAGACAGCACTCTATGCAGAGCATGCATGGAGAAGGAAGAAACAGCCGCTCATGTAATGTTAGAGTGCTTGGGGTGGCCAGTAACCGGGCACACTACCTGGGAAACCCAGGCAGTCTCAAGGAAATCTTCAGCAAAATCAAGGCGCTGATAGGTTTCCTTGAAGAACTCGGCTGGTTGGAATGACACCGGCCGACTTCACCCTCCGCACGCGAAATGGGCACAACTGCTGCCTGATTGCGGATAAGCCCGCACGACGAAGGAGAAAAAGAAGGTCCCGGGCATTCACTCTCATTTCCATTGCCCCTCAGGCTTCGCAAGAGAAGCGCGAGGTGGTGTACGAGCGCGTTGGGTTCGGCGAGGTGGCACACGCGCCGCCCGCGCTCACCTTCAAGAAGAAGGCCGGCAAGGACGACGGTGCCCCTAGGGTAACTTATCCCATTTTGTTGTAAATGTAATCAGGTCTTTTTGAGGTTTGTGTGTTCTGTAAAAATATACGTAATGTTGCGATACGTTGAATAATGCGTTGGGCAGTACAAATTATGTTTCTACAATCTTTCCAATGTTGCTTGGGTGTCTTTGGGCGGCGGCAATTGTTTACCATTGGGTGATCCGTCTGCTCGTGGCAGATAGGTTGCCGCCGCCAATGGACACCCGCGACACCAGTAGTGGAGTCACAAGTGTGCTGCTAACCTTTAAACCCTCCTTTCCCCCGGATTGGGCCTGCGCAGCTGCGGTACCGTCACGCAGCGAAATACAGCACAGTGTTCCTTCACGCCGGTTTTCTGTGAGGCCGTGGTATCATTCCGGTCGACCCGGCCCATTCATGCCGAAGCATGGCTCTCCCACGGTATTTTTTTTACCATTACTTGATTTGTCTGCTCGTCTGTCACTTATCACAAAATTAATAAATAATAATAACCCGAATAAAATTTTGACGACCCGATTCGAACAGTGGTAGTGAACGCTGCCTCTGATACAAAGGTTGCGGGTTCGATCCCCGCACAGTACAAACATTTGTGTGCATGAACATGTTTGTTTGTATTGGTCTGGGTGTTTGCTATGTATTTTATGTATGTATTTACAAAAGAAAAGTATTATATGTATATATTTGTAATCCCACTGTTGATTCTGATATCCGTAACACAGGTGCTTGAGCTACCTATCTCGGAGTCAGATCAATGTATGTGATGTTGTGAAATATTTATTTATTTATTAATAATAAATAAAATTAACTTAATTTCAGTAAATCATTAACAATTAAATCGCCGGGGCCTACCAGAAAGTAATCAGATGATACTTGTGTTGGGAAAGCCTCGCTCTTCCTCCTTAATATAAACAATTCAGATTTACTACGCTAGGTTTACAAACTTTATTTATTTACTTATATATTATTAGTCTATTACTTTATTATATCTTTATATATATTCAATATTTTATATATGTATTCTACTTATACCCGAGTCGTGTTTGTGTTCGCGTGGATGAGTGTGTGTATGTGTGTGTGTGTGCGCGCGTGTGTTTTTAACATCTTAGCTTTGGGATAATAATGATATTTGAAACAGCCTGGCCGCCGCGACCTGCTGCTCAAGGGGCTGCTGACTCCCGGCGCAGGTGGCGCAGGTGGCGCAGGCGGCGCAGGCGGCTCGGCGGCGGGCGGGCGCGCGCGCGCTCGCTCGCTGCCGGCGCCCGAGCGCCTGCGCCGCGAGCGCGCGCGCCAGCAGGCCGTCGACGCCTACCGCGCGCTCAAGGCAAGCACTCTCAAACAGAACACTAGAACAAAGTGCTGAGTAGCGGATGTGTAATGACTTTACAGTGTTTATTATTGTAATCGACAAGTTTTAGACGATTTTTACGATGTAATGTTAGTTTTTTAAAATAAATCTATTACTTGTATTCATTATTCAATAATTAACAAGATGATTACCACCTACTATTGTTCACCTCGTCCTGCAGTTTATTATTAATGGATTAAGTAACTATAGTTGGGTCAAAATAAAAGGCCACATTTGACACTTCAACAAAATTCGACAGCGTAACCTTGTAACAACGCTCATTGAATTTATCAATCTTACTATGTTAAAAAGCACAATTTCTTAACTTTTTAGTATTATGTTTGCATTTATTTATTTCAATAAAGACAATTTCACGATTTACTTTCTCTGTTAAACTATTTATTAAATTTACTTGTCTAGAGCATTTAACGTTGGAACAATGTTGTATGTGTCAACCCATTTTCTTTTCAAGTTCTAGTGATGTATCCCAAATAATCGAACGAAAACAATGTTAATCGTGTTGCACTCTGTGCCTTTCTCGACATCGAAGGGGCGTTTGACAACACCAACTTCGATGTTATAACACGTAGCGTGGTGAATCGTGGAATCGACGACACCACCACCAGATGGATGGGATCCATGCTACAAAATCGGACTGCAACAACAACGTTGATGAATAAAACCCTACATTATAGAGTGACCAGAGGATGTCCACAGGGCGGAGTCCTATCACCCCTTCAATGGTCATTGGTTGTTGACAGTCTCATCTGCGAGCTCAATGAAGCCAGATTTCTGACTCAGGGTTACGCAGATGACATAGTAATAATGGTCATAGGAAAATGCCCTAGCACCATTTCCAATCTTATGCAAAGGGCCCTACGAATAGTAGAAAACTGGTGCACGAGACACGTGCTAACAGTCAATGCACGTAAGACGGTCTTAATCCCGTTTACCAAAAGAAGGAAACTAGAGGCGCTACACACCCCAACACTTCTTGGTACGAAGCTATGCTTGTCCAACGAGGTCAAATATCTCGGAGTCTTTTTAGACCAAAAACTAACATGGAACAAGCATCTCGACTACATCACTAGAAAGGCAAAAATTGCGATGGGGGCAAGCAGTAGGTTGGTGGAGCTAAAATGGGGGCTACGGCCCATGGCCGCACTCTGGATTTATAAAACCATAGTGAGGCCGATCGTCACTTATGGCTGCTGTGTGTGGTATAAGAAGACGCACCAACTTAACTGCGTAGAGAACCTCAGCAAAGTTCAAAGAACTGCCTGCCTTATAGCCACTGGCGCGCTTTCGTCCTCTCCCTCTGCAGCACTGGATGCCCTCCTGAACATTCCACCTCTGCACATTCACGTGCAGATGGAAGCGAGGATGGCTATCACGAGAGCGAAAATCAGAGGGAGGACGAGATGGCATTCTAGGGTCATGAGAAACCTCTACAATGAACTAATGAAAATTCCGGTCATGGATATGCCCTCTGACTCCATGGTCCGTGAACACCGCTTCGATAAGCGGTTTACAGTCTTGTTACCAAGTAGACAAGACTGGGAGGCTGGAACTCCCGGAAATGTTAAGCAGAATGACATCGTTTGGTATACAGATGGCTCCAGGAAGCAGGGCATATCCGGGGCGGGATTTTGTAATGATCGCTGCGGAATACGCAAATTCGCCAACCTGGGTCGCTATACCACAGTGTACCAAGCGGAAGTCTTCGCAATAATTGGCTGTGTCCAAGAGAGTCTACAAATGAATCTCCAGAATAAGAAGATATTCATCTTCTCAGATAGTCAAGCTGCCCTCAAGGCGTTAACATCCTGTGAACTTGACTCCAAACTCACTAGCGAGTGTGTCCTGCTCCTAAACCAGCTTGGCAATGCCAACATTGTAAATCTGATTTGGGTACCGGGACACTGCAATATCAGAGGCAACGAAGTCGCTGACGTGCTAGCAAAGGCCGGGGCAGAGAGCCCACTACTCGGACCGGAACCAATAAGTGGCGTTCCAGCATGCATGGTCAGGTTCGAGTTAAAAGAGTGGGAGAAAAAACAAAGCACTGAATTCTGGAAAAGACTACCTCGACTAGAACAGTCTAAGGCGTTGATACAGGCGTTCGATCAGAAACGAGCTGTAGAAATAACAAAACTGAGTAGAGGACATGTTAGGGCACTCACTCGGACCCTCACAGGGCACTGCAAATTAAATAAGCACCTGCACAACATGGGCCTTACAGATACTAAAATCTGCAGGTTCTGTCGCGAGGACGAGGAAACGATTATCCACGTCCTCGGCGAGTGCATAGCGCTGCACCGCTGCAGAAGCCGGCACCAGGGAGCACACATGATCTCAGCTGACGAGATCAAGAGCTCCCCCATCAGCTCCATTCTCGGGTTTATCCTGGAACTGGAGCTACATGAGGTGCTGTAATAGGTTACGGGGCTGCCACAATAGATCATCTACTGGTCGCAGTGGCTATGAGACGCAGGGCTCACCCCATTTCTATCAAATAAATAAAATGTTAATCGTGTACTCATCCATAAATGAAAATCCACATTCTGATTAAAATAAAACGTATTATTCTCATGTTTAAAAATATAAATACATTAATAACTTTGTAAAAAGAAAAAAAAGGCATACAATAGAAGCGCTTTGATTTCGAAGAAAATGAAATAAACTGGCCTTGGATCGATATCTAGGGTCGGTACCTGCTTTTCTCTTTTTTTTTAAATTTGTTTCACATTTCTCTAAATAAAAGTACTAATCACTTCTTTTCTAGGTATTATAGTATTCGATTCACGTTGGTATGAAGTACATATCGATTATTAATCGAAGTTTTTAGTACCTACTAAAGGACCTCCCCTCTCTATGAAGCTCAAAGTTAGAAACGGCAAATATTACTTACCTGTGAGGGGAACCTTAGTAGTCATGCATGCTCTCTCAATGCACTCAAATGTCTCTGAGGTGGTGGCGCTATGTGACGGGTCATTGCATTCCCTCTAATATTGTTGAGTGAAATGATGGCTGATACATACCTCATATTTGTGAACAGGTGCCACCTTCGGGGACTGGCCTGCTGCGGTTTACCTCATAATATTTAAATTTATTATTTCCATTAAGTATTTTATTTTGTGTTACAATTAAACTGTATGGCTTGGTATGATGGAGACACAACATTGTATGAAAGTTTCGCGATTAAAAAGAGTACCTACCTAACTAGCGAATTTCTTGCCGTATCTTCTCGACCAGAAACAACTTTCCGAGCCGATAGTAGAATCGGATTAAGTATGTTTATTTACTTTTTTTTAGTATATGTTATGTATGTATTAACATGTATATTATACATAAGTACTTATAAATAGTCTTAAATCATTAAAATGTATGACGATTTGTAAGTGCCGTGTACAAGCCTATGCAAATAAATAATTATTTGAGACTGACGTGACGTCGCATTTGCATCTTGTTGGAGACGAAAATAGTAATTTAGTAATATACGATTTAATAAAATATTTTACTTGTTTTTGTTTTTTCGGGGTAAGTGTAATATGCTTTTGCTAACATTTGAAATAATATTCTACAAAAGTGCCTAATATTGTTTCATTTCATTAACCAACATTTGCCCCAGTTTTGAAGACGCCAATTTAACAAATTGCTGTCAATTTACGTAAGGCGCTTCCGAATCTCCAGAGCCTTAGCCCCGAGTTCATTCCTTGTTCATTGACACCTAACTGACTTGGGGTAACAATCTATATCGATCGTGGGAGGCACGAACGGAGTGACACCACGGCCTCACAGAAAACCGGCGTGAAGCAGCACTGTGCTGTGTTTCACAGCGTGAGTGAGGGTACCGGAGGCCCAATCCGGGAGAAAGGGGGGTTAAAAGGTTAGCAGCGCACTTGTGACTCCACTGGTGTGGTAGGATTTTGAATTCCGAATCCAATACATTACCTAACAGTACTCTAGTCTACTATATATATCTTTCCCAAAGGAAAAGGTTAAGGTATAATAAGTTAACATGCTTAAATTTCACGATCAGAAAATGCCCACTTTGTTAATAACTGCAGTGACGCCCACTAACGTCTTGGTCTACCGTCAACTCGGGTTCAGCCCAAGTCTAGGTCCAACATTAGCACTCCACGCCACGCAGATGACGTGGATCCACCTACATTGTCACTGATTCAGTACTTAAATCGTTATAAATTATTTAAAATAGTTACGACTTTGCGTGATCAAGCGTCAACTCCATAAAACATAGAACAGGTGAGCGAGTGGTGGTCACAATGTAACAAATAAAATATGGCAATAAAAATTATGTACGAGCATTACGTATTCTGCATGCGTCAAGGAATAAAAAACTGGTTTAAAATGAGACTGTTTTACGAAAAATTATTATGACAATAGTTGCGGTTTGTTATTGCGGTTGCTGTCGTACCGAGAATGTACGACTTGTTATGAATTCTAGTAATATAGCTAACTCGGAATAAGATTTACATCTTTTAGCTACGAGTCTCTGTTAGTAGTTAGTAGATACGTGGTGACCGTGGGAGAGGCACGCTTCGGCATGAATGGGCCGGCTCGACCGGAGTGATACCATGGCCTCACAGAAAACCGGCGTAAAACAGCACTGTGCTGTATTTCGCTGCGTGAGTGAGGTTACCGGAGGCCCAATTCGAGGGAAGGGGGGGTTTAAGGGTTAGCAGCGCACTTGTGACTCTACTGGTGCCGTCCATAGACACCCGTCTATGGACGGCGGTAATCGCTTACCATCAGGCGATCCGTCTGCTCGTCTGCCACCTATCACATAAAAAAAATAGTAGTAAACAGTCGCAACAGAATTTTACTATGACCTATTGTAAAGCCCAGTTTGGTTCTACTAATTTTATATGCAAAGTGGTTTTGAAAGCCTAACCAGATTTGATGTGGAGCCATTAAAAAACGTTAAGGAAATAATAAAATCCAAACACGGGGATTCTAATCTCTAAGATTTTTTATTTTGCATCAAGATTACAATTAAATAATATCTGATATTTTTATAAGATAATCCGTTTTATCTTTAACCTGTGTCTAACTGTGGATCTATGTAGGTATTTTTACCCGACTACAGCGAAGCAAAAAGGAGGGTTATGATTTTGATCTGTATGTATGTATGGTTGTGTGTATGACCTGTATGGTTGTTCATCTGTTCCCTCATAACTTCTAAACTAGTAATCATATTTGAACAAATGAGGTGTCGTTCACAGATCTGTGGTGTCGTTAGAAGCGTCTTGATTGTCTTCTGGTTATAGGCTACGTGACGTCACGTTAATTTGATTACAGCGTCCACTAGGGGACTTAGATTAAGGAACTAAAAAAAAATTGCTTGGCGGTACCGTATGGGGTATCAAATGAAAAAAAAAATTAGCACATTTCAAATATGTAATTTTATTTATATATCTAATTATGTTAAATAAAAATAAAGTTTTTAAAACTAAAACCCGACTACCAAAAAAACACGCTCTAAAAAGTACGAAACAAGAAAACTGTCTCTGCTGAAAATATTATGCCGTATTCCCGTGGTCGTGTACCACCTACTGTAGCAAAAGCGATTAATTACAATAAAAATATAATCAATGTGGCAACAGTCGACAGTAAGTCGGTACTATTGCAAAGGATCATTTAACATTAGGCATCTATAGTTAAATAGTTAATTAAACCAAGAACAGAATAAGCAAGTAAAGTCTACGATAACTATTAATAGGGCTCTGACTATTTACACATCAATAAAATTTCCAAATGGGTAGGTACACATATTAGACAATTTACTGTTAACTTTACGCGCTTGAAATAAAGGTGAAAAAGCCAATGAATGTAGGTACCTATGTCCTCCAAATTTATAAGGGAACACTGCACTATCGGGCCGGAGCGGAGAGCGATGGTAGCTCAGTGGATAAGAACACGCCTTCCATACGTGGGGACCTGGTTCAAATCCGAGCATGCGTCTGTGGATTTTTCAAATCTATCAGCGGTGAGGGAAATTGTCGTGAGGAAACCTGCACGTCTATGAATTGTGGATACTTACAATATTTGAGATAATTATTCTGAACGTGTAGGTAACCGTGATCCCGTTGGCCTGGTTCCCCTTTCTGAGGGTTGCGAGCGATGCTCAAGCGGCAGTCGCTTCGGTGTAATCACCAGACTTCCCGAATCCTGGATCTGAAAGCTTTGGACGCAACTGGGAATTACACGCTAAAGGCCTATCTACTAATTTAAGCGATTATATTCACGTTATCATATTTATATTGTACATACAGGTAGTACCTATTGTAAATTAATGTTGATCTCATGGCACTCAATTCTCAGCTGGTTGATGCGCACAATGCACATGTACGAGTAGGTAAGTGTGATACGCATAGCGTAGGCACCTAAGAACTCAACACACGCCCTCGGCGAAGGTCGCCGGCAGAGACTAATGTGAAAAGCTTTTAGCATAATTACTGCTCGTGTTAATTAAATAAGTAAATCGCGTGAGCTTGTGTTTCTGTGACTGTAACGTCCTGCAACCTCGGCCGGGGTATTACTATGTACTCTGTGGCCGTGGACGCTATCGTCATCGTGGGCAGTTGACCTATGTTTATTCAAAATGTCCAAACTGGCGAGGGTGATTTACAGCCGCGGAGGCGATCACGTGCCCCGCGCACACGCAACACCCTGTATTTGGCGCCGCTGATGAAAGTTCGCCTTTTTTACTCCTTTGCGGCTTTTTGATTTATATGAGCTATCGGCTAAGGTAGACCAGTATCTATTAATGATAATCCTTTAGGCTACAAAGTAACCTTGTTAGGTTATTAGGTATTTCGAAAATGTCTACGAAAAGGAGTTGAAACGACGGAAATTTGGATTGGAAGGAAGGTTTTGTAACTTTTTATTATAATCTTAAGCCTCTAGTTTATAATTTGCAATACCTACCTGTAAAAGGTCGCTAAGGCATAAGAACTTGTCATAATAGCTTTAAGAACTTAATGTACACTTGGTAAGCAAATAAATACTTGAATAATTGAGTAAAATGTTGTGCACTGTGCAGGTAGGTACTTGCAAAGTTTTTAACATAGTAGGTACGTAGTTTTCAATCGGATAAACAGGTGCTTTAGTTTGTAAGAGTATAATTATCTACTAATTATGTAAATACCCAATTAGGTACGTAGACAAAAGAAAGAGTAGGTACCTACCTACCTAAAAAAGAAACTAAGGAAGGTAGTCTCTTTAAATCATAATCGTATTTAAGTATCGGTAACGCAAAAGTACCATCAAGAAATGGAACTCGTTGCTGGTGCATGTAATCCTCCTTCCTACAATATGGATTCCTTCAAACGAAGCGTGAAGAAGCATATCGCGGGCCAGTATGGGCAGTGCCAACCATAGAGTTAACTGGTGCGTACGGAAGCGATTCCCAATATAAGTTACTCTATGGTGATGCCTCACATCGCGTCCGTTGTAATTGCAACGTGGGCTCTCCTCTTGCTTACCATCAGGCTGAGGAAAACCAATATACTGTGCCACTATAAAAAAACCTAAAGTGTAGACTTAAGCTTGGAATCTGACTGCATCCACCACAAAATAATAAAGTCCACGTTATGCTTGACGTAATTTACGTTAAAACATTTTATGTCTTGGGAAATCTTGTTCGCATTGAGGAAATTTCGCAAAAACCTACACATTCGGCCATTTAAAGGTAGGAAACGAACAAGTTTATGGATTTTTGCTGAGCGGAATAGGTTTTTAGCAGATCTTTCCTTATCTTTTATTTAATTACGCGCCGGGCGATTGACATCCGGCTGGGCTTTAGGTGTTCGAATCACCGATCTGGGCCCAAGCTTATATATATTAGCTCGCCTTAGCCTTAACTTTAAGCAAAAGGAGAGCTCGTTGCTATTACAATGGACATCACTCGGATCAAATCACATCCACAGAGTTACTTTTTAATATAGGAAAATCACAAGCTCATACTGTTCCGCGAGATGCTTCTTTACGCTTCGTTTAAAGAAATCCATATTATAGGACGAAGGAAACGCATGCGCCGGCAACGAGTTCCAATTCCTTATTCCTAGTAGTGGTACCTACCTATCTTTACCGGAGCTGCCGAGCTTTTTATTCCGCGATGGTAGATACTTACACCACACAGATTTCGAAGTAACGTCGGGTGTCCTCGACATGTACGAGCTGCGATGAAAGAAGAAAGGAAAATAGAATAATAATATTTACGAATACGTAGGTAGGTATTAGGTACCTTCAACTTTTTTCCAGAAAATTTGCCGCTGCACTTTCGGCTTCCGAGTCGCCTAAGTCTGTCCCAAAGCGGCTAAACAGTTTTGCGGATTAAGGAAGTGCCTCATTTAGCCATTCGCAGCCATTTATCATACCATTCCTAGGCATAATGATCATTACATAATGCAATATACATTTACGGCTAGGCGGGTACGGTATGATTTGATTTGTGTGAACATGTTATTTTTATTTCAATGACGTGGGATTTGTTTTTATAGATCGATGAATGTAGTCTAGCATTTTCTACATAAGTACGGTAAATTTTTTTTTTATCCATATTAAAAACTCAAAAATGCGTGGTATTTGTTGGGAATACACCCCACAAGACTTACTTGACCGTGGGAGAGCCACGCTTCGGCACGAATGGGCCGGCTGGACCAGAGTGATACCACGGCCTCACAGAAAACCGGCGTGAAGCAGCACTGTGCTGTTTCGCTGCGTGAGTGAGGGTACCGGAGGCCCAATCCGGGAGAAAGGGGGGTTAAAAGGTTAGCAGCGCACTTGTGACTCCACTGGTGTGGTAGGATTTTGAATTCCGAATCCAATACATTACCTAACAGTACTCTAGTCTACTATATATATCTTTCCCAAAGGAAAAGGTTAAGGTATAATAAGTTAACATGCTTAAATTTCACGATCAGAAAATGCCCACTTTGTTAATAACTGCAGTGACGCCCACTAACGTCTTGGTCTACCGTCAACTCGGGTTCAGCCCAAGTCTAGGTCCAACATTAGCACTCCACGCCACGCAGATGACGTGGATCCACCTACATTGTCACTGATTCAGTACTTAAATCGTTATAAATTATTTAAAATAGTTACGACTTTGCGTGATCAAGCGTCAACTCCATAAAACATAGAACAGGTGAGCGAGTGGTGGTCACAATGTAACAAATAAAATATGGCAATAAAATTATGTACGAGCATTACGTATTCTGCATGCGTCAAGGAATAAAAAACTGGTTTAAAATGAGACTGTTTTACGAAAAATTATTATGACAATAGTTGCGGTTTGTTATTGCGGTTGCTGTCGTACCGAGAATGTACGACTTGTTATGAATTCTAGTAATATAGCTAACTCGGAATAAGATTTACATCTTTTAGCTACGAGTCTCTGTTAGTAGTTAGTAGATACGTGGTGACCGTGGGAGAGGCACGCTTCGGCATGAATGGGCCGGCTCGACCGGAGTGATACCATGGCCTCACAGAAAACCGGCGTAAAACAGCACTGTGCTGTATTTCGCTGCGTGAGTGAGGTTACCGGAGGCCCAATTCGAGGGAAACCCCCCCTGTTTAAGGGTTAGCAGCGCACTTGTGACTCTACTGGTGCCGTCCATAGACACCCGTCTATGGACGGCGGTAATCGCTTACCATCAGGCGATCCGTCTGCTCGTCTGCCACCTATCACATAAAAAAAATAGTAGTAAACAGTCGCAACAGAATTTTACTATGACCTATTGTAAAGCCCAGTTTGGTTCTACTTATTTTATATGCAAAGTGGTTTTGAAAGCCTAACCAGATTTGATGTGGAGCCATTAAAAAACGTTAAGGAAATAATAAAATCCAAACACGGGGATTCTAATCTCTAAGATTTTTTATTTTGCATCAAGATTACAATTAAATAATATCTGATATTTCTATAAGATAATCCGTTATATCTTTAACTGTGTCTAACTGTGGGTCTATGTATTTTTACTCGACTACAGCGAAGCAAAAAGGAGGGTTATGATTTTGACCTGTATGTATGTATGTATGGTTGTTCATCTGTTCCCTCATAACTTCTAAACTAGTAATCATATTTGAACAAATGAGGTGTCGTTAGAAGCGTCTTGATTGTCTTCTGGTTAAACGCTACGCTTGACGTCACGTTAATTTGATTACAGCGTCCACTAGGGGACTTAGATTAAGGAACTAAAAAAAAATGCTTGGCGGTACCGGTAATTTTTTGGTACATTTCAAATATGTAATTTTCTTTACATATCTAATTATGTTAAATAAAAATAAAGTTTAAAAACTAAAACCCGACTACCAAAAAAACACGCTCTAAAAAGTACGAAACAAGAAAAATGTCTCTGCTGAAATTATTATGCCGTATTGCCGTGGTCGTATACCACCTACTGTAGCAAAACCGATTAATTACAATAAAAATATAATCAATGTGGCAACAGTCGACAGTAAGGAGGTACTATTGCAAAGGATCATTTAACATTAGGCACCAATAGTTAAATGGTTGATTAAACCAAGAACAGAATAAGGAAGTAAAGTATACGATAACTATTAATAGGGCTCTGTCTATTTACACATCAATAAAATTTCCAAATAGGTAGGTACACATATTGGACAATTTACTGTTAACTATACGCGCTTGAAATAAAGGTGAAAAAGCCACTGAATGTAGGTACCTATGTCCTCCAAATTTATAAGGGGACACTGCATTATCGGGCCGGAGCGGAGAGCGATGGTAGCTCAGTGGATAAGAACACGCCTTCCATACGTGGGGACCTGGTTCAAATCCGAGCATGCGTCTGTGGATTTTTCAAATCTATCAGCGGTGAGGGAAATTGTCGTGAGGAAACCTGCACGTCTATGAATTGTGGATACTTACAATATTTGAGATAATTATTCTGAACGTGTAGGTAACCGTGATCCCGTTGGCCTGGTTCCCCTTTCTAAGGGTTGCGAGCGATGCTCAAGCGGCAGTCGCTTCGGTGTAATTACCAGACTTCCCGAATCCTGGATCTGAAAGCTTTGGACGCAACTGGGAATTACACGCTAAAGGTGAGGGCCTATCTACTAATTTAAGCGATTATATTCACGTTATCATATTTATATTGTGGATACAGGTAGTAATGTAAATTGATTTTCATCTCATGGCACTCAATTCTCAGCTGGTTGATGCGCACAATGCACATGGACGAGTAGGTAAGTATGATACGCATAGCGTAGGCACCTAAGAACTTTACACACGCCCTCGGCGAAGGTCGCCGGCAGAGACTAATGTGAAAAGCTTTTAGCATAATTACTGCTCGTGTTAATTAAATAAGTAAATCGCGTGAGCTTGTGTTTCTGTGACTGTAACGTCCTGCAACCTCGGCCGGGGTATTACTATGTACTCTGTGGCCGTGGACGCTATCGTCATCGTGGGCAGTTGACCTATGTTTATTCAAAATGTCCAAACTGGCGAGGGTGATTTACAGCCGCGGAGGCGATCACGTGCCCCGCGCACACGCAACACCCTGTATTTGGCGCCGCTGATGAAAGTTCGCCTTTTTTACTCCTTTGCGGCTTTTTGATTTATATGAGCTATCGGCTAAGGTAGACCAGTATTTATTAATGATAATCCTTTAGGCTACAAAGTAACCTTGTTAGGTTATTAGGTATTTCGAAAATGTCTACGAAAAGGAGTTGAAACGACGGAAATTTGGATTGGAAGGAAGGTTTTGTAACTTTTTATTATAATCTTAAGCCTCTAGTTTATAATTTGCAATACCTACCTGTAAAAGGTCGCTAAGGCATAAGAACTTGTCATAATAGCTTTAAGAACTTAATGTACACTTGGTAAGCAAATAAATACTTGAATAATTGAGTAAAATGTTGTGCACTGTGCAGGTAGGTACTTGCAAAGTTTTTAACATAGTAGGTACGTAGTTTTCAATCGGATAAACAGGTGCTTTAGTTTGTAAGAGTATAATTATCTACTAATTATGTAAATACCCAATTAGGTACGTAGACAAAAGAAAGAGTAGGTACCTACCTACCTAAAAAAGAAACTAAGGAAGGTAGTCTCTTTAAATCATAATCGTATTTAAGTATCGGTAACGCAAAAGTACCATCAAGAAATGGAACTCGTTGCTGGTGCATGTAATCCTCCTTCCTACAATATGGATTCCTTCAAACGAAGCGTGAAGAAGCATATCGCGGGCCAGTATGGGCAGTGCCAACCATAGAGTTAACTGGTGCGTACGGAAGCGATTCCCAATATAAGTTACTCTATGGTGATGCCTCACATCGCGTCCGTTGTAATTGCAACGTGGGCTCTCCTCTTGCTTACCATCAGGCTGAGGAGAACCAATATACTGTGTCAATATAAAAAACCTAAAGTGTAGAGTTCAGCTTGGAATCTGACTGCATCCACCACAAAATAATAAAGTCCACGTTATGCTTGACGTACTTTACGATGAAATATTTTATGTCTTGGGAAATCTGGTTCGCATTGAGGAAATTTCGCAAAAACCTACACATTCGGCCATTTAAAGGTAGGAAACGAACAAGTTTATGGATTTTTGCTGAGCGGAATAGGTTTTTAGCAGATCTTTCCTTATCTTTTATTTAATTACGCGCCGGGCGATTGACATCCGGCTGGGCTTTAGGTGTTCGAATCACCGATCTGGGCCCAAGCTTAGGTATATATTTTAGCTCGCCTTAGCCTTAACTTTAAGCAAAAGGAGAGCTCGTTGCTATTACAATGAACTTCACTCGGATCAAATCACATCCACAGAGTTACTTTTTAATATAGGAAAATCACAAGCTCATACTGTTCCGCGAGATGCTTCTTTACGCTTCGTTTAAAGAAATCCATATTATAGGACGGAGGAAACACATGCGCCGGCAACGAGTTCCAATTCATTATTCCTAGTAGTGGTACCTATCTCTACCGGAGCTGCCGAGCTTTTTATTCCGCGATGGTAGATACTTACACCACACAGATTTCGAAGTAACGTCGGGTGTCCTCGACATGTACGAGTTGCGAAGAATGAAGAAAGAAGTAAGGAAAATAAAATAATAATATTTACGAATACGTAGGTAGGTATTACGTGCTTACAACTTTTTTCCAGAAAATTTGCCGCTGCACTCTCGGCTTCCGAGTCGCCTAAGTCTGTCCCAAAGCGACTAAACAGTTTTGCGGATTAAGGAAGTGCCTCATTTAGCCATTCGCAGCCATTTATCATACCATTCCTAGGCATAATGATCATTACATAATGCAATATACATTTACGGCTAGGCGGGTACGGTATGATTTGATTTGTGTGAACATGTTATTTTTATTTCAATGACGTGGGATTTGTTTTTATAGATCGATGAATGTAGTCTAGCATTTTCTACATAAGTACGGTAATTTTTTTTTTTTATCCGTATTAAAAACTCAAAAATGCGTGGTATTTGTTGGGAATACACCCCACAAGACTTACACACATATGTAGGTAAGTAGGAACCTAACATATTTGTGCGCTCTTAGTAATAAATAAATTGAGACAACATCACATACATTGCCCTGTTTCCAAACGAAGGTTTTCCCTTGTACCTACTATGGAACACAGAGGGCCTAATTTAAAGCAGACGTTACGACCGAATCGGAGTTTGTCTCCTTTGTTTGGACGCGACAAATATCTGTTTCATCAACAGATATTGGTAATATTAGAAATATTTTGTATTATAAGTCCTGATTAAAAAATAATAGTCATACTACATAATGTTCATTCCTAAGCTTTACTTTCCTCATCTTAGCATGCCATTCCCGGGTGCGTCTCAAGTTATCTATCGCTTTGGAGCCCGGGTACGCTTGGACCATGAATTGAGTGGGGGGTAATTACAGTAAAGCGACTACCGTCTGACGTCCGCAACCCTTTAACTGGAACCCTTTACCGAGCATCGGAATTCTTGGCGTCGATTTATCGAGTGACGTTCAATTTCGTGGTCATTTGGAGGATAAGCTAAATTAGCCTCAAAGAAGTTGGGTGTCCTCGGTAGAGCAAGGTGGTGTTTTACGCCAACCCACTGCCTTCAGCTCTATACCACACAAGTTCGGCCTCACATGGAGTACTGCTCTCACCTTGACCGTGGGAGAGCCACGCTTCGGCACGAATGGGCCGGCTGGACCAGAGTGATACCACGGCCTCACAGAAAACCGGCGTGAAGCAGCACTGTGCTGTTTCGCTGCGTGAGTGAGGGTAACGCAAGCCCAATCCGGGGGAAGGGGGGTTTAAAGGTTGGCAGCACACTTGTGACTCCACCGGTGTCCATGGGCGGCGGCAATCGCTTAAGATCAGGCGAGGAACAGTGGTAGTGAACGCTGCCTCTGGTACAAGGGTTGCGGGTTCGATCCCCGCACAGTACCTACAAACATTTGTGTGCATGAACATATCTGTTTGTATTGGTCTGGGTGTTATCTATGTATTATAAGTATGTATTTACAAAAGAAAAGTATTATATGTATATATGTGTAATCCCACTGTTGATTCTGATATCCGTAACACAGGTGCTTGAGCTACCTATCTCGGAGTCAGATCAATGTAGGTATGTGATGTTGTGAAATATTTACTATTTATTATTATTATTAAAAAAATCTCTGGGCTGGAGCAGCCTAATATGAGACCCTCCCCTATTTATAAAGTTAACGCTTTTATACTTCCAGCAAAATTAACTTAAGGTTCATTCACTTCCCTTTTGTGAATCTTGATATTACGGTTCATTCACTTCTCTTTTGCGTAGGTTGGTATCTATATGTATAAAATACTTTGTTGAGTTTTGATATAAAGTTCTTAGAATTTTCGATCTATCTGTACAAAGTTATGGTACAACTTTGAAGCAAAACTTGGTGTGTGGGTTGATTACATTTATCCAATTAAAACATTAATGAATTATGGAACGTACCTACATCATTTATGGGTATTTATTTTCAAGCTAGACTATGCAATAAAAAAGAAATATATTGAGAATTGACAACCTCCTTTTTTTTGAAGTCGGTTAAAAATAAAACTGAAAGAAAATAAGTAGAAACGGTGTGGTCCATACTCTGGCATTATTTTTTGTTTTATGCATATTTTAAGGCTTTCTACAATGAACATCACTTCAAGTATGATGCAATTCGGAATTCAAAATAATTCAATAATGGAAGCTCCACTCCTCCCACCTAAAATAGAGTCAGTAGACAAGTCAAAGTTACGAAGATAGAAATTGGAAAACTAGCAATTTTACCCACCCTAAGTTTCCCACAAAATTGGGTTTGTGCAACAACACAAAAAAATAAAAGTAAAAAAACTAAAACCCAACTACGACAAAAAACGTCGCTGAAAAAGTATAAAACAAGCCTTCGTTGTCAATTTATGCAATATTCACTATGTAGAGATAAAATTTCATGTTTGGAAAGGCGTAGTCACACGTTAAATATACTACCCTTTGACAACGTGTGACTGCGGATTTCCAAACATGAAATTTTATCTCTACATAGTGAATATTGCATAAATTGACAACGAAGGCTTGTTTTATACTTTTTCAGCGACGTTTTTTGTCGTAGTTGGGTTTTAGTTTTTTTACTTTTATTTTATTTGTACTATTTTGGTGTCCAAGTGCTAGTAATATATATATATATATTCAAAATGTACAAGTCAAGCGCTTTCAAATGATACCAAACACGGCATATTTATCATAACTTTATTTTTTTACTCTGTATGTTTTGTCCGCTAGAGGGCGCCACATTAGATTTTGTGAAACTTCATATAGCCTATAACCAGCGGACGATCAAGACGCTTATAATGATATGTCATTTGTCGAATTCTGATAAGTAGTTAAGAAGTTACGTGGAAACAGATGAACATACATACATACATACATACATACATACATACATACATACATACATACATACATAGCCTGTCAAAATCATAACCCTCCTTTTGCTTTGCCGTAGTCGGGTAATAACAACAGTGCAGTGCAAGTTTAGTGCATTATTAAAGAAATGAGACGGAGTTAGGCAGCCATTTGCATAGTTATTCTAACAAGAACCAGCAATGACAGTAATGGGTAAGTTTTTATAATGTTATGTTTGCCACAATAATTTACAAATACAAATTACGTTTATTGCTTATTAAGACATGACATATATGTCATGTTTGTCATATATACAGTGAAGTAGTCTAGAAACTGTCGCGTACCGTTTATTCCGAGTCTCCATCCTTTACTAAATTATTGTGAAATTGTGAATCAGTGCAAGTAAAATCATTAATCTGCGTTAGTATTATTATTTGAGCTAACATATCCCATTAGGACGCCCACAGAGACCTAGAATCATGTGTGATGATAACGGGGCAGAGATACCGCCGCCGTTATATATATAAGAAACATAACAGTAGGTAAAGTAAGCATAATGCGAATGGATTTACATGTTAAATTATTTTTGCTTATGTTATGTAGAGGACAAATCTATTTAATTGATATCTAGGTAGATCTAAAAATGGGGCTTTATGTACATGTTTGGTTAAATTGATTATAAAAATCATTAGTTGCATTTTACAATCAACTCGTTACATTTGATACAACTTAGTATTGTACTAGGTGAAAAACACTGTAAAGAGGAAAACTGCGACATCACGAAAGAGGAATTAAGCCGCCACTAGTGTGTTGTTGTGTTTTGTCCACTTGCCTCACGCGTGACTGAAGCCGGCCACGCGACTCAAAGCCGCTCAATGCAGAGGGCCTAATTTAAAGCAGACGTTACGACCGAATCGGAGTTTCTTTTACACGCGTTGTGTGTCTCCTTTGTTTGGATGCGACAGGTATATTCTCGTTTGTTACGGGGTGGCTTTAAATTAAGCCACCAGTACGGGGCCTATTGTAGAATCTGTCATGGGTTTGCTTCAAGTTCCTGTTTAGCCGAGTGAGTGAGGGTACCGGAGGCTAAATCCAGGGGGAAGGTGAGTAGCAGTAAGGTTGGCAGCGCACTTGTGACCCCTCTGGTGTCCATGCGTACCTACATGGGCGGTGGCAATCGTTTACCATGATCATGACAGCTCGTCTGGCCACCATTCTGCCTTAGTTATCTGGGAAACTGATTTTACCGCCTCCTGTGTTAGCTGTAATTTTCTTTTGATTCTAAAAAATTGCTTTGTTACCCCCGTAAAATAGCTGTTTTGTGCGTGAGCGGCAACCTAAGCATTGTTTGCATTTATTCAATCAAGGTGCTTAGGGAGAAAACATACTAATAATCCCGACATCAAAGAGGTAAGCCGATTTTAGGCTTTTCACCAATATTCTAAAAACGGTGCGTTGTAGGAAAAAAATGTTGTACCTACTTATAACTATTTTAATGACTGAACTAGTACCCCTTTGCTGAGCTAGGATTTGTAAAAGTGCGCGTAATCCGTGTGCATCCGAACTAATAAGAGATAGGTATAGTTAGATAGATAGATAGATATTCTTTATTGCACAAAAACAAAATACAAGTATGATACAACAACAAGAGACATTAGAAATCTTAAAGGTATCTTGCAATTTATACGTACTCTTGGCAAGTAAAGGTATTAGGTACCGGAGTGTTAAAGGGTTTATACTTAAGAAATGCCGTGTTTAGGGTTCCGAAGCCAAATGGCAAAAAACAGAACCCTTATAGATTTGTCATGTCTGTCTGTCTGTCCGTCTGACCGTCCGTCCACTTTTTTTCCGAAAGTATAAGAACTATACTATTGAAACTAGGTGAATAGATGTATTTTGTTAACCGCTATACGATTTTTCAACAAAATAGGAAAAAAAAATTTTTTGGGGGGTCCCGATACATTGGTCCATGCCCATACTTAGAACTAAACCTCTAAAAAGTTTTTCATCAAACCCTTACGTGTGCCCCTACACCCATATCTATGGATAGGTCTTTAACTTTGATGTTGAGGTTCTATAATAAAAGAATTATAAAACAAAAAAAAAATATGATATAGGTACATTACCATAAAAAAAAATCTGCGAAAATAAACCGTCTTCTAAAACCACGAACTAAAACCAATGTCAGCCTCCTAAAGTACCATGGTTCTATAGTCATAAGTTAAATAGGAAACACATTGTAATTTTACATACATTACGTTCGGGACATTATCCGTGCAATAAGTTTGCTTACTTTATGAAAAAGGTGAATTCACCCAATTGTGATCTATGTAACACTATAGAGGATGTACATTATATTCTCGTAGAATGTAGTAAGTATCGCGGGAGGAGAGAATCGTTTATGCGTAGATTCAATCTTCATGGTCATAATTTAGGTACATTTACCACAATTTTAGCGGACCCAACATGCTGCCTCAGCTAAGCAATTAGCAGATTTTTTGGCAGATCCTGATATCCTTATCATGGTACCAATCCGGGACTATCTACTTTCCAACTATAAAAGAATTATCTAAATCGGTTCATAAATGGCACAGTGATCGGCGAACAGACATAAATAATAATATATACATGTCGAATTGAGAACCTCCTCCTTTATTTTTTGAAGTCGGTTAAAAAACTAACAACGACAGTTGGTTTGGACTAGATCTAGTTAGTAGTTTTTTTAATACGTTATAAATCGTAAACCGCAATTTACCTTCTATACCTATATCTTACTTGCTGCTACGGAACCCTTCATAGGCGAGTTCGACTCGCACTTAGCCGGTTTTTTTTCTTATTGCAAAACAGGCTTTTTAATCTTATTGCATTACCTGTAAACAAGATCAAATTGGTCTTTGTTCATAAATAGTATTTTGGAGCGGTTTCCTCTTGCGGTTTTGAATAGCTGGCAGTTACCCGCTGACGCAAGCGTCATGTGAGCCGAGGAGGAAAATTGCGCGCGCAGGACCGGCCGCGCGGAAACCCGCGAGCCTTCGCTGCGCCCGCGCCGCCGCGAGACGCGAGCCCTAAGCTTAGGGCTGCCAGGTGAGATTTTTATGTAGATAGATGTGAGGTGCATCACCGTGATCCAGTTGCGTCGCGAAGGTCAGACGGCAGTCGCTTCATCGTATTTACCAGACTTCCAGAATCCTGGGTCATGGTCCAGGTATACCCCGGACTCCGAAGCGACAGCTTTGGACGCAACTGGGAATTTTACGCTAAGTTGAGAAAGAGATGTGAGGTGCATCACCAGACAAAATATAATAGGTATACATAATATAATACATTACCGTGGGTGACCCAATCCTCGGCATGAACGGGCCGACTCGATCGGAGTGATATACCACGGCTTCACAGAAAAGTGGTATGAACCTGTGTTTCGTCGTGTGACAAGCGGAGGTACCTACCAAAGGACAAATCCAAGGGATAGGGGGGTTTCAAGGTTGCCAGTGACTGCACTGGTAGTTGCGAGTGTGGACGGCGCGCGAGGAGCGAGGGTGGCGGCAATCGTTTACCACCCTCGATGATCCATCTGACACCTATCACTAAAAAAATCAAACGACCATTCGTGAATCAGTGCATACGCTGTGTTTCGCTGCGTGAGTGAGGGTACCGGAGGCCCAATCCAGGGGAAGGGGGGTTAAAAGGTAAGCAGCGCACTCGTGACACCACTGGTGTTGCATAGTGTCCATGGGCGGCGGTAATCGCTTACCATCAGGTGATCCGTCGCCGACTGCCACCTATATCTTAAAAAAAAAAATCACTCGCTGTCGACTGCTGAAGGCGCCTGCCACTCCACTCAATTACGTGTCAGCTCCATCATCTGAATCAGTAGCTATTGAATAATGAGGGTTCTGGAGGCCCAATTCAGAGGAAAGGGAAGGCCGGCCCGCCTCCACTGCAGCGTACTAATCGTTGTCGATGTCTTTTAGTTCTCATCTTTCTTTAATTTAAGTTTACATTACACGTTCGTCATATAAATTACTAAATGAAGTGTTAGTTTTATCAGTGACCCTAGATAGCCACTCATGTGTGAAAGTACCAGTAGATAGGTACATGAAGGGAATCGAAGTCAAGTGAGTTGCGGTCGAGGGATTTACGATCACATCATACGAGGATAAAGCCGCCAAGTCGCGGAATCCGCCAGCGAAATAACAGATATTAGGAAAGTTATTCGATTATCATTATGTTAGAGTATACTACATAGATAAGCGATAGATAAACTGTAAATACAATTTTAATATTAAGGTGATGGGTAGGGCACATTAGCGACGCTAATCGATTTTAATTTTTAGCTACTAAACGGGATCTATTTTAATAGTTGATACGAGTATTTTTTGTAGCAATCTTATGCAATTTATTCTTAAAAATTTCATCTCATGTTCAGCGAAATCCCGCGTGAACACGAGATGAAATTTTTAAGTGTATTATTTACTTTGGGATCTATTTTAAACAATTTCGGGGTTACAACCTCTCGGCAAACACTTATACTATTTATTAAATAACCATGCAAAAATGTTGGGTCCGACGCGTACGAAAAAAATTGATTCACGCCAAAACGGACCCAACATTTGTGCAGTTTATTTAATAAGTAGTATAAGTGTTTGTCGCGAGGTTTTAACCCTGAAATTATTTTAAATAGAGCCGGTTAATTTAAATCGATTGGCGGCGTAGTGTGCCCTGCCCGTTACCTTGAAGTATTGGCCATCATAGCACTATCATATGTGCCCACAATGTAGTTCAAATCAAATCAAGTACGTCCTATAGGTTGTATTTGTTTTACCTAAAGATAAAATCAAAGGAAAGAAGTACCTACCGTTAATGCGAATTGGCATTGCTTAGATAGACAGGGCTTACTGGTGGAATTACCTTTTCAATGTCTAGTTGACATAAAGGATTATCTGGAGCTAAGATGTTTCCTCTATTCTTGTTTATATCAGTGATAAGGAAAGTTATCAGACTAGGAGTCTAGAGTTCGATGCGCTGAATGTCTGCAGCTACTGCGACACAAACAGCTTAGGATTTCCTTAAGCTCTTCAAGGATGCTCTATATTCGTCGAGTAATGCTCTCCAGTCAGTATCAGCAAAAATAGGATTAGCAGCGTCATATAGTATCTGCTATTTGCAAGTAAACAAAATAAGTTCCTTAAGTACAAATGCTTTAAAAGTACACTTTTTACTTATAAATATCCAACTTGGGATATATCGTGTGACGTTATTAACTAGATGGCTTTAGTTATGGATTTAGGTATCTCTACGTCACTTATCTGCAAGAGTTGGCTTTATTAGGACTATTCATATCAAAATAGCGCTTGATTAAAATAATGCTGAATCTTTAGGTATGACTGTTGAGGATCGACGGCTGGACCAGCCTCTTTTGTATTATTATTGTTTTTTTTTATTGTGTCTTGATGGCTTATGTCGGTTTAAACATAAATACATTGCTTTGCTAATATCAGGGATCATTCATCATTATAAGCATCCTTTAAACCAGCGCTTTAAGTTTATATACAGTCCATCGTCAACAATGACTAAAATAAAAAATATCAATAAACAAGAAAATATTTACATTTGCAACTTTATGTTTAGAAAATATGCTATTCCATTTTGCCCTAACGTCTTGAGCTTGTGCCCTATTAATTACGTAAATTCCTGCTGCATTACCTTCTGCTATATTTTCATTCTATATTTTGTTTGAAACTTTCATGGTCACTAACATTAGAATAGTTATTTACGAGATTTCTACTATGTAACCTTATTTTTGAGTTTCCGATATTTCGGCACTGTTGCAAGCGCCATGGTCACGGAGTAACTGAAGTTTTCGCGGTTAAGATGTTACTGGCAGACAAAACGGTCTACCCTTACTTCGCAGTGTTTTACTACGCGCACCTGCGGTACCACTGTTCACTAACTCACTATTTTCTCGCACCTGTTCTCGACACACAACACTCCCAGTATCTGGTAATGACACTTTGTTTAGTTTTACCGTTATTACATTCATCAATGATATTCAGTGCTGCTTCCGACATTCCAAATATTTTGTTTCTGTCGTAGATGAGACAGAGATGGCTTCAGAATGCACCATACATCATATTTAGATCTAATACTCTTACAAATTTAATATTTGTACATATATATTGAGTTAAAGTATGTATTAAGTATAGACAAATTAAAAATTAATTTCGAATATTATGAAGGCGGCATAATATAGGTATATGTTATTTATACGAGTAGTAGGTATTTTAATTGTGTGACATTAGAACTTATCATTACCTAATATAGTTTACTCGTACATACCTGGCTCAAGTATCATACATACACAGGGTTACGTTTTTAACACCTCGTGTTATTGTACTGTCTGTTGTTGTTCTATCATACTTGTATTTAGTTTTTGTGCAATAAAGAATATCTATCTATCTATTGTGAGGAATCCTGTACGTTTTGGATACCTACTTACTTTCTGAAACGTGTAACCATGATTCAGTTGGTCTGGTTCACCTGTTAAAGGGTTGCGAAGGTCATACGTCAGTCGCTTTATTGTACTTACCAGACTGCTGATATCCTGAATAATGATCTAAGCGTACTCCGGGCTCCAAAGTGGCAGCTTGGGATGTAATCAGAACTTACACGCATGACGATTAGTCGATACGGGATCTAGTGCAACCAATTCACTAATACTCTTGTTCGCCATTAAATTTTTAAGACCGTTAGCTTTTCCAAGCGACTCATCGGATTATATTCGGAAGGACTCTGGTGAGGAATTCGGTTTTTGGCCCGTCGTGCTATGTAGTGTGATACATACTCTTTGTCTCGACTGACAGGATGGCGCAATTGGTAGTGACCCTGCCTCTGACGCCAACGGTCGTTGGTTCGATCCCCACCCTGGACAAACATTCGTGCGATGGCCACTTGTGTTTGTTCGGTGTCTGGGTGTAATATATGTATTTAAGTATATATTTGTGTTCCTCTGTTGTCTGATATATCTGTAACACAAGTGCTTAAGCTACTTAGTACGGAATCATGTCAACGTATGAGATGTTGTGAGAATTATTAATTATTATTATACTAATAATCAAATCATGCGATGGCCAAGTCGATCTATTTGTTTAAAACGTAAAATATTTTTAATATTGGCATGATAATAAGAAAGAAAGATCTCGAACATGTAAATGTATCTCACAACTTTTTAAGGTAGAGAGACTGAGCTGCGAGACTTGGGTTTTTTTACAGGATGTTTTTGATGGAATCAGAACTTACACGCATAGACGACTAGATAAGTTTCCTTATCCGAAGATCGAGATTACACCAGCAGCGCGGCAGCCTGCCTAGTCACACACATTCTAGTATCTTTATTAGATATCAACCTTGTCATTCATTTTCATCTAGTATGTTTACTACTGGATGTATTAAATTATATGGTTTTCTTGTAGATTATACCCAACGTCTATGATAATGTATCTACTTACCTACTCGATATACGTATATCTAATACAGTGTCTCCGTTATGATCTATCCTGGTTTAAGAAAACTGTATACTTGTGACTCCACTGGTGTCGCGGGTGTCCATGGGTGGCGGCAGTTGCTTGCCATCGGGTGGACTGCCACCCAGCACAGAAAAAAATACATATACTTACTTTAATAAGAAATGTCAAACATTTTCTAATCGAAATAAATCCGCCTTCAAAAACCACGAACATAAAAGTGTAAAATAATATTTTTTAACACTTTATACACTTCAAATAACATTTTATAACAGGTGTTATCGAAGTCGGCGCCTAATCCCTGTTAAATATTTTTTTGAAGTCGGTTAAAAATATAAATACTTGACAGATAACATCACAATCGTCACATACAAATATCTTCACAGCAGTACCTTTGTTATGGGTATCAGAATCGTTGAAGATACCCAAATAAATCTCCTTCTATATTCTCACACTCTTGGCAGTGGTCGTAGTCACCTCAGCGTGTATGGCCTGCTTCTTGACAATTCTGCGCATTTCAATAAAATGTAAGTGTGCTCATTTCTAGGGCATGCAAGCCAGGGTCACTACCAAATGCGCCATCCTGCTAGTCAGTGAATGAATCATTCATTATCATAGAAAATAATCCTAGAAATGAAACTAGTGATATACAAAACAAACAGTGGTTCGCACACAGAGGTCCTACAACGAAACATAATTCGCGATCGAATCTTCATCTCCTTCACTCCCTGTTCCATTTGTAACACGTTAAGGACAGTTCAGTTACAGTTCTGTTCATAAGTTAAGATATAATGCCTTTAAACGCAATAATGATTCCAATAAATAAATAAAATAAAATTCAATCGCGCTGTTCGGCCCTTTTGTTTGGATGTGAAACGTATCATACGTACGTTTGTTACGGGATGATTTCATTGTAGGCCATCTGATCATCCATCTTAATAATATTACTTCGAACGGATACTTTTGTATCAGTTTTTGATCCGAGATTACAGATTATATTGAAATGGTAGACTTGATAAGTGGGATTTAGAGATGAAATTCAGGTGAATAAACATGTTGAAGATGTTATCTGACCGGCTAGACTGAACTAAAGTGTCCTATTATGTCCCATACTTCAAATTTTTTTAGTCTGATTGTCCAGTGATAAGAGCCGCCACTCTCGTGTTATAATATAACTTGTTTGCCAGGCATGAGGGATGCGAGGAGTGGGCATACTACTCATTGAAGCGGTACGGTTCATCCCATCTTGGGGGTCCCCAGGCATGAGGGCGCTGATATCCATATCAGTGTCTCAGTATCAGTTTATAGTTTCACATAATGTAGTAGCATCTTATGCCCATCAGTGACAAAGTGAACGTTTCCCCTACGATTCGGAGAGAAGGGCTAAAACAAGCTGCTTGGGCTGATGCAATTCAAAGTTTTTAAATAAGTGTCTAGCCCCCTTATTACAAATCGCGAACTAAGGAGAGTCACGGAACAAAATTTGTGCCAGCTCCTTTTAACATTGCGTGTTGGAATGGGATGACATGAGCTTTAGTACATTACAACCTGTGCGAATAAAGAATGGGATCAGAAATGGCGGCGCATCTATTCACTTCTCGCTCGCACACTATTTGCGTCTAATATAATGCGTAATAACTTTAGATCGCGATTTATAATAAGGTGGTAGTGGTTTTTAGTGTACAAATTTGGTGTTTATTTGTGCAGTGAAGTGCCGCAAAGTGATCCTAATAATAAGAATCGTTGGATTGTATCGTTTTTAACACTGCTATTGTGTGTAGAGTGACTTGTCTCGTGACAACTTGCTAGGACTTAATAGAGTCTTAAAACCCGCGATTGTGTTTAGAGTGGTATCGGCAGAATCCGTAGGTCGATAAAACGTAAAACACCGTCGTTTTATTGAGTGAATGTGGCTTTGACTGACTTCGACTGTTGACTACCTCCTTATTCTCAATAAGTTACTTGACATTGGCAAATTATCTTCGGGTAGAGTCAGATTTAAAAAAAAAGTGATATGTGGTAGATGAGCAGACGGTTCACCTGATGGAAAGAGATTTCTGCCGCCACAGTGTCCATGGACAACACAAGTGTAGTCACAAGTGTGAGGTACCCTCACTCACTTACTCGGCTTCACGTCGGCTTTTCTATTGGACCGTGGTGTCACTTCGGTCGAGCCGGAACGTGGCTTTCCCACATGAAGCGATGGTGATAAGCGGATCGACTTCTTTGACCACCTTTATTCACTAAGTTTTAAGATTGCCATCTGAGGCCATAATTAGGCCTCCGCTGATCTTCATCTTTGTTGCTCACGTTTTCCTCTCATTTGTCTAGTTTCCCTGAGAAAGGTTGCTAAGATTCTTTCACTAAAATTACAGCAATAACGTTAATCTGACCTATCTTAACGGCTGGGCGTATTGCACATATTTCTACGGAAGATTACGAGTAAATTCGTTAAAGAAAGTTTGATACTTTTTCCAAATAACGTCGTCGGCTTAGGTATGTAGGTATAGCGAGACGAATTTGTAGAGTATTTTCTTTTTAGTATTATTATGGGTAGGTATTGTCACGGTCTGATGCATTTGATCGGTCTAAAGGCTAGAATTCATTAAAGACAAATCGTATGTGTAAGTCGTAAGTCAAGCCACAATTGACTGAGGCGGTCTGTGTAATGTGCATCATACTTTGGAGATGATAGTAACACATGCGCGACCACGTGAATATTTACAAGTATGTAAAGCCTTTGCAGATGTTTTTGGCAGTTGTTTTTTCTGTTTTTCTTATGTGATAGGTGGCAGACGAGCATACGGATGGTAAGCAATTGCCGCCGCCCATGGACACCCGCGACACCATTGGAGTCACAAGTGTGCTGCCAACT
The DNA here is from genome assembly GCA_019059595.1 of Marasmia exigua. NCBI lineage: Eukaryota > Metazoa > Arthropoda > Insecta > Lepidoptera > Crambidae > Marasmia > Marasmia exigua. Next base: position 28,112,800 of record CM032469.1, read on the forward strand.
TCTAAACCCCCCTCTCCCCCGCATTTGGGCCTCACTCACGCAGCGAAACACAGCTCAGTGCTGCTTCACACTGGTATTCTGTGAGGCCGTGGTACATACCGAAGCGTGGCTCTCCCACGTTTAAATGTTAGTTCCTATTTATATTTATATATCCTATTTATATATTAAACTGCTCATAATATAGTATTTATAAAAAGGAATCATCTCTTTTTTATTATTTCAAGCAACTTATAATTTCGGAGAACATTTGGGTAGAAAATTAGATATATAGTGGCGTATAATATCATTAGATGAAATGTAAACGAGTCCCTTGTCACTAGAAAATGCGCTCGCGGCGCCTCGAGTCGCACGCGCCGTGAACTTGACAGTTTATTCGCCTTAAGTCCGTCAAGTCCGTCATTTTCATACGTCCCACCGAACTCATGTTTATCTCATTATGTTGGCACCAGTCATCTTTTATAATAGACAACGATTGGTCTGGTTTGAGTGAACCAAAATAATTGTATATTGTTTTACGTAGTCATTTTGAATAATTACACAGGTTTTTCTAAATTTTAACAGCGTATTCAGAAATGCGCATTATTGTCTCAATAATGGAAAACAACAAACCAAGTAATGTAATTTTTATTCGTACGTGACACGGTGGGTTGTAGGTAACTCAACATGTATCATCTCAAAATAATTATCTCCCTAATAACTTTTGGATTCGGCATTCATGTATTTGCTGATGCTTTGCGTTTAGATGTGTAATTGCAGGACCATTGCCGCAAAATCTGTCTACGAACCAAATACTTACGAGTACCGTGGGAGAGCCACGCTTCGGCATGAATGGGCCGGCTCGACCGGAGTGATAACACGGCCTAACAGAAAACCGGCGTGAAGCAGCACTGGGCTGTGTTTCGAGTGAGGGGACCCGAGGCCCAAAGGGGGGTTTAAAGGTTGGCAGCGCACTTGTGACTCCACTGGTGTCGCGGGTGTCTATGGCGGGGGCAATTGCCAGCTATCACATAAAAAAAAGAGTATGTAGTGTAGGGACGTTATATCGACTTTGGGAATCTGGCAAAAATATATTCGTCTGCCGCTTTTCCAGTTACATGATTTTGAATGACTAAATAAAAAATCAAACTAAGTGTGGCAGGATATGAGAGCGACATCGCATGTTCGTTGATAGCGTTCGCCAGAATGGTTAAAACAACAAAAACAACGAAGGTAGCGCGTAGCAAAACACGTCACAGCGGAAGCACGGTAACTGTTTTAATCGGTAATATCTATGCATATGTTTGGATAAACGATATATACCTTCAAGATTGAAATCCATGTCAATCTATTGGCTCGAAAAGATCTCGCAAATAAAATAAATAAAATAAAATAAATAAAATATATCTTTATTTGCAGTAAATTATTAACAAACAAGTTGTCGGGGCTTCCCAGAAGGTAGTCATAAGACACCTGTGTTGGGAATGCCTCGCTCTTCCTAAGTAATCATTATGTTATTTAGATTTTTAACATTAGATTTACATTAATAGTAATTAGATTTAGAATAATAAGTAAGAATTAGATTTATGTAATAATCTTATGATTATTATTATAATCATCTTTCCATAATCTTTACACTTCCAGTTAAAGATCTCAAGATAAGATTTTAATTATTATTATAAGGACATTATTATTATTATTTTTTATATAGAATTGTATGCCTAGTATGTATGTGTGTGTGTGTGTGTGTGTGTGTGTGTGTGTGTGTGTGTGTGTGTGTGTGTGTGTGTGTGTGTGTGTGTGTGTGTGTGTGTGTGTGTGTGTGTGTGCGTGTGTGCGTGTGCGTGTGTGTGTGTGTGTGTGTGTGTGTGTGTGTGTGTGTGTGTGTGTGTGTGTGTGTGTGGGTGTGTGTGTGGGTGTGTGTGTGTGTACGTGAATGTGTGTGTGTGTGTGTGTGCGTGTGCGTGTGTGCGTGCGTGCGTGCGTGCGTGTGTGTGTGTGTTAGGGTGCATGTGTATATTATTTTAAGCGTGTGTGTAAGTGTAAATGCAATTACTGTGTGAATGGAGTTGTCTATACCTACCCAATTATATGAAATAAATAAAAGCTTAATATATATTTTTTTAATTATAGATTAGATAGAAAGTGTGCCTGATTAATATTAGTAAACTATTTTAATTATAACTAGATAATTTTATACATATAAACAAATGATTGAAATTTAGACCATTCGGACTAAAATGTCTTCTACGTCGTTGTAGTTAAGGGGAGAGAGCCACTCAGTTAAAGATTTCCTACACTCGTATAATATCATTCGATACATTTTAACTTTTCGATTTATTTTGTTGTAAGCGTGTGGTGCTTGAGCTAAATATTGTCGACTAGCAAATGCTGTTCTAACGGGGTATGAAGGAGCTACAATATCACAACGTCTTTTATTGAGTTTGGCATGGTCAAGAGGTAGTGTTTTGTGGTAGCTTAGTATCATGTGTAAAATATATAGTTTTCTAACGGAGAGCAGCTTGGAGATATCATATAAGGAATCAGTAGAAAACCTATAAGGCTTACAATACATGACCTTAATCAAAGATCGTTGGGCCCTCTCTAGATCTATGAAGTGTGATTTGCCTGCCCCGCCCCAGATCGAGATACAGTAAATTATAACGGATTGGGCTAGTGCTATATATATTTTGTTAAGTAATTCGTTACTCATTACGCATCTCAGGGATTTGAAAACCCAAATGAGCTTCCTAACCCTGCCTATAGTTAGTTCCAGGTGCGGGTACCAGCTCAACCTCTGATCAACAATTAGTCCGAGATATTTGACCTGATTAACCTTCTGAATTGTGGGGCAGTTACAATTATTATGCGAGGGTGAATAGCAGGAGTGAATTTTGATTTCAAAGTCAGGTGATGGTTGCGAGGTTATATATGGAGCGAAACATACATAATTCGTTTTTTGCGTGTTAAGAGTGAGGAGATTTTCATTGAGCCAGTTACTGACTTTGGCCAGTCCCTGTTCAGCATCAGCTCTGACTTTGTCCCATGTTTTACCCATAAAAATTATAGCAGTGTCGTCTGCGTAGGACAGAATCCTCCCCCCAGTACCACGAAGATTGCAAAGACTATTAATATATATTAAAAAGAGAGTTGGGCCGAGGACACTGCCCTGCGGTATACCAAATGTCACCTTTTCTTCATCACTAAGAAAATTATCGATTTTAACGCCTTGTTTTCTGTTCTGAAGGTAACTGCTGAGAAGGGAGAGTGGGGCACCTCGGAAACCAATACTTTCGAGCCTATGAACAAGAGTGGGGATAGAAACCGTATCAAAGGCTTTCTTAAGATCAAGAAAGACTACGAGACACTTGTTGCCTTTGTCTACTTGTTTCGTGATAACAGATGTAAGTTCCGTGATTGCATCCTGCGTCGACCTTCCCTTTCTAAAACCATACTGAGAGGAAGATAGGATGTTGTACTTCGTCAAGTAGTTGACTATTCTAGAATTCAGCAACTTCTCAATGATTTTAGAAATGGAAGTCAACACAGAGATAGGTCGGAAGTTGTTTACATCTTTGCTATCTCCACTCTTATACACAGGGGTAACAATGGATCGCTTTAGAAGATAGGGGAAAACTCCTGTTTTAAAACACAAGTTGGCGAGGTCACAGATTAGCGGGACCAAAATCTTCTTACTTTGTTTAAGAAAAAGGGTGGGAATCCCGTCCCAACCTGCTGCACTCTTAGAGTCTAGGGTCATCAAAGTGCTCTCTACTTCCCCATTACAGGTTTCAAGCAAAACAAAAGAGGATAAATTATTGTTTGTGTCCCTTGATTTACAAGGTAACGGGCTGTTTGAGATTGATTCAGCTAAAGTTTGTCCAACGTTAATAAAATATTTGTTAACGTGGTTCACTGAGGTTTTAGGACAAGGTGTTATATTTAGCAGATCATCGTTACGGCTCTTGGGAGGCTTATAGTGGGTGATTTCATTAATGGTTGACCAAAGATCTCGGGGGTTGTGAATTGATGCTTTAATTTTATCTCTGTTGTATTTGGTTTTTAGTTTTTTTATTAGATTCCCACAGAAAGTACGATACCGTCTATAAGTAATTTTTAAAATTATATTTTGGGGGTTTGATATAAGTTTAAGATAAATAGAGTTTCTCAATCTAATACATCGTATGGCACCTGTGGTGATCCAGGGCTTTATTTTTCTTTTGCTATTAGTGATAGTTATATTTCTAGTATTAGATAATATAGCTGTCTTGACCATTTCAATCAGAGCATAAGCGTAAGTGTCTGCGTCTTTGAAAATGTTAAAGAAAGAGACATCAACGTTGGTTAAACTCTTATAAGCGTTTTCGTAGTTTACCACTGATTTGAACTTATGGGATACCGTTTGTTGATCCTTGCTAGTGATAGATAAAAGAACCATGCAATGATCCGTTATTGTCGTGTTTAAAACGGCAGTAAAAGCTGTGTTGTTTTTTTTGTCAAGTCTCAAGATAACGTGGTCAAGGCAGCCGTCACCCCTCGTAGGCAAGCTATGAGTAGCTAATAACCCATGCAGCGACAACATATTTAAATAATTTAATCGATTTGTTCTTTCTTGATTTGTTTCAATCGAGGATATAATTAAATCTATATTAATATCGCCTAAAATCATGACATTTTTGCAACGGGGAGTATGTTCTAGATGATAATTGAGTGATGTAACGAAATTACCTGCATTTGAAAATGAAGGGGAGCGATAAATACCCAGAATTATGTAATGTAGGATTTGTAATTCCACTCCGGTGGCATTTATGAGATTTAATTCTTTAAACTTTACTGTGAGATTATTTTTTGTGTAAACAACAACCCCGTCGCTTTGATTAATATTACCCTGTGTTTGGAATGATTTATAATTTGTTAGTTGCGGTATGTTTTTTTTAGGGTTTAGCCAACATTCCGTCAAAATCAGAATATCTATTTCAAAGCTAAGCTGTGCCAGTGTAAGCTGTAAGTCATCAAAATTTTTATAAATACTTCTAATATTTTGTGTAGAAATAATTAAATTATGAGTAAAATTTTCTGTCTCTAATTTCAGTTCCTGAATACTACACTTACGCGACTCAGATAGTGTCACTTGATCAATTTCATGCAGCGTAACTAAACTATTCATCAAATAATAAACAGGGACTCTTGTGGTTGCAGTAAGGGTGGTTCAATTGTACAGTAATTATTATGTCTGACAGTAGTAAATATGAATGTGTAGGTGAAGATCCTTTGTGAGGTTGTTCAGATATAAATAAAGGTTTCAGTGTTGTGTATTTGTGATTAAAGTTATACAATATTTTGTGTTTACTTTTGTAACTGGTGGCACGAAAATCTGTAGATACATATGTGATTGGTTTGTGTAATAGTTTATATGAAATATAATCGGTATTTCACAAATGGCTTGTTGTTGTGAATATAATTGAAGGGGTTGTCATCCCCCTTTTATCAGAGTTTAATACCCGACTACGGCGAAGAAAAAAGGAGGGTTTTGATGGTTAGTGTGTATGGTTGTTCATCTGTTCCCTCATAACTTCTAAACTAGTAATCATATATTAACAAATGAGGCGTCGTTAGAAGCGTCTTGATTGATTCTGGTTATAGGTGACATGACGTCACCTTAAATTGACTACAGAGCTCTCTAGGGGACTTAGAGTAAGGAAGTAAAAAAAAATTGTATGGGGTATCGAATGAAAGAGCTTTTTTTAGCACATTTCAAATATCAAAATTTATTTACATAACTAAAAATATGTTAAATAAAAATAAAGTTTAAAAACTAAAACCCGACTACCAAAAAACACGCTCTAAAAAGTACGAAACAATAAAATTGTCTCTGCTGAATTTATTATGTCGGGTTTTAGTTCTTAAACTTTTATAATTCCCATTTGGCAGTGACTCTGCCTCATGCTTCTAGTATTGTGGGATTCCATTCCATTCGTGTGTGTGATTTTTGTGTCTATAGTATAATCAATTTATGAAAGCCTTGATTTGATTGATTAATACATCTACAAACATACTTGATGGTTTACGTTAATTCTGATACCCTTAATAATACTACTACAAGTATTAGAAGTGCTATTAAAACTTCTTACTTTGGGATCACATTAGGTCAATGTATCTGATGTTATCTGATATTTATATAAGGGTATTAAAGTATTTAAAGTGACTAGCACAAAAGGGATCCCGATCTTAGAGCTAGACATTGTGCAAGTACAAACAATAAACAAACTGCATTATCTTAGCTGTTAAACTATAAACTGCACGTTGTTCATGCACTGGCACTTGCACTTGTACAGGGCGTTTGCGATCTGCTTCATATGTTCTATGCGGCGCCCTTAAAGTATCAGCCTTTATACTGTCTCACTGCAGGGCAAAGGCCTCCATCATTAGAAATTTATTAGTTCGAAAAATTCGAGACATACTTTTTGCGCAACCCGGGAATCGAACAAGATCAAGGCCCGGTACTCAAACCATAAGACCAACCCTTACAGGGTTAATATTACAAACTTTATTATATTTAAGATCTGTATTATGCATCAATATGAGGCAGCACCAATATTGACCGTGGGAGAGCCACGCTTCGGCATGAATGGGCCGGCTCGATCGGAGTAATACTACCATGATACCAGTGATCACAGAAAACCGGCGTTAAGTAGCATTGTGCTGCGTTTCGCTGCGTGAGTGAAGGTACCGGAGGCCCAATCCTCTTGGAAAGGGTCAGCAGCGCACTTGTGACTCCACTGGTGTCGCGGGTGTCAATAGGCGGCGGCAATCGCTTACCATCAGGAGATCCGACTGCTCGTCTGCAACCTATCACATAAAAAAGAAAGGCAATAAAGATTATGATTATTAACTATATCATCTTCATCTCAGCTTACAACTCCCAGTTTCGTTGCTTGAACACATTCCTGCTCGGCTTCCTCCACCTCGCGAAGTATTTAGCATCCATGTGGTGAGGCTATAAACAAGCATCGTGGTCATCCCTCTGACGTCAAGCTAAACCTTTTAGGGTATTTCCCTTTTACCGCGACCCGCCGCTTGTGGCATGACCAGACGTAAATTTATTAACCACGAAATTATCCAGTTTCCGCACGACATCATCGCCGTGCCGATGTAGGCGACTATCCTGGTATTTATCCGCTGCTGTCACAGACCCAAAGTGTAAGCACGTACTTATGCTTGAGTTTCTCATGCTTTTCGTATATGCATTGTTACTAATTACGAGTATTATGTCCAACATTAATCAATTGGAACCTTTAATTATGTACAATCTAGTCTGGTAAGTATTTATTCAAGAATGATTTTATTGAGGTCTGTGTCACAGATCAAAATGTCAACTTGTTCAGTGGTTCGCGAAAACACAAGTTTCATTTCACATAAGAGTACAAATATTAAGTAGGTACAATATTATATTTATGTTTTTCTTCTTTAAAAAATGATATTGATATTGGAGACACATAGTTACGAATCAATTCTACTTATTCTAATTCAAATTGTATTTTTGCAAATGAAATATGATTGTTTGAAATTATATCCATATCTTTCTTGAATTGTGGTTCTTGTTGTTGCAGAATTAAAAAGGTTAAGTAGAGAAGTTTAGAACAGATTACCCTGTATTAGATAGTTTGACAATCGATGGATACCGACTGCCAAATCAATTACACGAATCTTATTTACTTAGAAGGGTTGGAACCGTTAGTCATAAATGATTTATTTTTAACTAGTGGCCCACCCTCACTTTGTTTCGCGACATTAGTTCCTATAGATGGCGTTAAGTGTCGATTACATCGCACAGTCGTTGCGTCACCTATAAGCGAAAGAGAAGGCGCATAAATTTAGTGAAAGAATATTATTAAAATAAATAAATAAAAAATACAAACCAAATTTCCAAGCAAGATTTTTACGACAAGACCGAAACAAAAAAGCAATGACAACTCCTGTCAAGATAAGTAAAAACATTATAAAAAACTAAATTAGACCCAAGGAGTCTGTACTCGACAACCTCTTTATAAATAGTATAGATGAAAAGTTTAATGTTTTCCATGCTCGGAACACCCTGTCGAAGCCTGTTAGAGTTTGATTTGGCTGCGCCTGCGCCTGTCTAAGGACACGTTTGTTTTAATGTCTAATCAGCACGTGATTATTTGTTATTTGTCACAGTGCTGACTGTTTGCGTGTCGTCACCATTGCACACAACATAATGAATTTTCAGGATTATATCTTTTTAGGGTTATTTATTATAATATCGATATAATATCCCAAATTTTCTTACTATTTAGTTTTTGCAATAAAAATATTTCTACGTTTTGCAACCATGATGCCTTATCTTAGAATAACATTTGCCTTGCAGAGACAATCCTGTAGGTACAGACAACGACAATTGTTTGATATTAAGATGTGAATTGGATGAAACATTTTGACATATTTGTAATAGGCCTTTGTAGTAGGTATTTGTACCTACTTTAGTCAATGTGCGGCTGTCTGTAAAAATTACCTTCTCCACTAAGGTATATCTAGTTTAGCAAAATGTTTAAACGTTTGGGTATGCAATAAATAAAGTCTAATTTGATTTATATTAATACAATAGTTACTGTATCATTGTTATCTCTCCGGCGCCGAACTCCCTAAATTTGCGCAAGAAAACAATTAAAATTAATCTAATCATATAATTCGTAAGCTATTACCACAAATAATGATAATGAATGAGTCACAGTGTGCCAGGGATGAACGCAAGCTGAAGCGTACGGCGTAAACATACGCGCGCGGCGCGCGTGACATTGCGCTGTATCAAGCGGCCTTTACTGCAATATCTTGATAAGCCAAGTGATCCTTTTTCATAGTTAATATAAAACTTTGTCATTAATGTGGATCGGTGCTGACAGATGTTCCTGGCAACTGTCAATGCTCATAGTACAAGGAATTCTCCAGTTTTGGGCTAGATGATTAGTGTGCGCGTTTTGCTGGCAAAGTACTTACCTACTTATATTGTACTTGGTGTTTTCAAAATAAGCTAGAGTCCGCTCCACCAGAGAACCGTGAAAAGCGCGCTTCAGTCGCCATCAATGTTCAAATTTGAGCTTTATGTACATTGACACTTCTTCTTCTTTCCTTCTTCTTTAGTCTGTTCCACTGATTGAGTGTAGGGCTCCTTCAGTATTTTCCACGTAGGAATCTAACATTTGAGTTCTGTGTTTTACCGCAGGGCTTCTTTAGTAACCGCGTTATAAATTAAATAACTAGTTTATTTACTGAAAAAAGAAGTAACACTTAATAAAAACCTAAACCTATAGCTAAAGTAAATAAAAAAATAAAAAGTTAGTAAATGAAACTACTATTTGAATGAATTAATCTGATATTTTGTCGAATGAGGTCTTCCGTCGATAGCATAGCTGGTATCAAAATAAGTTCTCTAGTAGTGTAAACTATAAGTAACTTATGTACATACATACATTAAAAATACATTATAAGTTGTCAACCGCAAACACCGCTGCATGTTCTAGCTTGTTGCAAGAAGTTTTTCTTGGTTATGGAATAATATTTTCGTTAGAGTTAAAATAATTGAATGTGAATGAGACAATTTATTAACTTTTTTTCGTTTGGTTTACAGAGTTGAGTACCTACACAATACATTGAATCTCTACAGGTAACTCCTGCGCATGTTGTAGGAAATGTTTTCCGAGTGCAGGTTTACTTCTTGTTACTTATAAATATTAGCATCACTAAGATTTATTTATTTATTTATATGAATAAATTAATGCCATACAACAAACATAAGGTAAAAAACTTTAGACTGCAGGAATTAAATACAAAAGTGGCGATTTATCAGCGATCTCTATTAAACTTTGGGTAAAGAAAATTATTTGATACATACACCTACAAAATGGGAAATCAATGAGCTCTGGATTGATAATGTCTTAGATTCAAAAGAGTTCTTGTACTTTAATTAATAAAACTGTATTCAACGATTATACATACACAGTTTGCGGTCCTATACTTGAGAATAGATACTTACAAAGTAAGAAAAATTAACAGTGGTACTATTTTATTCCAATGTAGTAGATATGAAAGAAAAAAAGTATTAATAAATGAAACCAATTTTAATTTGATCTTTATGCGTATCGTTGTTTTTTTTTCATTTATAAAAAAAACATTTAATACAATGTTTGTAAGCATCACAACAACCGGTTGTCGTTTTGTATGGATGCTTACAGTATCTTAAACTGTAAGAAATAGCGAAATTCCATAATTTAGTACTCGTATTATTAATTTTCGTACACACCTACCTATGTTTCTAAGTAATCATAGTCCCTACTGCAGGTTTATTTATAAGATACAGTGCTAGAGAGCTATCGGGCTAATGTCACCTAATGCGCTCGCATGCAGCGCGGAGTGCGGTGCATCCCGTGATTTCCCCCGGGATCCGGAATACACGAGGACAGGTACACTACCACCCGGCCGGGAGTAGGTACTAATTAACTGTAAGGACTGCGCAATTCCAACATTATACTCGCATCAAAAGTAATTCGTAGTATCTTATTACTCGGTGGTACTACTGTTACAAGTCACATGATTCTGCAATTGGCTTTACAAATTAAAAACAGACTTTAATTTGACCGTCATCTCACCTTACTTACAGCAATGTGATACGAAACTCAAAGAGAGTCGTGAAATATTGTAGCCTACTTTTCTTACTTTGCGTTTGATTGATATCGATAAGCATTTTATTATCTGCTAACGGACTTAATTTGTCACTTCGTTTGCATTTTACAATGCAAATAGGCTGTTTTGTCTAAAAAATGCCATTGACTGGGGGCGTTGTACCGCATTTTTTCTAAAGAGAAGTGTCAAAGACCGTGACATCAGTGACTCTTCGTAAGTTTTACTATCGGATGAAACAGAATTATCGAATTGTCTATGTCGAAATAAGTTCATTGTTACGTGGACATTCAGTTTTAACCGTTGGTCTCGATTGAATCCACAGAACGATAAGCAACTTAACCGCGGTATTTTATAGTCACAGTGACTGACTAGCTCCGACTGACATTGGCATTGGTAAAATTATGTGAAGGGAATAAATTGTTTATTAGTAAAAAAGTTTAGTTATTCTGTTTTCTAGGCAAGCGTGTTACATCCTAGACCTTATCGTCACTTTCCATCAGGTGAGATTGTGGTCAAGCGTTTGCCTATAAATTAGTTTTGACGTCGAGAAGTGACAAAGAGTCCGTATTGGATTACCAGTAGTGAATTACTAGGTAAACTCGGCGTACTCCTGTGTTAGTAAACACGCGGCGTGGACGCCATTAGCTGGTGATTTCGCGTTTTCCACCAATCTGAATAATGTAAATGGCTGATTGTACTTTGTAATGAGCGCGTTCCGCGAATCCAGCGCAGCGGCGAGGTTCTGCGCCCGCGGCGGTCAGCCGTCAACCGCCTGATTGATTTATTAGATTTTACTAAGTAGATAGATCCTCCTTTAGTTGCTTAAACTTCACTTTGTGCTTCATAACTATAATAAGTTTTAAATAGTGGGTGAGCCACGCTTCAGCAAGAATGGGCCAGCTCGTCTCCTCACTCAAGCAACTCTTATGTGTGAGGATACTCGTACCGGAGGCGGAAGCGGAGAGGAAGGGAAGTTAAAAGGTTATCAGCGCACTTGTTACTCCACTGGTGTAGTGGATATAATCGCTATCATCAGGTGATCCGTCTGCTCATCTGCCACCTATCACATAAAAAATAAAGCTTATCTCATTACTCAGTCTACCCTCGCAGGGTCATCATCATCGCAGCCTGTCATTCCAAGTTACATTCAAATCCGCCGCTTAGGTAACATGAAACCCTGCCCATGCTTAGACTCTTTGTGTAGGATTGGCCTCAGTCCCTGGCGTTGATGATTCATCTTCGCAAAAAGTCCCTTTTGCCAATGCTAATGAGTCGATTCGGCATAATGTTGTCCAAAATTAATTAATCACTGTGTAGGTTAGATTACGCGAAGGGTCTGAGAGGCGGACTGTTACGCCCGGCCTGATGACGTCATGGGGTACACCAATGACTTAGCATTTACGCTAATCTGCCCTGCAACAATAATTATCAAGGAAAATATACCACAAAACTCTACCTTACCGTCTGGGCAAAGTAATTAGCTATACCATAACAAACAACAATATTAAGGTAACAGAGTCTTTTCACTTTTTTTATATCAAAGTTGGCAGACGAGCAGACCGATCACCTAGAATCTCAATTAGAACGATATCACCGGCATCTTTGTTTACACCTTTATTAATGCCATGTTTTAATATGCTTTATAACTTTTGGAACTGGATCGGCCACACGCTCCGAACCTGACCACATACCGAGGCAAGCCCTAGACTGGAACCCCCAAGGAAAACGGAAACGTGGCCGCCCTAAACAATCCTGGCGGCGGACTATCACTGCAGAAGCGAAGACCTTAGGACTAACTTGGAGCGAAGTAAAGCGCGAAACTCAAGACCGTTCGAGATGGCGGAGCACTGTGAACGCCCTTTGCCCCACCTAGGGGACATAGGACATTAAATTAAGTAAGTCTATAATTTTTGGGGTCAGTATTGCGCTATTTCAATATCAACTGTATCTAAAATTGATTAGTTTATTTTTATTTTATAAAAATAAAGGCTGATAACATTAAAATTCTTATGAATTGTAATGTTATCTGCCATAGTGTAATAGAATCAGGCAGTCAGTGGTAAAATAATAAACTGTTGTATTATAGCATTGTATTGCTTCAGACAATACAAATAGGTACAAAGACATTGAAAATAGGTTGGAGTTAATAAAATCATTGATTAAGCCTGGCAGTTTCGTTTCAGGATTGTTAATGTCTAGGCAGAAAAGACTCAACGCTAATCTTTATTAAGGTCAATTAACATTGGAATAACGAAGCAGTCATAGCATATTCTTTCACAAAGCGAGTCTTTAGGTATAGGAAACCGCTTGATGAGGTGTATTGTTTAAATGTTACTTGCGTACTGACGCACTGACTGTTCGCTAATTGTGCGCTAATCGCCTAATATAACATTTTGTAATTGTGCGCTAATGACAGCAATTGATTTTGAAATGAAGTTGGCGAATGTGGAATATCCTGCAAATGGATGTGCTTACCGACTTTCGCGTAGAGACAGCGCGGCTCGTAAGTAGCTCGTTAGACTGAATGCACGCTCCGGCATTCATCTCGTTTAGCAAAACCATCCAATCTAAGCAAATGGTCTAATATAGTTTGCTCTATTCATTGTATGCTTACAAAGAGACATAATCGCTTCCATCACAACCATCTATAGAGGCTATTACTGATTTACATGGCAGACGAGACGTCGTAGCGAAGTTGGCTTGAATTAGAGTAAACTAAAAGTTACAGATCGCAGGGAAGAATTAGGCGGTAAATAAATAGTATATAGTATAAAAAAAATAGTACTAACATTTTTGAACAAAGGAAAGAAAGAAAGAAAAACTATTTATTGGCCACGACACATAATACATAAAATAAATAATAAAAAAACGGTACAGAGCATAAGAGTTGCGGCCAACAAGGCTCAGCCTCAGCATATGCTGCAACTGCCACAAACAACAGCTGCAGCGCTGGTTTTCAGACTGGACCTTGGGTGACGCCTTTGCATTAGAAGAAATATAAATATTGGCATGCAATACAGAATATATCGAATACATAGAGACCGACCAAGATCAGAAGGCACTTCAGTGATATTGACAAGGGGACAACAAAATCTTAAGTAAATTAAGACAATAACTGAGAACTAAAACTAAGATAAAAGCAAGTAAAAAAGAAAGTTAAAACAAAGTAGGTCCCCGTGGCAGTGTCCCCAAAATGCTGGCAGCACTACCCCGCTAGATCGCGATGGAAATTCGCTGGGCGAGGTAGCGTCCAGCCTTTGGCTCTCCTGTGACTTCGACTAAACGAAAAAAGCGAAAAATTTATTCACGCCAAAAGCGGCCACTTTTGTCGTGAATCAATTTTTCGCGTATAGAAACGGACTTATCTTTTGTGCATTATTTGAAATAGATCCGGTCCGATCCGAAATTGTTTAAAATAGATCCGGCTTAGTAGCTAAAAATTAAAATCGATTGGCGTCGCTAGTGTGCCCTACCCGTCACCTTAATATGAAACCACGTTTTTATTTGTACCAGTAATAATTACAAAGGATTAATTTATTAAATATTATATCAGTGAAACAAGCTTAAACGCCCCCATTCGGTCTTATTTACTTACTTTGGTAAACACAAGATTGCGGGTCGTAATATTTACCTTTGATGAACTTCAAATACTCTCTTAGCTGAAAATACCTCCTACGAGTTGTTACTATACACGATAAACACGACAAATACGTTCATAAAAGGAGGCTTACATTTATAAGGTTTCATCGTCTTGCAAATAAATGTAAAAAACAATTAAATACGAGTAATCAACACTACAGCACATTTAGAAGCACGTGCGTGCGCCATAAAAGAGATAGTCAAAGCCCCTTTCGCTGAAACGACAGCGACCGAGTTCAAAACAGGGATTATCTGGAGGCGACGTATGTTTCGTTTTTAAAAACCTCCTGCGCATTTTGAAGGGATTATGTAAGATTCAGGGATTTGTACAAACAGTCGTTATCTCAACTCAAGATATACATTGCGTGTAATGTCGAACGCACTTGAATAAAGAACTCTACAATAAGCCTTCGAGAGATTCTTTATTATTATACTCTTTAGATGATCATTGCGCACATCCTTCTCTGATTATGTTTCAGTCTTTAATTTCGTCAACATAATAAAAGCCGTTATTTGCTGCGCATCGGAAAACCATAACAAGTTTATATTGTGAAATAGCTAATTGGATTTGACTTTGCTCGATGATTTTGCGCGTTATTGATTTTGGCGTGTCGTCATCGGAATTTATTGATTAATTGTTTGGTAATTTTTTTTAATTCCATCTTTTCGAATTCATATTCTGAATAATAATATACTCGACTTTCATCATCATTATCATATTTGATTCGGTAGTACCAATGGTGGAGTATACCAACATATAAAATCATTTCTCCGTTCTTTAATCGACTCTCACCCAACTCTATTTACTTGGTTCAGATAAATATAAGAATTTGACTGATTGCAGTAACCCAACATGTGACTGTATTCAAATACGAGCATCATATTTATAAACCTGACGAAGGCAAATACTTTTCTCTAAAAAATAGCACAATAAAACCATTATTACTTACTGGGATGATGACATTTGCATGTGTTGCTATTTGCTCTGCGGGTGAATCTGCATAGCGATCTGCTTGTTATTGCCGCGGTGTTGCCACGCTGCTGCTTATCTGGTGCTGCCTGCGCGCGCGCACCAGTCATGTGATGCGCGTCGAATGTTAGGGTTTACCATTATGTGATTAAGTAATTAGAGATAAAAAAGGGGCCAGGCTTGTTCAAACAACTACGCCAAATGTTTTTCACAAGATAAATACTCACAAAAAAGCACACGTCTCTACACGAGGAAAGAATAAAGGTAACGTTACACATGGTTATTTTCATGCTTAAAGTATTGAGCAAGTGTTACTTAGTAGCATGAGTGGAGGGACGTGCTAATAAGCATGCTAATTTTGACTTTTGAGCATGCTACCTGTAGGTCGGGTGGAAAGGGAAGTGTGGTGGAGTGCTTTAACACGTGTAAACAGGTTTAATTATTTTTAAGCATGCTAATATATGGCTAATAGCATGCTTAGTCATAGCAAATGTGGACAGGTCATTAGTATGCTTTTTAAGCATGCTGCAAATGGGCATGTGTAAAAGTAGGTAGCTTAATTTCGCTCAGCGGTGAACCACCACCGCTGAGCGAAATGAAGCTACCTTCTTATGGTTACCAAACCATCGTGAGGAAATCTGGACGTTTTGGATAATTTCTTAGACTGTGAGTGTGGATATTCACAATTGGTAAGATAATGATTCAGAATGTGTAAACATGATTAAGTTGGCCTGGTTCCCCTGTTAAAAGGTTGCGAAGGTCAGACGGACGAAGGGCAGTCGCTTCTTTGTTATTGCCAGACTCATCAAATCCTGGATCATGGCTCAAGCGTCTCCTGGGATCCAACATAACCAATGTGACCGTGGGAGAGCCACGCTTCGACATGAATGGGCCGCCTTGACTGTAGTGATACCACGGCCTCCCAGAAAACCGTCGTGAAGCAGCGCTGTGCTGTGTTTCGCTGCGTGAGTGAGGGTACCGAAGGTGTGATAAGGTAAGCGATTGCTGCCGCCCTTAGACACCCATGACACCAGTGGAGTAACAAAAGCACAAGCTTTAAACCTCCCTTTCCCCTGGATTGGGCCTCCGGTACCCTCACTCACGCAGCGAAACACAGCACATTGCTGCTTCTCGCCGGTTTTCTGTGAGGCCGTGGTATTACTCCAGTCGAGCCGGCCCATTCATGCCGAAGCGTAGCTCTTCCACGGTCAATTTACTTCACTTCATGGACGACGACTAGCCAAATATTTGCATTATTTTTTTTATTTTAGTCTATCTTAAACATTTAAGGAGAATTTAAAGATGCCAAAAACAAAAAAGTTAGAATATGCACAAATAATTGTTTAAACTCAAATCAAATATTGACATTTCAATGTTGGCACGAAAACTCTCACTGGCTTGACGTGACGTCACTCTCTCCCTGTGACGCTGTACACTCAAGCATGGCATTTGTATAAAAGAACTAGGAACTTCTTATTCGTCTACTTGGTAGCTCTTTGTCACGAAATTTATGTTCCGGAGTTATTTTTTATCTGATAGGTGGCAAACGAGCAGACGAATCACCCAAACTATAACAATTAGCGAAAGACTAAAAAAATACAATTTACCTACTCTGGAGACAAGTCGCATGCAGAGTGACTTAATATATGTCCATAAGATTGTCAATTCATTATTGGATTCCCCAACACTTCTTTTTCTGCTTTAAATTTTAATACTCTTTTTAGAACTCGCCATCCCAAATTATTTTCCCTCCGTGTTACCGCAACAACACATCTTTCTTCAACCCTATAGTCCGTATGTGTCGCCAATACAATGAACTCGCTCGGAACAATCACGATATTGATATCTTTGCTGTTAGTCCAAATATCTTCAAGAGGGCTGTCAAGACCCTCCTAGAAAGATTATGATTATATTATAATTAAATTTACCCTTTTTTTTTCTTAACCTACATCCCTTCCGGCATCTTTCAACCAACTAACTTTATCTTACATTTTGTTCCATATCAGTGATACATGTTCTTAGGTAATAGTCTAGTTCGTAATTTATCTTATAAGCTTACTATGTATAACTTTCTTAACTGTTGCCTGTTTTGTATCCTTAATAAAATAAATAAATATATTACTGTCTGAAGAAAGAAAATGGCTTGTAATTAATACTTAAGAGCCATCAATTTTCTGAAATCTGTTGCTGGAACTTGACGTCATGCGTTTTTATTGACGATCCGTTTGGATGAGTGGTAGTCAACGCTGCCTCTGGTCCAAGGGTTGCGAGTTCGATACCCGCATAGTACTGGCATCGTAGGTGATTTTTGTGTATTTTAAGTGTGTATTTATGAAAAGTGTTAAATTGTATACATTAAACTAAAAAAAAATAGCAATTCTTATTTCTGCTGCACCATCAAGAAATAAAACTCGTTGCCGGCGCATATAGGCATTCCTTCTTCCTACAATATGGATTCCTTCAAACGAAGCGTGAAGCAGCATCTCGCGAGTCCCAATGGAGGTGATACTTGACATCGCTTCCGTTGTAATTGCAACGTGAGCTCATCTCTTGCTTACCTTCGGGCTGAGGAGAGCCAATATACAGTGTCACTATATAAAACATACATTTGTAATTCACGAGTGCTTGAACTACCTATCTCGGAGTCAGATCAATGTATATGATATTGTAATATATTGTAATTATGATCTGCCGTCTCTACACATGCGACTAAGAAACAATAAAGATATGTTTGACTAGAAAAATACAATACAGGCGGCTGAGCAAGGGCGCTAGCTTTATACATACCGTTTTATCGGAGGCATCACGGAATATGTCTGGCCACAGTCTGACTTCCCTCTGGGGAAGTGCAAGCATTACCGACTAAAACTCTAGCAGCTATTCTCATCACCTTAGGAAAAGGGATCAATTCGTGTACATTTTGCCTTTCGCCAGTAGGCTACAATTTTTGCAAATCAATGATTTGAATAGGTACTATATTTTGATCAATTGTTTCAATGAAACAAGTGTATTGTCCTAGTGCAGTAACTTCCGTACTGATTACAAAGTATTTGTAATTGCCGAGCTGATAAGCGCGACGTGAGCTCGGGGTCGCCGCTGCACCTGCATATCTCCCCAAGGTGCGCGTGCGACTTTGGGCTGCGCTAATCCCACTCTATCTCTCCATACAATGACACAGTTTATCACCAGCTATTGACACTTTGTCAACATCTTTAGCATCTGAGGCTCCTACATTGACAGAGCCATGGCCGTTCGTTGAGTCGACAAACTGTGTGTTATATTTCCTACTTCTTCTATGAAGAAATATCTAGTATGTAAATTGTTTTAAATACATATCCACTTATCAAGTCCAATAATTGTTGTAGGTATCCGATCAAATCCTATAGACAAGACCAAACTGACTGACCAGTAAAGATTCGTACTTTGATGGAGAATATTTATCTAATTATATTTTCAATTCAAAAGTTTAAGTTTCTCAAAGATATCATGCAATTTTGTATTCACACATTATTACTTTGGTTGGTAAACTGAAATAAAGAAAAAACGTGTTTCATCACGTTATCGGGAATGACTCGTAAAATTTGAGAGAAATGAAAAGATTAATACTTGAGATCAGCGCACTGGGTTCTTACACCCATAGATAATGATATCTGTAAGCAATCGACGCGTGAAATATTCTTAGTAAGTGAGTATCAGCTGATTAGATACATCAGTGAAAGAACATTGATGCGTACAGGTGCAGTATCTGCCTACAATCAGTGTTCCCCGTCGGGAGATAAGGTCGACACGTGCATGCGCAAGTGACACAATTGCTGACATAATCCCGAGTGAAGTGTTCATCTCCCGACGCGGTGCAGTCTCGGTCTGACGCAGGACAGCTACCGGCGGAAGGCTTAGAAGTCACGGAGCGGTTTTTACCCGCGTCCGCAGCAAGACCGCACAATGTACCTATTAAGGAAATGCAGGTACCAAAATTTTATTTAATCATCTTAATGACTGATTCTCGAATGTGGCCGTCCTACATAGCCGTTGAGTTTTGGTCGGTTTCCTCTAGATGGCGGTTAACCGGCTGATGCTTCTATCACTGTATTACCTTACGATTTTCGGGCGCGGTTTTGGGGTTCTTTCTGTAACTGCAGGCACTTTGTAGAATCCGCACTTGCCGCCCAGAACTGCTCATAGGCTTAGAAACAATATAGCAGTCGCCGAGTGAATGAGGGTACCACTTGACATCAGGCGATCCATCTGGACGTCTGCAACCCTCTCCTCATCTTAGCGTGTAATTCCCAGTTGCGTTCAAAGCTGTCGCGTTGAAGTCCGGAGTATGCTTGGAGCATAATCCACGAGTTGTTGTGCCGCATGCGCGTGGAAATGTCTGCCCCGTGACGATCATCAGCGCCCATCGCCCGGCCCGTCGGTCATTGTTAAGTGTCGCCCGATAACGTTGCCAACGTTCGTCAGATCTGATAGGATAAACAGTTATCCTATGCTATCTATATGCCTACACAGGCACACAAAATACAGCTCAAGCATCTGTGCATGTGCTGAATTGCATAAGGACGTAGGTTAGGTGTTGGGTTTTCCTTTTTTTTAATCTGATACCCAATGATAATCGATTTCTTATTGTTACTCTTAGTGGCAATCGGATATATCTTGGGTTTGTTTATTTATATAAAGGTTGTCTCAGGTATCTGAATGTTACCAGTCGATGTTAATACTTCGTCTCAGGTTTCTTTGTTAATAGCTCACCTAGCGACAGATTCGACTGGTTCATTCAAAAATACAATTCAGACTTATATTGTTGTGCAATAAATACTTATTTTTGATATCGGTGCGTGAGTGCCATGCGGATAAAGCCGAGGGGGAAGGCCGACACCATAGGCGAGATTTCATCTACAATTAACAACACCATGGTGGCTAATTTTTAAATGCTCAATCGCGGGCGCAACGCGTCGGCGCCCGCGCACGCGATATCACGAGATCGGGCTATGGAATCCATTGCACTAAGTGTGAGTTCTAGAAAACCAAATAGGATCTTACCATGTGTATTGGTATGGTAGCCGAAGAGTTCCTGTGTATGCTCCACAAAGGTATGTAGGTACATTTTGGCTTTACTTTGTTCATAGTTTTTGAATTCAAGTGAAAAATGCAAAATATTCGCAAAGAATATTACTCATTTCAGGTACAGTATCTACATACATTTTTCTTACCAATCATTCAAATTCGATTCAGATCGTCGTAGACTGTAAGTACACGAACAATATCATGTCACAAATGTCTCAGTTGTAATCATAACTTGATAGCTCAGGTCGTTTGCCATCAATATGCGAGATTACTTTCCATCAGGCGACCCGCTCGTTTGTCGCCTCTAGCATAAAAAAAGTTTTATAAAATCCGGCTAGCCTTTACGTTGATTTCTATGCAATCAATGTAATTGTTGATGTTTATGAGCGGCGGTTACCGCTTACCATTAGACGGGCCGCAAGCTCGTCTGCCTATATTAAGCAATAAAAAAAAAGTGACGCGGTCTGTTTGTTGTAGATATTTGGTCCAATAATCCTCGATTTTTTAGAGCGATGGTAGATTTTATCGTCAGTGTGGTTCGAATCCGAGCGATCGAAATCCTGCACGTTTCGGATAGTTTCTGAAACGTGTTACCACGATTCAGTTGCTCTGGTTCCCCTGTTAAAAGGTTGCTAAGGTCAGACGGCAATCGCTTCATTGTATTAACAGACTCCCCAAATCTTGAATCATGGTCCAAGTGTACCTCAGGCTCCCGAGCGTCAGCTTTGGACGCAACCGGAAATTACACGCTAAAATGAGGAGGAATCGCATCTCCCTTGAATCTTTCGTCGTAGACTGTAAGTACACGAACAATTAACTAAACAGATTAATTATCACAGCTCGTTCCCGCTAATCCGTTCAAACAGCCGCGACCAAACGACGACTATTCCGCCACTTTTCTCACAACAAGAAAATGTGCTCGCGCATATTCATTATCCACAATGACATCATTACATTTAACGATGTACTTTAATTTGTCTCACTACACTAGTTAAAATACCCATGTGCTGACCTGACCAAGCCCCGACGGACGAGTTTAGGTACAGTTCCTATTGTTTATAAGAATTGTTATTGCTTGAACTCGCTCTGCTATTAACATGTTTCGTAGGTCACAAAATGACCAATAAAAAGTCTTCAGTCAAAGCCAACATAATTTGCATTTTGTCTTTGTGTAATGCCCAAATTATTCTTAGCGGATGTTTTGTTCCAAATTCAAAGTTACCAATTTAAAGCACGTGATTTAACAATCACGTGCTTACCGAAAGGTTCTATTAAACAATGAGACAACTATTAACTATTATCCTTCTTTGCAAACTGCACCTAAATAAGCGAAAACGCATAAATTTTACTTATTTTATAGATCTAAAAGAAATGCAAATCACTCTAAGATGCCCGGATTTGCGACAGACGACGAAAGATTTATTTAAAAAAACAAATATTTATTGGTAATATACAAAGTAACAATGTCATGACCGCAGTATATTAAGTTCGATAGAAAGAAAAAGTAAATCCTTCAGAACATATTCAATTGATAAATTAATTTAACGATGAGCACATTTCAAAACAATAGACCTGTCTGGTTCACGTGTTTGTGATGAATAAGAAAATTCCGCTCGATGCACGAGGCTTGTTACACTAAATAACTATAATGGAGCGTTTTGTCGTGTGTAGGTATAAACAAAGCGACGTGTGCAACGTTCTGGATGTGTAGAGGCGTTGGCGCAGGGCGCGGTGTACTAGACCTGGCAAAAACGTATCTTTCAAAACTTGCATCACTTTGATTGGAACACTTGCATCTGGATCAGTGCAGAGATGCGGAACAGTGAATCGTTTCATTTGAAACATCGACTTTAGATAGATAGATAGATACACTTTATTGCACAAAATTTACAGATCTTAGCCAAAGTTATTATACTAAAACATGTAGGCGGTCTTATCGCTAATAGCCTCTTCCAGACAACCTCAGGGTAGAGGAAAAGTATAGCGAATTAAGAAAAGGGGTAAGGCAGTGCAAGTCAGAAAAAGAGAAAAAAAAAGACATTGTATAAATACGAGTATGGTATATACATACATACATTATATGAAATAAATATATATTAGCTATAAATACTAATACATACTAGTACATTACAAAACAAATAAACATACAGTTTATTGGATTGATAGATACGTAACCAGGGAAATAGGAGACAATGAAAGGAACTACAAAGGCTTAGAAAGATAAGAAATGATCTTTAACTCGGGACTTGAAAATAGAGAGGGATTCGGATTGCCGGATGGATAGGGGTATGTTGTTCCAGAGGCGGGTGGATTGGACAGTGAAGGATTGAACAGTGAAGGACTTTTAGATAGATCCGTCATTCATTCCCTTCATTCGGCTCACTCGGATCATTCAGCTCATTCGGATCATTCGGCTCATCGGATCATTCCGCTCACTCGTACTCGAGATCCATTTGTGTCGAATGATACATTCGGAGCGAACATTAGGGATTCGGAACAGTGTATCATTTGGCTGAGTTGGTTCACTGAGTCGTTTCAGTAAAGAGGTACACACGTGTACGGTGTATGTGCTGCGCGCGCGCCCCCGTGGCTCACGAACCACACCGGAAAAGCGTTATTTGCAAACTTTTCCACCATGTTATCGTATATCTTCTGTTTCGCAATTGTAAATAGTTGTCAGATAGCACAATAGCCATCGATTACGATGTCACTCACTCTCGATTATTTGTTATCGGCACAAGGTGAACCAAACATCTGCCACTGAATTATCCTGATGTCAATACGATGTAATCTGAATTCATAGTCGAGATACAATCGTAGATAAAGTTTCAAGAACCACTCATTGCTGGCAGTGAAGACGCGCCCTTCAGAGGTCTAAAAATTACCAGGATCCCAATTCTCGTGCTCGTGACATTTATTTTCCTACGACATATATCACTAAAACATAGTGAGCCCAATTCTCGTGCTTGTGATATTTATTTTCATACGACATATATCACTAAAACACAGTTTTTTTGTATGGTTTTCAGGTGATATCCGCCATGTTTTCAAAATATCACGAGCCCGAGAATTGGGCTCCTGGGCTTTGCATTACTATGACATTCTAGCCTTGTTTGAATTTAGTTTTTTGCTATAGTCCCAAACGTGTTTCTTAGGCTTTTTCATGTAAAGATTATCTTGTGTTTATTTTGTACGCATTTTTATTATAAACTAGCGGCCGCCCGCGACTTCGTCCGCGTGGAAAAGTAACTTTTTACCCCCCTTTCGACCCCTTACAACCCCCTTTTCGCAATAAAAAGTAGCCTATGTTCTTTCTCAGGGTCTAGATTATCTGTATACCAAATTTCATTTAAATCCGTTGAGTAGTTTTGGCGTGAAAGAGTAACAGACAGACAGACAGACAGACAGACAGACAGACAGAGTTACTTTCGCATTTATAATATTAGTAAGGATTACAGCAATTAAAATCCGAACTTTAAGCCTTAAAACCCAAAAAAGATAATTGCTCTTTAGGCCGTGTCAACTAGGTACTCTCAAATTCAAGACTTTAGTCCTTGAACCTGTAGTTAGCTATGGCGGAAATGAGATAAAATTTAATTAGTGACGCGAAGTTATTTTAATTCACAATAGCATGTTGTATAATTTACGAATAAAAAAAGAGTTTGGGTAAGTACAGTCGTCACGGCAGACACTCAGTTACTTGGTATTTGTGATTAATTCTCTGGAGTTCTTCTGGGAGTTCAAAGGTTGGCAGCCTACTGGTGATCTGTATCAGTGAAAGATGGTCAGCTTCATGGGCTGAGCTACCACCCGAGAGATTTTGCGATATTTAAATAACACGTTATATAAGTTACTCTACGTTTCCGTTTCGTTGCAGGCCTGCAATTAGGGATGTTGGCCGAGAGGCTGATACACGGAATTGTGTTTTGTTGATAGGTCAAGGTCGGCTTCGATGCTCCCCGTGCGTTTTACTGATTTTCGAGCAGATGATAATAATTACTTCAACCATAGGTTCTAATAACATACGTTCTTTGCCTGTTATCTAAAATTGACGCAGTGTTTGTTCTTCTTCTTTTGTATGTACAGTCACAAGCTTTATTTTGGGACCCAACCGAGGTTGAATGTCGCGTAGCCAACTTTCGCTATTAAGAGCTAATATTTTAACGTGTCAATGTCATTTACCATCGACAACTTTACTTTTCTAGGAGCAACCGTGCACAAACGTTAACTTGAGCGAGGGCATACGATCATTACCGATGTTTTCCCAGTAATTGTTAAACGGTGAACTGTATTTCTTGTCACATGTATTTGTCGTGATATTTCGTGAATGCCTACTCCTTGTTCGTGCATATCAATAATTTAAACTCTTGTTTGACCACGATTAGCAGCAAGAATTTTATTAATTGCTAAATTACTATTGTGAAAATGTAACAATAATCTATTTTCTTTACTGACACTGACACAAGTGATAAAACATATTTTCATAATTAGAAAACCGTAATGATAGCTTTTTGCAAAGAGGTTATCGTTTCAAGGGTCGATCAGATAAGACATTTTATGTCTTAACTTGACATCCAACATTATGGCACTAAAGTTTCGACCTTATTGCATTATGAATGGTCTAATGTCATTTAACGGAAATGGGTCCCAAATTAAAGCTCGTGATTGTACATACCGGTTCTTTGAGCGTTGAATATTATTTTTGAATTTGGCATAGTAATATCACAGTATATCCAAAAGCTTTGGTTCTTGTTATATACTGTGGTAATATAGTGGTACAAGATAATATTACTAGTGTGATAGGATTGCTTGTAAAGCACCTTTCCTAGACCTGGGATGCGGATTTTACGAAATCGCATATCGATACGCGTTTAGGGTAGGCTGTTATTAAATCTGTGGTAGGGATTGAGGCCGCCGTAATCGAAAATATATTAAACTTAATTTATTTATCGGCGGGGTATACTAATGCGTCATCATGAAAAATTTAAATGCTAAAATATGCGAGACATTTTGTCGCGAGACAGATACCTACTGCGGAAAAAAATGTCAATATAAATTAAATTTGCATAAGTATGCCTATTGGGAGCATGCAAGGAAGGTACTATGGGGGTAATGTAATTAATCGCAACGCTTAGTGGCCAAAATTAGCAACTGTCAATCTTTCACTAAATTTTGTACAAGTAATCGCATCTATACTGCCAAATATAGGAGGGTTATTATTGTGATGTGATGTTTCGAATACAAAAACCAGATATTTGTGTATGAATATTAAATAAATAGTATATATGTTTGCTGAGTCTCCGACGGTCCGCATTTGTTAAAAGTGGATTCAGTTTACAGGTTAAAGAATTAAATGAATTGAATGAATAGTATTTGTCGAGAGGTTGTAACCCAGAAATTATTTAAAATAAATCCGGTTTAGTAGCTAAAAATTAAAATTGATTGGCGTCGCTAGTGTGGCCTACCCGTCACCTTAAGGTCGATTTTTGTCAACGCCAGGGGCTCTGTAAGTCGTAAACAAATTGAATGATTGTTGGATTCGATAGATAAATTAGTTCGCGAGCAGATTCGCTGCAGCCGATTGGTGCAGCAATAATCGAGTCACAGCCGGTGATTGCCCGTTAGCTGCCCTCTACACCCTCCCCCCTCACGTACTCCTTTCTACCCTGGTCCGACGCGCATTAATCATCCCCCAATGGCCAACACGACATTTTTTTTCCAAAATGATAAATACCGTTTTCTAGATTAGCCTTATAGGACTTTAGGATTTTTTTTATATTTTTTTAAAAGATTTAAGGAGAAATTAAATAAAATATAAAAATCCCCGTGTGACGTCACAGCCGGCATGACAAAAATAATGACGAAAGAAAATGGCTGACAATGACAGTAGTGATAATGACAGAGAGAGTCAACTTTTTTTTATTGTATAGCAAAGACATCACCTACGTAGAGCCTCAGGACTACGTCACTTCCTGCATTTTTATCTATCTTTTATATTTTTTTTATTCAATAAAAACACACATTTAATGAACACTAAAACTAAATACGGGTCATCTTTTTTTTCTTTCTTTATTCGAAAAGCATATAAAAATGGTAAAATATTTCTTGTCGTATTGTCCATTCCATCACGCCGCTTTTCCCCATTTTATTTCATTTCGGGACTATGACTCAAATTTGTATTGAACTTTGTCAAATGGGATTTGTTAATTAGGTAACTTTACCTCTTCATACATACAAGTTCTAGTAAGTAATTTGAATCAATCGTTAATCAGAATAAGAAATATGATCATTAACTACGTAAACAAAAAACCAAATTAGTCACGATCATGAGGATAGTGTATCTATTTCGCCTATTATTGCCACACCACGTTGCCCAGTTCAGCGATAACGTTTAGGACTAGCTTTGGCTCGTGGCTTCACTCGCGGTAAAGGTCGAGGTGGCACCCTCGAGGTTCCCCTTTTTTCAAAACATGATGATTTTCTTGTTAGTACAAATAGTCCGCATTTGGTATGCGAAGTTCTAGCTTTCTACCTTGAAAATTGCGGTATGTTCTTTTTAACCCCCACTTTCTTAAAATGGAAGGCTAAGAAAGTGAGGGTTAAAAAGAGACACGTGGTTGTGGTTAAAGACATTTAATTTCTCATAAGAATTACAAATTCACTTAATGAGAAAACAGTTCACAAATAATATAAAAAATACATATCAACATTAGGACGAGCGTACATCAAACATTATATTATTTTGAAATAACCACTACTCCACCAGGCAGACCCTCAATCGACACCGGTACATGGTAGAAATACCAAAAGTCCGCACAAAGAGGTTTGAATCCTGTTTTCTTATTCGTACTGCGAAACAGTGGAATCAGTTGCCTGAGGAGGTGTTCCCTAGTGGCTACAATTTGGGGGTTTTCAAAGCGCGAGTGAATAGGTATCTTCTAGGTAATCGTGCTACATCTTAGACCATATTATCACTTACCATCAGGTGAAATATGGTCAAACGCTTACCTATCTACAGTAAAAAAAAAATAAAAATAAAATAATCACGTCAATTACGTATCTCCGTTTGTCGTGAAAGATAGACAAACAATCAGGAACACATTTTCCCATTTATAATATGAGTATGGATTTGGATTGCGTGCGATGTTTGCTATGAATACTCGTATGATGATGAGCACAGGGAGCGGCTTCGGGACCTCAAGGGCAGCGTCGTTTCCGCATGCGCTTCTATTTTAAGCGTCGGAAATTAATCAAGTTGATGCGTTCGGAACTTGATACAGTATACATTCCTAGAAATAAATGCTAATAAAAGCTGCCCCCGTGGTGTATATGAGCAATTAAGAGCGTTTTCTATAAAAGGTTCTAATCCCACGGGGGACATAACACATTGAGAGCCACGCTTCGGCATGAATGGGCCGGCTCGACCGGAGTGATACCACGGCCTCACAGAAAACCGGCGTGAAGCAGCACTGTGCTGTGTTTTGCTACGTGAGTGAGGGTACCGGAGGCCCAATACGGGCGAAGAGGGGATTTAAAGGTTGGCAACGCACTTCTTATTCCACTGATGATGTCCATGGCCGGTGGCAATCGCTTACCATCAGGTGATATGTCTGCTTGACTGCCAACTATGACATATAAAAAACACATAGGGTATCAAAGTGACACCAGGACAATATCAACTTTTAATATGGTTGCGCGGCAAAAAGATGATTTCGTCACTGCATAGTAGTCGGTATCCAAGCATTACAGTGGTTCCTATCGTAGTTTTGAGTCGGTCGAGGTCGTCTGGTATTCAACACCGTTTTTAGCTATGGATCGGAGATGAATGCTCCGTTACCTGGAAGGAACGTGTGTCACAGCATTCACAGAGCGTTATCAGCTTCTGACCGCTGATGTGCACACAGCGGCACCCGCACGTGGCGGCCTATCTCCCGCCGCCCGAGCACGTACGCCGGCACGCTAACACACTGCGGCCTCACCACGCCATAACAAATAAGTAATGTCTTCCTACCGATATATTACAGCTATAGCGGCCAATCAACGCAGCACGTTGTATTGTGTGTAGACACCATGTATACTCTCTATTCCCTTAACCCTTATATTTCGATGGTATATCAGTGTGACATGAACGACCGTAGAGGGATCGGGAGCAGGACAACGGCTTAACAGAATAATAACAATAACAAATGTTTATTTCTCTCTCCATAATGAATGAATGAATAAATATTCATTTCAGACTAGTGGCTCCCGGCGAACTTCGTTCCGCCTACTTTTTGTTTAATTTCTCACCTTTAAGACCTTCCCTGGACTACGACAAACATTTTAAATCTAGAATTAGCTCTATCGGTCCAGCCGTTCTCGGGTTTTAATCAGACTAACGAACATCAATTCATTTTTATTTATATGGATAGATTAAATAAAGCATCCATATTCACAGAAAACCTTATTAGAACACACACAGATAATTATATTTTATTGACACAATCCGGTTCTGATCCTAACCATTCCTTTATAGCGAGATTGTATTTAAAACATAGGTAAAACAGAAAACCCGAGTTACAGATTTTGATCCGTTCCGAAAATCGAAAACGGGGCTCTTAGCGTAGTAATTGCACTGATAACACGTTGGTTAATTAATTAATTTATGTATTATTAATGTTGTGAGACAAAATACAAAAATAATGCGAATAAGGAAGTTTATTATATTTTAGTTTATATAATTAATTTAACTCGAGACTAAAGATTTTTTTAAATTGTTTTATTTTTTCATTAGCCTCTGAGCCATGGAGGCAGTCACGTAGGCCATACCACTCAGTGCGCTGCCCACAGGAACAACTGCTTCTTCAAATCCAAAAGCCATTACCCGAATTACGTGACTATAAATAAGCCGCTAATTGAATAATCACTCCAATACTACTTAACAACTAAACGCTTAGCTAACGGAATTTTCATTCGAAAATGTGTTCGTACTTTAAAACTTTATCTAACCTCAAAATGAGAAGTGACATTATTATTATCTAGGTGAGGCCTTGAGCGTGAATGTAGCCTTGTGAAAGAGAAAGACCTTCACCCAGCGGGAGGACTGAGGGCTGGAGAGGGACCTGAAGCGAATCGATTGTGTTATGTATTCATTCCGGCCACTGCTGGACATACGGGAATTAATTACAGCGAGATAGCTTCATTAGACAATTTTATGAACTTTGTATCGCAGTGCATGCTGCACAATCTAATATTATAAATCTGCTGAAATGGTTAAATATTTTCTTTGCATTCTTATAAATACTTTTACACAAATAAACTTAAGAAAACGATTCCTCAAAATATACTCTTTTTTTGTTAATTTATTATTCGATCCCGAGCGGTGGAGACACGGTGACTTCGCCAATATCAACTGATTAGAGAGGAACGACGATAAATTTAACAAATTGACCGGTAGATGGGAATTTCGTATCTATTTTCAAGAGACGCTGGTATTACTACAAAGATAACTTTTATTATCAAATGTTAAGGTGAAGACGACGCGATCCCCCCGACCGTGGTGGTCATGCCCGAGCATTTGCACCTCTCAGGCACGGGTAGTGCGGTCCGTGAGCCCGAGTATTTGGACAAAACAAGAAAAGAATAAAATCATATTACCTACGAAGCAAAACGACTTAAATGCTTGTCACCAGAAGTACATGAACCGCCACTTCACTGGACATTTGTGCTTTGCGTCGTCGGGGTGCGCCCCTATCGGCTGATTTAAACCTGCACATGGCGGCGCCCTCGCCGACGAATAAACAACACAACATGCACATCAACCGCTGCATATGTCGCAAGGATATGATCTAAATTGTACATTTAAGTTCCTGTAATGCCTAGTTTTTTTAAGTTGTGTTTTTGTGTAATAAAGTATATCTATCTATCTAAATAGATATTTGATCAAATCAACTAAATTCGGTCACGGAGGATTTTTGTTGTTGTTTCTCTAAACAAATCTAGTGCATTGATCAGTCTCCGGGAATGGTTCAATGAATTGACAAAAAACAACTGTGTAGGGTATTTCAGACATGACAGGCCTAGTTTAGGTTTAAAGGAGGTTAGGTTAGACTGGTGACCCAGAAGAACAAAGAAGATGGTAAAACATTCCCTAAATGATTTGATCAAATGTCTACTTTCATCATATTCCTGCGACACATACATCGCCGAGCGAGCGGGACCAATTTATTTCACAATTTATTTAAAAACTACAAAACATGTTATCACGACGCAACGAAAACAATGACTTATTTAAACAGATAAGTCGTTAGGAATATCATCCTACACTTTGATTTAGTCATCATTGTTCATTATACATTTAGCAAATGCGATGTTAATTGGCGACTCGGTGATTTAGATAAATTTAAAGCGATCGTCTGTTTAATAATAAAAAAAAAATACGAAACTCACAGACTGCGCTTTGTTCATTGTAGTTAATGAGGACTGACTTGGTATCATGCAATAGTTATTTTGTTTGCATTGGGTATGTATGTAATACCTTTTTTACATTTGTTAGACAATGTAAGGTACTAACTTTTAAACTAAATATCTTAAAGAAAGATGATACCACCTGTTGAGGATCGACGGCTGGACCAGCTTCTTTTATATTGTTTATGGTTTTATAACTTTTTACTGTTTCTTCATAGAATATTGTCTTTGCTGAAACCTTGATCATCAGGAGAATATATATATATATATATATATATTTTTTTTTGCCAATACCAGCTTTTATTGACACCAGAACACCAGCGTTTATATACAGTCCAATACACAACACCTCCGTAACGTGCGAAGAGAGATAGGTTTTACTTAGGTCAATAGGATGAACTCTGAAATGGTATTGACGACTGTACAAAATTTCGAGTGCCAGGCAGGATACATTCTGTAGTAAAAGGTTAGTCAAATGTAGTTTCCAGACATTGAATACTGCACTTGAGAGACGTGACATCTTGCGAGCGGAGCAGTCTAACTAACTCTACTCCCAGCGTCGCTGTGTGTGTGTAATTGACAGATAGTTCTCAGCATGCTTACGTATCGGAATGTATGTAAGTACGTCTAAACTGGTGTTCTTATCTATTGTATTCAAGTAAGTTGTATGAATGTAAATAAGTAGTTATAGCTTTCAGAATTCGAATGGGACTGAGTTTCTACATACGTATGTATCTTTAACATGCCATGGGTTGTTGACAATGATTCGACGTACACTCACTCGTCTAGGCAAGATGCATTCTGATTGCTGAAGAGTGATTCGCGTTACGCAACATACTCGTATAATGTGGAACCTAATCCAGACTAATTGAAGTACTTATCAAGTATGTTTGTCTCGACATAACATTGCAGCATTGGAGTAATAGCCTAATCTTAACAATTTGCTAACAATTGTGAGCAAACCTCCTGCTTGGTTGCATAATGGTATCCCAGGGGAATTTTTCCCAGGGGGATTCCTTCAATCACGTGATCTAATCCGCAGGTCCTGTCCTGACCATTTGTTTAATTTCGTTGGGCGACGAGTTAGTTTGTTAGATAGTATTAGAGTTCCAGAATGTCGCTTTATAAACAATGTATCTTTAATACACCGCATTCATCCCCGTGCTACTTTATGATTAGTATGTTAGTAGAACCTACTTTGGTTTCGATTTTTACAGTCTAAGAGTATAGGTGAGCTAAGTTTCGGACCAGAGCAGTGTAAGTATGCGATTTGTATCAATTTATATATCATTAAATATACATAAATGCAACGCAAAACCTCAACTTATTTAGTTATGTTTGTTTAGTTTTAGAATAATTAGAGGTAACTTAAAAATAGTAGAGGGTTCCGGGTGAATGACGTGCACTCCAACCTTCGGCCTCACCGCGCTTAGCATCAGGTCATGACCAAGGCTACTCCATCCATTGTACAGTAAAAAACCTTTAATTATTATTTAACATTAAATGCAACATTGTCTCTAGATGATTAGTAAGGAATCCGAGAATACCTAAAGTCCGTTAATCACGGTAGGCGGAAAACGATCTTATAATAAGTTATAATTGAGTGATCAGCGATTAATTGCAGACTGACAATCCTCAATCGGGGACGGATGCGCGGGCGCACGGCGTGGTGCAACGCGCGACGGCGCATCCTCGCACATCACACAGTTTCAGGGGTGGCAGAAACCTGTCAAAATTTGTTGCGATATTGGTTCAGTATTATTATCCAGAAATGTTCTTTCATCTACAATATATTTTATTTTATTCGCAAAACCAACAGCTGTTTTAATACGGTAGCAATTACAATGAATATTTTCCTATATATTGTTCGTCTTTGTTTAACAATGTGCTTTTAATTATGATGTCAATAGGGTTGATGACTTATAGGAAGATCCAAAATTAATAGGGTATTTGACTAAGCTCGAGATTTTACAAAATAAAAATATTTTATCAAAATATAGGTAAATATGTGCCAATAGCAAAAAATCTCAATTAAAAATATAAAGTCTAGTCGGTTTTATGGTCATTCAAAGATTCATGGGCAAGTCCATTTTAAAAGTATAAAATTATTAAAAAATAATTAAACCATTGAATAACCCATATAATTTACACCAACTATTATAATGGAACCATTGACATAAACGAAACATTTGATATAGCTACCATACAAAATTAATTGAAATGCATACAAAATACTGTCGTGTGACGTCACATCTCAGTAGCCATTTGTATGGAGCGTTTTGGGTTTGCCCAAAATAATGTGATTTTAAAGTTGTGATATCTCAGTTAGTTTAAATGTAAATCAAGTAATTCTTTCAACAATGTTTCTATCATTGAGAGGTCTTTTGATTACAAAAATGAAAAAAAAATAGTCAAATACCGTATTATCCCTACTTGAATTCCAGTAGAAACTCCTCTGAAACAAAGTTACATAAAGCAGGTACCAACTTTAATTAGTTTAATTAAATTAGAGTCGGAGCGCCCGTGCTCTTATTTGCATTCAATGCGAAGCTCACCTTCATCTCAGCGCTTCATTTTAATTCCTTTCATGTTTTAACCCTTGATTGAGGTAAATCTTAAATTAAAATTTTTAGACGTCGTAAAATTTTCATTGTGCTATAATACAATAGGACAGAAATGTCTTATCTTCTATTTACCTATTGTTCTGTGTCATTTTGAGAAAATGATTTAGATTAAATTTGTGTGAAATGTCTAGTTCGACTCCATATCGAAGGTGCGAGGTGAGCGTCAGAGAAACACATCACCAGCGGGCAGCCCTAGGCGTGGTTGCGTTACACGCCCTTTAATTCTCAGCCATTACTGTCTCTGGTCTCTCGCACGCTGTCATTAGGCTTGCTGCCTTTTCATCTTTCTCGGTATCGTTTAACAGACATTCAAGTAAGTATCTATTATGTTAGTTTGTTAGTATCTCCACCTTGAATATCCGTAATGTTCTGGTGGCGAATGTAGGTACCTGGACCTACCTAGTCGTTTTAATTCACCTACTAAAAGCAAGGCGAGGTGCAGACTGACCACTAACATATCAACTCTTCATTTAATTTGTTAGGTCACCTGTTTTTACATTAATTTGTCAATTTAAGTTTGCAACGCAATACTTAATTGTGCATTGTACTCATTGCACCGATTGCCACATGGCACCTAGGATGAAAAAAACATTGCTCGATTCTAGATTTGCTCATTTAGTTAGCATACCACAAAGTTATAACATTTCAAAATTTGAAATCTAGTACATTGTTGTACTTTGATGATGAGTCACTGGTT
This sequence comes from Marasmia exigua, assembly GCA_019059595.1. Taxonomy (NCBI): domain Eukaryota; kingdom Metazoa; phylum Arthropoda; class Insecta; order Lepidoptera; family Crambidae; genus Marasmia; species Marasmia exigua. Next base: position 28,146,914 of record CM032469.1, read on the forward strand.
TACTAGTTCCCCAGTGGCGTATACATTCCTCCTTCCTTCAATATGAATTCCTTCAAACAAAGAGTGAAGAAGCATCTTGCGGGCCAATATGGCAGTGCCAATGGAGGTGGTGCCTTGAGATTGCGTCCGTTGTATTTGCAACGTGTAGTGGGTTTCCCTCTTGCTTACCGTCAGGCTGAGGAGAGCCAATATCCTGTGTCACTGTGTATAAAAAAAGATTAAAGAACGAGATCAGGTGTAGTTTTAGATGTGAGAGAAAGTAGGTTCGTATTATTAACAATCAAACGCATTTTAGTAGGATTACAATTTTTAACCCCCGACGCAAAAACGACGGGGTGTTATAAGTTTGACGTGTTGTGTGTGTAGACACACACACAACACGACAAACTTATAACACCGGGAGCTACGATGACATAGACGTCTGTCTAAAATAAATGAACCAATTTTGATTTTGTTTTCTTTTTGTTTGAGAGATGAATAGGGGGAGAGTGATCTTAGCGTGATTCATAGCTAAGAAGCTATCTTGGATAAAAATGGATCCAAGATGGCCGCCGTCACTAAGATATGGATTGTATGTTTTAAACCAACTGCCACAATATGGGTATCATATAAAAGGGCTTGAGTAACAGAATATATTTATTGTGACAATTTTCAAATCCTAAATACCCGCAGCCGGGGGTTTTTTAAATTTTCAATTTATACTTGAAGTAGTTAATTCACAGATACAATATGCGCGAATCTGATGGAAAAAAGTCGACAGCTTAAGTGAGTGTCGTTACTAGGGTTGTGTGTATATCGCGTAGTGATATAGTCATTCAATTTTTATGTTCCCCTAACAGTTTATAGCCCACCTAGTGAGTGTGTGTGCACGCGGCGGGCGCCATCGCGTCATCCCACCTGACGCGGACACGTGCGGCTGCGGCTCTGTTGTTTAGTTCATTTGCAGTACATTACTACATCCAACCCACGCGACCTCTCTAGGGTCTCGGAAACGTATAAGCTTTTGAACAATTTTTGTCCTGTTACTTTTCTTTACTTTGCTTTACAAAATTTGTAATAATAATATAGGCTGTCCCAATCTCACAGCTATGGCATTGTCCATTCGTGTACCTCGTACCCGAACACGACACACCAATCTCTTTGCCTCCTCTTTTTCCCGCAGCAATTACGCTCAAAATTCGGTTGTAAGTCGTTTGCATGATGTGTACAATAAGAAATTTGCCACTGTAGATTTGTTTTGTACTTCAAAGTATTCCTTTAAAAAGGAAGCTGCTGGTGTGCTTCTTAATTAACCTGTGCAAGATCTCTACCCCACCCTCACCTAAATAGTGCCTGTAACGCCCTCCCTCCCCCCTCCCTCTTTTGGAACCCTTTGACTATCTTGAATAATAAATGATTTGTTAAAATATATAAAATCCGTAATTAGCTGTAAGCCATATGAATGGATGTAATTTAATATCGTACACGAGCTGTGGATTTTGAATAAATGGAAAATAAAATAAAAATAAAATTAAAACACTGTACACTCCCGTGAAACGAAATATCCAATGCTCTCACCAATTCTGTATTGAAAATAATGATTAATACTAACGAATATTTTGACCGTGGGAGAGCCACGCTTCTTCATGAATGGGCCGGCTCGACCGGAGTGCATCACTGTGCTGTGTTTCGCTGTTTGAGTGAGGGTACCGGAGGCCCAATCCGGGGAAAGCGGGGTTTGAAGGTTAGCAGCATACTTTTGACTCTACTGGTGTCGCGGGTGTCCATAGGCGGCGGTAATCGCTTACCATCAGGTGATCCGTGTTCTTGTCTGCCATCTATCACATAAAAAGAAAAGAATATTATGATTGATTAATACTATTCAATCGTTCATACAGATTGCTTTTATGTTAATTTAATTTCTGTTAGTTACTTTAAAAAAAATTCGAGAACTGCAATCGACTGCAGTCTACAGTCGTAATCTTAAACTGAAATTTGAATTAAAATATAACTTAAAAGGAATCTGAAATAATTAAGTTACTTAAGACAAGAATATGTACGTATTGTACATCTGTATAAACGAATAGATATAACTAATACATATTTGATGTTATCTGCAAATATGAAGAAGGTTCTCGAAAGTTTATCTAATATAGATAAGGCTAAGTAGGTGCATGAAGTTTGGTATCGTATTGTGACTAGAACAAGTTCAAGATTATCTAAACGAATAACTCCGACTTTTCTAAAACGTTGAACCTTTTCAAGGCTAGAGTGAATAGCCTCAATTTAGGTGGATAACATACGCAATCGCAGGCCACATTTTAGCGAGATTGCGGTCAAACGCTGCCCACAGCACCAGCAAAAAGAATGGGTTCAGTTCAAGAGCATTAGCCGGTTTCTCGTGTTTACTGAAGTGGGGACAAAGAGCCATCGAGCACGCGGCGCGGTGTTTGTCAACATATCGGCGCGGGCGCCGGGCGGCCGCATCTCGTGACCGACATCCATATCAGGTTTTGTGACACACGGTGATGTGTTCGGACAAAACGCGGCTGGCTCAAAACTAGGAAGGGGACGAGAGATTCCCATCCCGGACATTTCACTAATCCCGGATATTTTCCATTCCGTTGCGTGGTTTACTAGGTATAGTGCATGTAGGGACAAAGAGCGAAATGAAGATCTTTGTGAAACGTTCCAATATTAACGACAAGGATAGTTAAAAAGTTGGAATAAAAAAAATCTCGTTTAATACGAAGTATCCATTAAAATGAAAGTTGAAACTACTCTTTTTAGCTCAATTAAGTTTAATTGTGATCTACTTTTACCGGGTAGTTATATGTAATTAAATACGTTTAGTAAAGGGTCTGATATTACCTAAATCAATGCAATAATTAAGTTACTTAGAGATAAATCTTACACATTATTGATATTTTTGATAAAATTGTCGAAAAAATCAGTGAGAACCATCTTTTAATTAACAGAATGAGTTCCGACCATTCACACTGATCACCTAGTTTGAAACTAGGGCATTCCCTGTACCCTGAGTGGTCCACGATTGCGGGATTGCTAGCATTTTAGTTTTAACCCATCCCATTTAGAATGTAGTCTCGACGTCGCGATGTGTAGGTACAACATTTGCGATCGATAACATTTCATTTTGGTGCTACTGATTATGAGGTGGCCTTTCCCGTCTGATCACGAGACTTGCTTGAGGAAAAGTCTACTCAGTCGAAGTACTTGAAAGTCTTGAAGCCGTTATACAAGGAGACATTTATGTTATCCCTATTTATAATATTATTTATATAATAAATACGTAAGTCTGTATTTCTGCCTGTCTGTTACGTATACTGGCCTAAGTCATAAAAACAATTTCTGTGAAAAAATAAAGTTTAAAAACTAAAACCCTACCAAACTACTACAAAAAAAACACGCTCTAAAAAGTACGAAACAAGACGAGGCAATACGGCATAATAATTTAAGCAGAGACCATTTTCTTGTTTCGTACTTTTTAGAGCGTTTTTTTTGGTAGCCGGGTTTTAGTTTTTAAACTTTATTTTTATTTAACATATTTTTAGTTATGTAAATAAAATTGCATATTTAAAATGTGCTAAAAGCTCTTTCATTTGATACCCCACACAGTGCCATCAAGCAAATTTTTTTTTAATGCCTTGCTCTAAGTCCCCTAGTCAATTTAACGTGACTTAATGTCACCTTTAACCAGAAGACAATCAAGACGCTTCTAACGACACCTCATTTGTTCAAATATGATAACTAGTTTAGAAGTAATGAGGGAACAGATGAACAACCATACATACACGTCAAAATCATAACCCTCCTTTTTGCTTCGTCGGGTAAAAATTAGATAAGACTGATCAAATCCTCAATTTAATTGTTCCTCAAATTAATTACATGCGCTGGCAATATATTTCATAGGATTAACTTAATATTGGTATCTATTTGTGGATAAACTCAAGTAACTCTTCTACGTGGATGAAGTCGCGGGCAAAAGATACATTTCTTACATATCTATCATACTTCATCATTATATTCTGCAGTCATTTATAAGGATATCATAAGTGTGTTTTTAAGAAGTCTAATCAATAAACATTCTTGAAGACAAGGTCAGTAAAAAGTGAAACCGCATCATTTATTATAATTATGGCTAAGTACTCGCACTTCAACGACTCATTGTGCATTTGTTGTCTTAAACTAGGCCATTCCCCGATCTGTGAATGCTTATCTATACAGCTCTTGTACTAAAACAAAAAAAAAACGATATAGGTAATAAGATAGATAGATATACTTTATTGCACAAAAAACACAACTTAAAAAAACTAGGCATTACAGAAACTTAAATGTACAATTTCGGCGGTCTTATCACTGAAAGCGATTTCTACCAGACAACCTTCAGACAAAGGACATTTGATAGTAGAGGAGGGGTAGGTGGTGCAGTATTGTAAAGGTAAATAAAAGTGAACTGTAGGTATATATATTAAAATATTTATAATACGAATACATAAATAAACACAATACTATATACTAATAAATAAGTAAGTTATGCTTAAGTCATCATCATCATCATCAGCCCATTTAAGTCCCCACTGCTGGGGCACGGGCCTCCCTCAATCACATGAGGGGTAATTGCCATACTCACCACGCTTGGCAGACGGGTTGGCGAGGGTTTTGATATAAATGCAGAGTTTTCCTTCTCTGGGTGCTGATGATCATGCCAGCAGCTTTACCTTAGTCGCCTTTTACGATACCTCGGTAAGAGTGAGGGTGGTCTATTCTACTCTGCCGGGGACCACACGGCTATGCTTAAGTAAAATAATATAAAGGACTAGATATACATTCATATAAATTAGGATCTTAGACGATACGATACAATTACTAAAAAATTTGCAATGGTTTTTCTTAAGTTAATGTTAATGAGAGGTAATATTTTATCCATTTGTTAATCCGACTGCACAATCTAAGAAGGAGGCAATTATGGCGACGGTGGCCACTTTATTTCTGAACGTAATAGAAGTGGTATAAAAGCTGGTTCAGTTGATTCACTACCAGACTTGCCCTTCAGATCTTCAGATTTTCAATGAATGTCACGTCTCTACTTTTTACTATGCTCCTAGGATATCTGACATTCCTAAAATAATAGCTTCGTAGATCGTCTGAATATCCAAAGAAAATTTGATTCAGCAGAGACAATTTTTTTGTTTCGTACTTTTTTTAAACTTTATTTTATTTAACATATTATTAGTAATGTAAATAAAAATTACATATTCGAAATGTGCTAAAAAGCTCTTTAATTTGATACCCCACACGGTACCGTCAAGCAATTTTTTTTTAGTTTCTTACTCTTAGTCTCCTAGAGGGCGCTGTAGTCAATATAACGTGACGTCATGTCACCTATAACCAGAAGACAATCAAGACGCTTCTAACGACACCTCATTTGTTCAAATATGATAACTAGTTTAGAAGTTATGAGGGAACAGATGAACAACCATACATACGTACATACATACATACAGCTTTATCAAATACTACGCTAAAACCTTTATCACTGAAATAAGATTCGATTTTAAGTTTGGTACGTGAACTACATCCGTAATCTTCTTTACATCAGTATTGCGACCATAGCTGGTAAAAGAAATATCTCCAACGCCTTGACTGGGTAAAACTTTTCCATCTGCGATAGTCACAGTCCCAATTGAAGAACCTCTCACGTTTTCCATTTAATCAACCCAGCTCCAGAGTATATATAGAATTTGTCATCTTCGAAAACGTCATTGACATTCAGCGCACAGAGAGTTCTTATGATTAAGAAGTTTCTTCTTTTTATCCTTCTCATATGGACAATCTGGCCGCTTATGTCCTGGTTCCATGCAAACATTACATACTATAGGCTTTTTTTGTTTCAAATGAGGTTTAACTTGCTTCTTTCGGGTTTGAAGAGCGCAATCGGGATTATTAAAAGTTGTTTTATGAAATTCATTCAGTAACTTCGTCTTTATTAGGTCTACAGTAATGTTAATATTGGAATTTTCCAAATCCATTACTAAGGGTGCATATTGAGGACTTAAGCCTCCAAGAAGAATTGCAGCATCTTGTATAGTTTTGCCAATGTCGGCAAAATCTTGCTCTATTGACATTACAGCATTTATGTACGTCTCTATATTAGAATCAAAGTCCTCCAGGCAGTACCTGTACAGCTTCCGTTTAAGACTTAGGTATATGGCGCCCTAAGCCTTTGTTTTGCTGTTTTGCATGACCTTACGTGAGTGATTGCCATGCCATCTACAGTAAGGCATACTTTCGAAAATGCTTTCTGATTTTTTTCAGCTTCTATTCAGCTGAAATATCGATACCTGGCCGATATCCACCGATAGTGTCCCATAAATCTTCGTGAACGAGATACATACGGATTTTGAATTTCCATGACGAATAACCATCTCTGTTTATAAGTAGTTTAATCGTACCGAGAGAATTTGACATATTATCAGCTGTTTGAACGTCACAACAACAAATATACTAACTAAATTTGTGAATTGTTATTTTTCACGCATTTTCATATATCATATACACGCATGAAGCTAAAGCTCTTCTATTTACTTTTAAATCAAGAATTTACAGTTTTAAACGTGTAAAAACAATTAAATACGAGCATTCGTCCTATAACAGTTATGCTAAATTGACTTTATTGATTGAAGTGACATAGAAAGTGTAAAAGAAATATAAATTTGAATTTTCGAGTAACCACATATACAACAAAAACAACATAGTAATTACCCTATATACGAGTACCGACTCAGGGCACCGACTCCAAAAATAACTGATTTTAAAACAGGGTTTGAAGTGATCATTGATAATTATCTTTGATAATTATCAAGATAATTATCAAGATAATTATCAAGATAAATATTGGTTGATAAATATCTTGATAAGTATAATCGAAAATATTTGCCATTTGTTATTCAGATACAGAAAACCCCCGTCCAGTTAACACAGTTGAGGTTGATAAAGATGATATTCCACTCATCAATTTATTTTAATTAAATAAGTACAAGTATTATCGTTGTAAAAGTATTATATAATTAGTTGATTAACTGCTCGTATTTTGGTTTGCAAGTTATTATACACGAAATTATAAAAATAAAAAAATAAAAGTTGACCTTGATTGTAAAATGTCTCTAATTTATTTTAATCACTTGATTCTAACGTAAAATATTGATATGTAATATCAGTTAAAAAAGGATTACTAGGCTTATATCTGTTTGATAATTATCGGATAAGTATCTGATAATTATCTTGATAATTATCTCGATAATTATCAAAGGACATATTTATCTTGATAATTTCAAACCGTGTTTTAAAATGTAAATAGTATGCATAAGTATCAATAATTTCGTAGATTTTCCTTAAGTGTTCTTTGGCTTGTAATTAAAATATTATTTTATACTTTTTAGTTCAATTGTATATATTGTTAGTGTAGTCTTGAAGTCGGTTTTTATTTTTTTCAAAAATTAATTTTATTTTTCACTTTTTAATGGAAAGTTAATGATTTTTAGTATGGGTAGGCCTACTAAACGCGCTGCCCAAATGAGGCAGGGTCGTTTAGAGGAGAGTGACGCCGAGAGGCAAGATCGCTTACAAAAGAATAGAGAAAGAAATTCTATGACCATTGCGAACATTCCAAGCGCAAAGAGGATATGGAGATGTCGAACGCAGAATGAAAGAACGCAGAAGCTGGGCTGTAACTGTTCACAAACTTCAGGGTACAACCCTTGACAAAGCAGTGATCGATTTAGGAAAGAAGAATTTTGCGAAAGGACAGATTTATGTAGCCCTCAGTCGCGTCAAAACTATAGAAGGCATTGCCTTATCTGATCTGGATGCAAATATGCTTTTAAATCGACCTCATGATGAGAAAGCTTTAACAGAAATGGCACGGTTGCGTAATCTTTCTAACAATTAAGCGGTTCTTGTTCTCCAATATTTTATTATAAGGGGTCCATAGAAATAAGACAGAATCCTAAAACAAAAATTGCCTACTTATTATTTGCCCTAGATTCTGAATAACATTTGTTCTTTGCCCCCGTGAAACTGCCCAGAATTCCCAGTGATATTTGTTCGAAAGCCTCCACCCAGTCTGTTACCATTTTGGTGACCCATTGATCAAGAGCTGGTTTTCCACCACTTTTGCGACTTTGGGACCTAATTCTTAGTTATGATCATGCAGTTCATATTTTATACTGATTTTCAAGTCGTTGAGAGTGATGTTAATTATGGAGGCCATTTTGAAAAAGAAAATGACCACTTAGCATTTGCCCAAGATTTTGAATAATATTTATTTAGGACCACCTTTCTATGTGTTACCGTTTAGTCGGACTGTTCACCATAACCTGTTATAAACTCTGTAGGTTGTTGAATTTGACCTGGTCTCCTTTTCCACCATTACATCCTGGTCTCCCACCACTTTTCCACCATTACATTTTCCAGACCGCATACTTCCCGAATTCCAGACCGCAAACTTCATATATATACCGAATTTCATCTCCAAACAACGACGTAATCTCTGTATTTTTGGTTATTGTTGTTTTGTTCAAAAACCACTAAGTCAATTTTGATAAAAATTTTATGGGACTACCTCTGAATGATGGCCTATCAAACAAAAAAAGAATAATTAAAATCCATTCATAATTGGCGGAGAAATCGAGTAACATACATACAAAAAAAAAACATACGGGTCGAATTGAGAACCTCCTCCTTTTTGAAGTTTATATCTCAAAAGAAATCAATGTTACTACAAGCAAATGTGAACTTTCTGATCTAACAGTTAAGCATAATTTTCTGTGCAACAGGTATTGCTCTGATAAATTTACGAGAGGTACTAAGTGCTCATAGCATATCCAACGAATCAACTTGAAAACTGACGAACTGTTTCGTTCTTTGACTGTACATACATACTGTGACAGTTGCCGCGGTTGTTTAACTTTATTTCTCTTCCCTCGCTGATGCAACCGACAGTTCCTCTAATTGCTCTGATCGCTTCCGTCGAGCAATGGCTCAGCGGAAGGGCTGCATGAATTATGTCGTATTGTTGAATATAGGCCAATAGACGTTTGTCAACATGCAAGAATGAAGTTTGAGACGCAGTCTGGGAAAAAAGGAAGACTGTCGTTTGAACTTCGCTGTATGTCGAAGTCATTTACGGTAACTGGCGGCTAGTTGAAGCCTGGCGTATCTGCCAATGACTCAGTACACAAATAGTAATTCTTTAATCAACAATAACAAAACGAAAGAAACATAGGTTATGTATAACATGATGACGATGACAGCATCACAGAATACATAGATTATGGAATAGATAGATGTATTTGTAGCGATTCCTTGTTGTGGCCCATAAAGTAGATTAATGTCGGACAAACAAAGTTAGGTACTTAAAGGCCTAAAAAGCCCTCGGATGAGTGGTAAGTTCTGACAGGCTTTAGGGAAAGTGCCGAGCAGGACTTCACTACTTAACTTTTGTGTCACGTTGAAGGCAGATCAAAATGTTATCAAAATATTTACATTGGTGTGCAACCTTGAGTCCAGAAAAAACTGCCCGCACGCGTCGCGGAACTCGTGAAGGCTTACAGCTTTCATGTTGGTCATGAAATCATTTTAGTAGCCCGGCAGTGTGTCACTTACCTCGGTATACATGTTAAGAAATAATTGGGAGTTGCCGATTAAGAGTTGGAGTGGCGTGTAAATAGCCTAAACTAACTCCAGGAGGGGATCATATTTTGCACCCGGACTACGACTAAGACTCGGGAGCAAAGTCTCACTTATCTCGGGCCTGCCTGCAGATCCGCTCCGCTCTTCTTTCTGGAGTCGCAGCTGCTCCGAGCACTACACTATGCACTCCTAATCACAGTCTTTTAATTGTTCAATTAGTTACAGAAGCTAATTGTAGTATGCTTCTTCAGGAAAAATCGTAGCGGGACATATTTTTTGTTTTTATAGGTACTTTACTTTAGGCCAATGAGACAAAAGTTAGAAGATAAAAAGAAATTAAATTTAAAATTGAAAAAACCCACGACGGCGGCCATCTTGGATTTGAAATTTGCCACAGTAAATATATTCTGCTACTCAAGCCCTTTTATATGATACCCATATTGTGGGAGTTGTGTTAAACATACAATCCTTATCTTTGTGACGGCGGCCATCTTGGATCGATTTTTATCCAACATAGCTAAGACCACTCCCCCTTTATTCATCTTTCAAACAAAAAAAAAACAAAATGAAAATTGGTTCATTCGGAGCTACGATGCCATAGACAGACACACACACATACACAGACATGTCAAACTTTTAACACCCCGTCGTTTTCGCGTCGGGGGTTAAAAATAGGCGGCACATCGCGTAGGTTTCTTGTGTCCGTGCAATGGTAGCCCGTAGTCAGGCATCGCATACCCCACAAATAGCACCAAGGGGTGAGACAACCACCAAGTCCGTCCACGCCATACGAGATGCCGATGTGCCTAACCAATAGCCGGCTATCGATAGTAAATAGTAGTTGACGTCGTAATATCGATAGGATTATCGATTTTGAATAATAATTATCGATAGTTCCGCAACACTATTATCTAATAAATTTTACTCCGAAAATAATTAACAATTGCGTCAGACAATGCCAACCTTGCATCTAGCACGAGACTACAAGACGACGACCCGTTTAGCGCAATGGCTTGAGCTCCGGTTGAGGCGCAAGTTTCGCGGGATCGATTCCTGCACCAACACAAATGTTTCTTTATGTAATGGATATTTTGTTAACATTGTTGGGTCTGGGTGTTTATGGCACCTTCGTTTTTCCTGGTTTCAATAGTACAAGGAACCATAGTACCTTAGTTTTGGAACAGGACAGTGTATGTGATTAAAAAAAAGAAAAAGGCAAGTTTCCCACCCAGCCCCTAGTACCTATTAAAGACGCGCTGCTATATGCATTTTATGATGAAATCGTGTGTCATAGTCATCACCAGGCTCTAATGTTACAAGTACGATGTTTTATTGGATTGTGACTCCACATAAAAGAAATTGATTGTTGATTCACCCACAGCATCTTATTGAAGCATGGCTTCTGTATCAATTAGCGATTGCACGCCACTGTGGTGCAGTACAGCACATTGTTCCGACCTCAAGGGTCGGTCGCGCGAACTGTGCCGAGGACGGCGGGGAAAAGAATCCGTGTTTCCGCACAGACAGGACATTGTTCTACCAAACGTTACCAAACAATGCAGGCCCATTCGAGCTGCACTTTGAACAGCATGCAACAGTTGTTTCGTTAGTCAAACGTTTGATTTAACGACGCAAAGTATAAAAACTTGAACAAAAAGGGTTCACAGATTGTAATCTTACTTAATATTATGTTAACTTATTGTTGCCTTAGTCAGATGCAGCTAGGTGATATGGAACTGTATACTAATAAGCAGATCTCCGACAACTGTTTTTGTCTATTCATTCTCGTTTAGTCTGGAAGTAAACAATTTACTAGTAGGTACATACAGATACTCTTGCACTCAAAACAGATTCTGATTATCTCCTTCAGTAATCTCATATCGATATAAACTTATAAATTCTCAGAAGGAAAATTTTGATCCATATCTATTGAAAGTCATCCTAAGTTTATCCCATCTGAATCAGCTCTCGAGTTTAATCTAAGACGTTTCACTAATACGCTCCACTTGTGCTACGTCACCGATGATGACGAGCAGAAACGCTCCGTTAATTATAGACTGGAGCTGAATAGACCCTCAGCAGCCGAACCTCGGCCTCGGCTGGTCACGGCCCCGATCGATCCCGCGCCGCTATTTATAGGTGCTCTCTCAGCTCTTGCGAATATCTCGCGGCACTAGCCTACATCGCTTCACGAGGGGAAATGGAAATTAATCGCAAATGTTTAAACACAATTTTTCATTGATTTTTTGACAATCCCATCACTAAGCGAGATTTTAACAGTGATTGACAGGACGTTAAAATGTATCAGGACATTGTCCTTCATTGATCGGTAAAAATGCCTAAAGTATGTAGTTTTTTACCCGACTACGGCAAAGCAAAAGGAGGGTTATGATTTTGACAGGCTATGTATGTATGTATGTATGTATGTATGTATGTATGTATGTATGTATGTTCATCTGTTTCCACGTAACTTCTTAACTACTTATCAGAATTCGACAAATGACATATCATTATAAGCGTCTTGATCGTCCGCTGGTTATAGGCTATATGAAGTTTCACAAAATCTAATGTGGCGCCCTCTAGCGGACAAAACATACAGAGTAAAAAATAAAGTTATGATAAATATGCCGTGTTTGGTATCATTTGAAAGCGCTTGACTTGTACATTTTGAATATATATATATATTACTAGCACTTGGACACCAAAATAGTACAAATAAAATAAAAGTAAAAAAACTAAAACCCAACTACGACAAAAAACGTCGCTGAAAAAGTATAAAACAAGCCTTCGTTGTCAATTTATGCAATATTCACTATGTAGAGATAAAATTTCATGTTTGGAAAGGCGTAGTCACACGTTAAATATACTACCCTTTGACAACGTGTGACTGCGGATTTCCAAACATGAAATTTTATCTCTACATAGTGAATATTGCATAAATTGACAACGAAGGCTTGTTTTATACTTTTTCAGCGACGTTTTTTGTCGTAGTTGGGTTTTAGTTTTTTTACTTTTTGTCCTCGTATACATATATTCTCACTCAGATGACGTGCGTGTCTTATCAATTTTATTTCAGTATCAACCGTCTACCAACGGGCAATAAGTCACAAGTACTTTTTTATGTCCGGCAATGATCAGGGAAATGCCGGCGACGAAAATAATGTGATGTATTGTGCGCCCCCCGGCGCGACGCGACGCGACCCACCTCAAGCAATTGAGGCTCAATTGACGATCGCGAACAATAAACATCTACTACTCCGGGAAGCACTGAGAACATATTAGTAACCGTGTTATAGACTCTGTGTCATGTGACACACATCTGCACTTATTGACAATTCATTGTCAATTAGTACAGATGTGTGTCGTGTCATGATGTTGTAGAGCTAACCCTCGCAGCAGACTAGTGTAAATTTTTCATAAAAAAATATTTCGCGAGCAAAATAGTCTACAGTTAGTAGTCACATAAGCACCGTCTGAACAGCACATCGAATCATTTGCCTTTTTATACAGTAAGTAACATTACGAGTACATCCCTCTTTGACCCATGCGTTTTAATTCTCATGTTGCTCTTGCAGAAGTGAATATTTTTTTGATCTTTTTCTGTGCAGAGTACACGTACAAACATACAACTCTATCTATGCCATTATACTATCTTCAGTAATAGAAGCTAACATTCGTTACTTTTAATTCGTGGGTTGTTAGCTTGAATGTCAAAGTAGTACCTAAAAAATAGCGACACACATCTAAACGTACTCCATCAAAGTAAATAATTCATTGTTGTTGCTCGTATAAATTCAGCGCTTCCGTCGTATATACGTATTGTCGCGCTGCTATGGCGCAAAGAAACTCTGATATACGTTTATTCTATGATTAAAGTAACAATAGGCACTCGTACGAATTATACCGCGTACGCGACTCCTCCGAGAGTGACTGCTTTCTCCAGCATCACAAACTAAGTAAAAGATACTTCCAGCATCAACTCTGTTGGCAATCACATTGACAACTCTTCAAAAATTGACAAAACTTCTTTCTTTTAAATATTAGCCATAGTGTTAATACGGCCAGCAACGAAAGATTTTGCCATCGTTACAGAATCTGTATAAACGTTAACAGGCGCGCGGCTGTCGGCGAATCGAGCGGCGCGCGCGCCGCCCTAACGGAGTATTGTTCCCCGTCTTGCGGTTACAGCGCGAATGTGCCCGGTATCGTGGTATGTTGCGAAGTGTGTGTGGAAGTGTCCAACTTGTCAAGTGGACACTCGGGTGCATGGGTACTAACGTAAAGCCTTGTGGAAGATTACTCACATTTTTCACATTCATAAGTATCTACCTAAAATAAGTCAAGCAAGGAATAATCGTTTAAAAGATTTTCGTCATATCGTAAGTATTATATCGTAAAAACATTCGTGTATTTTCATATAATATTTATTTACAGAATGACAGTATCCATTAATCAATGATCTGACATTGAAATATGAAGCTACAAGGCATCACAAGAAGTTTGTATTATATCAGGTCTCACCCCCTAATTTCTAATGATGCCCATCGGGCACAGAGGTACCCAGCAGTTGGTCAATGTGCCGCTTCCATGGGACCCCGGAGTCGGTTCAGACTATATTAACTTGCCAACACGTTGAACCACTGTTCCAAACTGCCAGCGTTTGCCGGAGTAATCGCGAGCTTGCACTCTTTGTCCGACCTGGAACTGTCTCACTGCACTTCGGTAATTCGGACTGGTTGATGTCAGCTGCTGGGGAGATAGGCCAAATGCCACATGGAGATTAGTGTGGACCTCCCGTCCGAACATTAGTTCGTATGGGCTTTTCCCACAAGTCAAGGGTGTACTGCGCATGATTAGCTTAATTTTTCTTGTCTTATGGTCGATAGCACCCCTCTCCCCCCTCATTGTATATAGGGATTTTTTAATTGTTTGTACGAATCGTTCCGCTTGGCCGTTAGTTGCTGGATGATATGGAGCTAACGTTTTATGTATGATTCCATTCTGTTTTAGGAATGTTTCGAATTCCCCTGAAACGAATTGTCTGCCGTTATCGGAAACATGGCAAAGCGGTAGACCAAATGTGGTGAAGAGCTCTTCCAATTTCTTAATACACCATGACGCAGTTGTAATTTTAGTGGGAATTATTTCCACCCACTTTGTTAGGGCGTCGACAATTATCAATAGGTCCCTGCGTCCCTGTGTCCCTGCGTCGGGCCTGCAAAATCAATGTATATTCTCTGCCATGGCACTGTAGGTATTTCCCAATGGTGTGATTCAACTTCATCTTGCTTTAATCTGCATTCTCTGCATGCTTTTACTAGGTGTTCTATATCCTTATCTATGTTCTTCCAATATATGTAACTTCTTGCAAGTAATTTCATTTTAACGATCCCCAAGTGTCCTTCATGAAGTTCTTTTAGTACATAGGAAGATAATGATCCCAGATAGCTCGCAAGCTATCTGGGATCATTATCTTTGTGCCTTTGAATAAGCAGCCATCTTGGCATGTTATCTCATGAGCATTGAATCCGAATATTTGTAGATTTCTACCTGTTTGGACGGCTTCTAATATTTTTTTGTAGTTTGTATCCTTAAATGTTTCTGCAGCAATTTTCAAGCGGTCAATATTCAATGTCGCTAGTTGGTTAAGATAGAACGCCGTGTGTTGGTCGATAACGTTGGAATTATTTTCTATGGGGAATTATGACAGATAGTCTGCGTTGCTGTTCGCGTCCGATGTTCTGTATTTTATCTTATTATCAAAACCGGATAGAAAATGTGCGTAGTAGAACAATCTCATTGTGCTCATAGTAGGTAAGGGTTTATTTGGATTGAAGGTTATTGTCACAGGTTTATGATTTGTAATAAGAATTAACTTACGACCATAACAGTAGTGAAAGAATTTTTTTAGTCCCCAGTATATAGCCGTTGCTTTTTTGTCTATTTGACTATAGTTGTTCTCGCTGCTCGTTAATGATCGTGATGCGAATGCGATGGGCTTATCAGAGCCGTCAGGCATTCAGTGTGAAAGAACTGTCCCCAGACCTGTAGGTGATGCGTCTGTAGCTAAGACTATCATTTTGTTGGGGTCAAAGTGTATTAGTGTCCGATCACTAGTAACTTCTTCTTTTATCTGATTGAAACTTCTGTCACATTCTTCTGTCCAAATGTATTTGATATCTTTCCTTAATAACTTATTTAGGGTGTTTCAAATTGAAGCTAGGTTGGAAATGAATTTATTATAATAGTTTGCCATGCCTAAGAATGTTCTTAATTCGCTGGCGTTTTCCGGTCTCTTCGCGTCGAGGATGGCTTTTACTTTTTCCTTGTTTTTATGTAGCTGCATCTTATGTACGTCCCAAGTAATTTATGCTCGTCTGGAAGAAGTGACATTTTGTCTCTATTTAATTTTAAGTTATAGTAGCACGGCACGCAATCTAGTCAGTAATTCTTCTTCAGTTGCCCCATGAATCAAAATGTCGTCAAAAACCATTTGACTACCTGTGTTCCTTGTAGCATTTTGTCCATAATTTTTTGCCATAGGTTTGGTACCACTTTCACACCAAACATTAAACGTTTTACTTTGAATGTTCCTTTATGGGTGCTGAGCGTCTGCATCATCTGTTGACTGACCGGATGGCGCAATTGGTAGTGACCCTGCCTCTTACGCCAAAGGTCGTGGGATCGATCCCCACCCTGGACAAACATTCGTGCGATGAACACTTGTGTTTGTTCGGTGTCTGGGTGTAATATATGTATTTAAGTATATATTTGTGTTCCTCTGTTGTCTGATATCTGTAACACAAGTGCTTAAGCTACTTAGTACGGAATCAGGTCAACGTATGAGATGTAGTGAGAATTATTTGAGAATTATTGGTTTCTATTCTTGTGGTGCGCTGAAGCACATTTGATTTTTTTTTTTTTATCATGGCGCTCTCTTCGTCCATCAGCATGTTAAGTTAAGAGTTATATCAAAGGTGCAGGATAGTTTGCCGCCGTTCATTTCGCTAAATATGTCTTCTATTATTGGTATGGGATATTGTTCATCCTTAATTATCTTGTTGAGGGTGATCTTGTAGTCAGCGCATAGTCTGATGCTGCCATTTGGTTTTACGATTGTCATCACTGGTGTACCCCGTTCCGCGTTGTCAACTTGAGTGATTATATTTTGCTTTCATAATCTTTCTATTTCTTCGTCCACTTTGCTTTTTAAGACGTAAGAAATTCGGCGCTTTTTGTCGAATATTGGTCTAGTGTTTTCTTGTAGGACTAGATGGCCCTTGTAATTAGGAATGCACCTAAGTGTGCCATCGAAAACAGACGAAAATTCGGTTAGCAAGTCATCTAATTTCGTTTTCGGTCGTTATATTTCACGAATCCATGCTCTACCCAATATATGGTCAACGTCTTATTTTATAATGTAGTTTTCCCTGGGGCATTTGACCCTTGCAGTAAAATTTGACAAATGCCATTCCTAGTGGCTCTATTATTTCTCCGGTGTAGGTTTTTAGATTTATGTCTGTTTTGTAAATCGTTCTGGTCAGGTTTAAGCACTTGTAGTCCTTATATGAAATTGATGATAGTGTCGCGCCGGTATTCACTTCTATACGTAGTTCTTTTGTGTCAATACGAATTGTTATCTTGAATTTATCGTATTTGTTGGAATGTATTGTATTGATGCCGCACAGATTGTCTTCTTCAAAAGGTTCATCGTTTTCCAATTGATGGGTCTGTGGTCTATTTTGTTGCAAGCAGACCTCGCCTAGGTGGCCTCTCTTTTTTGCATTTGTAGCATATTGTATCCGTGAATCTGCATTTGTCCGCTCTGTGGTCAGGATTATCTATAACACTTACCACGTAATTCTCTAATTGTTCGTATTTTTGTATTTCTACTTTTGTACTGTTTTGGTTGGACTGCATTTATGGGTGTATGATTTTGTTTATTTGTTTCGTTCTCGCATGTAAGATCGTTGTTGTCAATCGTTGCAATCTCCATGGTAGATGCTATTTGTGTTAGTTGGTTGAAGTTTACAGTTTCGTGCTGTAATATTTTGGTTCTTATTTCCGAGTCTCGTATACCTCTGATAAATTGAAGCGATAGAAGATTTTCGCTTATCGATCGTTTGCAATTTTTACACGTGAATTCACATATTTGTGACAGGCGTTTAAGTTCGGATGAGTATTGCAATATTGATTCATTTAGGTTTTGGGTTCGAGTAATAAATTTATGTTGTCGTGCCTATATGTTTGGTTTCGGATCTATGTAGTCTTCCAGAATTTTTATGAGGTCGTTGAATTCCAAATCTTTTGGGTTTAGCGGTGAACATAAATTATATGTTTTTTGGTGAAGTTCTGGGCTAAGTGATTTTAGTAGCATGAACTTATTTGTGTTGGTATCGTAACATTTGTTCAATTGTACGAAGTTCTTTAAGGTTTCGTTATCATTCAAAGGTTGGAAGTTTAATTTCGGTATGTTGCTATTTGTAGCTGTCGCTGACCTGTATTCGCTACTTATTTCCTTCTGTTTGTATTATGGGTGTATTAAAATCCGGTGCTGGTCGTAGGCCATGTAATTTCATTTTGAGTTGCGTGATCGTTTCTTTAATGGTGTAATGCAGTTCGATTTCCTTATCCAAATTTTTCTCTTCGGTGAGGCGTTCTATTTGTTGCTGGATATCTTCAAACCTGTCTTCGAAAATGGTTAGGTTTGTGAGACGTGTATTGTATTCATACTTGGAAATGTTTAAAAGTGTACTTAACTGGTTTTCCAGTCTGGTCAATAATCCTTTTATTAACGTTCTTGAATGACAGTTTTCATTAATCAATGATCTGAGATTGAAATATGAAACTACAAGGCATCACAAGAAGTTTGTATATATCAGTAAGTATTGGATTTAGAGTTTTATTGAGACGAAACGGTCTTTTTTTTTTGTTTTCCCGGGAGAAATGCATTACGCAGACCCTGCCGCCGGGGGGCGACAGGGTACTGTGCGCCTCACCCTCCGGGCCGCTTCTTCTAACAAGAAGCGACCTGAGGGCATACCCACTAAAACTCCCGGGGCTCAACCACCCGTGGGTATAGAATGGGGTCACGGGAACTGCACGAGGCTATTCCCCGCAACCCCACTCTCCCACAGTCCCCTACACGGGGTGTGCGGGGACAGCCGGATGAGCTGAGCCGTCCCCAACGAGCGGTGGAGGTGCCAATGGCAGTGCCGGCACAGGAACCCCCGTCTCTGTGGCCGGCTGGCCACCTCCACGGAGAGGACGATGAGTTCTCCGCCGGAGACGAAACGGTCTACCCCAACCTCGAAAAGTTAAATAAATATTTAGAGTACGTGAATCTTACAGGGGTAAGTGTCAATAATGTGTTCTAAAACTTATGTTGTGGCAGCACATGTTGACCACATAGTGATCATTGTTTTACGAGTTTATTGAAACAACCTTTTATAGCAACTTGGTGTGACATAATAGCCGCTATTGCGACGTGCGCGTAGGTCGTGGTCATATGTGGCCGTGTGCGCCGAATGCATCGTTTTCGGCTCGTTTCGAGTGCCCGTGCGTGTGTGAGCGTGTGCGTGTGTGCGCGTGCGCGTTGGAGGCCGTGGCCGACTTACAGGGACCTGTTCCGGTCATGTGACAAGTGCATATTTGGGTGTGAATGCTTTTTTATGCATAAAACTTTATTGCTTTCCGATTACGTTACTTACGACTATGTTCCACGAGTTCAACGATCCAGTCTTTAAGAAATCAATGTCAGAAGCATATTCAGTTTTTCAAGATTTTAATAATTTCATGTGTAAGGACAAATTAAATTATATTATACTTGCATTGTACTTAATCTCAATAAATAAACAATAAATTACCAATACGAAATAATAACACAATTTGTAAATTTTGGTTTAGCAAAGTATTATTGCTGGACATTAATTACTAGGCCGGCCCCTGCTACGCCGTAGCATTGGCTTGCTACGAGTCGTAGCACGCGCGCCGCTGTCCCCTGCTCCAACAGTTCAACCCCACTTGTTAAGGCGATACCTCGTCGAAACCAGCGCCCCCAGCTGACTTATTGCGGCGAATGTGAGACATTTAACCGTACCGTGGGAAAGCCACGCTTCGACATGAATCGGCCGGCGTCGACCAGAGTGATTCCACGGCCTCACAAAAAACTAGTGTGAAGCAGCACTGTGCTGTATTTCGCTGCGTGAGTGAGGGTACTGGACGCCCAATCCAGGGGAAACCACCCTTAAAGGTTGGTAGCGCACTCATGACTCTACTGGTGTCGCGGGTGTTCATGGGGGGCAGCAATTGCTTACCATAAGATGATCCGTCCGCCAATTGTACTTTATTTTCTTGTGCAATAAAGAATAAATAAATTTATAATATTTAAAAACAAAAAGTGCATTTGAGAATGTTCAAAGGAAAGTATTAACAGTTGTTGGAGACGTATTCAAGTAACATCTTATTCTAAGTAACCATAATTCTTATTACCGCCTTATTGCTATTATACAAATTATGGCTACTTATACGAAGATAATATTATGTAAATATGCCTCAAACAACTGTAAATACTTTTCTTTAAACATTCTCAAAAGCACTTTTTGTTATTAAATGGTTCACATTCGCCACAATAAATTAGATGGCGGCGAGGTTTCGCCTTAAATATCACAAAACAATAGTGATCTGTGATAAGTGCAGCGTATGGAAATGGTAATAACAGGATAGTGGTAATACGAGTACAAGGAAATATCTTAAGCATTATGTAGATATCTATTAGGACGAGAGGGGAAGACCTGGGCCTCTCGCGTGACTCACGTAGCAGTGTTATTGTAGTTTTTAGCTTTCTGTGAATTTTCATTCTTCTTTGTTTATTGTCTTTGTGTGTATTTTTTTAGTTTAGAGTAATCAGCGGCGTCCATGAAAATCCGCGAAATCACAGAAATCGCTAATGTGTTGCTGGCCTTATTAAAAAAGAGTACGCTCTTATCTTGAAGGTCCCTAAGTCTTAGCCGCCGGGATTAAACCGTTCCAGAGAACTGAGGTACGTGGTAGAAATTTTCGCGAGAAACAGTATTAGACCGCCATCCATCGAGATGACGAAGATGTAATGACGCTGAGTTAAGCTATATCCCACCGCTGTGTTAGAGAATCAAGTTGACTAGACAGAGTCAAGTCACCGACAATTCGAGCAGCCCTACGTTGTATGAGATCAAACGGAAGAAGTTGGTACTGAGGTGTACCAGCCCAGAGATGGGAGCAGTATTCCATATGGGGCCGAACTTGTGCCTTATAAAGTTGTAACCGATGTGATGGCGCGAAATACCAAATTTCCTTGTAGCTATTTTAGCTTTGTCTTCCAGATCTGGAACTGAACATCGCTTAAAATTTCGATCCCCATAGAAGGCTTGACATTGTTTACTATCTAGTTTTAGGTTTACTTTTAGTTTTATAATGATACTTAAAAATAGATTTAAATGATCACGTCCAAGACTTTGGCAAGATTATTTCATTATTGAAATCATTGTGTATTAGATAGCTTTTAAAACCCTCAATAAAAAAAATATTGTTTCATTTTTCAGGAGAAAAGAGAACACAATTTATTACTTACAAACTTTAATAAGATCTAAATTGTCAGTGCATGACAAAGCACAAACTATTCTTCATTAGTATAAATAATACATTTCGCAAAAACAAAGTAGGTAGACTTTCAAGTAGACATCTTTCTCAACATCATTTACGTCATTGTTATTTCAACAATACGTAATATGTATTCTCGTATCAGTTGATGTGCTCCGCACCTATTGGGTTCAGTGTCCATTTTAAAATAGCAGTTCAAAACTATTATATTGTTTAAATTTGCAGTGCACAGGCCGTGAAGCTGTTAATTAAATGTGTAATAAAACGCACGCGGCGCTGATGTGGCCGAGCCATTAATACGTTACTTGTTGACGTATGCTAATGCCGCAGCGCGGGCGCAGCGGGAGGCGTCAACACCGGCGAATAAAAGAATTGCCAATTATTAATCGCTTGACGTCGTATCTCTTATGTTATGCAAAATCCCAGCTGTAAATTGTTCTACGTCGTATCCATAATATTATAATTTTATTTAGAACGAACGTGAAACTAGTTTTATTGCTTTTTTAACGGATAATTTATTTAAATGCTCATTGATAAAAGCTTAAAGACTTGCTCATGTGATAAAATGTTGTCCAAGGTTTATCATATAAATATTCTCTACGTCAATCTATTCCGTTTCGGCTTAAAGATACATAGAGTAAGATGTTTGCAAAATATGTTTTTCCTTGATACCTCTCGCTCAATAGATCACGCGGCAATCACACAACCAGTTCAGTGACATTTTAATTGTTTTGTATACACTATATCGCAACGTAGATACTAAGCATTCAGTTGAGGTTGTTCAGGGTCGTATGTCAGATGATGCAAATCCAGAAAATTCAATTCACTCAACTCTGCTTTTACCGAGCAGGGTTGTCGAGTGCGATGTGACTTGACAATTTGCTTTGAAATTAATAGTCTGAGAATTCGTTACGTGTGGTTTACTCGTATATACGCTCTGATCACTGATATTTCGTTAAAAGTTGGTGACATGGACTACTTGATTAGGTACTTAGTTTTGCAAATAAAACATCGACTTACGAGTAGAATTAATCACTTGTCAATTTTTCCTTCATAACAAAGAGAGTACAGCTTGCAGGCCTTTACAATTATTATAGTGACGTGACTCACTAGGCTTTGGCAGGTATGTTTGAGTTCCTGCTCGGGGGTTTCCACATCTCACGAACGCACCGCGAATGCACAGATCGCTCACGGTCAGATGCGCACGCACCCCTAGGTGACAAAGTTTGTGTATCCAAGCGGTGTTACCTACGAATCCATTGAATGATTGATATGTATGTTGAACAGAACCCAACTACGGCGTTCCCGATGTATCACTGGTCAAAGGTTATCTCGATGATGATCTCAAGATATAATCGGCTTTCCTTTCAATTCTGCTTGCTCGTACATGTAGTTCATAAAAAGCAGTAGATACTCTTAGTGTTGTTTACTCATGATGGCAATTATATTGAAGGTCGTTTATAATGCGTAGGCATTGACCAGAAAAAACTGATTACCAACTTTGCATTGATGGCCTATTAATTGAAATAAGAACCCTAATTGTAAAAAAAATATCACAAATTGGTTATCTTGAACCTGTTTCTTTCATTCGTGGAATAATATATTTCCGTCTACATCATGGCTACTCCACCATGATGCTGCTTATTGTCCAACTCATGCTTAGTACCTTGTGTGCCTTACAGGAATTTCTTTACAATACCACCCTAATCTATTAGCAATAACATTACAATTATCGATCATAGATAAATCGGTCATATGACAAATTGTTGGTTATTCGATACATCAATTTAAATGTTTTGAATGAGCTAGCCTCGCATTTGGAGCCGTAGCTATGGTGTCTGACGCGGATGCAACGCTATCAGTTATCGCACTATCGGCGTGAGTCAGCCACAGTCAGCGCGCGAATTGCCTGCATTGGTCTACGGACGCTGCGCGCGCGCCGCTCTCCCGCACGCCCACCCACTAGCTCCACGAAACCGCAGCCGCCCGCGAACACTGCGCAAAAACAGTATTCATGGCGCAATTTGCACAGCCTCGGGTTTTAAATCACATTTAAAGAATTACCCGCTATTGGCAGGTAATTACATAATAATATGAATAAAGTTATTAGATGAACGCATGGCCCGGTAATTCCAAGATTCATTTATGTTGTTGTTATCAGAAAAACACATGGAGCATTACGTATGTAGTAGTAGCGTCATATTGTCAAGGATTTTTTGGAGTTGAGCGAGCGAGCGAGCCTTTAAACACTGGTAGCATACTTGCAAGCGAGCAATTACCTTTGAACTCTGGCACTCTGGTTTACTTGGTACTCGTATTTGGCAGGGGTCATTAGCTTCGACTCGCTTCGGGTAATCCTTTATCCAAGCTTGCGCCCGGTTTTAATCAAATAATGTACGTACATTATAAGTAATCATTGCGTTAGGTGTTTATTCTTATTGTAGTATTACACGAATACTGTTTATCTTTACTACATTTGTACATATCTTAGTTTACCTAAGTAACACTTCGCTTTTCCTCAAGATGAGTAAATATTGAATTATACTATCAAAAATTATGGGACTAGTGTAGTAGCGGGTATACCTAGCGTAAACTGTATCTATAATTAAACCAGTTTAAGATGTACAGAATAAACAATAAAACTATAAATTTATCAGAAGTTTCTTTAAATAGTATACCTTACTCGTGATATTTCGCGCAAGTGCGAGTAGGTTAAGTAACTACAAATAAATAATGTGACGATTGGCGAAATCAAGGACTCGTTCACACTGTTCAACAGTTCACTGAACTAAAAGAGTAATGTAGTTCTTTTTAATTTTAAGATTCTCAAGAACTGTGCCGCGGTACCTACTAATCTATCTGTAGTTAATTCATTTCAATGGAATCAGTAAGTCATTTCGAATATTGAGACAGTTAATGTTATTTATTCAAGTAACCGATTCAACTGAATGAAGTATAATTTCATTATCTTGTTCAACTCGCATTATTCTCTACTATACCCTTTCATTTTAGTCTTCAAATTTGTCTGGCGTGTAAACTGAACTGGAACTCACTCAAGGACAACTGTTATGTACTTACCTACATAGGCAGGCACAAGTTTAATGGCGTTACGACATGACAATAAATGTTATAGTTAACTACATTGGCGAGTATTTAAGTTGGCTGAGCCCTGGTGACAGGCACGGTAGGCGTGTGGTAAGGCAGAGTCCATACCCAGGCCTGGTCCTTGTAACTTGCGGATTGCGTGGCGCCGCGCACGCGCAGGCTCGCGCGGAGGCTGCGGCCAAGGTCGCTGCGCCTTGATTTTCTCAATAATGCGCATATTTAGCAATAAACAATATACTTGATTGTGTCACGGACGCTGCGCTCGAATAAGTTTACTTGTGCTCGCATTTGAAGTTGAAACATTAATTTAATCTCTTCGCATTCGTATACTTTATTACTGATGGTTGTGCCTTTCCTGATTGCTGTTGATGAATAGCTTTCACGGTTTCGTGTCGTCAGCTTGTCAGTTTATTTGTAGTGAACGCGTAAATGTTAGCGCATCATTTAAAACTAAACTTAACATGAGAGTGTGTTAATCTTATGTGAAAAACGCTTAATAAGGTTATTGGAGGGAGGTGTTGAGGAGGGAGGAGGCAGGAGGAGGATTAGACTCCTTCTTCTTCATCTTACCGTGTAATTCTTGGTTGCGTCCAAAGCTGCCGCTTTGGGGCCCGGGGCACGCTTAGCCCATGCTTTAGTATTGGGGAGTAATTACAATCAAGCGATTGCCGGCTAACCTTCGCAACCCTTTAATAGGGGACCAGACTAAATGAAGTCATGGATACACGTTTCAGAATCTATCTAAAACGTGCAGGCTTCCTCGCGATGTTACTCCCTCACCGCCTGAGCTATCAAACAGGCACAAATAGGCACATTGATTTAAAAAATCCAGTGGTACATGATCGGACTTGAAACTCGACCCTTCGTATGGAAGGCGCGTTCTTATCCACTGAGCTACGGTCGTTCAGATTAGAGAGGAAGTTACGAGACTATGGCAGAATAATGACCGTAACCTTTCACAAGTAGGCACCACAATTGACTACAATTAATTGGTTACAAGCTCATCGAACATAACATCTTTCTCAACTGTCAACAAGACTATATAATCGACCGCGGTCAGTAGATATACAAAGCGTTATTGAGGCGCACGCGCCGGTGTTGACACGGTGGCGCGGGCGCGGGTAGAGGCGCGCGATCAAAGATCGATGCCTGTCTATAAATATCGGCGTGCGCGCAATTGGAGCTGATTCCTGAGATCGGCATCAATTGCGATCGACAGCCGCCATGCGCCAGCGCCGTTATACCATGATAATATAAAACACTCACTCGAGGTACAAAAGGGCAATCCCTTTTGGCCGCGCTGTACATTCATACTTTTGCTTACAGCTGTAAACATCATATCGATTGAACATTCTACAATACACTTTAACTGTTTATTAAAAAAGCAGGTCCTATACCTGCTCTTTTAATAAACATATGTAGTAGTTGCATTATCAGCCTTGATATACGTATGTAAACTGTCGGATTACAGGGTAAAGGGCTCCGATGGGACAGGCTAAATCACCACGCTTCCCTAATGCGAAGCGAAAAATTCGAAACATACTTTTTGGTCGACCCTGGAATCGAATCCACGACCCCGAGAT
The DNA here is from genome assembly GCA_019059595.1 of Marasmia exigua. Taxonomy (NCBI): domain Eukaryota; kingdom Metazoa; phylum Arthropoda; class Insecta; order Lepidoptera; family Crambidae; genus Marasmia; species Marasmia exigua. The sequence goes on from CM032469.1 coordinate 28,172,929, forward strand.
CACGGCCTGGTACTTTAACTTTAATGTATGTGTTTAAAAAAAGTTGGTTGTTTACTGCACTTTCCTAAAATTTTCTTCCATTCTTCAATAAACAGTTTCCCCATTAAGGCACAACTATATATATTCGATTCATAATGGTATGGTCCAAGTACAACGCCCCTCCGTACACTAAAGTAAAGCTTTTATTGAATTGATCACGCGCAAGATGTCACGTGAATCTGAGATTTAAATTAAAATAAAATATTTAAATTGTCAAACGTTCTACAAATTAATTGGTAAGTAGGTCCGTTGTTTGTCATTTGTTTGCGTGCCATCGCACATACATCAGATGGTCGCTCGGTCTGTGCGTGTGGCACCAGCTAATTGATGTGATGGTGTAATGATCTATTGTACATGTAACATGTCATTGGCGCATTAGAGGAGCGCTGATGTGGGACCCTGCGCGTACGCTGCCACTGCGCATTATGTCACTCGGGTTCGAATTTATCACTTGATGGGTGCAGGTGATAAATGGTAACAATATACAACCTTAAAACCGTGAGATTAATGTTGCATTGCATTAAATTTGTCCTCGATGCTGTTTCTTGTCGGTCGTTACAATTTACCGCAGGTGCCAAGTGCAGAGTAATTAAGTTTTACCACCCTGATTTTACGCAGTTTTTACAGTTAAACTTCAAAAAACAAAATATATCGTAATACGGACAAATATTGTGCCATTTTTTAAAAACATGTTCATAAAACATTAAAAAATGTGGTTATCTCTACCGTTCTGTTGCCTAATTTCAAGAGTAGTTACCTATCTTTTGAAAATTTAAATAACATCGATTTGCTAATTAAGACTGATAAACTAACCACTTAGATTAAATGTAATTAAAGTTTCCGGTGTCTAGTTTATTTGAATTTTGGAAAAATTAAAATAATTTAATTTTAAACATGAATCATTGTCACATACTGAGCTTAGAGATAAAATAGTTTGCAGCTATGTAATGTAAGAGTCTTGGAAGAATGTTTAGTCGTCAGGCGAGAAGAACAAACCTTTGAGTTAGTTGCGTGTGCTGGTTAAGGTGACGGGTAGGGCACACTAGCGACGCCAATCGATTTTAATTGTATTTATTAAATAACCATGCAACAAATGTTGGGTCCGTTTTTATACGCAAAAAATTTATTCACGCTAAAAGTGGCCGCTTTTGGGGTGAATCAATTTTTCGCGTACGCGTTGGATCCAACATTTGTGCATGGTTATTTAATAAACAGTATAAGTGTTTGCCTCTCGCCAACACGGGGGCTTGTTGTTGTTTAAATTATTGTTTAAAATAGATCCGGTTTAGTAGCTAAAAATTAAAATCGATTGGCGTCGCTAGTGTGCCCTACCCGTCACCTTAAGGTTGCCTTTGCGCCGTAGTCGCGAAGTTATGCAGATCAGACATTGTGGCAGAAGCGAGATAAAGCTAACCACAAATGCTTTACATGCTAAATTGGCGTGCTCGATTCAATTGTACAGATAAGAGTTTATATTACCGCCCTTTATGTTACTTTCAGACTGCTAATAGAGTATTTAAATATTTGCAAGGACGTTATTGTTAGGCACACTTCTCAGCTGGTAACAGATATAATACACGAGTATTATACAAATAGTTCTTATTCGGGTATCTACAGTATGGAGATGACTCGTGTAATTGGCATCTGCTAAAAACAGACTCAGTTTTTTTTTATTTGAATAAACTTTGAATTTATGATATTGAAAATTAACTACTGATTTAGACTTGTTTACTGAAGTCAGTTGGGATATTAAGCGCTAAGTATTTTGTGAATTTCACGTTTTATACGTCATTCGTACGTTTAGCTAGTAGAAGTACGGTTCAGAAGAGACTAAAGTTAACATTTCATATAATAAATATAATTTACTTCGTGTAAGTTATTGCATTATTTTTAACGTTGATGAACTCACGATGTCCTGTGCATACGCCTCGGCAGTGCGCGCGCGCATGCCTTGCTTCATTTAAACAATCAATGTCAGTCACTACTACTTTATTGACAATAAATATGCTTTGATATACAATACACCAGTAACTTATAGACCGCTTTGCAACGTGCTGCTTACGTTTATACTTATGTGTCGTCGTAAGAAGTATTTTTGAGAGTTTAATATCTGTCAATGTCAAGTCAAGAGAAATATTGATGTAACGGTTACAATAAAACACGGATGATGATAACCGTTTCATTATTTCATAGATTCCATGATGGCTAATCTTCGGTTCTAGAATGCCTACAGAGGAAATTGTAAGCGGCTTTTAGGCACTTGGCACAAAATAACCGTGTTACTAAATACAGCGCTGTATTTAATATCACTTCGCAGAACTTTATTGTGCATAAATAGGATAGTATTATATTTCAACAACAAATAACATATGATTGGATTAAACCAGTTTAAAAACTACATCGTGATTAAAAAAAACAAATTCGCCAATTTATGATTTTTATTCGTGCTATATTGATGGGCCGTTTGATCAGTCATTGATTTATTTTAATGAGGACCACCCAAGGCGTGTATTGTCTGTGTCTCGTTACTAACACATTAGTAAGTGTGTTATTTAATTTTTGTTATTGTTTGCAAAACAATTTATTCTTAAGTAAATTTTTTGCGTGTTCATGTGGGACTTCGAATTCACGACCTTTCACGTTCTTCCAACCAACTGAACTACCGAACACGTTACAAGTCAACGAACTTTTGCGAATGCTTGATTCACCATGAGTTAACAATATTGATGAGACTTAGTCAAAAGGACTAAATCACAAGTAGGATAGTAAAATAAAACGACTGTAGGTCGATCAAAAATTTAAAAGTAATAAATTGGCCAACAGGACCGACCTGATATTAATTGATTTAATTTTTTTGACTTTAAAAGCCTTAAACTATTGGTAGAAGTTCAGGAGTAGAAAAAAGAATATAAGCGAGGCTTGTTCAACGGTCAGTCCTCGAGTCGACTCGACTAATAGAACGAGTTAATTTATGTTTGTTACAAAAGCGAAACCCACGGAGTCAACCATTATTAATTTTGATGCAGATTGCGTCGACTTGAACGGCCCCATATACGATGCGATCCACCTGTTATGATCAATCGTTCACTTGTTCAGGATAAACCAGTAATTTACTTACTCATATCCGAGTGAGACAAAATCATATCGTAAGGAGCCAATACACCGTGAAGTCATAGTTACGATAACTATTCATGATTGCATTGGTTTTTTTGCGATCGTCTTTGATGGACGGCCCTTTACATCGTTAACGATCTTTCATTCACTATTGATTCGTCGTTTCGATCAGTTTAAAGCGATGGATCGCAATGTATACGGGGCCCTTTAGAACTTGTGTAAGTTCCCGCGAGTGAGTCACCGTTCGTTGTGCCCGGACGCGTCACAACACAACAGGTTCAGCACCGCGCGGGTCACGCGCAGCCAGGGCTGACACCGCGACACGGACTGCGCCGGAGACACGTCGCCCGAATGACATGATTCATGGAACAACTTTCTTTAATAGATTTATTAGCACTTATACTTTTTCACTCACTACGGTAAACAGATGAGAACTTTTAAAAAGTTCACTAAGTCGTGGTAAAAGCACACTAAATAAATGCAATAATGATCGCGAGAAGCGAAGTAAAAGTCGATAAACTGTTTCATAAGTGGTGTCCTACGTTGGAAATCACCCGGTGAGGTAAGTTTAGCTAGACTGGTTTTTATCTCGAGTTATTTTTAGTGTTTAATTACTACGCTCATAGGACACCTGACACGATGCATCGGCTGCGCAGTCGATGCATCACGACGGGCAGCGGTCCCGAGGTGCCTCGCCGCCTGGGCCTCGGCATCAGTATGCGGCCCGCTCGCGCTCCACTATCCGTCCTCACGCGCCACCTCCAGGAGAAACGGTACTATAGATAGACTTTCTAAACGAGAACGAGCGATGACGCCGCGTGACGTCAGCGCCACTCGCTGTATCAATGGGCGGGGGGGCCCGCGCCCGCCCCGCCGCGTGTCCCCCGGAGTCACATGATCGCCCCCTGGCCCTTCGCCCCCCGCGACCGCGAAAACCGGCCGCGCTTTCCTGCGCCCCTCCCCGCCGTACGCCGAGAGCCCTCCCACCTGCGCCGCGTGCGCCGCCAGCGTGCGTGCGCGCACCGCGCCGCGGGTCAGCGACCTCGCCGAAACTGCAGCCTTCGTGCACTCGCGGTCAGCGCGCATGCAGTACCGCACATACCTGCACACTTACCTAACAATGCCACGGTTCACTTGAGCTTATTAATGTGATCTGACCCATAAAAGCGAGAGTGTCCGCTGACCTGTCTGGTTCACTGAATTATAAATCACCTTTGAGACTCATGGAATACAAATACCATCATTATGTATTTTTGAAAGAAACTAAGTATGATGCTTATGACTCCGTAGAAAAGCCCTAAGATACATAACGCTAATATGACTTAGCTCAAACTTCGTAAGCATAAATTAGTTTAGCATGTTTTGTTTGCACAGTTCGATGTCTGGGGTGCATGTGTCATATAATGCAGGAAATTGATGGAATGTGGTGTCGTTGCAGCGACGCACGGGGGAGGGGGGCAGGAGGAGCCGCGGTGCGGGGAGGGACCGCCGTCACGTGACGGACTCTGCTACTTGTAGATGTGTCTACATGTTTTGATTAACGATCGCATAAATAAGTCACCGGCGCGTCACAGAGAGCTCTTTGAAACGAACACTGCTGTCTCCTTGTCCCAAACGGTTATGTGATACGAGACTAGGTAATTCAGTTATCGAACTCTTGTGTAACCGAGAGTTGTGCAGATGCGATTCCGTTGAGGTTGTTTACGAACAAACAGTAATTAAAGCTGAGTAAATCAGGAGCGGAACAATAGCGCGTGTTTATCGAAGGTCGCGGGGTGAAGGACGCGTTATCAGCCGCCGCACACAGCGCCCCACGCCAGTGTGGACACCGCCTACACGGCTCACGCGCATACATTTGTCTCGCACGTCTTGATAATATGTCAGGCTTTCTGGTGACTTGTTCTAAACTATGCGGTTCACTAATAACGGGTTCATTCAATACTTACCTAATTTCAGGATTCTAGCTACAGTTTGCAAGTGATTATCTAACTTAAATTGGTCGTCGACAATCTGCTGTTTTTCGTTAGCCTTTGACCGTGGAGTTCATGTAACCTTTTTTTTATAAAAGTTTTTATAAATGTCTTTAACTTTACTTTACTTTTCATTTATCAAGCGAGTCACTCGCTTGCTCGTTTGTCGCCTCTAGCTTAAAAAAAATATGATTATGACTTACTTGGTGTACTTTGGCTGCCTCGATGGCGCAGTAGTTAGTGGGTGGCACTTTAAAGCGACGGCTGCGCTAGAGGTCCCGGGTTCGATCCCGCGGGTCGGGTAAAAAATTGTACCTAAGTTTTCGGTAAGAAATTCTTAGTGGCTGCCCGGAGTCTGAAAGTTGGCGGTCTTGTACCCCCGAGCCTCGGAAAGCACGTTAGCTGATGGTCCTGCGCCCGATCCCTTCTCCGGTCGTGTCAGAGTAGTGTCCCATCGGAGATTGGACGCCATAATACCATAACCATAATAGGTTGGGATATTATAGACAGATTTAAAAGAATGACTTGTTCTAATTTACGCGAAGAGATACTTCACTGTGCCAAGTCATCTGCGTGTGTATGTCGGTGTTATGTGAAGCACAATTAGCGCCCTATTGAGGAGCCATTATTGGCTCAATCACAGCGTCAATAATTCAGTCAATTTGTGAGGCCACTTCGGCTGCGCGCGCGTCGACGCTGGGCAGCGTGCTCGTGGTACCTTACGCCGTGACGGGGACTCCGTGCCTCGCTGAAGGGAACAGAACGTATTGACTGACATATCAGCGACGTTGCGACTAACCGTTAGAAACACGCCCGAACGATACGCTTCAGAATCACTTAGGGATCTCTGAAGATGGTTTGATCGATAGAATTGAAACATTAATTATAAGGTGTTCTAATAAAAACAGGCCCTTACAACTCAGCTACCTTATAGGTAATTGCAAACTTGCGGGCAGCTTTAGCTTAATGACAATATAAATTATAAGAATCTTAAATACTAAACATAACAATCTGGGCACGAGATTGACTTTTCTTTTTTATTGTGTTAAGTATTCGTTTATAGTGTTATACGCAGTTATTTCCTAACAATTACGATTATTGAAGTAGTACGAACTTTAGACCAGGTTTCTTATCTACGAGTATTTAGGTAGAATTGCTTATTTGACTTCACACTACGCCATGGTCACTGAAACACTATGTAAATAACTTCAGCGTCGGCTTTGCTTGCAGCATTCGAATCCTGCTTACCTTGTGTTTTAAATATTGAAACCAAAACCAGCTACAACAAAAATACCATGCAAAATACGAACAGGATAAAATTGTGAGTTCTTAGAATCATTTGGATATTTACTTACCTTTTAACGTTTGATATTGATTGGTTGAAGAAAATGATTGTGCTCTACATTCTTGAATAAGTTTCGGAAAGAGGAATGAACCTAGAACTGGTTTTATAAGCGGCATATTTATGAGGTTCATAGAGAAGCTAGCGAATAATTCGAGCGGCGTACACGCATCTGGGTAATTTGCGTTACGTATGCGATGAGGTATTTTTAAAAAAAACTCAATACGCGACTTTTATTAAAACATTGCATGAACTACATGGGTTTTAATTTATTGTAGCTCACATATTGTTTTGATGTGTCAATAATTTTTTTATTCATTCATTCATTTAAAAACGCCATTACACAGATCACATTGCTACATGAAGTCGTTAAAAATTGTTCAATCTTACGAAACTATAAACTTTATGTCAAAACACTTTTTTTTGTGTTTTTAGAAATCAAAACCAAAAAGTATTCAGGTGATTACAATAGATTACAATCCTTATAATTGCCTATGGCTCGAGATATTTAAGATAACGTGAATTCGTTTTATATTTGTATTAATTTTTTTTTCTATATTAAAATTTACATTTATTATTACTGAAATCCTAATTATAAAGCAATATGCGTGTCTAATGCATATTTTTCAAATAGTGGTTAATTTGGTAAATGGTGGTAGTTTCACTGGGGTAGCTACGCATCCCCGCGCGCTCCCGCTGCCTACGAAAGAGTTCAACGCGTGCGCAGCGCGTAGCGGAGCGCTGCGCCGGCGCACCACGTATTAAGTATCTGATAATAACTGATAATCTTTATCAATTTACATATTCAGCACATGATTGACAAACTTGTTGATTGAATAATTTTATTTATTTTGATTATAAAATATGCGTGTTACTATTAGGTATGAGTTGATTAATATTTTAGTTTTTTCCTGTAAACTGCTAATAATCTAACTATAGTAGGTATTTGTTATTGCATTTTTTTTTATAACTTGCATAACAAAACACGAGAGTAGATTTCATATGGTCTGCTAAAAAGTTTTCGCCAACTGTAGATAGTTAGGTAAGAGTAGGCATTGGCAAAATATTTACACTAGCCGAGTCGTAACGCCTTCGTAGTTGGCAATAACGCTCCTGCTACGAGAATTTTGGCTATGTCGCTTTGGACAGATCTGTGTCTATATCGACGTGGATGCTGGGTTGGCTCCCGCCCAAGTCCTCCAGACACCCGCGGCGCCTCCGTCACTGCCTCCCTGGATCGCGGGCGGAGGTCAAGGCTGTTTCCACACGACTCCACTAGTGTATACTACTTTTCCGAGTATGATAGTGAAGTATCAGCCTATAAACTGTCCCACTGCAGGGCAAAGGCCTCCGTCATAGAAATCAAGTTATCGCTAGTATGATGGGATTAGGCTTAATCACCAAGATCGCAAACCCGAGCTATGTTCAAAAAATTCGAAACATACTTTTTGCTCGACCCGGGAATCGAACCCAGGGCCCAGGACTCCACAGTCATATGTACCTACATGCTACTTTTCCGAGTACGATAGTACTATGCCCTATATTGTTGCGAAAGTTTTCATTATTCCAATAGTTAAGTTCCGATTCAATGACAAGTAACAGATAAAACTGCGATTAGCCCAATTTAGTTTAAAACTTAAAAATAATTTTGTTTACTTTTGTTTTTGCAAAAACATTGAGGAATTACTAACTTTATTATTTATTTTTATTCAAAGTGAATGTCAATAATACTTTAATTGTTGTTTGCGTTTTTGGTGTATTTAGGTAGGTAAAGAAAACTAAAGTAAATTAAAATTAACAATAATCTGAAAGACGCAAATATTTCAAAATGTGAATTTTAAATTTATTATTCATCTCTGTATGAACTCTAATCTGTGTTTATAATATATTATTTATTTTAATTGCCATTTGAAATGTCTCGAATTATTTCAAATATCTTTATATTAGGTTAATCTGGTAGGTTAGAAAAACCGATTCTCGTTTCGGAACATGTAGCAGATAGGATAAGAACTTAATAGCAAATTTCGTTTAATTTTGCTCCGCGATGTTTAGCGTAAACTACGACTTATTATAGAATGGGGTCGGAGTGTGCGGCGCGGCCGAGAGCGAGTCCCGAGTGATAAGGCGACGTGCACCTGGAGCTGGCTAGGGGCCTGCGCGGGCGCGGGCGGGGGCCGTGACGCAGCCTCCGCGGCGCGCGCCGCATCTCGACACCGCGCCGCGCCGCCGGCCAGCAGCCAGTCGCGCTCGCTCCGCGCCGACGCTCGCCCGCGCCGCCATCACGCTCGCCCCACGCTCCGCGCCCGCCCGACCCGCCGCCGCCGGCTCCATGACCAGCTGACACTCGCACCACCACGCCGCCCACCAGCGCCGCAAGTGAGTGTCGCTCCCGGGGGTACTAGAGCTCCCTTCCTGCCCTGCGACTGATAAAGCCGCTGTGCGACCCGAATACGAAAACCGCCGAGTGAGTTTATAATTGTAGTGAATTAGTTCTGGTGACGGTTTCCCCGATGTAAGTCCCGCACCGGCGCCGGGAGCTCCGCAGCGCCCCGAGGTGCGGGTTTGTCTATAAACTGTTAATGTGAGTCACGGCCGCTTTGTTTATTAACACGAACCATCATCGTAAGTCAGGAATCACAAGTAGCCGCATCCCCGGCGACTCAGCTGCGGCACGCTGCACCACCGCCGGCGGTGGAGCTTTCCGCGCGCTGGTCGAAGTCCACCCGCACTCGCGCCAATTGCCATCCAACGACCATTAATACTAATATCCTATAACTATTGTGCCCTGCTTGACATAATAAGCTTTTTTTCACTAAATCGAAGTTTCAAAAACCTCACCATTTCGTGCTGTTATAGTAAAGATCTAGGTTACTTCATATCGCAATAACTTAATGCCATCTAGTTTCGTATGAAGTTTATTCGAAGGATTCTCTCACACAAAAAGCTTTTGAATTTGTAACTCCATAAGCGCATGATGCTTTAATTGTTTTACCATAAGCAGTAATGTATTTTAGCCCGAAAAGGTGTAATTAACTTGATCTAAATGTTTTTAAGTGCGAGTAATTTGGTTGATGTGAACGTAAACGTTACCCCGGTTCTAACTTCGCGCAGTGTGTAGTTGACGCAACGATCTTGATGTTTGCCGCACTCCCGTGCGTCACGTTACGCTGCTGAATAAAATCAAAAATAAACAGAAAAATTACGTTTATCAATACTGTAACGAAACATATTTTTTTGGCGAAAACTCTAATATTATTTATTTATTTATATAAAACATACCTTGAAAACTATCATTACAGGTTTAAACCTAATTCAATAGCCCAGTCCGTTACAACACAAGTCTATTACTAAATACTAACTAATAAGAAATATCTAACAATTTAATATTACTTATAAATATATTTTTTATGCATAATTCAATATATTATTATTACAATTAAAGAAAAATTTTGACAGTTTTATTAAATTTACATTACATTATTAGTTAAGTTTCAATACATTCTCCGGTTATTTTTATTGGTATTATATTTTTTTTACTTTATTAATTTACACAATGTTATAGTGCATAACGCAATGTAAATAATTTAATACCTTTCTGAATTGACCTAATGTACAAGTAAATAAATTAGGTATGGGCTTACTTAAGGTGACGGGTAGGGCACACTAGCGACGCCAATTGATTTTAATTTTTAGCTACTGAACCGGATCTACGCGAAAAATTGATGCACCTAAAAGTGGCTACTTTTGGCGGTAATCAATTTTTCGCGTACAAAAACAGACCCAGTATACGTGCATCGTTATTTATAAATAGTATAAGTGTTTGCTCGGAGGTTGTAACCCCGAAATTGTTTAAAATAGATCCGGTTTAGTAGCTAACAATTAAAACGAATAGTGTCGCTAGTTAGGGCTACCCGTTGCCTTAATAGTCAGAATAGCACCGGGAGTAGCCGCGGACGCGGTCTCCTCACATAGCGGTCTGGTGCACAGATACCCAGGAATAAATAAATATTTCACAACATCACATACATTGATCTGACTCTGATATAGGTAGCTCAAGCACCTGTGTTACGGATATCAGAATCAACAGTGGGATTACAAATATATACATATAATACTTTTCTTTTGTAAATACATACTTATAATTACATATGACACAACCAGACCAATACAAACAGACATGCTCATGCACACAAATGTACTGTGCGGGGATCGAACCCGCAACCCTTGGACCAAAGGCAGCGTTAACTACCACTGTTCCAAACGGGTCGTCTTCAAACGGGACGGGATTGCCAGCCCCTGCGGGTCTTGCGCCTTGCCACGTCATGATCGTCTTCAGCCACCGGTGGTCCTTTCTTGGACATAGGTTCTCTTTTTATGACGCGATCTGTGCCCTCCTCATTAAATCCTGGCCGCGTCTTCTGTTATCGTCCACCCATCTTATCGGTGGTCTTGTATTCTTGCGCTCACCACTCCAATAATCGTCTTGTCCGCCTAATTTATTCGTGCTTGCTGTATGTCCAGCCCAACTCCATTTCTGTTCGGCTATTTCACACAACAGTACTCAAGCATATTACCTACTTGAATGTGTCTGATGGAACCAAGATACTCGCTATTTACCCTCGAGGAGCACCGAGCCCGCGCGGTGTAAAATGTCACATGTTGTTAATTAACAAAGTACAGCGCAGGCCGGAGCCTTTACAATGACTTGAGATTGCATTACAATGACATTACATACGAGTAATAGACCCTATTGTCGCTACTACTAAATACACGCATCCTTGGGGATTAACCACAAAGGTCACACGTTCTCAAGCTAATCCATATCCAGCCCTTATAGCAGCTTCTAAATTTTCCCAGGCTTGTATAATACACACCTAATATATTACAATAAATTAATATAATATATCATATATTGATCTGATACCCAACTAAGTAACATAAGGTTTGTGTTATGGGGTTACAATTTACATCTTGAACTTTACCATCAGATGTTTGTGACCAAGCTTTTTTCATAAAACAACAAGGTGATACCATAAAAACAGCATTATTAATACTCATCGGCAATATTCAAGAGGAACAGAATGTAATCTGTCTTCCCAACACTATCCTTTTGACATGTTAAGACTTTGATCGAAACGTGAGGCAGATACGAATTCCTAGATCTGATAAAATGCCACATGACGTATCGAAGGCTAAGACTTGTTGTGGGTCGCTGACTCGCTGAACCATCACAGTAAGTAGGTACCTAATCCTTGCTTCCCGTAAATTCAAATTTAGCATTTACAACATCGACACCATCTGATTCATCTATACAACATACCAGGTTAGCTTCGTGCAAATAATTAGGTTACTTTCTATTCCATCACGTGTTCGTATTAGACTACAATTTAATATTAAACAGACGCGTTCGGTATTCGAGTAACACATTAAACTATTCCGTGCCAATTGGTTATCTAACGCGAATGTGGCTGTCGGCACAGCGGGCCGCCACTCTAAGAAGGTAAATAGCTAAAAGCAAATAAAGTGAAAGATTTTAAAACGAGTTATGGCATTGTGTTGTCTTCGAAGAGAAAGTGTATTATTGCCGCGAGCGTGCGGCGGGAGGACGTGTCGGATCTAGCACGAGCAGCAAGAGCGGGCCCTGCCGCCGCACTGTGCAACAGCCGGCAGAACCCCCGACATCACAGCCCTCTGACAGCCATACCTCTGTGCCATTTCACAAAAGCCCTGATGAGCTATCCTGTCAGATGGACTGACTCTAGGGAAACAAAAGCCTCAAATGCATAAGTTTCCACAACTATGCAACTGGCGCTTACAAATATATAGCTCAACCAGGGAAAATAGTCCACAGTACAGATTAGGTAATTGTTTTGCACCAAGTTGCACATGTATATTATTTTTCTACCTATTTTGGTTTGGTGAGCTCTTGTGACTTACATTAGCAAAAGATATCAAGAGGTATAAAAACTATCTAGTCGCTATCAATATTGTACCTCTTGAAATGACCGAAATATGTATGTACTGCACAAATGAATGTAACATGTATCAATTCCAGTCCAGATCACTTCAATGTATCTCTGTTCACAATATTTTGACAAAATTCATTACGTAGGTAATGTTGTATTTAATAATCATGTGTTATATTTATTTTGAAGTGCTTCATCGAATAGTAACGGAAACCTTGAACTTGACTAACAATTTTTTATGATATTTGTGGACGTATGTGTCTCATACTAATATAACCCTCAGCTATTAGCCAACATTGAAACAGCAATTTAAATTATTGCGTGTTATTTTCTCTGTAGATTACAACTTGCCCTCGAGCGAGACGTGAGATGAATTCCTAACGGAGCGTTTTCTATTACTTGTTTGAACCACCATGGAATAACCCACAGAATCCACAAAAAACACTTACGTGTCGACTATTGGGGTCGAATAGTAAAAAAGTAAATAGTTCGTAGTAACCGCGCCGGCCCCGACTCTCCCGCAACCCGCCAGAGTCTGAGTCATCGCGAACAATGGAACAGACAAAAACTATGTCCCTACCTACGTAGTATGTATGTATGTATGTGTTGTTGGCGTCCTTGAGCTGTGGGGCTTCCCCGCGGTGCATTCCTGCTCCCGCTGCACCTTGCTCCTGGCCCAGGTAGCTGCATTCTATTTCCCCGGGTTTTTATAATGTATTATTATTATTAGTCAATATTAACCATTCCTACCTGTTCACTAGGAGTATTAAAATTATACGTAAACAGTATGTTCCTATGGAATAGGACAAAGTCCGCGCGTTACAGTAAACATACCTACATTTATGTTAAAGAATTTCTGATAAATCAACTCGCAAAATAAATAACATTGTTTTCAGTTTGTTCACTTACATTACAATTAGTGAATCATCGATCTAGCGGTCGAATTTGTTTTGCCATCTGGATCAATAGAGTGCTCACGCCGCCCACTGCGTGTGATTCTTCCAACTACTGGATACCAGAAACGCAAACATCTACAATACAAACTTGTTGAAAAAACATAAACTATTCATGGGAACACATCGGAATAACAAATGTGCTATATTCGTACATGTGATAATATATATCAGTACGGCTCCCCTTGTGATGGGACGCGAGTGGTTTTCCTCAAGTGGATGGAAGTTGTTACAAAACAATCCATCGATTTCGATCGAGTTTATTTGTGGAGTGACAATTGTTTATATAACTCATATCGAGTCGATGATTTCAATGCTAGCTAGCTTTTCATGCGGAAAATAACGTCTTAAACCAATTTATCGAAAAAATACCTCCTTTCAAATTAATTTTCGAGAAAATGAAGTCTGAAATAATGACACGCTTACTCATCGTTTGCAATTGCTTAATACAAAATCATGACATGCAGTGTATGCTGGGGTGGAACCAATCCCGAATTAGACGACTTTGTTTATTTCTTTTGATTACTTCTGCAGAGCGCGTGGTGTGTCCAAATGTTAAATCGAGTGTGTCATTTGTAATGGTGATAGCGCGCTCAGCACGCGACGCACGACCGCCCACGCGCACGCGCACGCGCGCACAAGCGCCTGCATCTTTGTACATCAAGTCTTGGTTACTTCTAGGCTAGACCTCTTTTTATTTTCAGGCTAATTGCTTTTTGTTAAGCATCGACATATCATTGTTGCATCTTAAAACAGATTAGCTGTCCATGTAAAAAGTGAATGTGGGGGAGGTGAAAGTACCCCTCAGCCATTGCAGAAGTAAATCTATCCTGTTGCATTCCAGAAGCACAACTGTTTTTCTGAACATTAGGAGTCCAATTCTCGTGCACTCGAGATAAAAGTCGAATGAGAGATTTCCATACATTCGACCATACCAATGTCGAATTCGATATAATATAACACGGCATATAACAAGAATTGCGCCTTAGAAGTACGAGTATTTACTCTGACTAATAACGGGCGGCTACAGTTTATACTTAATGATTAGGTACTTATTAATATAATATGACCATTATCTAAAATACCCACTTTCGACAACTTTGCTGGTAATTTTTTGTATTAAGTGTATATAATTTCATGTCATGTCAATAATTAAATTCAAAACGATTGGGGATAAGCAAATATCTATCGACGGGTTTTTACGCGTCATTTGACAGGTTCGTTTGCTCGACCTGGATGTTGTCTTGGCATTAATCTTTGATCTCAATACGTTGAACCGTGCGCAGGTGTGCGCCGCGCGGACAGTTAGATACCCAATCGTTAAGAGTGTGTGTACTGTTGACTGTTGAAGATTTAAAGTAAAGATTTCTTTCTATAAATTCACTGTACTCTCCATACAGAGTAATTCGATATGTCAAGTGTGAACAATAAAATTGTAAACGTTAGTAGTGAACAGTGGAAGTGACAGTTACTCAACAAAACGCCGGTGTTTAGGGTTTAATTTGTCTAATTATGGATAGTTTTTTAGATTTTCGCGTTGCATTATAACAATAATTAATCAAGACGGGAATTAACACGATATTTAGGTATTATGTGATACAACATTGTGTTAAAAACGATCCAATTAATTATAAATTGGATATGTACCTATTGAAAATTAACGGTTGATATTTTATTTTAATCAATCATAAATCTTTACATTGCTGTTTTCAGAAGATTACCGGCAAAATTAGAGTTTAGAGTGTCGAATAACTCGAGTAAATGGCGAGTTTCTTGCCGGATCTTGTCAGAATCAACTTTCTGATTCCGTGGTAGAATCACATTATGTTAATTCATATCTTAGTATATTTTTTGTATCAACATGTATGTTTAATTACATGTAAAATATACATAGTTATAATTTATATTTTTCATGTATGACGATTTTTAGGAGCTGTGTACAAGCCTAAGCAAATAAAGTATTTTTGAATTCGATTTTTTTAATGCAGTCAGGTCGAGTTATGTTCTAACCTAGTGTTTTGTTTGTCGCAGGATGATCCCCAGACGGAAGCACAACGCGTCCTCGGGCTCGCTGCCCGGGCCCGACGACAAGCACGCCAGCAACGACTACATACGTAAGTATCCCTTAGTAACCATGGTAACATAGATTAAGCATACAATCACTCAACAATCAGAAGGCATGCACTGAGCACGAAGAGAACAATAATTAAGGGCCTAAATATATTCGTTGTCCTGTTCGTCATCACGTGGTCAGAGCAATAAAGATGGTCTTTAAAAAAGAATCTGCTACTATAATGATGATTTTCGAGAATATTAAATATAGATTAACTTTGATAGATGAATCAAAAACTGGGTGCAAATAACGATGTATTGTGGAACTTAATAGTTACTTATTAAGAGAATCATAATAAGTAAAGATCATGAAGGAATGTAATCTAAAGTTATGAGCCACTCATATCGTGATAGACGTGTTAACTCTTTACTGAAACAACTCAGTGATCCGACTCAGCCAAATGATACACTGTTCCGAATGATCCGAATGAGCTGAGTGATCCGAGTGAGCCGAGTGAGCCAAAAGATCCAAATGAGCGGAATGAATCACGGATATATCTGAGAGTCGATGTTCCAAATGAAGCGTTTCAGTGTTACGCATCCCTGCTCTGTTCCAGATGCAAATGTTTCAATCTTTTGAATCTCGTTTCGCCAGGTCTATATCGTAAATTATCATATGGGTTAATTTTGTTGAATAAGTCGGTCGATTGTTTAAGCCCGGTAGTTTAAAGATAAAGATGAGTTACGCGCATTGGGAGGCAGGCGGCGGTGTGCGTCGAGCCCGGCGCGCGCAGACACCGCGCCGCCAGCGCGCGGCCCTGAACTTGCGCGTGCACTGCGCGCGCCGCACTCCACCTCTATACCTACGCGCACAAGCATAGGCGCATTGCACGTCAGCCAACTGTCGTTTTGAAACAACGGAAAAGAACTATTGCTTTGAAAGTCTACTCCTCACTACCTAGTCGTGTTTATTTCATAACCAGCATCACATGACGAAGTGTAATAAGCACACTTCATGGACAATTTGTGTCATTTCGTTTGAATATACGTCATTAGGCGGGCAGACCTATTCTTACATAGAATTCGACAGTTTTACCTTGTTCACTATAATTATATATCTAAATAAAAATTTCACAACATCATATACATTGATCTGACTCCGAGATTGGTAGCTCAAGCACCTGTGTTACGGATATCAGAATCAACAATAGGATTACAAATATATACATATAATCATTTTCTTTTGTAAATACATACTTATAATACACAGAAAACACCCAGACCAATACAAACAGACATGTTCATGCACACAATGTTTGTACTGTGCGGGGATCGAACCCGCAACCCTTCGACCAAAGGCAGCATTCACTACCACTGTTCCAAACGGGTGTCTCTAGGTCATCTATTAGGTGGAACTTGAAATCCTTCTCGCAAGCTTCTATTCAGAAAGCCATCGGTGACCCCTATAATATATTATTTAGAATTATTTCGGCGATGACATACACAAAACATTTAATGTTAAATAAATTCATTAATTATGCTTTATACGAGTATAAGCTTAAAATAGCTGTGATAGTGAATTTAATGATGTTTTTTCCTGTCAGTGTCTGATAGCGGCAACAAGGAGGGATGGCGCACGGCGCTGCGCCGGCGCTTCAACCGCAAGACGCTGCACAAGCGCCTGCCCGTCGCGGCCTGGATGCCGCAGTGAGTGCAACACACACTACAACACTTAAACTAAATTTCTTACATAAATATTTTCGATCAAAGCATTAGAAACATTTCATCTATTTCCTCTTGTAGAATACAACGATACTTGAATATAAATGCATGCCTTAAATTCCTTTTATAGAACATCACACTTAATTTAAACACAGTCCACCTTATATAATTCGCGATCTAAAGTAATTATTACCGTAACAAAGCTCATGTCATCCCATTCAAACACACAATGTTAAAAGAGGCTGGCATTAATTTTGTTCCGGGACTGTCCTTAGTTCGTAATTTGTAATAAAAGGGAGTATGTATTATGTTGTCCAACAAGAAAAATTATAATGTTATTTATTGGATTCGTTTCTATCCTCAGATACAACACAGAGAAAGGAATAGGTGACCTGATCGCCGGCATCACGGTGGGGCTGACGGTGATCCCGCAGTCGCTGGCGTACGCCAACATCGCGGGGCTGCCGCCGCAGCAAGGGCTGTACGGCTCGTTCCTGGGCTGCTTCATCTACATGGTGCTGGGCGGCTGCCGCGCCGTGCCCGCCGGGCCCACCGCCATTGCCTCGCTGCTCACGTGGCAGGTGGCCGGCGGCTCCGTCGAGAAGGCCATCCTACTCACCTTCCTCACCGGTTTCGTGGAACTCCTCATGGGCGTCCTCGGCCTCGGCTTCCTCATCAACTTCGTCTCCGGCCCCGTGTCCTCGGGATTCACGTCCGCCGTCGCGCTCATGATCGCCACCTCGCAGGTCAAGGACTTGTTCGCGATCACGGTCACCGGCACCACGTTCCTGCAGCAGTGGATCTCGATATTCAAGAACATTCACGCGGCCTCCGTTTGGGACCCCGTGCTCGGCTTCGTCTGCATCGCACTACTATTAACCTTACGAGTAAGTTTCATCAATATTGTCTCACTAATTAATTTAAATGTTTAACACACCAGGTAATTTGCTTAATTATATGTTCTTTTCGCAGAAAATTGGAATGGTTCAGTTTGGAACGAAGTCTGAGAACGGCCCCAGCACCAAGCAGAAGGTGTTCACGAAGTTCATGTGGCTGCTGGGCACCTGCCGCAACGCCATCGTTGTGATCGTCACCGGCGCGCTCGGCTTCTGGTTTGTGGCTTCCTACGGGGAGTCGCCCGTCCGGCTCATGGGTCAGTAATTATTGACAATATAATCTTATTTTAATAATCAATTATTCGCGAACACTGATGGGATTTTCTCTTTTTATGCTCTCCAGCCGAATGTATTCGTGGCGGTTAGTAGCTATATCACTCGCGTCCATTGTTCAAGTACTCGTAGGAACATGTAGGAGTAGAGTATAGAAGTAGTCGCGCCGCACGAGTCATCACCGTAGCTCATGACAGACCATCTCATCCGTTCGTTGCCGTAGTGAGGAGACGAGAAGCTCGAGCGTAAAATGTTCGGTTGTCTCTGTCTACAGGTGCGATTCCATCGGGAGTGCCGCTGCCGCAGCTGCCGCCGTTCAGCTACGTGCGCGCCGACAACTCCACGGCCGACTTCTTGGACATGGTGTCGGAGCTGGGGTCCGGCATCCTGGTGATCCCGCTGATCGTGCTGCTGGAGGACATCGCCATCTGCAAGGCGTTCTCGGACGGCCGCACCATCGACGCCACGCAGGAGATGATCGCGCTGGGCGTGGCGGGCATCGCCAACTCGTTCGTGCAGGCGTACCCGGGCGGCGGCTCGCTCGCGCGCTCCGTGGTCTCCAACGGCTCCGGCGTCAAAACCCCCTTCAGTGGAGTCTACACGGGTGAGTACAACTTACTTTTCTTGCAATCGTAAAGGCCTTGATTACCTTGCCTTGGTGACAGTTGTTTCAATACTCACCACTTAAATATCATACAACCATTGGTACATACTGATTAGGTCCATAATATTTCTAAAAAACCGTATAAAAACAATCTCACAACATCCCATAGATTGACCTGATTCCGTACTAAGTAGCTTAAGCACTTGTGCTACAGATATCAGACAACAGAGGAACACAAATATATACTTAAATACATATATTACACCCAGACACTGAACAAACACAAGTGTTCATCGCAGGAATGTTTGTCCAGGTTGGGGATCGAACCCACGACCTTTGGCGTAAGAGGCTGGGTCACTACCAATTGCGCCATCCGGTCAGTCCGACAATATACTCGTATATAGAAATATATTTTATCTTTTGGTCAATGCGCAATTTTCCAGGTGTAATGGTCATCCTGGCGCTCCAGTTCTTCACCCAGTACTTCGAGTTCATCCCGAAGGCAGCCCTGGCCGCCGTCATCATATCAGCGATTATATTCATGGTCGAGTACAACGTCATCAAACCTATGTGGCGAGCTAAAAGTAAGTAAACATACTATCAATATGCTGATTGATTAGTTATGCATTCGTTGGAATTCATATAATTTATTGTAATGAGTCACATATAACGCATTATTTATGTAACATCAACTAACTTATGTAATCCTTGAATGTTCCAGAGCTCGACCTGATCCCAGGCATCGGCACGTTCGTGCTGTGCCTGACGCTGCCGCTGGAGCTGGGCATCCTCACGGGCGTGGTGGTCAACATTATCTTCATCCTGTACCACGCCGCACGCCCCAAGTTCTCCGTCGAAATGCTCAAGGTTTGTGAACGAGTCTCATTCTACTCTAAACATTTGAACGCATTTCAAAATTGATATTTTCATATTAAGAATAGGTAACTAACTGCATGTATTAATGTCGTGGTCGTTCGTTACAGACGGAGGCGGGCGTGGAGTACCTGATGATCACGCCGGACCGCTGCCTCATGTTCCCGTCGGTGGACTACGTGCGGCGGCTGGTGACCAAGTTCGCGGCCAGCAGCTCCGTGCCCGTGGTGATCGAGTGCACGCACATCTACAGCGCCGACTACACCGCCGCCAAGAGCATCGAGCAGCTCACGGCCGACTTCCACGCGCGCCGGCAGCCGCTGTACTTCTACAACGTGAAGCCGTCCGTGTGCTCCATCTTCGAGGCCGTGGCCAAGCCCGAGCACTTCGTGGTGTTCTACGAGGACGAGGAGCTGGACCGCCTGCTCGCCGCCGACGAGCGCCTGGCGCCGCGCAAGCCGCCGCCCGACCACCTGGCGCAGCCCTGAGCCCCGGCCCGGGCCCGCTGGACCGACGTGTGATATCTTGAAAAAGACGTATTGTTATTGCATAGTTATAACGAGTTGTTCTATTTTATAGTTACGGTCTGTAAATATGATATTCCCTCGAGTGAGCTACGAATTTATCGACTTCGAGTGAGGTCGATGTAAAACTCCTGTTATATAGGTAGTTAGAGTATTACGCCGTAGACGTAGTCCGGCCGCTCCGGCCGCCGCTTGCCACTCTCGGCGCACTATTTTTGTAAATGTAATTGTTTACAGAGAGATGACTTAACAGATTTCAATATACCTTTATACTGAGTAAGAGAGAACGATATTTTTTTCAGAATATTAAAAACAATCACTAAAACATTGAAGGCACGTGTTATACAGATTCTTATAAAGGATTCCTCAAAGACGTAGGTATCTGTAGAAGTGATAATATCGGCCTGAAAGGCTCGGTAGGAGAGCGCGGGGCCCCCCGCCGCTGCTGTGATGCTGTGAATACATTGTTTAACTTTATCTTAGGATAAGCATTCAGAATCAATTTAATTTTGATAATAAATTTGTGACTTGATGATGCATGTTAGTCGTAGTCGTTGCGCCCCGCAGCGCCTCTGTCGAGCGCCGGTTTCCTGAAGCCTAGCCGCGCATGCGCACGCGCAGCACAAACTCTACCGCCTGTCCTAGAGCTCCCGTTTATTCCTACTATTATTATATGCATTACTTCTAAGTACTATTTCTAATATGTTCAACAGGGGCGCTGCGACATGGGCAATCCTTAGTGCCGATGTATTTATTTTAGGTGAACGAAGTACAATTTAGTTAGAAATAAATTATTATTGTAAGTAAGATGTGAAGCTTTAAGATGAGCGCGGGAGAGAGCATGGCCGCCGGTTGCTGGCGGCGCGGCGCGAGTCGCACGTCGAGTGTCGCACGTCGCACGTCGCATGTCGCATGTCGCGCGTGCGGCGCGGCGCGTCGCGGACGACAGACGTAACATTGCGTCGCGACAGCTCTCGCCCGAGCTCGCTTCTGACTTATCCATTATTTTGTGATCCTCGGCTAATACTTAAACTTATCATGTAAGTAGAGAAATATATAAGTATATTTTGAAAATAAACTGAAGAGTATATGATATGATTCTAAAAATTACCTGTATGATGAAATGTATGTGCCGTATGTACGTCGAAGAATGTATTGAGTTCAAAGAACAAAGTAATATTAATTAAACTCTATGAGAGTGACTATTTATTTGTTTTATTTTAAACTGCATTTCTGGCCGACACACACACACACACACACACCGATTGCACTAAATTTGACACAATAAAGAATTGAGTATTGAATATGAAGCTCCGGTATGATGGAAAATAGTGGCCCTAAATAGCTCTAATAGGCCTTATATGCAATAAAAATACTTGTCGAGAAATATATTTATTTTATCGATCAATTTTACCTACACAACTTCAACAGCGCAATATTACTTACAACCCTTTACTACCAGCGCGCGCTGTCAAGTAAAACTAAATCAATTAACATTTAAAAGATCTGATCTGACAGGATCTGAGAGTACAATAACCATACTTGGTACTCCTTATGAAATAAATACGCGGGCTTTATTCAGAATTGGTCAATAAACCTTTGCTAGCTATAAAAAGCTATTTATGAACCGATTTAGATGAATCTTTTTTAGTTCGACAGTAGATAGTCCCGGATTGGTACCATGATAAGGATATCAGGATCTGATGATGGAATCCTGTAATAATTGAGGGTAACCCTCAAACTTTAAAGGCACATCTAATGCTTTTGTATTTTTTTTCAAAACTGCAGCAGTATTTACTTCTGATTGTTTTAATTTTGTGGCTCTGCTGATGATGGTAGGTCAACTCCTTAACGGTAAGGAATTAAAGGATAACTCTTTCAATGCTGTACTCACAATTAGTTTGTTAGTTATAAACCACGAACAAAA